>CM060335.1:38070270-38088408 GCA_030674155.1 Stramonita haemastoma | reverse complement strand
AAAACTTTTTTACAGGCTTATATTTTGTTCTTCAATTAATTATTGCTCTACACTCTTTGACACTGCCAGTGCAAATACGGTTAAAAACCTCTTATTAGTAACTATAAACGAGCCCTCAAGGCAGTACTCTTAAAGTCCTCAAGTTTAGTTGAATCTGACTACACAAAATTGGGAGTCTTTCCATTACGAGAAATGCTTGCTATAAATAAAGCTATGTTTTAAAAAATAAAATCCTCTATGGGCAAGCTCCTACAACATTGAAATCAACATTTCACTTGAATTCTCGAGATTCAACAAAACTTCAGCGACCCATCCCAAGAATTGATCTATTCAAATCAAGCCTCTCCTACTCTGGTAGTATGCTCTGGAACATGCTACCATTGAACTTGAAGTGCTCCCAAAGTAGAGGGGTCTTCAAACGAAATATTCATATCCACTTTTAATTCCAACAGACCTCTAAACCCTACCCCCCCCAAAAAAAAAAAAAGAAAAAAAAAAAAAAAAAAAAAGATAAACATCTTAGTCAATGCCCCTTAAGTTAATCCATTGCCATTCTTATGTTCAACATTCTTATCAAAACTGAGACATCAACTGTAGCCTACATGGAAGCATAGTAATGCATAATTTTAAATAATCTTTAAGCATATTGACTTATCTCCAACCTTCACAGAGTGCCTTATAACTTAGTCTTACTATTTAGGTAGTTTCATTTGGATTCATTTTATCAGCATAACCAGGTGGCAAAAGGTGACTGGATGACCACTTTGGTAGTTCATTTGGATTCATCCATCTGCATAACCGGTGGCAATTTTAAAATTGTTTTTAAAATTTGTTTGATTGAACTATTTGTAATATCTTTTTTTCTTTCTAAATATCAATTTCAAATACTTTATTGACTGAGGTGGGGTTTTTTTTTTGGTTTTTTTTGGTTTTGTTTTTGTTTTTGTTTTGCTTATTTTTAATTGTATTTTTATTAAAAAATTTTTTTTTTTTATGATGATGTAATTTGATGATGCTCTCTCTCTCTCTCCTCTCTCTCTCTCTCTCTCCTCTCTCTCTCTCTCCTCTCTCTCTTCTCTCTCTCTCCTCTCTCTCCCCTCTCCTCTCTTCTCCTCTCTCTCTCTCTCCTCTCCATCCTAGACTTATCACTGTATAGATGTTTGGTTGCTATGTTGAATTAAAATTGAATTACTGTTTGATATAGTGATGTGATTTTATTTAGTGTTTTGTGCTTAAGGGTTTTTTATTTTTTATTATTATATATATATATATTTTTTTTTATCATGTGTGTGGGTTTTTTTATGCTGTCTTTGCTTCCCCTCCCTCCCTCACACACACACACACACACACAACACACACAACACACACACACACACACACACACACACACACACACACATACATACAACACAGACACAGACACAGACACAGAAACACACACACAAACACACACACACACACACACACACACACACACACACACACACACACACACACACACACACACACACATGGAATGTATTATTTTTCATATGAATGTTTTGGCTTATTGATTTGTAATGCCTTATGTACCATTGTCCTGAATAATTGCATTTTCTCTTTCATCTTCATTAGTAAATTTTGTATCTCTTAATGTATCGGTGTTGATTTTAAACTGTTTGTGTAACCTTAAATGTTGTTTCGCCCCTATTTGTTACTTCTTTTATACAATTTTGCTCTTTGTTTGTTTTTGCCTTCGGGATTTTTTATTTTCATTGTTAGGCCTGGCCACATTGTGAGCCTGGGCCTATAGGTTTCATTGATGATTTGTTTACAGAAGTGTTTTGTGGGTGTTTTGAAATACTCTGTTGACTGATTTGTTTTGATCATGATGTAATTTAAAGATACCTTTATTTTATTTTATTTTATTTTTTTATTATTTTTATTTATTTTTTTTTTTCTTTCCATCTTCCACTTCTACATATGCTATCCTAGTCTTATTATTGGATAGGATAGGAAAGTTTCGGTTCTTAAAAATTTGAATTGAAATTGTAGTTTTACTGTTCAAATATAGATATACGAATTTTAAATAGTTTTTTTTTTTTTTTTTTTTCCGTGTCTATTTCCTTCTATCTTTCTTTACTTGTTCCCCCCCCCCCCCCTCACACACACACACTTACACACACACACACACACACACACACACACACACACACACACACACCCACACACAAGCATGTATGCACGCACGCACGCACACACTTACACACACACACACACACACACACACACACACACACACACACACACACACACACACACACACACACACACACACAACACACATACACACACAGAATATATTAATTTTCATATGAATGTTTTGTGAGTTTATAGGTTTCATTGATGATAATTTGTTTACAGAAGTGTTTTGTGGGTGATTTGAAATATTTCGTTGATTGGTTTGTTTTTGATGACGATGCAATTTGATGACGCTCTCTCTCTCTCCTCTCCTCTCTCTCTCTCTCTCTCTCTCTCTCTCTCTCTCTCTCTCTCTCTCTCTCTCTCTCTCTCTCTCTCTCTCTCTCTCTCTCTCTCTCTCTCTGTGGTCCTGATGATTTGCTATTTTTTTCATCTTCATTAGTATACATATTATTTTTTAATGTTTAGAGTTTGATTTAAAACTGGTTTGTATTTATAACCTTAAATGTTGTTTCGCTCCTATTTGATTTTAAAAAAATAATTTTCTATACAATCTTGCTCTTTTGTTTGTTGTTTGCCTTTTGGGATTTTTTTTCCTTGTAAGAATTGGTTACATTATGAGCTTATAGATATTTGATGATTTTCTTTTTTTTTTTTTTTCAGAAGTGAGAGTGTTTTGAAATATTGACTAAATTGTTTTGATGTAATTTGAAGATACTCTCTCTCTCTCTCTCTCTCTCTCTCTCTCTCTCTCTCTCTCTCTCTCTCTCTCTCTCTCTCTCTCTCTCTCTCTCTCTCTCTCTCTCTCTCTCTCTGGGTTTTCTTTTCCTTGTTAGGTTTGGTCAAATTGGGAGTTTTTAGGTTTCATTGATGATAGTTATTTTTTTATGGAAGTGTGAGTTTTTGAAATATTTTTGCTGACTGGTTTGTTTTGATGACGATGTAATTTGGCGATGCTCTCTCTCTCTCTCTCTCTCCTCTCTCTCTCTCTCTCTCTCTCCTCTCTCCTCTCCGCTCTCTCTCTCTCTCTCTCCTCTTCTCTCTCTCTCTCTCTCTCTCTCTCTCTCTCTCTCTCTCCTCTCTTTGCTTCCTTTCCCTTTCCTTTCCCCTCCAACTTCCACCTTCAGATATTCTATCCTAGACTTATTATGGAGAGGAGTATTTTGGTTGTTATGTTGGATTCAAACTGTATTCTTACCATTTGAATATTGAAATGTGTTTTCATATAGTTTTTTGTGTTTAAAGGATTTTATGTTGTTGTTGTTTTAATCTGTTTTTTCCCCCCTTTTATGCCTACTTTGCTTGTTTTCCCGCTTACACACACACACACACACACACACACACACACACACACACACACACACGCACGCACGCACACACACACACCACACACACACACACACACACACACACACCACACACACACACACCACACACACCACATGCATTATAGATTTGTAATGCCTTCTGTTTCATGGTCCTGAATATTTGCTATTTTTAATATTTTTGCTATGTTATTTTTTGTTTAAATAATTATCAGTGTATACAGTTAGGATGACGCGTTTTGTTTAATGTATTATGTTGGTTTTTTTAATATTGGTTGAACTGCTGCTGGTGGTGATGCTGGTATGTAGGGGTAGGGAGGGGGTTTCTTAGCTTTATTCCCTGATCAGGGCAAGGGCCGGATGAAAAAAAGTATGTAATGATTACTTACTCTGTTTACCCTTGAAAAATAAAGATTATTCATTCATTCATTCATTCTCTCTCTCTCTCTCTCTCTCTCTCTCTCTCTCTCTCTCTCTCTCTCTCTCTCTCTCTCTCTCTCTCTCTCTCTCTCTCTCTCTCTCTCTCTCTCTCTCTCTCTCTCTCTCTCATTCCCATTAGAATCACTTTGAGACCATAAGCGCACACTGAATAAGAAATTCGCGTGTGTGACTGTCGTCAAGTAAACTCTCCATGTATACAGCGATACTGCAACTTGAGACAATTTTTCCCTCTTGTAATGGAATGGACAGGTTGTAATACTGAGCTTGTCATGGCTGAAGACTATCTCAACACTATCTCAGTTCAAAGTAGAACAACATTTTGATGTAGACCTTGGCACCAAGCTTATATCAATAACCGACAGAGATTTTGGTCTGGGCCAAACCTCAAAAGAAATCAATTTACAGTTTCCAAATTTTAATGTTCTTGAGATGTTCTGCCAGGATCTATTTTGAGAGAAGTCCTAGGAACGCAGTGTTACACAGTTAACGACGTGCATTCATGCTGTAAATTGTCACCAACCCTCTCCCCCCCCCCCCCCCCCTGTTTTTCCTTTCCTCCTCTGGGTAATTTTGCCCTTTGGGGGGTTTGCAGCGATCTTATCAAGACGTCAGACTGTGAAAATGGAAAATGCAGCACGTGGAAAGGAAAGGTGAAGATGAGGAAGTCGATCAGCAACTGGGGGGTGGCTGGGGGTGGGGGGATGGGGGTGTGTGTGTGGTGTGGGGGGGGTAGGTTGGCTGGGTCGAGGAAAAGACAGAATTGTGGTAAAAGGAATGGAAATTATTAGTCTGGATGCATTATAAGCAATAGAAGAGAAAGGTGTCAGACACTGTATGAAATAGAAAAATAATATATGCTTTTTGGCTAATAACAACTCCACATTTTGCCTTTGTGTCTGTCTGTCTGTTTCACCCCCCCCCCCCCCCATTTCTCTCTCTCTGTCTCTCTCTCTGTCTCTCTCTCTGTCTCTCTCTCTGTCTCTCTCTCTGTCTCTCTCTGTCTCTCTGTCTCTCTGTCTCTCTGTCTCTCTGTCTCTCTGTCTCTCTGTCTCTCTCTCTCTCTCTCTCTCTCTCTCTCTCTCTCTCTCTCTCTCTCTCTCTCTCTCTCTCTTTTATTATATGCCAAAAGAAAATCCTGCAACTTTCATTTTTTGATAATTCATCAGCGATATGCTTGTCATTTGTACTACTGTTTTTGTGCCTGTTCTTGCTGCTGTTGCTGTTGCTGTGAACAAGCTAGAATTTTTGGTTTACTTCATTTGTATCGTAATTTTAAATATGATTCGTTGTTATAGAGAGTATTGATAAAGAAAACAAAAGAAAATGATAATCAGTAGAGAGCTGACACGGAGTCAAGAATGCAAAGCAAAGCAAGATCACAGTGAATAGGCTATTTTTCATGTCATGACTAGAAAACATCTAGGAAACTCATTTTAAAATTCTTATTCTTATTCTAGGTAGGGGGGGGGGGGCGGATGTAGAGTATTCAAAAGCCAAAGACATTTCTATTCTGGTATTGGCTGGTTAATACTCATTATACCCATGATATATATATATATATATATATAAAAAATATATCTATAATCATACACACACACACACACACACACACATATATATATATATATATATATATATATATATATATATATTGGAGCTATTGTCCATCCACATCTCCTTTTGAGTAAGGTTTTTATTTTTTTACTGAGACGAATGAAATGTCTTGTCAATACAATACTAAAACAACATACATAACAAACAAGTAAACATGATGTGTACCACACAGTGAGCGGGGGAATCAGATATGTAAATTCCAATTTACTGACAAAAGTCTGAAACAAAAACAGGACAGTTTGTGAAAAGACTGTCCCCTCCCTAGAGTCATTGCTTAAGCAGAATCCAGTGTCATTATCACAGACAATTCCCTTATCCTTCAGTCAGACTCAGACAGACACTTAACATACACAACGCTATTGTCTGGGGGTCCTTCTTCAAGTGGGGGGTAGATTACAGGCTTTTTAATGTGTTGAACACTTCCCAGGAGTTGGCTTCATTGTCTTAGCTTACTAGAAGAGACATGGGAAAAGCAGGGACAATTCCATTGAATACTTTTTGTGTTTGCTGTTTCATCATTGTTGTTGTTGATACTTTGCTGTTGTTGTTGGTGGTGGTGGTGGTGGTGGTTGTTAAGGTGTTGATGTTGTTGTTTTTGTTTATTGTTCTTGATGGTGTTGTTGTGGATTGTATTGCTGTCGTGGTCACTGTCATGTATCTTTACTGTTGTTGTTTTGCTAGCATTAGTATTCCTCTATTGTGGACGTTTGAATTTCTGGTGCTGAAGGCAAACTTATGTAGCATTATGCTACTCTTCTCCATTTTCCTTCAGTCATTTCTTTTTTCCTTTATTTCCTATTGTCTTTTTTTTTTTTACTTTCTTTCTTGAACTCAATTTGTTTTCAAAAGGTGGTTGCAATTTTATAACAACGCAGTAACGCTCACAATGGCATTGATACATGAAAATGATGCTGTTGTTATCATTGCATTGCTGATGCTGAGTTTGTACTTGCATTGGGGCGGTAAATAGATTACCTTCCATGCGATCAGAACCCTGTCCTAGCGTCGTGTTTCTAAATCGAGACACACCTGCGAAATGTGCCACGCTCTGTTTCCTTGGGTGGTGGTCCAAACTTCTCTGTTGAGTACACTTTGCCTTCATGGTGGATTATAGAATTTATGCAGCGAAAGTTTTAGACGTCACATAATAACTGTCTAGCAGTGCCCACCTAGATAATGTGCAGAGATGGGACATTACATATGTCCACTGTGTTACAAGTGGTGTCAGAAGTGGGATGTTAACATTTAGTGTGATTGTCACCAGTAAGAATGCTATGGGGTGTAAACAGATGATGGCAATTGTTACGCGCTACTGATTCTGAGCATCAAGTACGTTGGTCAGTTAGCGTACGCTGGGGCGCGGTACAAGTTGGCTGGTGGTGGGTGTGATGGGGCGGTAGATATTAAACAGAATATCTCTCATGTGATCAGAGCCCTGTCGCAGCGTCGTGTTTCTAAATCGAGACACACCTAGCTGCGATTTTTGTGACGCTCTGTTACCATGGGTGATGGTCAAAGACTCTCTGTTGCATAAACTTCGCCTTCAGGGCGAAATGTAGAATTTATACTTCTTTTTTATATTAGAGGTCACATCATAATTATCATAATCGCTGTGACAAAATAAGAAACTTGTATAGCATTGTCTCTTATCAGAAACAAATCAAAGCACTTTCATTTAACTCATTCAGGCATATACAACTATTGACAGTAGTATGCACCCATCAGTCTCGGAAAACTATGAAGTTGCACTATAATTTTAGAGCACAAAGCCTGGATAAGTAAGTATGGAGGGCAATTTGTTACCCAAGAAGCAGACCCCCTCCTCTCCACGCCACTGGAATGATCCATTGGAAAGACAATGACCGACACGAATGGTTCCAGTACCGTCGTAGGAGCCACCAGAACGTTGCCATGTACAGTCCCGAGCCGCCTAGGGGACTCCAGCTATTTACAAAGGATATTAATATATCTCAGTTAAGACATACCCAACATGTTTTATATATTGAAAGAAGCAAATCAAAGCTGGTTGAATTCAGATCATTCATGTTACCGCAACCATCTACAAAAAGTATTAATATGTCTAACCTTAAACACACATAGTACATACAGACACACAGACACACAGACACACACACACACCACACACACACACACACACACACACACACACACACAACACACACACACACACCTCCTCTCTCTCTCTCTCTCTCTCTCTCTCTCTCTCTCTCTCTCTCTCTCTCTCTCTCTCTCTCTCTCTCTCTCTCTCGAAAGAGTGACTCACTTAAAGTGAGGGACGGGTGAGGCTATAGAAGGTATTGACCAATCTTAGGTGTGACAGCGGGGGAAAGATCTTACGCCGGAGAAATGTGTGCCTTGAGGCTGGACTTTAAAAGTGTCCGATGTAGGCTTTTGGCAAAGGGAGCAATGGGAGGGAATTTCAGTTGGCTGGACTTGAAGCAGAGAATGAGTGACAGCCAATGGTAGATTGTTTGAATCTGGGCTCAGAGCATCGGGAGCAGGATGGAGTGTATAGTTGAAGACGCTCACAAAGAGAGGGTGTCTATAGTTTTGTGGAGATATTTAAGGTGGAACATAGGGGGTTGAAAATGAAGACATTTCGTTTACACAAGCCCATGTTAAAAGTTATGCCACATATTGGAAGAGCATCACTTGTAAAGCGTACAAAATTAAAGAATTACTCATTTTCTGCACTGTTGAAATGGAAACAATACAATATGGCTGCCAAAACTAAGTTTGCAAACTCCTAAACCTTTTTATCTATAACAAGTTGAAGTAGCCTTTTTCTCAGA
This sequence comes from Stramonita haemastoma, assembly GCA_030674155.1. NCBI lineage: Eukaryota > Metazoa > Mollusca > Gastropoda > Neogastropoda > Muricidae > Stramonita > Stramonita haemastoma. Next base: position 38,080,034 of record CM060335.1, on the reverse strand, counting down.
CATTTTTACAAGCTGAATTGTTTAAGGTCACACAGGAAGATCTCCATAAATGTATCCAGCAATTTTTTTTTAATCATGCTTTCGGGCACTTTTGGACCCATTTGTGCCCTTAAATGACACGTGGTACTAATTTTGTACTCTGTTCTCTTCTTGATAGGACACCAGTGCAGACTCTGCAAGAGAAAGGTGAAGTGCTCAGGTAGTTTTTTGAGGGATACGTAAAGCAGCAGAATGTTATACTCATTAAAAGGAGTGGAGAGATGCTGCTGGTAGACAAGCCACAAGAGAACTACTGTAGTCCATTTGTGAAAGAATACGAGATATGACGAGCTTAGACGGTGCATCAGTGGAGAAATATTTGCGAATTGGACTGGTGCACCAAAGCAGATAGTAGTAAGACATTAAGGTGTGATTGATACTGTTTTCCATAAAGAGTGTGTTGTCAACAACATTCCACATATTGTACAGAGCTGGACAGAGAAGGTGATGTATGGCCAGATTGTATTAAAACCATTGTTGCTGAGAAGAGTTTGTGCATGGTCCCAAGGAGTAATATATTCAAGTCTATCACAATTTAGTTGTAACTTGTTTTGAACCATCCAGTTCAAATTTCTTGAAGACAATAGGACATAATTACTCATCAAAAAAGGAAAACCAGATTTTCATGAATACTGCTACTTTAAAGCTGAGAGTCGTCAGCATAAAATGAGAATCGATACATATGTACATCGTCTAAAAGTACGTACGTACACGTACATTTGAACTGCTTACACATACAACAAAGGACTGCTAGCAAAATACTCTATGTTCTGTTTCAGTAAGTAGGAATGGAAGTCCAAACTTTCTCAAATGCATAAACTACCCAAACCACCCGCGGTTGTCAACTCTCAGACCTACTCCAGTTCCCACTCTTTCAGCAAGCTAGCCCCCCCTCACCCCCCCCCCCCCCCCCCCCGCTCCCCCCCCCCCCCCGCCCCCCCTGTCCAGCCCAAAGGAGAAGTTTGATGGGGCAAAAAATACAGTCCCCCGAGTCTTCACCAGACAGGAAGTCTTCCAATTTGCTTCCTAATGACGTCACTACCACCAGACGTTTCCCTGCCTTACCCGGGTCTATTTTAGGACACTTTCAGGAAATGCGATTTCATGGAACTTAGCGTGCGGCAAGAGTACTAAATTGGCACAGAGAAACTACTCTCTTTTCTCTTGACGTAGACACTCGTAACTCAACTCGTAAAAGTCGCCCACAGTCGCACGAAAGCATGGGCCGGGCAGGAGCTAAAAGCCTAGTGGGTGCTCCACGAAAACTGTACAGTTTTTTTTTTGTAGTGATGGCAGATGGCTCTGTGTGGACATTTGGGATGTTTTCTTTTTTTTTTTTTTTTTTTTTTTTTTTTTTTTTGGGGGGGGGGGGGGGGGGAGATAGCAGAACAACAGGACCACCTCCACTCATGTTTATTCTTGGTCAAGTCAGTGTATGCAATGTTTTTGGCCTACAAAGGTGGGTTGTATAATATAATACAGTTGCAGACGGGTAAAAGAAGACAAAAAAAAATGGGTGGCGCTGCACTTGTGGCGATGCGCTCTCCCTGGGGAGAGCAGCAGCCGAGTGTCACACAGAGAAATCTGCAGTGACATGAAGTGGTTATAAAAAAAAAATAATTAATACAGCTGTCACTTCAGCCAAACGTGGACACATCACTTACTGTCTTACTGTTGGCTTTTACTTATCTTGCTTTTAGATCGTATTTGTGGCGCTCCACCGCGAAATGAGTCGCTTAGCACATTACCCATTTTGCACTAGGAGCCATTAAAGGCAGTTGGGGGTCAAGTTGTCAATTTTGAGATTTTGATTGATTATTAAACAATATCCGTTTATCTACCTTATAATGAAATAATAAAGGCCTAATTTTTATTCCTTTTGCTTTTAAATATGTTTTGAAAATGCCCAAGCCCTCATTCTGACAACATGTTACGAAAATAAACTTGCCCGTTTCTCATTTTGTCACGTCCTGCAGTCTATCATTTCAATTTGTAATAACTTTGCACAGAAATTTTCGATTTTCTATCTGTTTTTTGTATTTGATAGCCACTTTAATGTACATTAATAACATGCCAATAACTAAAAATTGACCTCTGGTGCACTCCGACTTATTATGTGGTGGAGTGTCACATTTGTTTTGGACGTAACACAACATTTTATGGAAAAAAAAGTTTAATAACTAGTAATTTCTTGGGGGAGGGGGGGGTGAAAATACGGTCTTATTCAACTGAATTAGTAAGATTTATACACACGCACACGCACGCTCGCACGCACACACACACACGCACACACACACCACACGAACAGACACACACACACACACACACGCACACACACACACACACACGCACGTACGCACGCACGCACGCTCGAATAGGCACACACACACATGCGAACCTAATCCATTATCCTTGAAATAAAAGAAAAAAAGACAAGACAAAATGCCACACACACATGCGCGCGCACACGCACTCACACACACACACACACACACACACACACACACACACACACACACACACACACACACACACACACACACACCACACACACACACAAGCACACGTTCACCGGATAGCCTAGTTGTCAGTACATTGCGCTGGTATTTGACGACCCGGGTTCGAATCCGGTGGAGGACATTTTTCTCCTGGAGTTAACATCAGTGCTGACTCCACTCTCCCCAAAAGTCCTTCGGATGAGACTTTAAACCGAGGCCCCGAGTGCAAACGCACGCAGAACATCTTGCGCACACGTTAAATCCTGTTCCGCCTTTCGTGAGAGTGGGCCATCGTGTGCCGGTGGGAACAGATGGCATTTACAAAACTGCATACATACGGGGACTGGATGTAAAAAAGCACAAGAGTGCTAATTCCATTGTCCTCGATATAAAAGAAAAAATCAAAAACAAAAAATCAAATCAAATCAAATCACCTTCCCTTCCCCTCCGATCTCTCTTTTCGCATGGATCCAAAACGACAAACCCTATTTTATCACCAGTTTGATTAAAGAAAGGCTGAGCCCTTCAAATTGGCTTTAATGAATCCCAATGTCTGGCTCTTTTGTCTGACACAGCAGAAAAAGGAACATTGGCAAAGTGAAAGCAATACATCCAGCGTGAGAAGTAAGAGTGGACACCTAGCCCATTCTTCTCTCCATTTTTTTTTTTTTTGGACGTGGGGAAGGGAGAGTGGGGGGCCGGGGGTGGGGGTGGGGGTGGGGGGGGGCTTTGTGGTGTCCTTAAGTAGTTTTCTTGTCGCTAAGTAAGTGGCTTGAAACGTTCAACTGCTCGAGTCTGGTCCAAATAATAACTGGGAAATGTTTTCAAACTGCTCTGAACATCATTAGATATCAACACATATGGAAACTTGATCGAAAATAATAGCGATAGAAAGATAGTTGACAAACAAAAACTTTGTTGAATCTGCGAACCTTAAACAAGTTTTTCCTATTGTTCTCGGGAAAATGTGTCGATTTACCGATTTGTAGGTTCCCTGAGACAAGAGGCATTGTCATATTTGGAATCGTGTGTCGTGCAATTTGCAGTCCGTGCATTTTCAGCCCACCAGGTGAAAGAAAGGAGAAGGTAAGTTGTCACAGGAAGTTTCCAGACCTAGAGAATAAGTTCTCTACTGACCCGGTCCATTTTGTGACAACCACCACTTAAGGACACAACAGACATTTTTTTTTAAATGTTCTTTCCTTTTCACTACTTTTTTTCGAGGAGAGGAGTGTGGTGTCGTTTGTTTGTTTTTGTTTTTGTTTATATTTACTGGTTTAAGGGTAACAAGTTTCTCCATGAAACAGTTTCCTGTACGGAACACTGACAGCTATAATGTTATCAGAAATATTGAAATGACACCGTGAGGAGCAAAACAGGGAGGCATCCATGAAGTCAGGTAGATAGAAACAGAAAGATACGGTCAGAAACATAGGGACACATAGATGCATAGGGACACATAGATACATAGGGACACATAGATACATAGGGACACATAGATACAGTCAGACACATGAGGTCATAATTATAGATGACAGCTAGATACATAGAGACATACAGATACATAGGGACACATAGATACAGTCAGACACATAAGGACATATACAAAGATGCATAGGACACATAGACACAGACATATAGGGACATATAGTTACAGAGGGACATAATTATAGATACAGTTAGATACATAGGGACATTCAGACACATAGGGCCACATAGATGGAGTCAGGCACGTAGGGACATAGAGTCAGATACATAGGGAGATATAGATAGTCAGATGCATGGGGACACAGAGATAGAATCAGATAATAGGGACAAGAGATACACTCACACACACACACACTCACACACACACACACACACACACACACACACACACACAACACACACACACCACACACACACACACACACACACACACACACACATAGACACACACACGCACGCACGCACGCACGCACAATCTTACCAGCCATACTCAGACTTCAAAGAAACTATTTCCCCCCATTAACAGAGATTAAAACCTGTTATGTTAGAAGTTTACAAGAGATGAAACCACCATTTATAAATATAATAATAATAATAATAATAATAATAATAATAAATAATAATAATAATAATAATAATAATAATAATAATAATAATAATAATAACAACAATAATAATAATAATAATAATAATAATAATAATAATAATAATAATAATAATAATAATAATAATAATAATATGATATATAATGAGAAGAAGAAGAAGAATGCAAAGAAGAAGAATGCAAAGAAGAAGAATGCAAAGAAGAAGAAGAAGAATGCAAAGAAGAAGAAGAATGCAAAGAAGAAGAAGAAGAAGAATTGCGAAGAAGAAGAATGCAAAGAAGAAGAAGAAGAAGAAGAAGAAGAAGAAGAAGAAGAAGAAGAAGAAGAAGAAGAAGAAGAAGAAGAAGAAGAAGAAGAACAAAAACAAGAACAAGAACAAGAACAAGAAGAAGAATCATTCTTCTTCTTCTTTTCTTCTTCTTCTTCTTCTTCTTCTTCTTCTTCTTCTTCTTCTTCTTCTTCTTCTTCTTCTTCTTCTTCTTCTTCTTCTTCTTCTTCTTCTTCTTCGCAATCCTTCTTCTTCTTCTTTTCTTCTTCTTCTTCTTCTTCTCTCTTCTTCTTCTTCTTCTTCTTCTTCTTCTTCTTTTTTTTTTCTTTTCTTCTTTTTTTTTTTTTTTTTTTTTTTTTTTTTTTTTTTTTTTTTTTTTTTTTTTTTTTTTTTTTTTTTTTTTTTTTTTCTTTTTTTTTTTTTTTTTTTTTTTTTTTTTTCTTTTTTTTTTTTTTTTTTTTTTTTTTTTTTTTTTTTTTCTTCTTTTTTTTTTTTTTTTCTTTTTTTTTTTTTTTTTTTTTTTTTTTTTTTTTTTTTTTTTTTTTTTTTTTTTTCTTTTTTTTTTTTTTTTCTTTTTTTTTTTTTTTTCTTTTTTTTTTTTTTTTTTTTTTTTATTTTTTTTCTTTTTTTTTTTTTTTCTTTCTTTTTTTTTCTTTTTTCTCTCTTTTTTTTCTTTTTTCTTTTTTTCTTTTCTTTTTTTTCTTTTTTTTTTTTTCTTTTTCTTCTTTTTCTTTTCTTTTTTTTTTTTTTTTCTTCTTCTTCTCTTTTTCTTTTTTTCTTTTTTCTTTTTTCTTCTTCTTTCTTTTTCTTTTCTTTCTTCTTCTTTTTTCTCTTTTTTTCTTTCTTTCTTTCTTCTTTTTTCTTCTTTCTTCTTTTTTCTTTTTTCTTTTTTTCTTTTTTTTTCTTTTTTTTTCTTCTTTCTTTTTTTTTCTTTTTTCTTTTTTTCCTTTTTTTCTTTTTTCTTTTTCTTTTATTTTTTCTCTTTTCTTTCTTCTTTTTTTTCTTCTTTTTTTTTTTTCTTTCTTTCTTTTTTCTTTTTCTTTTTCTTTTTTTTCTTCTTTTCTTCTTTTTTCTTTTCTTTCTTCTTTTTTTTCTTCTTTTCTTTCTTCTTTTTCTTTCTCTTCCTTTCTTCTTCTTTTTTTTCTTTTTCTCTTCTTTTTTCTTTTTTCTTTCTTTTTCTTCTTTTTCTTCTTTCTTCTTCTTTTCTTCTTCTTTCTTCTTTTTTTCTTCTTTCTTTTTTCTTTTTTTTTTTCTTCTTTTCTTTCTTTCTTCTTTTTTTTTTCTTTTTTTTTTTCTTTCTTTTTTTTCTTTTTTTTTCTTTTTTTCTTTTTTTTTCTTCTTTTCTTCTTTTTTCCTCTTTTTTTTTCTTTTTTCTTTTTTTTTTCTTCTTCTCTTTCTTTCTTTTCTTTTTTTCTTTTTTCTTTCTTTTCTTTCTTCTTTTCTTTTTTTTCTTTCTTTTTTTTTCTTTCTTTTTTTTTTCTTTTTTTCTTCTTCTTTTTTCTTCTTTCTTTTCTTTTTCTTTTTTTTTTCTTTTTTCTTTCCTTTCTTTTCTCTTTTCTTTTTCTTTTTCTTTTCTTTTTCTTCTTTCTCTTCTTTTCTTCTTTTTTTTCTTTTTTTTTTTTTTTCTTTTCTCTTTCTTTTTTTTTTTCTTTTTCTTTTCTTCTTTTTCTTTTTTTTTTTTCTTTTTTTCTTTCTTTTTTTTCTTTTTCTTCTTCTTCTTTCTTCTTTTTTCTTCTTTTTCTTTCTTTCTCTCTTTTTCTTTTTTCCTTTTTTTCTTCTTTTTCTCTTTTTCTTTCTTCTTTCTTTCTTTTTTTTTTCTTCTTTCTTTCTTCTTTCTTTCTTTTCTCTTTCTTTTCTTTCTTCTTTTTTTCTCTTTCTTTTTTTCTATTTTTCTTTTTTTTTCTTTTCTTCTTTCTTTTCTTCTTCTATTCTTTCTCTTTTCCTTTTTTCTTTTTTTTCTTCTTTTTTCTTCTTTTTTTTCTTTTTTTTTTTCCCTTTTTTTTTTTTGTTTTTTCTTTTTTTTTTTTCTTTCTTTTTTTTTTTTTCCCTTTTTTCTTTTTTCCCCTTTTTTTTCTTTTTTTTTTTTTTTTCTTTCCTTTTTTTTATTTGTTTTTCCTTTTTTTTTTTCTTTTTTTTTTTTTTCCTTTCTTTTTTTTTTTCTTTCCCCCCTTTTTTCCTTTTTTCTTTTTTTTTTCCCCCCCCCCCTTTTCCCCCTTCCTTTTTTTTTTTTATTTTTTTTTCTCCCCCCCCCCCCCCCCCTTTTTTAAAAAAAAAAGGGGGGGCCTTTTTGTAATCCAAAAATTTTTTATAAAAGGGTTCCAAAATTTAATTTCCCCTTTTTTAAACAAAAAAAAGGGGTTTAAAAAATAAAAATTTTTTAAAAAAATACATCAAAACCCCAAAAATTTAAAAAGGCCCCCCCTTTGGGGGTTTTAACCCAATTTGGTTTACCCCTAAAGGCCTGGGAAAAAACAAAACCCTCCCCCTTTTAAACCGGGGAAAACCTTTTTTTTTTTTAAATTTTAAAAACCTTCCCCCCAATTTTAAAAAAAAAAGACCAAATTTTTTTTTAAAAAAAAAGGGGCCAAAAAGGGGCCCCCAAAAAAAAATTCCAAAATTTTTTTAAAAAATAGAAAAAAGAACCCCCCCCCCACAAAAAACCCCCAACCCCAAAAAGGTCTTAGGGAAAACGTTTTTTAACCCTAGGGTGGTTGGGCAAAGGGGGAAGGGCCCCCCCGCCAAAAAGCGAAAAAAACCGGGCCGGGGGAAACGATTAAAAACCCCCCCCCGTTTTTGGGGCCCCAAAAAAATCCCCCCCCCCCCCCCCCCCTAGAACCCCCCAGTGCGGGCCGGGGGGGCTAGTTTTTTTTGGGGAGAACGAAAAAAGGGAAAAACCCCCGGGGTTTTAAAAACATTTTTTGGGGCGGTAAAAAAAAAAAACCCCCCGGGGGCCCCAAGGGGGGGGCCCCGGGGGAAAAATTCCGAAAAAAAAAAAACAACCCGATGGCAAACAAATACATTTTTTGCCCCGGGAAAAAGAAAAAAAAAATTTTTTGGCGCGCCCCTTTTTTTGGGGGGGCCCCCCCCCTCCCCCCCGGGGAAAAAAAACCGAATTTTAAAAAAAAAGGGGAAAAAGCCGTGACATAAAGTGGGGGACCCCAAAAAAAAAAAAAAAAAAAAATAAAAAAAAAAATAAAATAAAATAGTTGGAAGAGACCTAAGGGAAATCCCGGGTAATTTACGTTTTTATTTTGTAGATTGTGAAGTAAAATTTTTCAGGGGGAGCTAACTGAATTTTCCCGCAGACCATTTTAAAACCCTTTATAAAAAAAAAAGGGGGGGAATCCCTTTTAGAAAAAAGCGAGGGCACTTGCAATAAAGAGATTTAGTTCTACTTCCAAGGGGAGTATTTGGAAACCCCAAGCCTCAGTAAAATAAAGCCCCCAAATTTTCCCCAGACATCACAATCAGACAGTCCATTTTTAGCCCCCAGTGTGAGGCCGCCAGGCTCAAATTTAAAACATGTCCCTCTGGGGGTGCCTACACAACACACCCAGAATATTGACCTAACTCCCTCAATCTCTCCCCGTCACTTTTTTCTTTGCTCTGTCTGTCTGGCTGTCTTTTTGTCTGTCTGTTTTGTCTGTCTGTCTCCCTCTCCTTCCTCTTCCCTCTCTTTGCCTCTCTTTTTTTTACTCGTCTGTCCCCCTGTCTGTCCCGGGCTGTCGTCCCGCCCGTCTGTCTGCTGTCTGTCTGGGCCCGTCTGTCCTTTTCCTCTCTCTCTCTCTCAAACCCCTCTCTCCTTCTCTCCCCTCCTCTCCCCAGCCCCCTTTCCCTCCCCTCTCTCTCTCCTCTCTCTCTCTTTGGGTTGTCCCCTTTTCCTTTTTTTCCCCAATACCCATTGTTCCCTTTCCCATTCCTGTGCAAACTTCTTGGGAGACAGGGGGCCATTTTTTGTCCCAAGGGGGGGATAATTTCGTTTTAATTTTCATGGTAATTTTTTTTAAGGGAAATTAAAAAACGGCAACAGAAAATGACATTTGGATTACGGTTGCAAAAAAAAAAATGGTACGGGGGTTTGGCGGGTCTGAATTTTATAAAAAAAAAATGGTAGGAAAAAACTATGGTGTAATTCTATTTTGTAGAAAGGTTAAAAAGCTTTTGGGTAAGTGAAGTTTTAAATTTTTCTTGGGTAAATGGAAAATTGAAATCGCATATTTTAATTTACTTTTACCATACATAGATACATAGAAAGATGGAGAGAGAGGAGAGAGAGAAGAGAGAGAGAGAGAGAGAGAGAGGAGAGGAGAGAGAGGAGAGAGAGAGAGAGAGAAGACAGAAGACAACAGACAGACAGACAGACAGACGACAGAAGACAACAAACAGACAAAAGACAGACAGACAGTCGCAGACAGACAGACAACAGAGAGTACACAGCCAGAGAGCTCAATGAATAATTATTTCTGGGCTCGTTCTTTAACTACATATTCATGCATTTTTTTCCTGGTTAAAACCATAAAAAAGGATATAAAGTTTCTGCTGATATCAGCACAATATCTCGACACACAGAAAGTGTTCAGAAATAGTAATCTAGTCGCCTGGAGGTCCAGTCATCCAATAGTGAACGAGCCCTGAACACCACAGTCTCACACACCACAAACAGCCATTTCTCCACAATGGGACGCCACAAAGCGAAAGGTTAGGAGACGGGTCTTTGGGGTACTTAAAACAGATCCCACCACAGAATATTGACTTCGCTCCAACCTTTCCTTTCCATCCATCCTCTCTTGTCATTCCGGTCATCTCAGTGTCTCTTTCCCTCTCTCTCTCTCTCGGTTGTTTTCGCCTTGTTAAAAAGGGTTTTAT
>CM060335.1:38042770-38045270 GCA_030674155.1 Stramonita haemastoma | reverse complement strand
TTCACCATAATGTACAATAATGGCTATAGTTTTATAATCAATAAAAGATGTTAAAATCGACAACTTGACCCCCACCTGCCTTTAATGGCTCCTAGCGGAAAAGTAGGCCATGTGCTAAGCGACTCATTTCGTGGTGGAGCGTCACAAATTAATGGGGATTGCAGTTACCTCTAGACCATCGATCTATGTTGGTATCGAACATACTACAATTTGTTATAGACAACTCCTACTATAGAACAAAATGTGGGTAACGTGTCATCACATCATGTCTGCTGAAAAGCCTATATGTATGCATTTTTTAGTGCGCAGAATGTCTTCACCAGATGATGTACAGACAAATGTGGCGTTCCATCACGAAATGAGTCGGATGTCATCTCCAGCCTTTTTCCGCTAGAGCCCAAAATATGCAGTAGGGGTGTCAGGTACCGATTTGGAGATTTTGTATAAAACTGATAATATAAACATTTCTGCACCGGAAAACATCAATAAAATAATGATATTTAGTTTCCTTTCTTACCAAAATCGCATTTTAAAACACCTACCACTGCAGAAGACCGATAGTTTTGATGAAAAAAATCCTGAAGATACGACTTTTCCGCAACCTGTATCCCCTCGAGATTTACAGTAGAACCCGCCGAGTGACACACCATTTGAAAGCTCTGGGTCTCCGCCTTCAATCTGTGTCAACTATTTCTAGCGTGAGTGAAAACTTTATCCAATGAAAACGTTCAAAATAGGGAAGGAATCGTAAACAAAACATTGCTAAGGAAGGATTTCCTTCTTCCCATTGGCCCGAGAGAGCATGTGACCTCGCTCAGCCACTCTGCAGGGTCTGCAAAACAAAATGGCGTCGCTCGCTTCGAAAGTCCAGTCGAAAGCGATACCTCTAAATTCTGCTCGTTCTGACGATATTATTGAGGGATAGAACTCAGGAAAGCTTTAATAATGAAGTGAGGACTTTATTACAACCGAATGAAGTGCTATTATGAAAACGTAAGTGGAAACGATGTCGCCGATATCGCTGAGGTGACTGAATCGAACTCGGCAATGAATCGCTCGCTCGTTCTTCAAGAACAGAAAAACAAAAGTGTTTCTGATTCAAGCGATGCACGATGAAAATAATTACAGTGAACTATATTTTGTCAGTATGCTTTATCTCAACATCACCGAGTTAGTTAAACTAAACACCAATTTCTCAGAGAGCGAAAAGGTTCAGCCTTTTGACAAGTACCATGCTAAAAATAGGCTGAAAAACAAAAACTTGTCAGATAGGCTAGTAGGCCTATTGTGTATAGAAAAATGCACTAGGCTACAGATGAGAAATCATGTTTAAAAAGTGTGTGTGTGTGTGTGTGTGTGTGTGTGTGTGTGTGTGTGTGTGTGTGTGTGTAATTTCATGTGTGTGTGTGTGTGTGTGTGTGTGTGTGTGTGTGTGTGTGTGTGTGTGTGTAATTTCATGTGTGTGTGTGTGTGTGTGTGTGTGTGTGTGTGTGTGTGTGTGTAATTTCATGTGTGTGTGTGTAATTTCATGTGTGTGTGTGTAATTTCATGTGTGTGTGTGTGTGTGTGTGTAATTTCATGTGTGTGTGTGTGTGCAAATGCTGAGTTTCATGTATGTTGGGGGGTGTGTGTGTGTTGTGTGTGTGTGTGTGTGTGTGTGTGGGGTGTGTGTGAGTGGGTGGGTATGAAAAATGTCATGTGTTGAAACTATGTTGCTGTTTGATGATTTTATTTTAATCTTAAGCAGAACTCTGGCTTCAGTTTTTCAATTTAAAAAATCTTGATTTTTACAAATTTGATTCTGGGGAAAAAATCAAGAAAAGATAGTAGTGAGGAAGGGGATCAGAGTCAAGAGTACAGGATGCAGTTTGTGTATACTCTATGTGTGTGTGTGTGTATGTGTGTGTAGGTGTGTGTGTGTGTGTGTGTGTGTGTGTGTGTGTGTGTGTGTGTGTGTGTGGTGTGTGTGTGTGAAGTCAAATCAAAATGCTATTCACAGCCCAAATATCAAATTTTATCATTCTTGTTCATCTCACTCTCACAAGAAAAAAAATTGTACACAAAACTGCTTCATAAAGTTTGACTATTATAAATCATTTCAAAATAAGACAATAAAATATGAAAACAAGAACTACAAGTGCATCAGTTAACTGTGAGACCAGAAATATGGACAACTTACCTGGAAATAACAAAAAAAAAATCCAACCAAAACAAACTAAACATGAAATTAATGGAGAACATATACATATACATACATATACATGCATACTCATCAGGGAAAGAGACACATAAATCAGGGGTAGTGGAAGAGATGATGAAAATATTTAGTAACATATGATATAACAGCTGATAAATGTTTAATTCTAGGAGAATGAAAACTAGTTTACACTTGCTTCACTGTGTGTGTGTGTGTGTGTGTGTGTGTGTGTGTGTGTGTGTGTGTGTGTGTGTGTCACTATAGTATGTGCACATTATGGCTTTATAAGTTTTATGTGTAGGT
>CM060335.1:38027770-38037770 GCA_030674155.1 Stramonita haemastoma | reverse complement strand
ACACACACACACACACAGAGAGAGAGAGAGAGAGAGAGAGAGAGAGAGAGAGAGAGAGAGAGAGAGAGAGAGAGAGAGAGAGAGAGAGAGAGAGAGAGAGAGAGAGAGATTTATAAACATATACAAATGTGTGTATATGTATGTGCTGTGTCAATAACAACAATTACAACAACAGTGGATCGGTGGATTTGTGGTCTAGAGCTAATACGTCCGTCTAGAAAGCCAAAAGTCGGGGTCAAAGTGTGTGGTGGTTCGAATCCCGTTTGGGCCCACATCTTTTGCCCCATCCATTAGACCATGAGTGGTGGTCTTGGTGCTAGTCTTTCGAATGAGATGATAAACTGAAGTCCCATATGTGACACGCAATTATTTAGCGCACTTTAAAGAACCCACAGCAACAAGAGAATTGTTCCTGGCAAAATTATGTAGAAAAAGTCATTCTCATAGGGAAACAAATGCAGATACAGACTAACAAAGAAAAGAAAACAATATGTGGAGCTGCTCTTATGGCGATGAACTCTACCCACGGAGAGGAGTCCGAATTTCACACAGGTAAATCTGCCGTTCCTTAAAATGGTGTAAACTGTAAATGAAAAATGTAAAAAAAAAAACATGCTCCCTCCCTCCATCCCTCACACACACACACACACACACACACACACACACACACACACACACACACACACACACACATACACATACACACACACACACACACACACACACACACACACACACACACACACACACACACACACACACGCCCACGTAGGCACGAATGCACGCACGCACACGCTCACGGACACAACATACACACACACACACACACACACACACACACACACACACACACACACACACACACACACAACACACACACACACACACACACACACACACACACACTGGTTAGCCTAATGGTCAGAGCATTGCGCTTACAATTTGACGACCCAGGTTCGATTCCCATTCGAGATTTTTCTCCAGGAGTTAACATTAGTGCTGACTCCACTCTCCCCTTCGGATGAGACTATAAACCGAGGCCCCGTGTGTGAACGCACGCAGAACATCTTGTACACGTGTTAAATCCTGTTCTGCTCGTAAGAGTAGGCCATCGTGTGCCAGTGGGAACAGATTACATTTACAAAGCTGCATACACATGGGGACTGGATGTAAAAAAAAAAAGCACAAGAGTGCTTATTCGATTATCCTCGATATAAAAGAATAGAATAATAAATATTTAGATAAACACTAACATACACACACACACACTCACAATTTACACACACACACAATGCACACACACACACACACACACACACACACACACACACACACACACACACACACACACACACACACACACACACACACACACACACACACAATCTACACACACACACACAATGCACACACACACACACACATACACACACACACACACACACACACACACACACACACACACACACACACACACACACACACACACACACACACACACACACACACACACACACACACAATCTACACACACACACATAGCCAGGGCAGAGAAACCAGCTCTCTAGCTTCCCAAGAAATCCAATCGCACTCTCAGCAGGAGATTTGTCACCAGAGTATGCAAATGAGAGTGAAATCATTTTACCCAGATTTATTATTGTGGATGGGGGGGTCTGGCTCTGATGTTGCCATGGCAGCGCACGTGAGAGAGTATGACACTTGAAGACAAAGCCAGCACACACTGAGAGCTGCAGCCTGGGAGGTCTTGTGGTCTGTATAACATTAACACAATAATATGGGTGTGTCAACACACAGGCTGTGTGCTGTCTGTCGTCTTGTGAGGAGAATATAGACCATTGTGGTGGTTCGAAATTAAAAAAAAAAGGAATGAAAAAGAATCATTTGTATGAGAAAGTACATTCTAGTATAACAGTGATTTTGGGGTGTACTAAGTAAGGAAAAGTGCATATATCATAGTTGACTCTATCAAAGCTAAGGAACGCCTGACAACAAGAACAGCAAAAACCTGAACATAGTTATAATGTTTTTTTGTGGTTGCTGCTTCATCTTCTGTAAAACACCAAATCAGAGACATTTTCTTTTATGACATAATGATCAATGATGATGAAGATGATGAAACAGTGCTACCATAGACGTGCATTCGCTTTGAGACTACGTGACAGGGCTGTACTCTACGTTTCCTATCGTAATATATCCCGGCGTCAACCAAGCCCGAGAGATACAGACATCTGCAGTGTTGGTCAGATAATTTGAGCAACACTCTCCAAATTTCTTCCCTAAAATGGATGAAGCTCAACTGTGTGGATCCAGTCTTCCTAATGAATCCACAGCATACTCACTCTGGGTAGGAACCGGCCGCATTCCGGAAAAAATCCCTATTTCTCTTACGGGATTTGAACCCATGACCTTCCAGCCTGTAACCAAAGACGATAATCACTGCGCCAGAGAGGCTGATTGGTTATAATGCTTATTGCCTTCAGTCGTTAGGGAACCAGCAGACTAGCCAGATTTTTTTCTCTCTGAATTCCAAGCATTCCACTAAAAATAACCCAACATCTTACTGACTACAGTTTGGACAGAACAGTGGTTTTCTTTCCCTCTTCTTGTTTGTTTCGTTGTTTGTTTGTTGATTTGTTTCCTCAAGGAACTCATCTGATAGAGTAATTGCCATGTGCAACAAACAAACGAACAAGCAAACAAGCAAGCAAACAAACCAAACAAAAATCGAGGTGGCTTGCTATTTTGTGAAATTTGCCCTGGAGATTTCGTTTCCATTTCGAAATTGAGATATTACAGATGATTTCTCAACAGTTAGTTGTGTCTTCCTGTCTGTCTGTCTGTCTGTCTGTCTGTCTGTCTGTCTGTCTGTCTGTATCTAGTTTGTCTCTCTATTCTTCTGTTTGCCTGTCTCTCCATGTGTCTGTTTACAGCTGTGTTGTTGTTGTTTTTAATCTCAGAGAGAGAGACAGAGAGAGAGAGAGAGAGAGAGAGAGAGAGAAGAGAGAGAGAGAGAGAGAGAGAGAGAGAGAGAGAGAGAGAGAGAGAGAGAGAGAGAGAGAGAGAGAGAGAGAGAGAGAGAGAGAGAGAGAAGACAGACAGACAGACAGACAGACAGACAGACAGACAGACAGACAGACAGGCAGAGTCAGAGAGAGACAAAGAGAGACAAAGAGAGACAGACAGAGACAGAAACAGAGACAGACAGAGAAAGACAGAAACATAGAGACAGACAGAGACAGAGAGAGACAGACACAGAGAGACTGTCAGCATCATTATGCAAATGTGAGTAAAGTAGGTTTATCACGGTTTATTGGGCACCTACTTTGACGTTGCCATAGAAACACACGAGAGAAATACGGCATGAAGAAAGCAAGAATGCGGCAACGCCACACTGAAAAACACGACCAGCTGTGTACTGACATTCTGGACAACCTATTTTATCTTAGTTTTTATTCAATTTTTTATTTATAAATTTAATCTTGTTTTCTTTTATTTTTATTTTTACTATTTCATGTCACAGCAGATTTCTCTAAGTGAAATTCGGGCCGTTTTCCTCCGGAGAGAGCGCGTCGCCAGAAGTGCAAAGCCACCCATTATTTTTTTTCCTGTCTTCAACTGTATTTGTTTCCTTATCAGAGTGGCTTTTTCTTCTACAGAATTTTGCCAGGGACAACCCTCTTGTTGCCGTGGGTACTTTTACGTGCGCTAAATAATGATGAGAAACACACAGTACCTCGGTTTATCATCTCATCCGAAAGACTAGCACCCAAACCACCACTCATGGTCTAATGGATGGGGAAAAAGTTTTGGGCCCCAAACGGGATTCAAACCACCGCACACTCCGACTCGGACTTTTCTCTTTCTAGGCAGGCGCGTTCGTTACCTCTAGACCACCGATCCTTTGTTTACGAAAGATTGTTTTTTCAGACTTAGTTTACTAGTACACTTCTTTACTTCCTTGCAAATCATCTACCAAACTGAGCTGTCTTGAATGTCCCCATGCATGAAACACAAATCGGCAACTTTGTGTTATAATTATTTGGTGATCTGTCACCTAAAACAATATCCCATAGATTTGCCAAACAAAAAGCATAGAAGTCTATGCACATGGTAAAACAAGTGCTGAAAAAAATGGAAATCATACCGAAATGTGTCTTAATCCGGGAAGTCGGAATACTGCTACCTTAATGATGGGTAAGTAAACGGTCGCATACGCAAAAAATGTCACCTTGGAGCTCTAGTCAAAGAATTGGAAGAAAAAAAATTAAAAGAGAAATAAGTAGATTATTCTTAAGAGTTGGACTACTACTACTACTACTACTACTACTACTACTACTACTACTACTACTACTACTACTACTACTACTACTACTACTACTACTACTACTACTACATTGATGATGATGATGATGATGATGATGATGATGATGATGATGTATGATGATGATGATGATCATCATCATCATCATCATCATCATCATCATCATCACCGTCATCATCATCATCATCATCATCATCATCATCATCATCATCATCACATCGTTATTGTTACTATCACTTTGAAAAAAATCCAAATTAGGCTCAGACGGAGCATTTTCTCCATACAATAAAACTTTCATAATATCTCTTTCCTATTTTCACAAACTGCCCATCACTCAGTCACCCCCTATCTCTTCAAGGTTAAAGGTCCGAACACAAGAAAAGAAATATTCTACAAAGGGAAGTAACGCTGCAAATTGAATTCCTCCATCAATCCTTTATTACCCAGCCTGTCCTTCCCGAAGGTTCTGGAGTTCTTTCCTCCTAGTGGGACTGGTTATTGCCCTTGTAAATCTCTTTGGTTTGCCGCCAGTGGGGCGGCCATGTTTGTCTCAAGGGCGACCACTCTGTTGATAGCAGCATCATTACATTACCGCGGAAATGGACTGCAGTTTAAGGCCCCTGGAAAGGTCATCTGATAAAGTGAGTGATTGTTGGGTTGACAGGGAAAGTCCAAGTAGTTTGAAGAGAGAGAGAGAGGAGAGAGAGAGAGAGAGAGAGAGAGAGAGAGAGAGAGAGAGAGAGAGAGAGAGAGAGAGAGAGACAGACAGACAGACAGACAGACAGACAGACAGACAGACAGATAGACAGACAGACAGACAGACAGACAGACAGGAAGACAGACATGCAGACAGACAGACAGACAGGAAGACCGAGATAGAGAAATGAGAGACGATTCATTGAAAAATAAGCAGGCATCGTATGCAAATGTGAGTGAATAATTTTGATCAAGATTTATTGGCTCCTACGTGGGCATCAACACAGGGGAGAGAGACTGCAATCCAGAGGACAGCACGTTTCACCAGAAAAAAAAAAAACATGTCCCCATGTACCTGGCTTCAGGAGTGGCCCAGGCCAAAAGCCCTGTCTGTTGTTGATGCAAGCAACAACGTTTTAACGCCTACATGATACTGCGATTTCACATTGAAAATTTAATGTTTACGTTATTATAGTCATTCTCATTCTCTCTTGGCATAACAAATTATACTCACTATCATAATTATTTCCCCAGCATAACAACCTGTACTCTCCATCTAAAAAGAAAAAAAAGGAAAAACTCGTCTTAAGTCGTAGCATGGCAGCTTACATGGTGAGGTGTTTTTTGTTTTTGTTTTTGTTTTTTTTTAGATACGGCGGTTCATGTAAACTCCCCATCCTAGTGTGTACTTATGATTTCCCAGGTACATGCAATGGTTTGACAGAGTGCATTCTATGGGTGAACCCCCAGGGTGTTAAGCTGGAGAGAACCCAACCAAAAAACAGAGTTTCTGCACACTATGAGGGGAATTTCATACTGCCACTCCCCACTGTTATGCGGATATAATAAGAAGCTTCGGCTCGTGCAGCACCGTGGTGCTTGGGCGGGCCGTTCTCTCTTGTTGCTTCAACAGAATTGTTCTTTTTTTTTTGGGGGGGGGTGGCCTTAGGCGCTGGGGTGGGAGACCTCGCTGAAGTGTGGTACCTTCTTCTTCTCTGCTTCTGTCTACAACAGTCCCTAAATCGGAGTACTTCCGCTAGGACTCTAATATAATGTCAACAACAACAACAAGGACAATTGTGCGGAGAGACAAGTCATGTGCATACTTGGGGGCCAAACCCCCGTTGAAAATTTTATCTTGCTCTGCTGCAGGCGTTCACACTGCCACAGACACGGACACACGAATCCTCCTGCAAAAAGAAAACGTCATGCAATCTTGCTACACTACATTCCCGCGTGTGTGTGGACAGAAAGAGTCGTGAGAGCAAGCCCCCCCCCCCCCCCCCCCCCCCCCTCCTCCTTCCTTTTAATCACAGCAACCTGAGATGAGCTGAGAAGCATGGAGCCAGATAATGTGTTGGTCATGCAAGCACACAGACAAATCTGATGGCGACAGTTCTCCAAGGTAAGGTTGAAGGCAGAAGGAAAAGAAGCAGACCACCAACATCCTATTTTGCCAACATCACGGAGATCAGTGGTCTGATAGGTCTACAGGAAATCGTAGAACTCTTATCTTGCAACATACTCTATCTAGCACCCCCCCCCCCCCCCCCCCCGAAACAAGCACCCAAGATGCACCTGAGGCCTGTCCGTTTTTTTAAAGGGAGAGGGTGTGTTGAGGTGTTATGGGTGGGGGCAGATGGCCCCTGTATTGTCTGAAGGGCCTGGCAGCATTGCTTCACAGGAATTGCAGTTACACTGTGTCTTTTTTAAAAAAAATAGAAATTGTATATAGTCTCTATATAATAATCGGTATATATATATATATATATATATATATATATATATATATATATATATATGTATATATCTCTCTCTCTGTGTGTGTGTGTGTGTGTGTGTGGGTGTGTGTGTGTGTGTGTGTGTGTGTGTGTGGTGTGTGTGTGTGTGTGTGTGTGTGTTTGTGTAAGTGACTGACGTTCACACAAAAATTTTTGTCAATATTTATACACCCTGATAGTCTAGATCCTTACACTTTTAAGTCACAGTGTAACTGACGATCCGAGGAGAGGCCGTAGGTAAAAGCTTAGCCAGACCAGGATGGGAGGCTTTGTTCTATAGAACTGATGGTTTAAAGCTTAGCATAAGAAAAAGCAAACCTTTTGAAGAGATTTTTGGCATCTTTTTGGTAGGCTGATTTATTAAATCTAAATCTTCAAATATGTTTTCATCGCCAACTTCACCGATGTTTGGACAGATACTATGCTTTATTGATTGAAAAACACCACTCATTGTGCTCAAATGCACATGGCTAAACTTGACACTGGACAAACCTTTCAACAGGGCATTTCAAGCCACGGAGCTTCCCACAAGTTCTCCAAATTTAATCAAGCCATTCTCACGCGAGTGCTCCCCCCTTGAGACAGACGTGGTCGTTCGTCTGCCAAGAACTCGAATAAAGACAGGGCAGGGGCCATAACTAGCCGCAAGCAGACGACAGTTTATTCAAACGCCTGAAGGAATTCGGCAGGATAGAGTTTGACAACATCGACGCTCAAAATAAAGATGTTTATGTAGAGTTTATCAGTGAAGATGAACGTATTGAATGAAGTTTCGTTTCAGTGTTCATTACTGTTTAAGAGATCGATAAATTAATGTGCTAAAGATCAGATCATTAAAAGACGCAAGTTGTTACAGCCAACAGGGAAGACACCATTGCAATACAAAGCCTCGACTTCCGCATGCCTCTAACACCGCAGAAGAAATAAAGGACGATAGAACATGGTTTTTTCCCCTATCTTTTTCGTGTGTGTGCAGTGCTATGTGTGTGACATAGCCTAGCTGCTGAAGACTGTGTCTATGATTCTTTTTGTATTGTTTGTACAATGTTCACATTTGTGTCCGAATTTTTGCAAGTGTTAATTCTTGTAGGAAGTTACATAAACATAGCTCTCTTTCTCCCCCCCCCCCCCCCCCTAATCATTATTTTAATGCTATACACGAGTGACCAGCTTACAAGCAAACAGAACCATCACTCTTCAAAGTAGGCCTACTGTTCAAAGATGAGCAAGAGCTATCAGCAGCTCAAAGAAAGCTGCAGGCAGCTTTATAGGAAGAAACCAGGAATTAAAGCTGAGTGATTGATGGGAGTACAGCTAATTTGGAGAGGTGGTTTGGCTGTCTTGCTTTTTTGTTTCTTCGTTTTGAATTTCCTTTCTATACTTTTTGTTCTGTTTTGTAAGCAATCAAGAATTGACGTTTTGAAAGGTTGCTTTAAACTTCATATCAAACACAATGAAAATGGATATGCTTTCAACCAACAAATCTTAATAAATTACTAAAATAGTTATTGTCTGAGCGTTCGACGACGAGAAGAAGAAACTATCAGTACAAAGGACAAACGCTATGTCAGATATTGATGCCTGAAGAAGGACCAAAGCTTACGTTAAAGTGCTGATGACATGCTTTGTAATGTGATGTGGGAGCTAGCTCTCTGTGTCCGTGACATGCCATACATTCACACTTGTATTTTGTCCACTTTATGTCACAGCAGATTTCTCTGCGTGAAATTCGGGGCTGCTCTCCGCGAGGGAGAGCACGTCGCCACATGTGCAGCGCCTACCCATTTTTTTTTCTTTTTCCTGCATACGTCTGTATGTGTGTCCCTATCAGAGTAGCTTTTTCTACAGAATTTTGCCAGGGTCAACCCCTTGTTGCCGTGAGTTCTTTTACGTGCGCTAAATAGTGATGCGTAACACACGGGACCTCGGTTTATCGTCTCATCCGAAAGACTAGCGCCCAGACCACCACTCAGGGTCTGAATGGATGGGGAAAAAGTTTTGGACCCAAACGGGGTCCGAACCACCGCACACTCCGACCCAGAGCTTTTTGCTTTCTAGGCAAGGCGCGTTAGCACCTAGACCACCGATCCACCTGATAGCCAATCCTATCTCGGTGTGGAGGACACAGGGGGCATAACTCTGGCACTGACTGAATGGAGCCTGTTTTCAGTGCTGCCTTCTCTGTAGCCACCTCTGACCTGTGGGGGCATTTTTCACTGGGAGTATTTCGTTCCGTCTGAGGGAAGAAAAGTAGGTGAGGTAGCCCTGTAGTAAAAGTGTCGGATTTCTAATCTGAAGTGGGTTGGTTGGTTTGCTCTAAGTTGGTTTGTTGAGACGTTGTGTTTTTTTTTGAACTTCACTTTAGGTGGATGATTTTTCTTGTAATTTTTTTTTAGCTTTAGCCAAAACTGTTGTTACTTAGTTATGTGAAAAGAAGAGTCAAAAAGTCTTTTGGGTGAGACTATAAACCGAGATTCCATGAGCAAACGCACGCAGAACATCTTCCGCACAAGTTAAAGCCGTTCAGGAAGAGTAGGCCATTGCATGCCAGTGGAAACAAATGATAGAAATTTACAAATCTGCATACCCAAGAGACTGGAAAAAAAACACACCTTAGTGCTTATTCCATATCATCGAGAGGAAAGAACAAAATCAATAAAATAATATTTTAAAAAAGGAATGAATAAATGTAGACTAGGTGCTGAGGCCTACATTATTTAGAGTTATGCCTTAAAATGCTGTGCTTCATTTATGACAAACTCCAGGTATAACAACCTGTTTCCTCCATTAACAGAGTAAAAACTCTTCTGAAGTCAGAGTATGGCTGCCAATATCGTAAAGTACTTGAAAAAAGCCTTTCAGGCCTTACATTTTGACTCATGCTAATAATTATTCAACTCTGGGCTTGGACCTTTGCTTGCACTGATAACTAACGCAGTTGTTTTGGGTCTGGCCCTGAAGTATTATACTGATGTTTGATTTTTCTTTCTCTGGTAAATCTTGCCTATGTGATTTTGTGAATTACATGTCATGTAACTTGCTTCAAGGACTCCTACTATGCATCCATCAGTATCCAACCACCTGTTTTTCGTAAGAGTAGGCAATTGAGTGCCCGTGGGAACAGATGACAAGATTTTACAAAACTGCATACACACGGGGACTGGATGTTAAAAAAAGCACA
>CM060335.1:38015270-38022770 GCA_030674155.1 Stramonita haemastoma | reverse complement strand
TTATTATTATTATTATTATTATTATTATTATTATTATTATTATTATTATTATTATTATTATTATTATTATCATTATCATTATTATTATTGTTATTATTATTGTTATTATTATCATTATCATTATCATTATCATTATTATTAGTAGTAGTAGTAGTAGTAGTAGTAGTAGTAGTAGTAGTAGTAGTAGTAGTAGTAGTAGTAGTATTAGTATTATTATTATTATTATTATTATTATTATTATTATTATTATTATTATTATTATTATTATATTGTTCTACGTTCCCCAGCTCGTGTCAAGCTTATCTGGAATATGCGTTCTGTTTAACTGACTCCTTATGAAAATCACTATGAAACCTTACGTACATACTGCCCGAGAAGTTTGCAGGTACGTTTGTTTTCGTGTACATCGCCAAGACAAGGCAGCCAAACTCCGACTTCAGCGGATACTGATCCTTTAATTGGAGTGACAGGTTGTTACCTTGTCATGAGAAAAGACATCCTCAATATTGTATTTCAAAGCAAAACGTCAGATTCTATGCCTTGGCGCTTTACTTACATTAATCACTGATAAAGCTTTTGGCCTGGGACAAATACATGCTATAACAATCCGCTTTCTGTGCGTATTACTACATTGCATTCTTTAAAAGGTAAAAGGTAAAGGTGGCTAATAACCTAGGCGGTCGTAGGGGGTGCGAGGCATCAGAGACCTCAGCTTCTCTAGGGGACAGCATATTGAGGGCGTTGCCCATCTCCTCTCCCTCGCTGCTGCTTTACCTTCCCTGACCCTAAAGAGGGCAGGTACCCATTTACAGCTGGGGGGACTGTACTGAAGCCAAGGCGCGCAAACGGTCACTTATCCAACTGGTAATCACGCTCGATGCTGCTTAACCTGATTGGGGGAAAGCGAGCGCTCTTGACCACTTAGCTATCCCCCTCTAATGGGAGTTTCAGGTTGTTATTTTGTCATGAGTAAAAACAATATGAACATGATATTTCAAAGCAAAGCAACATCCGAGTTTATGCCTTGGCACTTTATTTTATATCAATAACTGATAAAGCTTTTGGCCTGTACAAATACATGGTATAACGACGTGTTTTTTGTGCGTATTGCACTGTATTCTCTCCTAAACTCATTAAGTAGTGTCCATTCTTGTTAAGCTTCTGTAGTTCAGCTGAGATAGACAGACAGACAGACAGACAGACAGATAGATAGATAGATAGATAGATAGATAGATAGATAGATAGATAGATAGATAGATAGATAGATAGATAGATAGATAGATAGATAGACAGACATTTTGTGTGTGCGTGCGTGCGTATGTGTATGTGTGTGTATGTGTGAATTTGTGTGCACGAGCTCACACGCACCATGCATGCTTGCAAATAAAGACCCTATTATTTACTTTTTCTTTTAATCCTGTTTTTTCTGTCTCTCTGTGTGTCTGTGTGGATGTATGTCTGTCTCTCTCCTACTCTGTCTGTCTTTATCTCGGTTTCTATCTCCTTATTTGCCTGTCTATCTCTGTCGGTGTGTCTGTGTGTCTGTCTGTCTGTGTGTCTGTCTGTCCTGTCTGTCTGTCTGTCTATCTGTATTTTGTCTCTTTGTGTGTCTGTCTGTCTGTCTGTCTGTCTGTCTGTCTGTCTGTCTGTCTGTCTGTCTGTCTGTCTGTCTCTCTCTCTCTCTCTCTCTTTCTCTCTCTCTCTCTCTCTCTCTCTCTCTGTACCTACCTGTCTATCTATTTTTCTTCCTGTTTCTCAAGTACTTTCTTTGGTCTCTTTTTGCTAATGTCCTTTTTTTCCTAATCTATTCTCTTTGTCACTTTTATTGCTGACAGTCAGAATATCTATATAAAAATTCATCTTCTGAATGTCTTCTTCTGCCGACATTTATGAACGAAGATTTCTAACGTGTCGGCAGCTTGATCATCATAAATCTTCCTCCACCTCTGAGTTGCGCATTTTTACTCATCTTTGAGTTCTACACTCGTGTTCTGCCAGTTTACAGCCAGTACAGCAGTATCGTAAACCCATACCCTAAATCACACTACAGGGGAAACACACACCTGCCTAGAAAGCGGAAAAGTTCAGGTTGGAAGTGTGGAGTGGTACACACCCCTGTTTGGGCCCAAAACTCCCCCCCCCCTCCCCAATCCATTAGACCATAAGTGGTGGCCTGGGTGCTAGTTTTTTTGGACGTGAGGATCAACTGAGATCCTGTGTGTTACGCAAAATTATTTAGTGCACGTAAAAGAACCCAATCCACGGCAACAAGAAAGCTGTCCTTGGATACAATTATTTAGAAAATAAAACGCTCTGATAGGGAAACAAAATACAGTTGCAGACAGGAAAAGAAAAACAAATGGATGGTGCTGCTTTTGTGGCGACTGCTCTCCCCGGGGGGAGAGATGCCTGAATTTCAGGCAGAGAAATCCTGTGACTGAAAGTTGTGTACAAATGTAAAATAATGGAGAAAGAACTCTGTGAAGGATCGTGGGTTGTTTCATCAAGGGGAGAGAAACCGAAATTTGATGTTCAGGAGAGATGGTTATAGAAGAGGGCAATGTGACGTGACTGACATTGTCCTTTGTGGTAGATTACTTTGTGTCTTGTTCTTTTTCTCTTTTTTTTTTTTCTTTTCTTACCTTTTTAATTATCATGTTCTGAAGTGGTTCTTATTCTTGTCATTTTCGTTGTTAATATCATTTTTTTTATTTAAAGTGGGGGGCAGGATAGCTAAGTGGTCAGAGAGCTGACTTTCCCCAAGTCAAGTTAAGCAGCATCGAGGGTGGTTACCAGTTGGATGGGTGACCGTTTTCGCGCCTTGGTTTCAGTACAGTCCCCCCAGTTTATCCGGCTGTAAATGGGTACCTGCCCTCTTAGGGTCAGGTAAGGTAAAGCAGCGAGGTAGAGGAGGTGGGCGCCGCCCACAATATGCTGGTCCCTAAAGAAGCTGAGGTCTCTGATGCCTGGCTCCCCTACGACGGCCTAGGTTATGGGACACCTTTACCTTTATTTCAAATTCCAGTTTGCTTTTTGATTTTGTTGTTGTTTCTGTTTGCTTTTGTAAGTGTAAGTAATTAAAACTACCACTATAATATGTGTTATTGTCCTGAAATTTATAAATAATAATGTTATGTGTTAGAAGCTTCCAGTTTGATAAATCTACTTCTACCTTTAAAGAAAAAAAACTCTCACAATACTTTTTCTTCGCTTTTAAATTCATTTTTCTAACTCTATGGCTTCTTCTGTTCTTTTTTTAAAATTCTTTACACCATTCACCCCCCCCCACCCCCTCTATGTGTTGCAGGAGAAAGATGTCAAGTGATATTGCATCAGGCAGAGAAAACCCCACCCCATTCAGGAGGGCTAATTAGTTTACAGAAAATGGAATGCGACGTGTGCAATAATTACCTGCATTGCAATCAATTACTTCACAATCTTGTGAAACCTAAAGGGTTTCCTGTGTTATTTCGAAATTCATTATTTTTTGGTGTGTGTATTATTCCTAGTTTTAATTTTCTCTTTTTTTATTTTCCATGAAGTCTGTCCGTCGTCATTATGCAAAATTAGAGCTTCCAAATTTTTTTTTTGGGGGGGTCATTATAGGCAAGTGGTCAGGGCATGGAGCTTGTGATTGGTCAGTCTGCTTTTTGCCACCACCCAGATGCCTATACTAGGGACTATTCCCCCAATTTAATATCACTACCAACTTCATGCCCCTGAAATTCTTTTGGATGAAGCCACAAGCCAGGGTCCTGAATGCAAATGCATGCAGAACATTCCACTGTTCTCAGTGTACGGGTTTATGATACTGCTGCACTGGCTGTAGTCTGGCAGAACACCAGTGTAGGGCTCAAAAGATGAGTAAAACGTGCAACTCAGAGGTGGAGGAAGATTTATGATGATAAAGCTGCCGACACGTTAGAAATCTTCGCTCATACATGTCGACAGAAGAAGACATTCAGAAGATGCATTTCCATAGAGAAATTTCGACCGTCAGCAAGAAAAGTAACAAAGAACATGAATTAGGAATAAAGGAAATAGGCGAAAAGAGACCAAAGAAAGTGCTACAGGAACAGGACCAATCTACCTTTTTGTAGACTAAGCCAATCAGTACGTGTGGGAACCAAGTGTTGTTGTTGTTTTTTAAAGCAAGCACATTTGTGTTGTTTTTACACATTATATCTATCCCTGAAGTCGGAATGCGGTTACCTGCATGAAGGGTAAACAGTTCCATAAGTAAAACCTTGCCATTGGTGAACCTGGGAGCTCTAGCTGAGGAACGGAAAAAGTATGCGTTTGTCATAGCGTTTTCCTGTGCGAAAATGATAGAAAATTGTGTATGTTCACATATCTTCATTGCCTTTGAGTGATATATTCCTAACTCTGTTGGCTCTGCTCTGCGCTGCCTGCCAGCCTGCAGTCAGTACAGCAGTGTCGCTCAGTAAACCCCTGCACTAAATCACATGACAATGCTGTTTGGGAAAAAGCTCCGTGAACTCATCAAGGGGAGAATATTTGTCTTCCAGGAGTGACTGCTGTAAAAGAGAAAAATGTGATTGCTAGAACTGACTTCGTTTTGACAGCTTGCTTTAAGTCTGATTTTTTTTTTTTTTTGGGGGGGGGGGGTTACCTCATTTTCCAACTTTTTTTTATTTGTTTCTTAATTTTTATAGTATTTACTTCTTTTTTTGTTTGTGTGTCTGTTTTAGTTTTGGGGTTAATTTTTGTTTGTTCATCTTTTAAAACAACTTTTCCCCTCATGGACTTTCATGCAAGTTGTCAATGTTTGTTTGGAGGTGGGTTATTGTCTTTCTTTTTGTTCCTCACCTAGAGCTCCAAGGTTCACCCATGAGTGAGAGCGTATCCAACTGTTATTTTGTGTTCCATTATGGTTGTGGAATTCCGTCTTATGTGATTATTTCGAAACACAATATTAGTGTGTATGCAGGTTTTTTTCTCGTACTTTTCAGATATATTTTTTGTTATCCGTTCTTACCAGCACAAATGCACTTTTCTTCCCGAACGGGTTTTAACGTGTAGTCAAGAAGCACAGCGTGCGTTCGTACACGGTACCTTGGTTTATAGTATCATCTAAAGGATTTTAGGGAGGAGTTGAGCAGCACTGATATTAACGCCAAGGGAAAAAGTCCGTGTTTCCTATTTTCTTATGCTGAATTAGGGCACCTAAGTACTGTTTCTGTCTGCTGTCCACTGCTGTCATTGGTATTTTTGTTCATTAATTTTCCTCCACCTTTGATTTCTTCCCCATTTTGACAGCAGGTACAGAATTATTGTGTAATGAAGTGGAGTATTAAATTGATCTGTCCATCTCTGTACAACTTCTCGGCTACAACAGCATGGTTAGACAGCAAAGGTGCGATCCATGGGGGGTAAAGCCATACAAATTTCACAGCATGATCAAAACATATACAACAAACAGACCGTTATCCATCCACACCCAACGAAACAGAACGTGTCCTGATTTGGAAACACCACGCTGCGACATGGCCCTGATCGCATGGGAGGTAATCTACTTATCTCCCATTCACAGTTGTAAACCCAATCAAAGAGTTACATTGTAGACTAGTTCTGATAAAAAAACCAAAAAAAAACCCGATTTCTGTTGATAGTCAGGAGTAATCCTTTTTTTTTTTATCAAGGTTACAAATCTATTTATTCTTCGGGTCTTACAGTTGTAAAAAATAAATATTGGCAATATTCCTTTACGAAAGCGGATTAGCTCATCATGCCTTTTTTCGTAGATTAAAATCGATTGCTTGGAGTCGAGGAATTGCAAAGAATAATCAAAAATGGTTTCAGCTTTTATTAAAGAACCATTAGGCTTCCAAGCTGTTTTCTTTTTCAAATAGATCCTGCTTAAAGAGAATTATAAAATGAAAAAAGTGGGTGGAGACAGGTAAAGTAGTTTACAATATAATACAATACATACAATACAATACAATACAGTACAGTACAGTACAATACCACACAATGCAATACACAACAATACAATACAGTACAATCCAATCCAATCGAATCCAGTACAATACAATACAATCCAACACAACACAACACAATATAATACAATTAAACAAAACACAACAAAACACAACACATTACAATGCAACACAAAAAAACACAACAAAAAACATTACAATACAATACAATCAGCCCTCAAGGGCAAAAAAGACCAAACAGAACTTAACAAAAAAAACAACAAAAAACGATACCAGCAACACAAACAACAACACCAAATAACAACAAGGAACGAACCAACTAAAACCAACAAAAATCCACCACAAAAAGATGCACAACTATTTCACTCATAACGTATTGGGTTGGTTTTTTAATGGGATGGGCTATCTTAACAGCAGCACTTTGAGCACACAAGAATGAAGACAGCAAGACCACACTGCACTTGCTACCAGAAGTAAGCATCGATCTGTTAATGGGGCTGAGACACTGACCTCTGAATGCACGCACTCAGTGACTGTTGCCAGGACCTAATGGTCCGCATGCAGAGATGACAATGGAGAAACCTATTCCACTTTCAACTCCTGCACTCTGGGATATCAATAGGATGGTGATCACGATAGTTCAGGGGCCATGCAACTGCACCATCTGTGCATCTTTAATTCATCATGGATTTGCTTGCTCTGGTGGGGAAAGATAGGGGGATGGGGAGTGGAGGCTTTTTGTTTTATTTGAACCGTTTAAACTAAGGAAGGTGTAGCTTAAGTACCTGTTGAGAGTTGTAGACAGTTTTACGTCGTCATTATCTGCCAGAACGTTCATTCAGTATGCCCAATGCAATCTCTCTCTCTCTCTCTCTCTCTCTCTCTCTCTCTCTCTCTCTCTCTCTCTCTCTCTCTCACTCTCTCTCTCTCTCTCTCTCTCTCTCTCTCTCTGTAGTTGTGGCTATTTTTTTTTTCTATCTTAATGTTATCCCTGAAAAGGGCGGGGACTGGATGTAAAAAAGCACACGAGTGCTTATCTATTATCCTCGAATAAAAGAATTTTGCCTTGCCTTGCCTTGCCTCTCTCTCTCTCTCTCTTTTTTTTCCTTTTACATAATGGCTTATGCCTGACCATTGACGTTTACTTTCAACTTCTGTCAGTTTTTTTTCTTCATAATTATAAGGCAATGTGTTGAGGTGATTTTGCATGGAATGTCCCTTTAATGTACATTTTTTTTCTTTCTTTAGATTGTTCTTCATGCCATGCATTACAATTTGAATACATTTCTTTTTCCTTTTTCTTTTTTCCCCCAGGGATGTAAAAATATGCAATAATGTTTTATTTAAAGTACGTAAAAAGCTATTCTTGTATTTATTCTATAACCTTCTATAAATGAAACGTGTTTATTGCCCATTACTACATCTTTCTCTTTTGTCTTATTCTCATTCTCACCCTCTATTTCTTCCTTTAGCTATCTTTTTCTCTCCCCCCCCCTCCCTGTCTCTTTCGCCCCCCCCCCCTACTCTCTCTCTGTAATTG
>CM060335.1:37987770-37995270 GCA_030674155.1 Stramonita haemastoma | reverse complement strand
TAAATAGATTGTATGCATGATGTTGGGAGGTAGTGGGAAAGGCGAAGGTGTCCCATAACCTTTTGTGGTCGTAGAGGAGCAAGGGGTCAGAGACCTCAGCTTCTCTAGGGGCCAGCATGTTGAGGGCGGCGCCCATCTCCTCTCCCTCGCTGCTTTACCTTCCATGACCCTAAAAAGGGCAGGTTCTCATTTAAAACTAGGTGATCTTGTCCGATTTTCAATCTGTTTTTTTGTATTGGATAGCCTTTTGATTGCAGATTAATAAATTGTCAATAACTAAAACTTGACCTCTGGTAAAAGCGACTCCTTATGTGGTGGAGCATTACATAATATGTTTTGACCGATCTAGGAAGGACGGCACCAACTTTTGCAGAGAGTGCGGGAAAGGCAATGGCTGTCTCGAAGCGGTAAAATCAAAATCAAACATGCTCTAAGAAGGGGGCTAATGCTGCTGGCAATGAGAAAGTAAGGGAGGATAGTGTCCCCTTATCCAGTATTGACAGGTTATTTCGAACTTGTTGAAGAATCGAAGTGGTTGGTTTACATTTTGGTTTGGCGCGTAATCTTCTTTTTTCTATCCATTTGTAGATTTCTGTTTCTGTTTGCTTGTTTTGATTTTTTTCGTAGTGATTGTTTTATCTAAGTTGTTTGTTTGTTTCTTTGGGGGGGGGGGGGGGGTTGCTCTTTATATTTATTTGTCTTGCTTAAAATCTGTCTTTGTTTGAAGGAAGGTGGCAGGATGGTTAAGACGTTCGCCTGCCAATATGTAAACCGTGAGTTTCTGGTGCGTACCCAGCCTCGCCCTTTCTTCCTAGTTTGACAAAAAATGGAACTGAATGTCAAAGTCATTCGGATGAGACTCGAAACCAAGGCCCCGTGTGCGAATGCACGCAGAACATCTTGCGCACACGTTAAAATCCCGTTCCGCCTTTCGGAAGAGCAGGCCATCGTGTGCCGGTAAGAGCGGATGAAAAATCATAACAACTCAGCATGCACACAGGTGTCGTGTGTAGACACCATCCCTGAGGAAAAATCGGGGAGTTGGAGTCCCAGAGCGGCTCAGGGCGGTATATGGCAACGTTCTGGTGGCTCCTGCGACGGTACTGGAACCATTCGTATCAATCATTGCCTTTCCAATGGATCATTCCAGTGCCGTGGAGAGGGGGGTCTGCTGCATGGGTAACAGCTTGCCCTCCATGCATACATGCCCAGGCTTTGAGCTCTAAAAGACTAGAGCGCAACTCCATAGTCTTCCGAGACTGATGGGTGCCTACTACTACTACTAACTACTACTACCTACTACTACTACTACTACTACTACTACTACTACTACTACTACTACTACTTACTACTACTTGTGTTTTGGTATCTCTTTGTATCTTAATTTCTCTGTTTTTCTGTCACTCCAGATTTGTTCCATGTATAGTTTATAGTTTATTTTGTCTGTCTGTATCTCTGTCTGTTTGTCTGTCTGACTCTGAAATGATTACGGTAAAGGTGTCCCATAAGCTGTGCAGTCGTAGGGGAGCGAGGCGTCAGAGACCTCAGCATCTCTAGGGGCCAGCATGTTGAGGGCGGCGCCCATTTCCTCTCCCTCGCTGCTTTACTTTACCTGACCTTAAAGACGGCAGGTACCCATTTACAGGTGGGTGAACTATGGGAACTGTACTGAAGCCAAGGCGGGCAAACGGTCACCCATCCAATTGGCACACACGCTCGACGTTGCTTAACTTGACTAGGGGAAAGCGAGAGCTCTGACCACTGAGCTATCCCGTCCCCCTGAAATGAATACTTAACAAAAAAATTACTTGTAATCTTCAGAACGCCAACTTTTTTTCAAAAAGCACATAAAAAGGCAATATTGCTTCAGACCAGTCAAGTCAAACACTAGAGGCTGTGTGCTCCAAGAAGGGAGCTAATGCTGCTAGCAATGAGAGGATTAGGGAGAATGGTGTCCCTTTATAGTGTGGACAGCTTATTTCAAGATTGCTTGGGGAGCAGAAGTATCTGGCTTACGTTCTAGATTGGGGGTGTAAGCTGCTGTTTTAGTCTGCCGCTGTCTCTGTTTCTATTTCCGATTATGTTCTGTTTCCTGCTTCTTATGTTTTATTTGTCTGTTTTCCTCTCTTTGTCTTTGTTTTTGTGTCTCTGCTTCTGCCTATGTGCTTGTTTCTGTACGTCTTCTCTATTCTTTGGATGAGACCAAAAACCGTGGTCCTGTGAGCGGAACACACGCAGAACATCTTGCGCACACGTTAAAAAACCCGTTCCGTTTTTTTGGAGAGTAGGCCATTGTGTGCTAGTGGGAACGGATGACAAAAATTCATTCACAAAACTGCATGCAGATGGGGATTGGATGTAAAATAAAAAGCACACGAGTGCTTATTCCAGTATCCTCGAAATATAAGAATGAATGACTGACTGAATGAAAAGATAAATAAATAAATAATAGATAAATAGATAAATAGATAAATAGATGAATAGATAAATAGATAAGTAGATAAATAAATAAGTGAATGATAAAAGAATTAATCGCCAAATTTAAAAAGAATCTATTTTCAGGGTGCCAACTTTCGCAGAGTGTGCAAGGAAAGGCAACACCGTCTCAACTCCGTAAACTGGCTGGGAACAGATGACACGATTTACAAAAACTGCATACACGCGGGGACTGGATGTAAAAATAAAGCACACGAGTGCTTATTCCATTATCCTCGATATAAAAAAAGAAAATATAAATATATAAAAAGTCTAAGTCAAACATTACCGAGTCTGTTGCAGGAAGCGGGGTAATGCTGCTTGGTGGCCATGAAAGGGTTAGGGAGAATGGTGTCCCCTTTATAGTGTTGACAGGTTATTTGGTGGCTCGGAGGAGGAGGGGAAGGGAGGGGAGGGGGAGGGAGTGGAGGGGGGGGGAGGGGAGAAGAGATTGTTGATTTACAGTGGGGATCAGGCTGTAAGCTTCTTTAGCATCCTTTCAGGCTAGAGTTTGTGTCCCAGTCTCTGTTCTTTAGACTGGCTAGGGGTGTTTTTATGGTCTGTATGACCATCTTTCGGTCTGTCTGTCTATTTATCGATCTGTCTGGCTGGCTGGTTGGCTGGCTGGCTGGCTAGCTGGCTGCTTGGCTGTCTATCTGTCTGGCTGGCTGGCTGGATGTGTGTTTGTCTGTCTGTCTGGCCAGCTGTCTGTCTATCTGTCTGTCTGTCTATCTGTCTGGCTGGTTGGCTGGCTGGCTAGCTGGCTGCTTGGCTGTCTATCTCTATGGCTGCCTGGATGCATGTCTATTTGTCTGTCTGGCCAGCTGTCTGTCTATCTGTCTATCTTTCTGTCTGTCTGGCGGGCTGGCTGGCTAGCTGGCTACTTGGCTGTCTATCTTGGCGTAAAGTTTTATTGTTTAGTATCTTTTCAACTTGATGTATCCCTGAAAAGGGCGGGGACTGGATGTAAAAAAGCACACGAGTGCTTATCTATTATCCTCGAATAAAATACTTTGCCTTGCCTTGCCTTGCCTCTATCTGTCTGTCTGGCTGGCTGGCTGTATGTCTGTTTGTCTGTCTGGCCAGCTGTCTGTCTATCTGTCTGTCTAACTATCTTTCTGTCTGTCTGGCGAGCTAGCTGACTGGCTGGCTGGCTGGCGATCTCTGACTTTCTATGGATTTGTTTTTAAACATGAATTTCTCTATTACTGTTTTATGTGTTTTATAGCTCTTTGTGTCTCTTTCTGTCTATCCCTATCTCTGTTTTTGCCTCTGTTTCTGTCTATCTATTTGCCCCCTCTCTCTTTCTTTGTCAAGTCAAGTCAAATTTTTATTTCCAGATGGTACATTGAATAAGCATTGATTTGCTTTTTTTCCTTAAGCCATCTATCTAGGAAAACCCTATAAGAGAAAAATAAACATTTCACCAGTATTGTTTAACTAACATGATTCAACAGACTTAATTAACATATATCTATAGATAAAAACAAACAAAAACGAAGAAAAAAAAAAAAAGAGAAGAAAAGAAAAAAAAAAGAAAAACATTGTGTGTGTGTGCACGCGCGCGCGCACGTGCGTCTGCGCGCACACGCGCGCGCGCTCACACACACACACACACACACACACACACACACACACACACACAACACACACACCTACACACACACAATGTGTATGACTGCAATTCATTCAGGCAGTTGCCTGTGGCAAAAGGACAAAATCTACAGGAAATCACGTCAGAGAACACATCAATAGTATATATACTTTTCCAGGAAGTGTTTTCTTTGATTCCTTGTAGGCTATGTACAAGGGGGCGGGATAGCTCAGTGGTCAGAGCACTCGTTTTCCCCAAGTCAAGTTAAGCAGCGTAGAACGTGGTTACCAGTTGGAGGGGTGACCGTTTGCGCACCTTGGTTTCAGTATAGTGCCCCCAGTTTACCCAACTGTAAAATTAATGGGTACCTGCCCTCTTTAAGGTCAGGGAAGTAAAGCAGCAAGGAAGAAGAGATGGGAGCCGCCCTCAATATGCTGGCCCCTAGAGAAGCTGAGGTCTCTGATGCCTTGCTCCCTTACGACCATCTAGGGTATGGGACACCTTTACCTTTACCTTTTCCTTAGGCGATGTACAAATGTCTGTTTCTCCATGTCAGGCTTTTTGCATGACAACTTGTACTCTCTATCTGAGGAGAAAAAATCCTCTGACGCCGGAGTATGGCTGCCTATTCAGGGTTAAATACTTGAAAATAGCCACTCACGCAAAGTTCTATTTGTTGTCTGTGTAAGCCACCATTGCATTCCGTATCGCTGTATCTCTTTATCTGCTTTTCTATGTATGTATGTATGTATGTATGTATGTATGTATGTATGTATGTATGTATGTATGTATGTATGTATGTATGTATGTATGTATGTATGTATGTATGTATGTATGTATGTATGTATGTATGTATGTATGTATGTATGTATGTATGTATCTATCTATCCATCCATCCATCCATCCATCCATCTATCTATCTATCTATCTATCTATCTATCTATCTATCTATCTATCTATCTATCTATCTATCTATCTATCTATCTATCTATCTATCTATCTATCTATCTATCTATCTATCTATCTATCTATCATCGTGACTGCTTTGATTATTGTCATTACCATCATTTTATAACTATTTTCATTAATTTGTTTTTATTATTATTATTATTATTATTATTATTATTATTATTATTGTTATTATTGTTATTATTATTATTATCATTAGTAGTAGTAGTAGTGTAGTTAAATATTTAAAATTTAGTAGTATAGTATATTGTAGTAAGTATTAAAATTATTAAAAATAGTGTAGGTATGTGGTTGAAATTTTTTCAATTTAGTAGTCTCCGTTCGTTCAAAGGCGGCCATCACTCATCCGCGGGTCGGCGTTTGCTCGTCTCGTTTAAAAAATCGTCTTGTTTTCCCACCCCCATCAACACCATCAACATCTCTTTCCCCCTCTCATCGTCGTCGGTCGGGCCCTCCGTCGGTCGCGCGTTCCCTCTCTCTCTCTCTCATTATCATCATCCCAACATCTCAACATCAAAATCAAATCAAAAAAACAAACACAAAAACCAAACCCCCCCTTTCCCATTACCCTCACCCCCAAAAAAAAAAAAATCCACCCCCCCCCCCACCCCCCCCTCCCCCCCCCCCCAAAACCCCCCCCCCCCCCCCCCATCCCCCAAATCCTTCACCATTTTTTCCCCCCCCCCCTTCCCCCCCCCCCCCCTTTCCCCCCCCCTCCAACCCCCTTTTCCCCCCCCCCCCCCCCCCTTTTTTCCCCCCCCCCCCCTCCCCCCCCCCCCCCCCCCCCCCCCCCCCCCCCCCCCCCTTCCCCTCCCCCCTCCTCACCCCCCCCCCCCCCCCTCCCCCCCACCCAAAAAAACTCCAAAGGGAAAAAAATTTTTTCCCTTCAGGGGGTGAAAAAATTTCCCCTTTTTTCCCCCCAAAAAAAAATTTTTTTTTTTCTTTTTTTCCCCCCCCTCCAAGCAAAAGGCCGGGGTTGGGGGGGCAAAAGCGCCAGCGCCCCGAAGACAAAAACCCCCTTTAAAAAGAGATTTTAAAAAAACCCCCCGGGGGGGGGGGGGGGGCCCCGGGGGGGGGGGTGGGAAAAGGGGGGGGGAAAAAAAAAAAAAAAGGGCCCCCGGGGGTTTTTAAAAACCCCTTTTGGGGGGGGGGAAAAGGGAGGGGGGTTTTGGGGGGGGAAACGGGGGGATTTTTAAAAATTTTTTCCCCCCCCCCCCCCCCTTTTTGCCCCCAAACCCCCCCGTTCCCCCCGGGGCCCCCCCCCCTGGAATTTTTTTAAAAAAAATTTTTTTTTTTTTTTTTTATTTTTTCCCCCCCCCCTTTTTCCCCCCCCCGCCCCCCCCCCCCTTTTTGGGAACCCAAAATTTAAAAAACCCCCCAAGGGGTCCAAAAAATTTTTTACCCAAAAAAAACCAAAACCCCCCCAAAAAAACCCCCCCCCCCCCGAAAAAAATTTTGGGGGGGGGAAGGGGGGGAAAAAAAAAAAAGGGGGGCCCCCCAAAAACCCCCCAAAAAGAAAACCCAAAACCCCCCAAAAAACAAAAGGGAAAAGAAAAAATATGAAAAAAAAATAAAAAATTTTTTTCCTTCTTTTATTCTTTTTAGGCGGGATTGGGGTGGATTCAATTTTTCCTTTTTTTTTAAATTTTTTCCGTTTCCCCCCCGTTTGTTGCCCGGTTGGTGTAAATATTTCAACTCCCTTTCCACACACAAAAAGGGGGGTACCTCTTACAAAACCCCAAAAGACAGGGTTTAAAAACCGTGGCCCAAGATGTTTGGTGGTTTTTTCCCAACACCCGGGGGCCCCCCGGTTTATTTACATCCCCACCAAAAGATTTTTTGGGGAGGAAAAAGTCGGGACTAGATTTTTCCCTCCAAAAAAAAAAAAAAAAAAAAAAAAATAAAAAAAACTTTAAAAACCAAATAAACCCAAAAACCCCCCCCAAAAAATTTTCCCCCCCCCCCAAAAACCATTAGGGGAAGATTTCGGTCTAAATTTAGGAATTTTTAAAAATTTTTATATTATAGATAGATAGATAGATAAAAAATAGTAAAAAGATAATAGAAAAGAAGAACGATAATAGATAGAAATAGAAATAAATAAGATAGAAAAAAATAGATAGAAAAGTAGATAAGAAGAAGAAAAAATAATAATACATAAAAGAAAGATAGAGAGAAGAAGAGAGAGAGATAGAAATAGATAGAAAAGAGATAGTAGTAATAGATAATAAAAAGATAGGTAATAGGTAGATAGGTAGAATTTTACATACATACTACATACATACAATACCTACATACATACAAAATACAACAAATACATACATAAATACATAATACATAAAATACATGGATGGATGAGGATGGGGGAAGGGGTGGTGGGTGGATGATATAGATAGAAAAAGATAAGAGATAGAGAGATAAGAGATAGAAGTAAGAGATAAGAGAAGAATAAAGGGGAAAGA
>CM060335.1:37986506-37987670 GCA_030674155.1 Stramonita haemastoma | reverse complement strand
TCTCTCTCTCTCTCTCTCTCTCTCTCTCTCTCTCTCTCTTCTCTCTCTCTTGTAGTTGTGGCTATTATTTTTTTTCTATCTTAATGTTATCCCTGAAAAGGGCGGGGACTGGATGTAAAAAAAGCACACGAGTGCTTATCTATTATCCTCGAATAAAAGAATTTTGCCTTGCCTTGCCTTGCCTTGCCTTGCCTTGCCTTGCCTTGCCTTGCCTTACCTTGCCTTGCCTTCTCTCTCTCTCTCTCTCTCTCTCTCTCTCTCTCTCTCTCTCTCTCTCTCTCTCTCTCTCTCTCTCTCTCTCTCTCTCTCTCTCTTCTCTCTCTCTCTCTCTCTCTTCTCTCTCTCTCTCTCTCTCTCTCTCTCTCTCCGTAGCTCCCAGAAAAAAAAGAACAAAAAATGAGAAACAGCAACGAACCCCCCACCCCCACCCCAAACCTAACAGCAGCAAAAGAAGCCTGGTAGCCAAGGTGCAATAAAATATAATTACATACATACATACATACATACATACATACATACATACATACATACATACATACATACATACATACATACATACATACATACATACATACATACATACATACATACATACATACATACATACATACATACATACATCACTCACTCAGTCCCATGTCCCAAAGGACGTAGGGGGGACATGAGAGAAGACGCAACAGAGATCTTTTTCCATGCTTCACGATCCTGTGTGGCTAGTAGGAGGTGTTGTAGGGGTTGGGCGGTCCAGTCTTTGATGTTGTCAACTCATGATTTCTTTTGGCGGCCTCTTCTTCTCTTGCCCTCGACTGTTCCTTGCAGGATGGTTTTTGCTAGGGTGTTGTGTCTTGTGGTGTGACCAAACCACATCAGCTTTCTCCTCTTTATGGTGGAGAGCAAAGGCTCTTGGAGGCCCACACGCTTTTTGATTTCTTCTTTCACATAGTTATTGGTCTTGTGTTCTTTGTATGATATTTTGAGAAGTCTTCTGTGGCACTTGTTCTCGAATGCTTGGATTCTCCTCTCTAACTCTGCTGTCAAAGTCCATGATTCACAGCCATATAGGAGGATAGATATCACGAGGGATTTGTAAAGGTGGTATTTGGTGCCGAAGCTGATGTTGTTGCTTCTGATGATCTTCTCGAGTCTGACTAGAGCAGATGTTGC
>CM060335.1:37974006-37976506 GCA_030674155.1 Stramonita haemastoma | reverse complement strand
TTTGACTTTGACTTTACATATATATATTTTTCTTTTTTATATCGAGGATAATGGAATAAGCACTCGTGTGCTTTTTTTTTTTTTTTTTTACATCCAGTCCCCGTGTGTATGCAGTTTTTGTAAATCGTGTCATCTGTTCCCAGCCAGTTTATGGCGTTGAGACGGTGTTGCCTTTCCTTGCACACTCTGCGAAAGATGGCATCCTGAAAATAGATTTTTTTTAAATTTGGCGATTAATTCCTTTATCATTTACTTATTTATTTATTTATTTATCTATTTATCATTTGTTTTTTTGTTTATTTTTTACATTCATTTTTTTGCTTATTTGTTTATTATCTATCTATCTATTCATTCATTTATTCATTCATTCATTCTTATATTTCGAGGATACTGGAATAAGCACTCGTGTGCTTTTTATTTTACATCCAATCCCCATCTGCATGCAGTTTTGTGAATGAATTTTTGTCATCCGTTCCCACTAGCACACAATGGCCTACTCTCCAAAAAAACGGAACGGGTTTTTAACGTGTGCGCAAGATGTTCTGCGTGTGTTCCGCTCACAGGACCACGGTTTTTGGTCTCATCCAAAGAATAGAGAAGACGTACAGAAACAGGCACATAGGCAGAAGCAGAGACACAAAAAACAAAGACAAAGAGAGGAAAACAGACAAATAAAACATAAGAAGCAGGA
This sequence comes from Stramonita haemastoma, assembly GCA_030674155.1. NCBI lineage: Eukaryota > Metazoa > Mollusca > Gastropoda > Neogastropoda > Muricidae > Stramonita > Stramonita haemastoma. Next base: position 37,975,815 of record CM060335.1, on the reverse strand, counting down.
AAAAGAACATAATCGGAAATAGAAACAGAGACAGCGGCAGAATAAAACACCAGCTTACACCCCCAATCCAGAGCATAAGCCAGATACTTCTGCTCCCCAAGCAATCTTGAAATAAGCTGTCCACACTATAAAGGGACACCATTCTCCCTAATCCTCTCATTGCTAGCAGCATTAGCTCCCTTCTTGGAGCACACAGCCTCTAGTGTTTGACTTGACTGGTTTGAAGCAATATTGCCTTTTTATGTGCTTTTTGAAAAAAAAAAAAAGTTGGCGTTCTGAAGATTACAACTAATTTTTTTAAAATTAAGTATTCATTTCAGGGGGACGGGATAGCTCAGTGGTCAGAGCTCTCGCTTTCCCCTAGTCAAGTTAAGCAACGTCGAGCGTGTGTGCCAATTGGATGGGTGACCGTTTGCCCGCCTTGGCCTCAGTACACTTCCCTTAGTTCACCCACCTGTAAATGGGTACCTGCCGTCTTTAAGGTCAGGTAAAGTAAAGCAGCGAGGGAGAGGAGATGGGCGCCGCCCTCAACATGCTGGCCCCTAGAGAAGCTGAGGTTTCTGACGCCTCGCTCCCCTACGACCGCCTAGGTTACGGGACACCTTTACTTTAATCCTTTGAGAGTTAGACAGGCAAACAGACAGTGATACAGACAGACAAAATAAACTATAAACTATACATGGAACAAATCTGGAGTGACAGAAAAACAGAGAAATTAAGATACAAAGAGATACCAAAACACAAGTAGTAGTAGTAGTAGTAGTAGTAGTAGTAGTAGTAGTAGTAGTAGTAGTAGTAGTAGTAGTAGTAGTAGTAGTAGTAGGCACCCATCAGTCTCTGTAGACTATGGAGTTGCGCTCTAGCCTTTTAGAGCTCAAAGCCTGGGCAAGTATGCATGGAGGGCAAGCTGTTACCCATGCAGCAGACCCCCCCCTCTCCACGGCACTGGAATGATCCATTGGAAAGGCAATGACCGATACGAATGGTTCCAGTACCGTCGCAGGAGCCACCAGAACGTTGCCATATACCTACAGCCCCGAGCCGCTCTGGGACTCCAACTCCCCGATTTTTCCTCAGGGATGGTGTCTAAACACGACACCTGTGTGCATGCTGGTTTGTTATGATTTTTCATCCGTTCCTACCGGCACTCGATGGCCTGCTCTTCCGAAAAGCGGAACGGGATTTTAACGTGTGAGCAAGATGTTCTGCGTGCATTCGCACACGAGGCCTCGGTTTCGAGTCACATCCGAATGACTTTAACATTTAGTTCGATTATTTCGTCAAACTGGGAAGAAAGGGCGAAGCTGGGTACGAACCCAGATACTCACGATTTACATATTGACAGGCGAACGTCTTAACCATCCTGCCACCGTCCTTCAAAAAAGACAGATTTTAAGCAAGACAAATAAATATAAAGAGCAACCCAAAAATACCACAAACAAACAAACAAACAAATAGGATAAAACAAAAATTACGAAAAAAATCAAAAACAAACAAACAGAAACAGAAATCTAAAAATGGATAGAAAAAAGATTACACGTCAAACCAAAATGTAAACCAACCACTTCGATTCCTCAACAAGTTCGAAATAACCTGTCAATACTGGATAAGGGGACACTATCCTCCCTTACTTTCTCATTGCCAGCAGCATTAGCTCCCTTCTTAGAGCATGTTTGATTTTGACTTTACCGCTTCGAGACAGCCTTGCCTTTCCCGCACTCTCTGCAAAAGTTGGTGCCGTCCTTCCTAGATCGGTCAAAACATATGTAACGCTCCACCACATAAGGAGTCGCTTTTACCAGAGGTCAA
>CM060335.1:37931506-37961506 GCA_030674155.1 Stramonita haemastoma | reverse complement strand
TGTCTTGTTGTTTTAGCCTTCTTCTTTAGTTTATCATTTTTGTTAGCTGGAGGTATTCTTAAACTGATATTATCCCTGATTAGGGATGAAAAAAAGTACACGAGTGTTTATTCATTATCCTCGAAATAAAAAAAAATTGATTTGATTCCATTTGATTTGATTTGATTTGATTTGATCTCTCTCTGTCTCTGTCTCTCTCTGTCTCTGTCTCTGTCTCTGTCTCTCTCTCTCTCTCTCTCTCTCTCTCTCTCTCTCTCTCTCTCTCTCTCTCTCTCTCTCTCTCTCTTCAGACACACAGACAGACAGATAGGAGAAGTCCACACTCCATGCAGACAGGCAGGTAGCAGAGGAGCTGTGAAGAAGGTAGACAACTCTCAAGTGCACCCTTGTCTAGTTACAGCAATCACTCCAAACAACTCTTCACTTCCCTGTCCTGTCTCAAGGTCCTTGTCTGAAGCTGACTGAAGAGTGAGTGAGTGACCCAGCAAAGCCCTGTGTGTAGCTTCTTCCTTCTGTTCTTCTCCTCTTTGTTTCTTTGTTCCTTTCTTTCTTTCTTTTTGTTTCTTTCCTTCTTTTTTTCTTTCTTTCTTTTTTCTTTCGTTATTTCTTTTCTTTTTCTTTACTTTCTTCCTTCCTTTCTTTCAGTCTTCCATTGCTTTATTTTATGTTCTTTGAATGTTTTCATTTCTTTCTTTCATTTGCGAGGAATAAATATCATCATCATCATCATCATCATCATCATCATCATCATCATCATCATCATCATCATCATCCTCGTCGTCGTCGTTGTCATCATCATCAGCAGCAGCAGCAGCACCAGCAGCACCAGCAGCACCAGCAGCACCAGCACCAGCAGCGTGTGTGTGTGTCTGCCCATGTCTCTCTCTATCCGTGTGTCTGTTTGTCTTAGTCTTTGTCTTTGTCTCTCTTTCTCTGTCTGTTTGTCTCTCGGTCTCTCTGTGTCTGTGTCTGTCTCTATCTCTGTCTCAGTCTCTCTCTGTGTGACGTGTAAGAACCCTATTATTTAAGGCAGTGGAGTTTTGGGGCAGACAAAATCTTCCATTTTAATATGTGCAATGGACAGACTCTCTAAGCAGAAGACAAGCCCAAAGAGATATATAGATAGATAGATAGATAGATAGATAGATAGATAGATAGATAGATAGATAGATAGATAGATAGATAGATAGATGAGAGAGGAGAGAGAGAGAGAGGAGAGAGAGAGAGAGAGGAGAGGAGAGAGGAGAGAGAGAGAGAGAGAGGAGAGAGGAGGAGAGAGAGAGAGAGAGGAGAGAGAGAAGAAGAGAGAGAGAGAGAGAGAGAGAGAGGAGAGAGAGAGAGAGAGAGAGAGAGAGAGAGAGAGAGAGAGAGAGAGACAGAAGAGAGGAGAGAGAGAGGAGAGAGAGAGAGAGAGAGAGAGAGAATGGTTAACTGCTAAAACAGCAACAGACCTGTGTGTAGGGCCAGTGTCAGTGTCAGTCTCTCACTCCCGCCCTGGACAACCTCTCAGATGTCCCTCTCAAACTTGCTGTGCTTTATTTATAGCCGCTAAGAGGGACTGGATTAGCTCCTCTGTTTCGTTATTGTTCTTGTCTGTATTTTTTCTGTGTGGTCAGTCTCATCTCTCTCTCTCTCTCTCTCTCTCTCTCTCTCTCTCTCTCTCTCTCTTCTCTCTCTCTCTCTCTCTCTCTCTCTCTCTCTCTCTCTCTCTCTCTCAAATGATTTATGCATTGTTTTCTGAGAGAAAGATCACGCAAACGGCCGGGTTTTTAAATGTTTTAAACAGTAAAGATAGTAGTAATAAAAATCACTACGCAATTTATGGGGACAAGGTAGCTCAGTGGTCAGAACATTTGCTCTGCTCCTCTCCAAGCTGAGTTTAAACGGCATTAAGCACAGTTACCACCTAGATGAGCAACTGGGTGTGTGTTTGTGCGGGTACCTTGGCTTCAGTACAGTCCTGCAGTTCACCCAGCGGTTAATGGGTACGTCCCTTCTCTAGAGACAAGAAAGGGGATGGAATAGCCTGATGGTTAGAGTCATGCGTTCTTGATCTTGTTGACCCTGGTTCGAGCCTCGTTCAAGAGGATTTTTTCCTCTAGAGTTAAGATCAGTGCCGACCCCCGAACATCCCTAAAAGTCCTTCGGTTGAGACACTGAACGTGCGAACGCACGCAGAACATCTTGCGCACACGTTAAAACCCGTTTCGCTTTTTAGAAGAGTAGACCACTATGTGCTGGTGCGGGGACGTATGATAAAATTTATAAAATTGCAAACGGACAGGGTAAAGGTAAAGGTGTCCCATAACCTGTGTGGTCGTAGGGGAGCAAGGTGTCAGAGACCTCAGCTTCTCTAGGAGCCAGCATGTTGAGGGCGGCGCCCATCTCCTCTCCCTCGCTGCCTTACCATCTCTGACCCTAAAGAGGCCAGGTACCCATTTACTTCTGGGTGAATTGGGGAGGACTGTACTGAGGCCAAGGCGCGTAAACGGTCACCCATCCATTTGGCAACCACGCTCGACGCTGCTTAACTCGACTGGGGGAAAGCGAGCGCTCTGACCACTGAGCGATCCTGTCCCCTAAACAGAAAGGGACTAGATGTAAACAAAGAAAAAAGCACATGAGTCCTTATTCCATCATCTTCGAAATAAAAGAAGAGAAAATGCATACAAATAATAAAGGTAAAGCAGTGTCAACCTCAAGATGAAGGCCTCTAGGGAAGCTGAGGTCTCTGACACCTTCCTCCCCAAACAATCCCGTGGCTTGTTGAACAGCTTAACCTTTACAGTATGTAATTTGAACAATACTTTGCCTTATGGCAAACGCTCTTTCTATATCCTGGGTTGTTTTTTTTTCCAGCCTGTTAGTGTGTGTGTGTGTGTGTGTGTGTGTGTGTGTGTGTGTGTGTGTGTGTGTGTGTGTGTGTGTGTGTGTGTGTGTGTGTGTGTGTGTGTGTGTGTGTGTGTGTGTGTGTGTGTGTCTCTCTCTCTCTCTCTCTCTCTCTCTCTCTCTCTCTCTCTCTCTCTCTCTCTCTCTCTCTCTCTCTCTCTCTCTCTCTGTAGAGATAGAGATAGATAGATGTCTTCAGAAAGACAGAAGAAGTCCACTCCATGCAGACAGGCAGATATAAAAAATAGCTGTGAAGAAGGTAGACAACTCTCAAGTGCACACTTGTCTTGTTATAGCAATCTCTCCAAACACCACTTTAATCTCTAGTGTCTAGAGTCCCAGCTCTTATGTAGGCTTTAAACTAACTGATAAGAAAGGGGGGCTAGAATTTCAGGATTTACTGAAGACTGTCCGTGCGCGAGCGAACGTTTGTACGCGTGTGTGTGTGTGTGTGTGTGTGTGTGTGTGTGTGTGTGTGTGTGTGTGTGTGTGTGTGTGTGTGTGTGTGTGTGTGTAAGTGTGTGTGTGTGTGTATGTGTGTGTGTGTGTAAGTGTGTGTGAGTGCGTAAATGTGTGTGTGTGTGTAAGTATGTGTGTGTATGTGTGTGTGTATGTGTGTGTATGTGTGTTTGATCACACATATGCTAACAAACACAAATAAACTGTCCCCCTATTTTTTTTAATGAATTTTCTCTGTTCTGATTGTAAGCCTACCTTATTGTCTCTACCTGTTCGTTTGTACGCATATTGTGTTATTTGCTTGGGTAATTGACTTAAACAGTTGTATTCAGTCAATAAAAAAACAAATAAAAAATCATTGGGGGATACACAAGAGACTGCATAGTAACACGAAACTAGAAACATATATTGTTCTTCGACGTTTTATTTTCGCTCTTTCTTGATAATGTTTTTAAAAAAAAAATATATATATATATATCATTTTGCCATTTTTCTCTATTCCTTTTTGCTTACTTTCTTTACTTACTAGCTGTTTTGTTTTATTTAACCACCGTAATTTCTTGTATGTAAGGCTGTATTTTCGTTTCAAAACTCGTCCATCTCCACGTTTGCGAACAATTTCCTAAGTAACGGTGGCTCCACGTGTATAAATCTGCCTGCTCTTTCATCGTTCTGTGAACAAATCACTAGCTTCTACTGTCACTTTCTTGCAGTACTGCCGTAAAGCTACACATTAAGCCACACGCCAGCGCTGGTTGGGAGAGGAATTTCTGTCAATGGTTAAGAGGTAGGGTGTTTTTTTTCATCAAGGGGAGAGAACGTTTCTCGTTTGCAAACGACGGTTATAAAGAAGATAAATGTGACGCAGACGAAATTGCGTTCACTGAGGTACGAAAAAAAATGGCGTAGATAGTGTCTTCTTCTGAACTGTTATAACAAGTCAAAGGTATTTGATGGCTAGATAGGGGGAAATGGCATAGAGTAAACGTAAGCAGTGATATCTTTTTCTGGACTAGATTTAGAAAGTAAGGGTTTTACATTATAACATGAAGTGGAACAAGTTAGAATTAAAAAAGATAAGAGAGAGAGAGAGAGAGAGAGAGAGAGAGAGAGAGAGAGAGAGAGAGAGAGAGAGAGAGAGAGAGAGAGAGAGACAGACAGACAGACAGACAGACAGACAGACAGACAGACAGACAGACAGACAGACAGACAGAGACAGACAGAGAGAGAGAGACAGACAGACAGACAGACAGACAGACAGACAGACAGACAGAGACAGACAGAGAGAGAGAGAGAGACAGACAGACAGACAGACAGACAGACAGACAGACAGACGTAGACCAGCAGGCATAAATAAAAACAGACAAGAAAACAGACATACAGACTTAGTTGGATAGCTGGACAGACAGACACATGGACAGAGGCAGTAGCATAGACAATTACAGAGAGAGGAGTAGGGGGGGGGGGGGGGGGGGGGGGGGGGGGGGCGAAAGAGACAGGGAGGGGGGGGGAGAGAAAAAGATAGCTAAAGGAAGAAATAGAGGGTGAGAATGAGAATAAGACAAAAGAGAAAGATGTAGTAATGGGCAATAAACACGTTTTATTTATAGAAGGTTATAGAATAAATACAAGAATAGCTTTTACGTACTTTAAATAAAACATTATTGCATATTTTTACATCCCTGGGGGAAAAAAAGAAAAAGGAAAAAGAAATGTATTCAAATTGTAATGCATGGCATGAAGAACAATCTAAAGAAAGAAAAAAAAATGTACATTAAAGGGACATTCCATGCAAAATCACCTCAACACATTGCCTTATAATTATGAAGAAAAAAAACTGACAGAAGTTGAAAGTAAACGTCAATGGTCAGGCATAAGCCATTATGTAAAAAGGAAAAAAAAGAGAGAGAGAGAGAGGCAAGGCAAGGCAAGGCAAAATTCTTTTATTCGAGGATAATAGATAAGCACTCGTGTGCTTTTTTACATCCAGTCCCCGCCCTTTTCAGGGATAACATTAAGATAGAAAAAAAAAAATAGCCACAACTACAGAGAGAGAGAGAGAGAGAGAGAGAGAGAGAGAGAGAGAGAGAGAGAGAGAGAGAGAGAGTAGAGAGAGAGAGAGAGAGAGAGAGAGAGAGAGAGAGAGAATGAATGAATGAACATTTTGAATGAACATTTTTATTGAGGGAAAAGATTAAGCACAATGGTGGCTTGTTTTCATCCAGCCCTCATAAAAAAAAAAAAATAAAAAAAAAAATAAAAATAAAAATAAATAAATAAATAAATTAATAAATAAATAAATAAATAAAATAAAAAAGTGAATCAATCAACCAATCAATCCAAACGCGTAATTCAACCACAAAGCCATGAAAATCAAAATCTGTGAACAAACCAACCAACCGTATGATTTGAGCATAATGAGTATAAAGCTATAACATTTAAAAGAGAGAGAGAGGGAGTGAGTGAGAGGAATAAGGTGCGGGCTGTTATTATCTTTTTCAGCTCCTGAAGAGGGTAAGAAGAAATGGACAAAGAAAAGAGAAAAACAGAATAGAAGGAAAGAGAGAGAGGAGGAGCAAGAGGAGGTGGAAGGAGAGAAAAAGAAGGATCAGGGAAACAATAAGAACTGCAATTATGCAAGTTAGTACCTACTTATGTTAAGTGAGCAAAAGCATAACATACACAAGATTATGCAAGGGCTTCATCATAAATCTGAGATACAATGTGCACCTAGACAGTTCAGTGAAATAGAAACGCTTTACACAAGAGACAGACATAATGGTGGGGGAAAGAGAGAAGGGGTGGGGAAGGGGGAAAGAAGAATGGGAGAGAGAGAGGGGAGAGGAAGAGAGAGAGAGAGAGAGAGAGAGAGAGAGAGAGAGAGAGAGAGAGAGAGAGAGAGAGAGAGAGAGAGAGAGAGAAGAGAGAGAGAGAGAGAGAGAGATGAGAGAGAGAGGAGAGAGGCAGACAGAGACAGACAGACAGACAACAGACAGACAGACAGACAGACAGACAGACAGACGACAACAACAACAACAACAACAACAACAACAACAACCAGACAGGGAGCCAGTAGAACAGACAGAGAGAATAGGCAGGAAGACAGAGAGAGACAAAAGACAACCCTGGAGCGAGAGGGGTGTAGAGCGGGGAGGGTGGGGGGAGAGAGAAAGAGAAGGAGGCAAGAATAAGAGGGGACAAAAGTATTGGGGGGTGGTGGTCAAGAGTTGACATAATACTTACACATGATTGAAATTACATGGAATTAGTTATCAATTGTGTTACGAAATAAAATCCATTTCATCAAAATAGTGATATATTGTCCATAAGATGTACGTGATAGATTTTTTTAAAAACAGAAACACTGCAAGCTTTGTGAAGGTTGAGGTTGATATCTCATTCCACAGTGTTCCACCAGAGTATGTGAGAGTGGATTTAAACAAGTCAATTCTTGGAAGTGGCACCATTATCTTATTGGCATGACGATTGACATTGATCGTGAATCTGTTTTGAAGTAAGGGGGGAGCTAAACCAGACATGATTTTATACATAAACACTGCCTTATTATGCTTAAGCTTGGATTTTAATGGAAGAATGTCAAGTGCTTTATAGTCAGAAATGGTTAATGATGAAGATTTTAAAAGAACAAGTTTTAAAGCTCGTCTATGCACACTGAACAATGGCTTGAGAACATTTGCGCTAGCCGAATCCCAAATCGTTGAAGCATAACTCATATGGGATATAATATATGCATTGAAAAACATTTTCCTAGCGTTTAGGTCTAAGAAATGCTTTATTTTAGATAACTGGTGTACACATTTTGATACTTTTTTGCATAATGCAGAGATATGGTACATCCAAGAAAGGTTATTGTCAATTGTAATTCCGAGAATTTTATGATGGTCTACTTCATCAATTTTGTTGTTATTAATATAGATAGCCGTAGAATAGTTTGGAAGATTTGTCGCTTTTGTCGAGTTGTTATAATTAAGTACTTAGTTTTTTTGGGATGAAGACTCATGTGATTTAACTCTGACCATCGAAGCAGGCGGTGAATACTTTCTTGCAGAGCAGATGTAACTTCATTCAATTGAGAATGATTGGTATGGATAGTTGTATCATCTGCAAATAACTCGCACTGTGTGTTTAGAGATAAGGGTAAGTCATTTATATATATAGAAAAAGAATAGGTCCTAAAACAGATCCCTGGGGGACGCCATAGTTATTGGATAGTACTGTCGATGTCTTACCTTTATCAGAAACGACTTGTTTTCTTTCAGAAAGAAATGATAACATGAGTTTGACAGTACTATCTGACAGACCATAAGATTTTAAGTTTTTTTTAGTAACAGAGTGTGGTCAATCACATCGAACGCCTTAGCAAAGTCTACTATAATAACCCCAGTGATTTTGTTATTATTGATATTAGTAAGCCATTGATCAACTAAGCTTGTTTAAAGCAGTTTGACAGGAATGGTTAGTTCTGAAACCAGATTGATTAGGATGGAACAAATTATATCGGTTTAAGTGGTGGAGAATATGTTTATTGATGTGATTCTCTAAAGGTTTTGATAATATGGATAGAATAGAGATTGGTCTATAATTGGAGGGATCTGAACGGTCACCAGATTTAAAGATAGGTATAACTTTGGCAGTTTTAAAAGCTTTAGGAATGGTGTTAGCAGAAATGCATAAATTATAAATGTATGTAAGAGATTCTGCAATAACGGGGGCAGCTATTTTTAGAATTTTACCATCAATGCCATCAAGACCTTTCGTATTTGTCTGTTTCAAATGAGTAAGGGAATTGCAAACATCATTAATACACATAAGAGGGATATCTAAATTTGATAAAATGTTTTTAGATCTGCAGTAATGTTTTAATGTTTCTAGCTTGTTAAGATGTGATCTGTCTATTGGTACTATAGAAGAGGAAATATTGCAGAAATGGGCATTAATATCGTCAACGGAAATATCTTTGAGCGATGAACTTTGAGATGTTACCTTTTTATTTGTCAAATAGTTAATTGCTTTCCAAACAGATTTATTGTCTGACTTAGAGTATACGAGCTGTTGGAAGTACTTTTTTTTACTTAAGCGTTTCATATTGTTTTACTATATTTCGCTGTTCTTTATATTCTTCCCTGGTTCCTGTGACATGATAGTTGATTTCTTAATTTAATGGCATTTTCTAACTCCTCAGTTTATCCATGGTACTTTTGGATTGCTCTTGACGCGCTTACTTTTAATGGGTGCATGCGCATTGTAGATATTGAGAAAACTGTGGTACCATACCTCAAATGCTTCATACGGGCTGGTAAACTGATAGACCAAAGATAAAGAAGAATTTAGTAAATCTAATAAAAATGCATTTTTGTCAAAAGATGATAAGCATCTATATTTAATGATCTTATGACTGTTCTTAGGAATCTTTATACCTTTTTTTGACCATGTTAAGCACACTGGAAGGTGGTCACTGCATCCAAGGGCAGGGCGACATACTTCTATTATATGATTTGGTGAAGTTGAATAAATGTGGTCAATTAGCGTTTTGGATGTGTCAGTGATTCTTGTAGGTTTATCAATTAACTGTGTCAGATGAAAGGAGTTAAAAGTTTGTATCCAATTGTGGTTAGTTTTTAACAAATCTATATTGAAGTCACCTAATAGGATAATTTCTTCTGAGAGTAGTGAAGCTTCCTCCATCATTAAAGTGAAATTGTCGTGCCAGTCTATAAGTTCTTTTGGATTTCTATAAATAAAACCGACAAGGATTGGTTTAGTTTTTTTCAAGGATATCTGAATCCAAACTGATTCTATACAATAATTTTCAAAGTGATTCAATTCGTTTGTAGCGGATGTTTTCGTGTAAATAAATAAGAAAGCCTGTTTCCTTTCGTTGGAGAGGATCTTTGCGGATTATCTGATAACCAGAAATAACAAGTTCATCAATAGAAATGTGTTCAGATAATCGGGATTCCGCAAAACCAAATATATGAAAATTTGTGTGTGAATTTGATAGAATATGAGAAACATCAGACATTTTGTTAATAATATGATTGATATTTAGAAATCCAATTCTGAGACCATCTGCTGACGGCCAACTGTCACGAGTCCCTGGCATATTAAGAACTATATTCAATAATACCACTATACAACATACACAAATCACAGTTATATTTCAATATAAACAAAAACTCTTGCCAAAAACTAAATTGGAGCAAGGGCTTAGTCAAGGATTTGGGATGGGGAGATAACACAAATAAAGGTGACAAGGATGTAAAACAAATGCAATGAGATAAAGCTAAATTGAAACTTCAAATGTTAATAATGTAACGGGGTTGAAAAAGGTAATATTGATAGTAATAAGCCAATTCAACAAGGTAATGAAAACTATCAAAAGCGTCCAAACCAGACCACACTGGTCATACAAGGGCAAGTTACTGATGCGCAATATCCCGTTGCGAATAGACAAAAAAAGCAAAATGTCACAACGCAACACGTCTTTATCACAGTAAGTAATAATTCACCGGCCAATACGTGACCATCATGTGAGAGCTACATTGCGACATCAAAGCACACACACGCACACACATATACGCACGCACGCACACACACACACGCGCGCGCGCGCGCGCACTCACATTCCACATATACTCATCGCAACCCCCTCAACACACACACACACACACACACACACACACACACACACACACACAACACACACCACAACACACACATATATATAATATATATACTTACACACACATACACACAGTTACAAGTCCACACTCCTATAAACACACATGCCCACACAAGAGCGCGAGCATTCCACACACACATACACACACATACACGCACACACACATACACGCATGCACGCACACACAAAACGCACGGACGCACACTCCTCACACACACATACACACACACCACGCGCGAGCGCATGGACACACGCACGTATCAGCCCTAAACAGTACAAACATGCACACAGGCATGGCCATGGGCATGCACTCATGCACACTTCCAGTGACAAGCACAGGTACAGCATATATCGAGCTGCATACTCATGTGCATGCACTCACAATAACATCGGGGTACAATGTGCATTTAAAAGCCATTTAAACTAATGATAATGTGTAGAGAAAGAAAAGGGGGAAAATTCATGTTTATAACATTCATCAATAAATTATTTCCTTTAATCATCTCTTTCCTTCACGTTACTTTCACATACCTGCAATTGAACATAATGATTTTTAATGGTTATATCAACATTACAGGGGAGAAGACATGGAATATAGGGACAGTAGGTGGGGCAGGAGGTCAGTAATTATATTTGGCAGCAGGATAGGCATGGTGTGTGAGTTGCTGCTGTAGCAGATGGGGAAGCCATGATTAATAATTTTTCTGTGTATGGATGGATTGGGTTCTGAGCGCGCCACTGATCCATATCATTCGTTGGGGTAAACAGGGAGTGATGTTTTCTAAATTGAGGTTGTTTGGGGGATGGACAGACGGGGCTGATGCTTCCTGCATTTGTGGGTGAGTTTGAGGGAGTCTGAAGTGGGTGGGTGCCTCTAGAACTATGCTTCGATTAGATACTGAAGGGAGAGGAGGAAAGTGCAGGCAAGACTGAGTGGACGGAGGAGGAGGAGGACCCTGAGCTGGCCAGTCATTCTTTAAAACGATTTCCTGGGCCAGTGTTTCTTGACCAGTCACGAGGATCTGGCTTATGTTCAAATGCTTGGGGTAATAATTTCTGCGTGGGAAAGTCTTGAACTAACTCTCTGATGTCGTCCTGAGAGTCGTTCATCAGAAGAGGGACGTGCCTGCCATAATGCTTTGATGTTTTTCGCTAGACGGGCAGTTCCTTTAGTATTGGGGTTGTGTAAGATTGTTATAAAGATTTGTGTTTGAGGCAAAAGTGTTGTAGTGATTAAGGAAGGTTACATGTGATCTATTGCAAGCCATTTCCAAATTCTTATTAGATGGTAGGATGCTGTTATTAAAATGGTGATTTCCTCTGGCAGGCAGGATGGAGCTGAAAGCCACCAGTGCCCGAGGAAATCTGGCCTGACACATTTCGATGACCTCAGCCCATGTGTCTAGAGGTACAGGACCAGCGGGACAGGAGTTTACACCAACGTGAATTATAACATGTTTTAGATTTTGAGTTTGCTGGAATTGATTTCAGCCAGATTATAAGATCTTCCACACTCATTCCAGGGATACATATTTTGAAGAGATTTTCGTAGCGGGGGGGCTAATCTTTTTGGATTAATTAAAACGAATGACAGAGTCTCCAAGAGGAGCATGGTAGATTTATAAGGAATAGACATAACAGAAAGAGTTTTCGAGTGGGGTAGGGTTTTGCATCGGAATATTTATTTCGTGGGTTAATGGTCATTTCTTTAATGGGATTGTTAGAGTTAGTTGTTACTTGATTTTCATGGGCAGAGAGAACAGTGAAGGGGTTTGATGTGAGAGAGAGAGAGAGAGAGAGAGAGAGAGAGAGAGAGAGGAGAGAGGAGGGAGAGAGAGAGAGAGAGGAGAGAGAGAGATGAAGAAGAGAGAGGAGAGAGAGAGGAGAGAGAGAGATTGCATTGGGCATACTGAATGAACGTTCTGCAGATAATACGACGTAAAACTGTCTACAACTCTCAACAGGTACTTAAAGCTACCCTTCCTTAGTTTAACGGTTCAAATAAAACAAAAAGCCTCCACTCCCCATCCCCCTATTTTTCCCCACCAGAGCAAGCAAATCCATGATGAATTAAAAAATGCACAGATGGTGCAGTTGCATGGCCCCTGAACTATCGTGATCACCATCCTATTGATATCCCAGAGTGCAGGGTGAAAGTGGGAATAGGTTTCTCCATTGTCATCTCTGCATGGGACCATTAGTCCCGCAACAGTCACTGAGGCGTGCATTCAGGAGGTCAGTGTCTCAGCCCCATTAACAGATCGATACTTACTGCTGTTAGCAAAATGCAGTGTTTGGTCTTGCTTTCTGCACTTTGTGTGCTAAAAAGTGCTGCTGTAAGATAGCCAAATCCCATGAAAGAACAAAGACCCAAACACGTTATGAGTGAAATTGTTTTTTGCATCTTTTTGTGGTGGATTTTGGTTTGGTTGGTTGGTTGGTTCCTTGTTGTTATTTGGGGGGTTGTTGTTTGTTTTGTGGTATCGTTTTTTTGTTTTTTTTTTATTCGGGTTGTTTTTTTTTTCCTTTGAGGGCTGATTGTATTGTATTGTAATTTTTTTTTGTTGTGTTTTTTTGTTGTTTGCTAGTATGTGGTTGTTTTTGTTTTTGTTTTGTTTAATTGTATTATATTGTGTTGTTTTTTGTGATGGATTGTATTGTACTGGTTTCGATTGGTTGGATGTACTGTATTGTATTGTTGTGTATTGTATTGCGTGGTATTGTACTGTACTGTGCTGTATTGTTTTGTATTGTATTGTATTGTATTGAATTGTTGTATTGTATTTATATTGTAAACTACTTTACCTGTCTCCACCCACTTTTTTCATTTTATAATTCTCTTTAAGCGGTTCTGTTTGAAAAAGGAAAACAGTTTGGGAAGCTAAGGGTTTTCTTTAATAAAAGTGAAAACCATTTCTTGATTAATCTTTGCAATTCCTCGCCCCTCCAAGCAATCGATTTTAATTTACCAAAAAAAGGGCATGATGAGCTAATCGCTTTCGTAAAGGAATAGTGCCAAATTTATTTTCTACAACTGAAAACACCCAAAAAATAAATAAGTCTGAAACTTGATAAAAAAAAAGGATTACTCCTGACTGTCAACAGAATTTTTTTTTCTATCAGAATGGTCTACAATGTAAACTCTTTGATTGGGTTTACAACTGTGAATGGGAGATAATAATTACCTCCCATGCGATCAGGGCCATGTTGCAGCGTGGTGTTTCTAAATCAGGACATGTTCTGTTTCGTTGGGTGTGGGGGATAAGGGTTTCTGTTGTATATGTTTTGACCATGCTGTGAAATTTGTATGGCTTCCCCCCCCCCAGAGATCACCTTTGCTGTCTAACCATGCTGTTGTAGCCGAGAAGTTGCACAGAGATGGACAGATCAATTTAATACTTCATTCATACACAATAATTCTGTACCTGCTGTAAAAAAAGGGGGGAAAAAATCACAGGTAAAGGGAAAAATTAATGAACAAAATTACCAATAAACAGCAGTGGACAGCAGACAGAAACAGTACTTAGGTGCCCTAATTCAGCATAAGAAAATAGGAAACACGGACTTTTTCCCTTGGCGTTAATATCAGAAACTGCTCAAATCCTCCCTAAAACCCCTTTAGATGATACTATAAAACCAAGCTTGCAGGTAACCGTGTTTCGAACGCACGCTGTGCTTCTTGACTACACGTTTAAAACCCGTTCGGGAAGAAAATGATTTGTGCTGGTAAGAACGGATAACAAAAAATATATCTGAAAAGTACGAGAAAAAAACCTGCATACACACTAATATTGTGTTTCGAAATAATCACAAAAGACGAATTCCACAAACCATAATGGAACACAAAAAACAGTTGGATACGCTCTCACTCATGGGTGAACCTTGGAGCTCTAGGTGAGGAACAAAAAGAAAAGGGCAATAACCCACCTCCAAACAAACATTGACAATTGCCATGAAAGTCCATGAGGGGAAAAGTTGTTTTAAAAGATGAACAAACAATAAATTAACCCCAAAAACTAAAACAGCACACACAAACAAAAAAAAGAAAGTAAATACTATAAAAATTAAGAAACAAATAAAAAAAAAGTTGGAAATGAGGTAACCCCCCCCCCCCCCCCAAAAAAAAAATCAGACTTAAAGCAAGCTGTCAAAAACAACAGTTCTAGCAATCCCCTTTTTTTTTTTTACCAGCCCTCCGGGGAAAACAAATATTTCCCCTTGGGGTTCACGGGGTTTTTTTCCCAACCAACATTGTATTATTTATGCAGGGGTTTTTTGAGGGGCCTGCTGATGACTCGGCTGGCGGGAAAAGGGAGGCAGAGCCCAAAAGTTAGGGAAAATTTTTTCATCAAACAATAAGATTTGTGAAAAAAACCAATTTTCTTTATTTTCGACAGGAAAACGCTATACAAACGTACTTTTTCCCTTCCCACTAAGTCCCGGTTCCCAATGGAAAGGTTTTACTTTGGAAGTTTTCCCTTCTGGGTAACCGATTTCACTTCGGGATAATAAATGTTAAAAAACAAAAAATTGTTGCTTTAAAAAAAAAAACAACATGGCCCCAAAAAAACTGTTGGCTTAGTCACAAAAGGTAGTTTTGGTCCTTTCCCTTTTGTACACTTTCTTTGGTTCTTTTCCCCTTTTTCCTTTTTTCCAATTCATGTTTTTGTTTTTTTTCTTGCTGAGGGGGGAAATTTTCTATAAAAAGACTTCTGAAGGGTTTTTCTGTCGCAGTATGAGCGAATTTTTTCAAAGGTCGGCAGTTTTACATAAAAATTTCCCCTCCCCTCTGATTGCACTTTTTTACCTTTCTTTTAACCCTACAGGGGTGTTTTTGCCCGGGACTCACCGTACAGCATATATAAACCCGTACGCTGAGAACGGGGAATTTTCTGCATGCTTTTTTTGGCTTTCAATTTTCCTGGTTTTTTATTTTCCCCCCAAAAAATTTAGGGGAAAAGAAGGGTATGTGTTAACTTTGGGGAAAAGTCCCGGAAATTTTGGCCTTTGGGGTGGGGTAAAAACCCCAGAGGCCAATTAAAGCTCCCCCTGCCATTTGCCTAAAAGCCCCCCCAAAAAAGATTTTGGAATTCTAATTTTGAAAAATGACAACGGCAGACTTCTGGAAAATAAAAAAGAAAAATTTAAAACTGGAAAAATCAAACACCCCACACACACCCCAAAACACCACCCCCAAAACACACACACAAAACCAACAACACAACCCCCCACAACACCACACACCACACACACACACACAAAAAAAAAAATTTCGAAATAAACGGGAAACCCTTTAGGAAAGTTTTGGAAGAAATTTGATTACAATGCAGGTTTTTATGCTCACGTCACATTCCATTTTCGAAAATAATTACCCCCTTGAATGGGGTGGGGTTTTCTTCCAGATGCTATCATTTGAATTTTCCCCCCGCAGCACTAGGGGGGGTGAAGGTGCAAAGAAAAAAAAAAAAAGAAATAGAGGCCATAGGTTAAAAAAAAATTTTAAAAAAGGAAGAAACAATATGTGAGAGTTTTTTCTTAAAAAGGTAGAAAAATTTTGATCAAATGGAATTTTTAACCCATGATATGATTTTTTTAAAAAATTCAAAACAAAAAAAATTTTTAAAAGGGGTAGTTTTAATAACCTAAAAAAAAAAGCAAAACAAAAAAAAAAAAAAAAAACAAAGGTTTTTGAAATGGGAAGGTGCCCCCCCAAAAGGGGGTGTAGGGGACGGGAAATCAAGACCTTGGGGTTTTTTGGGAAAGAATTTTTATGGTTTTTTGTTTTATTTCCCTCCCTAAAGAGGGAGGTCCCTTTGCAGGGATAAACGGGGGGGGATGTACTGAAACAAGGGCGAAACGGGTTTCCCATAAACTGGTAACCACCTCGATGCTCTTAACTTATTGGGGGGAAACCAGATCTTGACCATTGCTTTTCCCCCCCCCCATTTGAAATAAAAAAAGACAACAATTGTTAAATTAAGGAAAAAAGAAAAAAAAAACCTTCATAAAGTGAAAAGGAAAAAAAAAGAGAAAAAAAAAGCATAAAGAATCTAAAAAGGGGGGCAATTTTTGCATGTACATTTCTCTCCTTTACAGCCATCCTTTTCCCGAACGTCACATTTCCCCCCTCTCTCCTTGAGAGAAAACCTTTGGTTTTTGGGGAGCCTTTCCCCAAATATCTTATATTTTTAAACATTTTAAGCACAGGTTTTTTCTGCCCCAAATTGGGTGCTCTCCGGGGGAGAGAAATCGTCAAAGAACAGTGCCACCTTTTGTTTTTTTTCCCCATTGAACGTTTTTTTTTCCCCATCAGAGCGTTTTATTTTTAAAAATTTTTTTCCAAGGCAGCTTCTTGTTCCCCCTGGTTGGGTTCTTTATGCCTAAATAATTTTTTGGGGAAAACACAGGCCCTTTTTCACAGAAAAAAATAGCCCCAGGCCCCCACTTTGGTTAATGGTTGGGGGAAGGGGGGGGGGGGGGGAAATTTGGGGGGCCCCAAAAAAGGGGGTTTTACCCGCACATTCCAACCCGAAATTGTCCGCTTTTAGGAGGGTTTTTACCTCTGCCACCAATCCCTTTCCCCTTAAAAAGTTTTGTGCGGGGTTTCCCTACCTTGTACGGCGAAACTGGCAAAACCCAGTGTAGGCTCAAAGATGAAAAAAATGGGGGCAACTCAGAGGTGGGGGAAGTTTAGATGTAAAGCCCGACATTAGAAATCTTCGTTCTAATTTTGGGCGAAGAAAACATTTTAGGGAAAATAATTTTTATAAGATATTTGTTTTTTTAGCAATAAAATACAAAAAAAGAAGGGGGTTGGGAAAAAAAAAAAGGCATTACAAAAAAGAGACCCAAAAAAAGACTTGAGAAACAGGAAAAAAAAAAATGATAGGAGGTACAGAGGAGAAGAGAGAGAGAAAAGGAAGGGAAAAAGAGGGGAGAGAGGAGAAGAGAGAGAGAGAGAGAGAGAGGGGAAGAAGACAAAGAAGACGACAGACAGAAAAGAGGGGACAAAGACAACAACAGACGACAAAGGGGCGACAGACAAAAATAGACAAAAAAAAAAAACAAAAAGACACACAGCAGACGAAAAAAAGGGAAGAAGACCCAGAAGAAGCCAGCGAACACAGCCACAGACCACAACACAAAGACCCCACAACAGAAAGAAGGAAAAGTAAAAGTAAAAACCGGAATAAAGAAAGACGATTTTGGGGAGAAAAGACATACAAAAACAGATAAAACAGAGAAAAAAGACAGACATACTCCGCACAGACACGAGAACGAAAAAACGGGATTAAAAAAAGTAAAAAAATGTCTTTTTTTCCACATACGTGGGGGTGTGAGATGGTCCCCAACATTGCCAAAACCACACAAAATTAATAACCCAAAAGCAACAAAAAAAATTTTCTTTTACTTCTATCTATCTCCCATCTATTATTTTTTAAATCTATTATTTATCTATCATCTATCATTTTTCCTATTTTTATCTACTATCTAGCACTAGTACTAGCTAGCTAGTACTACTTCGACCCTTTTCTATTATTTCTTTTCCTTTATTTATCCATCATCCTTTTATTTTACTTTCTATTTATTCCCCCATCATCTACCCTATCAAAATTATCTACCAAAAAGAAAGCGCCCAGAAAGGCTTTTTTTAAATAATGTATTTGCCCCCGGCCAAAATTTATATGTTAAAGTAGAAAAGCGCCAAGGATAGAATTTTGACTTTTCTTTAAAATACCTTTTGAGGGGTTTTTCCATAAAATAAAACCGAAATCCAAATTTTAAAGGTCGGTACCCCTGAAGTCGGGTGTGACTGCCTCTTTTTGGCGATTACACGAAAAACCGAACCTAAACTTTTGGCGTAGTACGTAGGTTTCTGGTGTTTTTTTTTAAGGATACCCCCCCGAATGTCAGGGGGTTGGCTTTGGGGACCGAAATTAAAGGTGGGGTTTTCGATCCCACTTTCTTTTAAGGGCGTTTTTCCCCTTGGGGAAAAGGACTTTACGGTTTTTTTTCTCACCCCCCCAGGTGTAAAAGGGTCCCAAAAACCTTGTTTTGGGGGGTTAACCCTGCAAAGGGGGTCCTACCGGGGGGGCTATACTTCGCGCTTAACCCCAAAAACCCGGGGAAAAAGAGGCCTATAACCTTAGGTGGGAAAATTTTTAACTTTAACTTTGAAAGGAGTCATTAAACAAACTCATTTCCCCAAAAATTTGACACAGGGGGAAATAAACAATAGATGTTTGATGATGATATGATAGAATAAAGATGATGATGAGGATAAATGTATATGATGAATGAGGGAAAGAAGAAAAAAAAAAAGAAGAAGAAAAGAAAAAAGAAGAAGAAAAAAAAAAGAAGAAGAAGAAAAAAAAAACCAACAACAACAACAACAACAACAACAACAAACAAAACCCAACAAAAACAACAACAAAAATAAAAATTTTTTAGCGCTACTTTTGAAAAAAAAAAAATAAACCTTGCATTCAACCTATACAACAATCAATAAAAAATAATATCAAAATATCAGGGCAAATTTTCCCCCTTTTTTTTAAAAACCAAAAACCCCCTTTTAATAAATATTTATTTAATTAGCAAAAATAAAAAAAAACCTGCAACAAAAAATTTAAAAGAAGGTTTAATTCCCTTACCAAAAAAAAAAAAAAACCCCAATTTTAAAAAAAAAAAAAAAATGTTTTTTTTTCCCTTCATTCATTGATTCTTTTACATTTTTCCCTTTCCCAAATCTTTTAAAAAAAAAAAATGTCCCCCCAAAAAGAAAATTTTTAAAAGCAAACGTCAAACAAGAAT
Source organism: Stramonita haemastoma (assembly GCA_030674155.1). Taxonomy (NCBI): domain Eukaryota; kingdom Metazoa; phylum Mollusca; class Gastropoda; order Neogastropoda; family Muricidae; genus Stramonita; species Stramonita haemastoma. Next base: position 37,942,644 of record CM060335.1, on the reverse strand, counting down.
AAAAAACTCCTTAGCGTTATGGGGGGGGCCCACTTTTGTTTTGTTCAGACCTTTGAAAGACATAAAATATATTAATTTTCTTCTACACACAGCTTGAAAATCAGGGGCCTCCATCTGATAAAAAAACATAATAGAACCAAAAAACAAAACCTTTCCTGGAATAAAGAAACCCCCCACTAAAAGACGGGAAAACTAAAGTCTATGCTTATTTTTATGCCCATCTTACTAGACAATAGTCGGGGGTAAAAAAGGTAAAGGTAAAGGTTCCCAAAAAATTTTTTCCTTTTGGGTGTACAGTTTTTTGAAACAAAAAAACCATCAAAAATTTCTAAAAATTATAATTTCATTTATTTTTTTTTTTAAGTAAAAAAAAAGACGCAATGAAAAAAAAAAAAAAGAAAAAAGACAGCAACGAAAAAAGCAGCAGACAGAAAAAAAAGAAAGACCAAGGGAAGGAACAAAAGAAGGAAGGAAGAAAGAAAGAAAGGAAAAAAGGGAAAGGGGTGGGTTGTGTTGTGTGTTTGTGTGTTGGGGGTGTGTTTGTGTTGTGTGGTTGTGTTGTTTTTTTGGGGTTGTGTGTGTTGTGTGGGTTTTTGTGTGGTGGGGTTTGGTTTTTTGTTTGTGTGTGGGTGTGTTTTTTGTGGCCGCGCGCGGCCGCGTTTAAATCATTAACCTTTCCACAAGCTCGAAAACGACAAAACCGCCTTCCCAAAAAAAAATTTAAACCTGCTACTTTTCTTGTTCACAGTATTGTCTCTTCTGAACTAAAGCAAACCCCCCCTTGTTTGAGGGAATATTCCCCTTAAAACAACGCTTTTTGGCGATTTCCCTGTGACATGGGAAACTTGCTTTTTTTCTGAAGGGGGGAAAAAAAAAAGGGGGTCCGGGGCAGTGAACTTTTTTTCCTTATAAAAAAATTTTAAGGGGGTTTTTTTGGGTTAAATTTTTTCATGAAACTAATTCTGAAAGAAAGGGGGGGGAAGACAAAAAAATAAAAAAAAAAAAAAAAAGGGGAAAAAAAAAAAAAAGGGAAGGGAAAAAAAAAAAAAAAAAAAAACAAAAAAAAGGAAAAAAAAGGGCGGATACATGCGGGGAGTTAAATTGACTTAAAAAATTTTGGGGGGAATGAACGAAAAATAAAATAAATTTTAAAAAAAAAATTTTAAATGCTAAATTTAATGTTTGAATAAATTTGAAGGAATAAAAAAATGAATAAAAATGAATAAATAAAATTTAAAAAAAAAAATTAAAGGGAAAATAAAAAATTTAAAAAACAAAAAAAAAAATTTTGAAAATTTTAAATATAAAAAAAACATACTTTTTCTTTTTTTATTTCGGGCCCGTCCATTTTAATTTTTTATATTTTAAAAAAATATATTTTTTTTTTAAAAATTTTTTAAAAATTTATATTTTTAATTTTTTTTATTTTTATTTTTTATATTTGGGTGTGTGTGTTGTGTTTTTTTGGGGGTTTTGTGTGTGGGGTTTTTTTCCCCTCTCTCTTTTTTTAAAATTTTTTAATTTTTCCCAACCCCTTTAATTTTTAAAACCTCAAAGTCCCCCCCCCCTTTCCCCAAAAAACCAAATTTCCCTTAAACGGGGCCAACAGGGGGGTCAAAACCCCAAAAAAAAGGGTTCTAAACCCCCTCTGACACAAGTTTTAAAACCCTTTTTCCTGCCCCCACATTTTCATTTTTAAAAAATTAAGGGAAATCCACAATTTTCCCCCTTTTGGGGGCCCCCTTTTCCCCTTTCCCCCAGAATGCCCCCGAGTTTTTTCACCTGGTTTTGGCCCCCAGGGGGGGGGTTTTTGGGCCCCTTTGTCTCCAAAAAACCCCCCCAAAACCCCGATAGAAGGAGGGGAATAGAGGTAAGATTTGGGGTTTTGGGGTGGAGGGGGACATTTTTCTTTCCCCCGGGCCCCAACTTGTTTCCCCCAAGCAGTTTCCCCCGGGGGGTTAAAACCAAGGGGTTGGGGTTGGGGGTACTGTTTGCCCCCCTTTTTGGTTTCCCATTACAGCCCCCAGTTTACCCCCAGCTGAAAAAGGGGTACCCCCCCCTTTTTTTTGGGGTTTTTTGGGGGGTAAAGCAGAAAAGGGGGGGGGAAAAATAAAAAGGCCCGCCCCAAAAATTTGGGCGGGCCCCCGGGGGAAAAAGAGGGGGATTTTTTTTTGTTTAAAACTTCATTTTATTCCCCCCAAATTTTAAGGTTATGGGAAAACCCTTTCCTTATCCCGGGTTTTTAAAAAAAGGGAAATAAAAAAATGGGAAAATTTAAATTTTTTGGAGCCCCAAAAAAAAAGGAAAAAAAAAAAAAAAAGGGGGGTGGGAAGGGGGGGTTTTTTTTTTTTTCCTGAAAAGGTTTGATTTTTTAAAAAAAAATTTTCGAAAAACTTTTGAAACAAAGCCCCCAAAAAAATTTTTTTCGGTAATGCTTTAAAAAGATCTGCAAAGATTTTTTTGGGCCAAAAACAAGCTTGAAAAAAAAAAAAGAAAAAAAGGTGAAAAAAAATTTTTTTTTAATAAAAAAAAAAAATTTTAATGAAATCTCCTAAACATATCTTAAAACCCCCCCAATAATCAGTTTTTCCCATTTTTTGGGTTTTTCTAGGTTTTTTTTTTAGCTTTTTGGGGGGGGTTTTGTGGAAAAAAATTTGGGGGCCCAAAAAACCCTTTTTGGGGGTGAAAAAAATTGGGCCCCCATTTTTTCCCCTTTTGGCGGGGGTTTGCCTTTTGATTAGTGCTAACAAAATTGGGTTTTTTTCTCCCCCAAAAGCGTCTAAGAGGAAAAAAAAAAAAAAGTTTTTTTGACACAAGAAAAGGTAAACTATGCCCCCTTTTAAAAAAGGGGAAATTTAAAAAGATAGTTTTTTGTCCATATAAAAAAAACAGTAGGGGTCCCTACCCAGTTTTTTTCCCTCCTTTTTTTTCCCCAAAAACCCCAAGGGTCGGCACACACACACACGCAGGCAGGTAAAAGGGGCGGGGAAAACCCTATTTGGCCCAAAAAGGAAAATTGCCCCAAAAAATTTGGGGGGACCGGGTTCGTTTCCCTGATCGGGGGAAAATTTTTTTCCTCCTTTTTAAACATCTTTTGCTTGACTCGATTAACCCCAAAAGTTTTTAAAATGAGACTGTAAACGAGGGCGTGTTCGAACGCACGCAGGACATTTTTTTTGCACAGAAAAATTTCCTGTTCCGCTTTTCGAAAAAGAGAAAGGATCGTGTCCCGGGGGTGGGAACAGATGACATTTCCCAAAAACTGCATACACAGGGGGAAAATGGTTTGAAAAAAACCCACAGGGCTGTCTTTTTTTCCCCTTTTTCCCCTCGATAAAAAAGAATAAAAAAATTAAATTTAAAAAAGGGATCCAACATGTGCACACACAAACACACACACACACCCACACACACACAACACACCCCACAAAAACCACAACACCCCACACCACAACACACACTTTAAACCCCAAGGTTGCCACCCACTTTGGGGTTTTTCCCTGCATTTTTTTCTGAAAATCTTTAGTGGGAACAAAAAATTCAAAATTAATGACCAAAATGAACCATTTTGTTACCTCGGATTTTTTTTTTTTTTAATGTGCTTACAAAAAAATCCCATTTCCCAGTATCTCCGATCTTAGTACATTTTGAATAATTCTTTTTCCGTTTTTTTAAAAAATCCCAGTTTTAATGAGTACTTAAAAAAAGCCCACCCAAACTGTAACTCTTTTTCATTTACTTAATTAAAAAAACCAAAATCAAAAAAACCTAAAAAGGGGCCAGTCTCCAAAACCCAAATCCCTTCACACCCAGACAGGGGTGCTGCCCCCGGCCAAAGGTTCTGACACCCCTCTGAAAAAATTTTTAAACATTTTCCTGACAAAACCGGCCTCATTTCTAAAAATTTTAAAATGGATCCATCAATTTCCACTGTGGGCCCTTCCCGTCCCCAAATTTGTCCCCAGTTGTCTTCCCCTACCCACGAATAGTTATTGCCCTTGATTTGTCTTGGGGGTTTCCCTTGCAGACAGGAAAAGAAGGGAGGGGGTGGGGGAGGGGGTGGGATTGGAAAAAAGGGAAAGTGGAGGTTTGTTTTGTAATCAAAGGGGACCAATGTTGATTAAAAAGTGTAAAAAAATGATTTATCAAAGCTTGCAAAAAATTTGGGTACATTTTTTTTTTTTTTACCAAAAAAATTATTTTTTGATTTGTTAAATTTAAATGTTTTTTTTTTTTAAAAAAGAGAATAGTAGTGAGAGTTTCCAATAATGAAACACCAAGCCCAATATTTGGATTTAATTTTTTTTTTTTAATCTATTTTATTTTTTTACATCGAGGATAATGAATAAGCCCCCGTGTGTTTTTTTTTTAACATCCAGTCCCCGTGTTGTATGCATTTTTGTAAAATCTTGTAAATCTGTTTCCCCCGGGCCCCACAATTGCCTACTCTTACGAAAAAAGGTGGTTGGGGTACTGATGGATGCATAGTAGGGAGTTTTTTTGAAGCAAGTTACATGACTTGTAAAAACACAAAAAAAATTTGGGAAAAAAAGATTTAAACAGAGAAAGGGAAAAAAACCAAAACCCTCAGTATAATACTTCAGGGCCAGGGCCCCCAAAAACTGCGTTGTTATCGTGCAAGCAAAAAACCCCAAAACCCCCGAGTTGAAAAATTATTTGCATGGTCAAAATGTTTGGGCCTTTAAAGGTTTTTTTCAAAATAACCCTTTTCGGGTTTCCCGGCCCGCCAAAACTCTGAATTAGAAAAGTTTTTACTCTGTTATTGGGGGGGGAAACAGGTTGTTATACCTGGAGTTTGTCCCTGGGTGAAGCACCGGCCTTTTAAGGCAAAAACTCTATAATAATTTTAGGCCTCAGCCCTAGTTACATTTTTTTCATTGATTTAAAAAAAAAAAAATTTTTTTGATTTTTTTCTTTTTTCCCCTCGTTTGATATGGAAAAAAGCACTAAGGTGGGGGGGGGGGGGGGGGGGGGGGTTCCAGTCCTGTGGGTATGCAGATTTTGTAAATTTCTATCATTTGTTTCCTGGCATGCCCCAAAGGGGGCCCACTTTTTCCTTTAACGGCTTTAACTTTGTTTCGGAAGATGTTTGCGTGCGTTTTGCCCCATGGGAAACTTTGGTTTTTTGTCTCACCCAAAAAAACTTTTTGAAATCTTCTTTTCAATAACTAAGTAACAACCGTTTTTGGGGCTTTAAAACCCAAAAAAATTTTCCAAGAAAAATCATCCCCCCTAAAAAATGAAGTTCAAAATTTAAAAAAAAATTTGTCTCAACAAACCCAAACTTAAACCCGCCAAACCAACCAACCCAAAATTTAAGATCCCGAAAACCGACCCCTCTTACTACCCGGGCTACCTCACCTACCTTTTAATTCCTCAGACGGGAACGAAATACCTTTCCCCAAATGAAAAAAAGCCCCCACCCGGTAAGAAAATCGCTATTTGAGAAGGCAGCACTGAAAACAGGCTCCATTCAGTCGGGGGCCCCGAGTTTTTGCCTCCTGTGTCCCCCCACCGAGATAGGGTATTGGGGTAAACAGGTGGATCGATGGTCTAGGTGCTAACGCGCCTTGCCTAAAAATGCAAAAAAAATCCGGGGTTTGGGGGGGGTTGGTTTGGGCCCCTTTTGGGTTTGGGGCCCCATTTGGGTCCCAAAAAATTTTTTTCCCCTCCATTTTTGACCCTGAGTGGTGGTTGGGCGCTAGTCTTTCAGATGGATGATAAACCCGGGGCCCCTGTGTTTCGAAACACTATTTAGCCCTACGTTAAAAAAACCCACGGAAAAAAGGAAAATTGACCCCCGGGAAAATTTGTATAAAAAAGCCCTCTTTTTTTAGGGGACACAAATACAGGTATGCAGGGGAAAAAAAAAAAAAAATTTTGTTAGGCGCTGCCCCAAGGTGTGGCGACGCCATCTCCCCGGGGAGAGGCCAGCCCCGAATTTTTACGCCCGAGGGAAAAACTGCCCGTGGAAAGAAAGTGGAATTTAAAAACAAGTGTGAATTTTAAAGGATGTCAGGGGCACCAAAAGGGGGGGGGAATTTTGCTCCCCCCATCAAATTAAAAAAGCATGTCATCCGGATTTACGTAAGCTTTTTGGTTTCCCTTTTTCAGGCCCTCAATATTTGACATAGCGTTTGTCCTTTTGTACTGGGTTTGTTTTCCCTTTTTTTCGGGGCGTCCCCTTTTTGAAACGCTCAGACAATAAACTATTTTAGTGGGTTTATTAAGATTTGTTTGGGGGAAAGCATATTCATTTTCATTTGTTTTTATATGAAGATTTTAAACAAACCCTTTCAAAAAAGTCAATTCTTTATTGCCCTTTCAAAACAGAAAAAAAAAGTATAAAAAAGGAAATTTTAAAACGAAGTAAACCAAAAAACAAAAACATCCCAAAACCCCGTCTCCAAATTAGCCCTTTTTCCCATCAATCACTCAGCCCTTTTTTTTTTTGGTTTCTTCCTATAAAACTGCATGGGAGGTTTTTTTTTGAGCCCCCCGGTGATAAACCTTTTTTCTCATCTTTGAACGTAGGCCCCAATTTGAAGAGCGGGGGGGGGTCTGTTGTGGGTTTTACACTCGGGGTTATAACATTAAAAAAAAATGATTTTCGGGGGGGAAAGAGAAACTTTTTGTTTATGTAACTTAACTGGCTACAAGAATTAACAATTGCAAAATTCTGACCAAATTTTAAAGTGAACATTGTACACAACAATACAAAAAGAAAACATAGAAAACAGTCTTTTAGCAAACTAGGCTATGTCTCCCCACATAAGCACTGCAAACACGAAAAGATAGGGGGGAAAAAAAACCTTGTTCTATCGTCCCCTTTTTTTCTTCTGCGGTGTTTTGAGGCATGCGGAAGTCGAGGCTTTTTTATTGCAATGGTGTCTTCCCCGTTGGCTTTTAACAACTTGGTCTTTTAATGATCTGATCTTTAGCAAAATTAAATTTTTTCGAAACCCCTTAAACAAGAATGAAAAACTAAACGGGAAAAAACTTTTTATTTTTAAAACGTTTCCCTCTTCACTGTTTAAAATCTACATAAAAATCTTTATTTTGGCGTCGATGGTTTTTCAAACTCTATCCCGCCCAATTCCTTCAGGCGTTTTAAAAACTGTCGTTCCCCGCTTGCGGCCCCAGTTATGGCCCTGCCTGTTTTTTAAATTTGAGTTCTTTTGGGAGACGAACGACCCCCGTTTTGTTTTCAAGGGGGAGGCACCGCGTTTTAAAAATGGCTTGATTAAAAATTTTGGAGAACTTTTTGGGAAGCCCGTGGCTTTGAAATGCCCTGTGAAAGGGTTTGTTTCCGGTTTTCAAGTTTTGCATGTGCATTTGAGCCCCAATGGGGTGGTGGTTTTTTAATTTAATAAAGCATGTATCTGTCCCAAAAAATCGGTGAAAATTTGGGGATTTAAAACATAAATTTAAAATTTTTTTAATTTAAACAAGCTCCCCAAAAAGATGCCCAAAAATTTCCCCCCTTCCAAAAAAGGTTTGGGTTTTTTCCCTTAAAACTTAAACTTTTTTCACCATCCCTTCATATAACAAAAATCCCACCCCGGGGTCTTTGGTTTAGGGTTTTACCTTCCCCCTCCCCGGGTCGCGCATTTAATTTTAAAAAAGGGTTTCCTAGACCTTCCAAAGGGTGTATTAAAATGCAAATTACAAAATTTTGTTTTTTGAACTTCGTTACCGGTTCACCCCCTTTTTAAAATTTTAAATTTTTAAATTTAAATAAATTTTAAATATATTTAAAAATTTTTTTTTTATCTTAAACTTTTTCCCAATTTTTATTTTAAAAAAAACCCCCCCGGTTTTGGGGTCAATTTTTCCCCGGTTTTGGATCGCCCGGTTCAGTCAAAGGGGGCCATCTTTTTTCCCCACCCCTTTTCCCCCATTTTAAAACCCTAACCCTTTTAAAAAAACCCGAAAAACCCCCGGGGCATTTTTGGAGGGTTTGGTTTTTTGGGGTTGGGGGTGGGGGTTTTGTGGGGGTTTTTTTCTTTGAAGAGGAAAAATTTTTTCCCCCCGGGGTTTTCTTTAAAAGTTTTCCTTGTAGCCTAAAAAAGACCCTGTCCCCCGTATGTTGGCCGGGTGGAAAGGTTTGGCGGTCTGCTTTTTTCCTTTTGGGCCTTAACCCCCTTACTTGGGGGAACTATTGCCATTCCCCCGATTTGTTTTGTGTGCCCCTTTCTTGGGAAACCCTCCTGATATCTGGGCCCCCATGCCTTTCCCCCAGCTTCCCCCTTTTAGGGTTGCATGTTATTAGGGAAAGGGGGAAGCGGGGGGGGGGGGAGGGCCCTTGGCTCTCACGCCCCTTTTCTTTTTTTGTTTTCCCCCAAAACCGACGGGATTGAAGTTTGGGGAGCAAAATTGCGCGTTTTTTTTTTTGCCCAAAAGGGTGGTTTCGTTGGCCCCCTTTGTGGCGGCAGGGGGTGAACCCACCGGCGGCGTTTAAAATTTTCCCAAACCCGGGGGTTTGGGGGCCCCCAAAAGGTTTAAAAAGCCCAAAAAAAAGAAAATTTTTCTTCCCAAATTTCCCTTTTTTTAGTTTTTATTTTATTTAAAAGTTTCCCGGCGGAAGACTTTTCCTTTGGGCCCCTTTTGGTGCAGAAACCCCCCCCCGGGGAAAAAGGGGAAAGGGGGCCAACTTCGGGATCTCCCAAAAAAAGGGCCTTAGGCCACCCCCAAAAAAAAATAAAACAAAAAAATTTTTTTTTTAAAAAAAAAAACGGCCCCCAAAAAAGCGGGGGTTTTAAGCCCGAATTCTTATTTTAAAAATTCCGGCCCAAAAACAGGGGGATTTAATAAAAATTCCCCCCCTTTTAAAAAAAAAGGGTGGGGGCGGGAAAACTTTTTTTTTGTTGGGGGGGGGGTTTCTCGGTTTAAAATGGGGGTTACCCTTTGAATTTTTCCCACTCCCTTTTTCAAATAATTTGGGGATTTTTTTTGCCCCAACCTTTAAGGAAACATTGGATGGGAAGTTTTTTATAAAAACTGGAACGGGGGTATCCTTTAAAAAAAAACCACAAAAAAAAACAACCCTCCACCTTTTTTCCACACAAAGCGGGGGGTTTTCCCCTTTTTTTTTTTTGGGGGGATTGGGCCCGGTTTTGGGGGTTAAAAAGGGAAAAGGGGAAATAAAATTTTTAAGGGTTTTTGGGAGTATTAATTTGGGTTTTGCCAAGTTTTTTTGGTTTAAAAATATTAACCTAAAATTTTAAAATGTTTTAAACGAAAACAAGGAAAAAGGGGTTTAAAAATTCGGCTTCCCCCCCAAACCCAGGGACCCCCGGCTTTTTGGCCGGGCAAACCCCGAAAGGGGTAGGGAACCAAAAAGGCAAAAATGGGGGTTTTTTTTCTGGTGCAGCCGGGGGGGTTTTGAACACCCCGGGGGGGCCCAAAATCTCTTCCCACCTGTGTGGGAAAAAAGGCCCACGGGAGGGGGGAATAAATCTTAAAAAAAAAAAAACCCACCCCACCCTGTTCATTCGAGCCCCCTTTTTTTTTTTTTAAAAAAAGTTTCATTTTTATCTGGTTTTGTTTTGATTAAATTTTTTTTCCCTGGTCTTTGTCTTTTTGGTTGTCCGTTTATGTCGTTTTCTGTTTTTTTCGTCCCGCGGGGGGTTTTCCCCCCTCCTTCTTTCTCCTTTTCTTTTTTTTCTTCTTCCCTCTTTCTCTCTCTTCCCCCTTTTCTCCCTTCAAAAATCTTTAACTTTCCCCTTTAAACCCAACAATTTACCGCCATTTTTTTTTAAAAAGACCTTTCCGGGGCCCCTTTTCCCGCAAGTTTTCCTTTTCGCGGTTGTTGTTTTCTGTTTCCGAGGGTCCCTTTCCTTCCCGCCCCCTCCCCCCTTTTTTTCCCCTTTCCCCCTTTTCCCCTTAAAAAGGAAATTTCCGGAACCCAAAACACTCAATAAAGGATTTTAGGGGTTAAATTTCAGCCAAAATTTCCCTTTGTAAAAATTTCTTTTCCCCTTGGTGGCCCGGACTTTAAACCAAAAAGATTTAAAAAGGGAAAAGGGGATGGTTGGAAAAAATGGCCTTGGGGGGGGGGAAGGGGGGCCAAAAATTTTTGGAAAATGGAAAGGATTTTTTGAAAGTTTCCATTTAATTGGGAAAAATGTTTGGGGTTTGGGGGCCCAATTTGGAAATTTTTTTAAAGTTTATTTTAAGGGAAAAAATTTTTCGGATAATTTTGGGTTTGTTTGCAAAATTTATAGTTTGATGATGGAGATGATGATGATGATGTGATGTGATGAGGTGATATAAATATTTATATTTTAATATATTTTTCATCATTTTTTTTTTCATCATCATCTTTTTCCTCTCCCTTTATTACATCAATGTAGTAGTAGTATTTAGTTGTTGTGTAGTAGAGTTTGTGTAGTAGGTAGTAGTAGTAGTAGTAGTGAGTAGTTTGTAGTTGTAGTCCAAATCTTAAGAATTTAAACTACTTATTTTTTCTTTTAATTTTTTTTCTTCCCAAATTTTTTGACTAGGCTCCCAAAAGGGGACCCTTTTTTGCGTTATGCGACCGTTTTTTTTCCCATATTAAGGGTTTTGCAGTTTTTCCGGGCTTCCGGATTTAAAACAATTTCAGTATGATTTCCATTTTTTTAGCACTTGTTTTACCATTTGCATTAAGGGGTTTTATGTTTTTGTTTGGCAAATCTTTTGGGACATTGTTTTAGGTGAAGATTTCCAAATAATTATAACACAAAGTTGCCCATTTTTTGTTTCATGCATGGGGGACATTAAAAAAGCTCAGTTTGGTAGATGATTGGGAAGGAAAATAAGAAGTGTAATAGTAAACTAAGTCTGAAAAAACAATCTTTCGTAAACAGAGGAAACGGTGGTTTTGAGGTAACGAACGCGTCTGCCTTTGAAAGTAAAAAATCCGGGTTCGGGAGTGTGCTGTGGTTCGAAACCCGTTTGGGGCCCCAAAAAAATTTTCCCCCTCCATTAGCCCTGAAATGGGGGTTTTGGGTGCTAGTCTTTTTGGGTGAGATGATAAAAACCCAGGGTTCCCCGTGTGTTACCCATCCCTTATTTAGCGCACGTAAAAGAACCCCCGGCAAAAGAGGGTTGCCTGGCAAATTTGTAAAAAGAAA
>CM060335.1:37916644-37926406 GCA_030674155.1 Stramonita haemastoma | reverse complement strand
CCCTCATCACTCTGTGTGCAGGCCATGGCTGCAGGGCTTGTCTTTACAGAATGTCTTCTGTTTTTCCTCCTCCTGCTGTGGGCTGGCATCTTCTGGCTTTCTTCCTGCACTGAACTGAGCCTCCAATTACCCAGCTACTGACAAAGTTCCATTTCCCAAATCCTGCTCGCAGCGCCACTTTTGATGAGCCGGGTAGTTGTCATTTGTGTGTGTGTGTGTGTGTGTGTGTGTGTGTGTGTGTGTGTGTGTGTGTGTGTGTGTGTGTGTGTGTGTGTGTGTGTGTGTGTGTGTGTGTGTGTGTGTGTGTGTGTGTCAGCGCGGACGCTGACAGTTTGTGGGGGGAGATGTAACCAGGTGGTTTTGTGTAGCTCTATGTGTGAGACCTTGTTGGGCATTTAGTTTAGGTTAAAAACAGCTAAACAGATATTTGGTGTGGTCAGAACAGATACGATCTTCTATTCATTTTATAAAGTATCATAGTTTGTTATGAGTATGATATATTTGTATTTTTACATGAAGTCACTGATTGAATCTCTTTGATCTTTATGTCAAAATACAAATATATCGTACTCATAACAAACTATGATACTTTATAAAATGAACAGAAGATCTTTTCTATTCTGACCACACCAAATATCTGTTTAGCTGTTTTAAACCTAGACTAAATGCCCAACAAGCTCTCACACATAGAGCTACACAAAACCACCTGGTTACATTGTCTAAAAAACCCCACCTCTTTTGAATCAGGATCAAATATTGTCACAGGCAAAGCTAATATGCATACCAAAATTTTATTACACACAGCAGTTGACTATTTGCTATTTGTCTGATGAATTGTGGAATAGAGCACACATCTGTGATGTTTATCTGCGAATTTGGCGGGAGAAAGTGACGTGGTATGCAAAAATGAGTGAGTGTCACATCTCTCTGCTGGAAACACAGTAACTCCTGTGTGTGGAACGATAGGTTTTGACAACAAACCAGCAAAATAGATATTTATGGGTTAGTGTACTTCTCTGAATTTGCATTGGATTAGGCAAATAGTATATTTATGCATGTTCTTGTGTCAGTATTCTTTGTTCTGTGAGTCTGATGTGTTGATGTGGTTGACAAAAAGGAGATGTGTGGACAGTTAAAAAGGAGTCTCATGAAATGAAGGTTTGCTCTCATTTCAATATTTTGTTTACTGGCACCATCTGTTGAAATTTTCTTTACATTATCTTGCATATTTTATCATATTCAGTGGTTGTACATTGGCCAATAAACATAAGAAGATAAATAAAATCAGTTTGAAAATCTTTGGTAATATTTGGTAACTTTCCCTCCATTCAGTCTGTGACGTCAAAATTTGTTCATTTTGTGGTGCCATAATCCAATATAGGTTTTTTGTTGTTGTTTTTTTTTTATTGCAGATTAATAACTTGTCAATAACTTAAAATTGACTGCTGGTGCAATGCGACTCCTTATGAGGTGGAGCTTACATTTTGTGGTGTCATAATCCAATCTAGAAACAGTTTGGTTTGTTTTTTACTTGTTTGTAGATCTGATTATGGTATTGACAAAATTCCATAGTTCATAATGAATATGCAAGTGAAATATGAGCTGTGGACAAGCTGCTTTTTTTTGTTTTGTTTTGTTTTGTTGCCAAGTGGCGGTGTTGATTACATGTGACCCCAAGTCAAGGCAACCATGGTGGCACATGTAATAAACTGAATGTTTTCAAAAATATTTGTTTATTTAGTTTTTGGTGAAGTTTCTTTAGACGAATTTGTAATTTATTTTTTTCTATCTTCAGCCATAGCACTTAAAGACTAGATCTGTAGAAGTAAGGTTTTACCATTTTCTGTGAAAGGGTAGGGAAAGAGCAGACAGTGACGGGAGCTGCCAACATTGGCAAAATGCCCTGTCGAACCCTTTCTCCTTTCTCTACAGTCTACCATCGACCGCCCCCCCCCCCCCCCCTTTGTTACCTTGTTTTCGGCAGGTGCCTGTAAGTTGTCATGATACCAGAGCTGTCAGCTCTCCCCAACCACCACTCTACCCATCTCTCTCTCTCTCTCTCTCTCTCTCTCTCTCTCCTCTCTCTCCTCTCTCTCTCTCTCTCCTCTCTCTCTGTCTCTCTCTCTCTCTGTCTCTTCTGTCTGTCTGTCTGTCTGTCTGTCTGTCTGTCCTGTCTTCTCTCTCTCTCTCTCTCTCTCTCTCTCTCTCTCTCTCTCTCTCCTCTCTCTCTCTCTCTCTCTCTCTCTCCTCTCTCTCTCTCTCTCTCTCTCTCTCTCTCTCTATGCCTCTGGGCTACGGAAAAAATGAAGATGAGAATTCGGGTGCTTTCTCTCAAGTCCCGCATTCACGGCGTCTTTATTGGCGCTGTGCTCTCCTACATGTTTTGGGGGAGTCTGTTGCTGTTACGGTCAGGCGATGTCGAGCAGAACCCGGGGCCTGTGGACAAAGGGGACAAGTCAGCAGCCACCATGAGGCAGACCAGGTTCAGCAGCTGCAGTGGCCGAGTTGGGGAGAAAGCTGCTGACAGTGGACACGCCCCCGCCCCGCAGCGACGACTGTCTTTCCCGAGCCTGAGCATGGAGGACCTGATGGCAAAGCTAGAGGGTATGGACGCCTCCGTAAACGGTAAGCTGGACGGAGTGAAAGAGGATGTGAGAGACATCAAGGAAAAGCTGGGACGCTGGGGGGAGAGGTGGACACGCTGAGGGAGGAGGTTAGCGCTCTGCGGGAGGAGTACAGGGAAACGAAACAAACGAACCGTGTGTTAATGGACAGAGTGGCTAGCTTAGAAAAGAAAGTCGATGATCTGGAGGGCCGGTCAAAACGGAACAATTTATTATTCTATGGTCTAGAGAGGGAGGAGGGAGAGACAAATGAAAATTGTGAACTGAGACTGAAAGACTTGCTGAATGATCAGCTTGAGCTGACTAGCGATGTTCAGTTTGACAGGGTGCATCGCGTCAGCTCAAAAGCAAACTCTCCTCTTATTGCCCGTTGTACATACTATAAAGATAAAGTAAAGATTCTGAAAGCGAAGAACAAACTGAAAGGGACGAACATTTTCATTGGGGAAGACTTTTCAAAAGGAATCAGGGAAATAAGGAAATCTTTGTCAAAATTCATGAAAGAAAAAAGAGACAGTGGACACAAAGTTTCGATGATATATGATCATCTTATTATTGACGGGAAAAAGTATTTTTTGTCAGGGGAGGGAAATAGTCTCGTTGCTTTCAAATAGGGATGTGGCCGCCATTGTAAAAGTAAACAACCCACCCAAAGTGTTGCTGATGAAAATAATTTGTCGCTGTTCGTATGTGGGAATGAGTGTGCTGATGTGAAAAATAAATGTTTGGGGAGAAAGGGAAATGTTTCCGACAACCAAAGGGGGGGAGAGGTTTTTGTTGAGGGGTTGGGGATTTCCGGGATTCATTTGGGGAAAAATTTGGAAATTGAAGAAAAACATTGTGAAAATGACAGAATGTTATCACCTGCTGTGGAAAGGGAACTGCAAAGCGTGTCATGTGACAGACGGGGTTTTTGTAATAGACATAGTTCTGGTTGTAATGAATGTACAAACATGTTACCATCAAATACAGGTAATGGAAATGGCGATTCTGATAATGATGATAATTTGTTTATGTCCTCTGACCTGGACACAAGTAACGCATGCAGTGATGATGAAAAGCAAATGAGTAAAAATGCCTTTACATCCCTTCAGTGGAATGTGGAGGGTCTGTCTTCTAAGATAAAGGATTCCAGTTTTGTATCTTTCATTTCCTCCTTTCATTTCGTTTGTTTAGTGGAAACTTTTCTGGAATCTTTCACCTCTGATTTGTTTACAGACCATACTATTTTTTGTCAACCTGCTACAAAATTATCAAAGGCTGGCAGACATTCAGGTGGAGTTGTGTGTCTGATAAAAAATGAGTTAGTGCCCTTTGTTCGTCGAGTGAATGTTGTTGTGGTAACTTTGTTCTTTTTGTTATTGATAAAACTCTGTTTGGTCTTCCGAAAGATATACTGTATGCCTGTGTGTATCTGCCACCAGAGGGTTCACGATATTACACTTATATGGATTGTGATGCAGATGGCGTGTCTATGTTAGAAGATTGTCTGATTGATAACACACTTAACCAGAATGATATGTTTATAATTGTATCAGGTGATTTAAATAGCAGGACATCAAATGTATCACAGTCTGCAACATCAGAGCCATTTGTCAGCCCCACAAATTGTTGCAATCTGATTGATGAGGGGAGACGTTCCCAAGATAAACACATCAATAGTTATGGTAAGTCTCTGTTGGATATGTGCACTGCATTGAATTTGTCTATAATGAATGGTATGTGTTATGGCGATCGTGAAGGACGCTACACATATATTGGGGACTCAGGTAGCAGTGTCATTGATTATTTTTTGTTATCATCAGATCTTTTTACAATTATATTTGACAACTGTTGTTTAGAAGTTGTAGAACGTATTGACACAAGTCACTTGCCCATTGTCTTGTCCATTTCATTTCCTAACGATAATCTTAGTGGTATTGATGACATTGAAGATAAGGTTGTAATGGAAAAATATGTCTGGAATGCAGCTCAAAGCGAAAAGTTTGTAAATGCTTTAAATTCAGATGAAAGTTATAAAAGAGTAAATGAAGCTATACAACTGATTGACAACGACGTTGATTTAGCATTAAATGTATTTAATAACTGTATTAGAAGTGCAGCAGTTTCAATGAAAAAAGTATGTTTGATAAATAGGCATAAGAAAAAAGAAGAATGGTATGATGAAGAATGTAGATTAAAGAAAAGATTAACTCGTAGAGCACTTAGAAAATACCGGCGTTTTAAAAAAGAAGAAGACAGAAGTCCATATTGTATACAGAGAAGAGAATATAAGAATCTTTTAGCTAGAAAGAAAAAAGAGCATAATGCACTGATGATTGATAAGTTAATGGCTTCTATTGATTCTAAAGAAATGTTTTGGGACACAATACACAGCGCTATGCCAAAAAGAAAATTAGTTAGAAATAAAATCTCTGTAGAGCAATGGTATGATCATTTTAGTAATCTTCTTGACAAAAGTAATGAAAGTAATGTAGATAACACTTTAGTGGAGGAGGATGACTCGGATTCAGATGATGAATGTATATTTAATCAGCCTATAATGGAGGAAGAGGTTCAGTTAGCTATTTGTAAACTGAAGGTGGGGAAAGCTGCTGGCCCGGATGGCTTGATACCTGAACTGTTAAAAAATGCATCTACAAAGATTACTCCTTTTTTTGTTAAGTTTTTTAATGCTCTGTTTGACAAAGGTGTCTTTCCTACAAACTGGTCAGAATCAATTATTTTACCACTGTATAAGAAAGGGGGAGTAAATGTTCCTGGAAATTATAGGGGTATTTCCTTGTGTGATGTGAGTAGCAAAATTTATAGTGGTATCATAAACAGAAGACTACAAGCATGGGTAAAAGAAAATAATTTAACAGGGGAATTTCAAGCAGGATTTAAAAAAGGATACTCAACTGTTGATCATGTATTTACACTTTTAGCGTGTGTACAAAAACAATTCAGTTTGAACAGAAAATTGTATGTTGCCTTTATAGACTTCGAAAAGGCGTTCGATTCCATCAACAGAAATTTGCTATGGCCAATATTGTTGAAAAATGAAGTAAAGGGAAAATTGTTTCGTTGTGTGAAAAGCATGTATAATTGTGTTAAGGCAAGAGTAAGATGTGGAACTAAATTATCGCCTTATATTCAATGTTCAGCAGGTGTCAAACAGGGTGACGTTTGCAGCCCGGTTCTATTTTCTCTGTTTATTAATGAGTTAGCACTTGAAGTAATACAAAATGGAAAACATGGTGTGACATTTTTGCTAGATACTTTGGAACTGTTTATACTTTTGTTTGCCGATGATGTTGTTGTTCTTTCTGAAACAGTTGTTGGTCTGCAGACCCAGATAAATAGTCTAATGCACGCTTCTTCCTCTTTGAGATTGAAGGTAAATATGGGTAAATCAAATATTGTTGTGTTTAGAAAGGGGGGTTATTTGAGTGCCAGAGAACACTGGTCAGTTGATGGTAATCAGATAGAAGTTGTCAATGCCTATAAATATTTGGGGTATATTTTTCAACTAGGCTTAGTTTCACTGCTACATGCAGAGATTTAGCGAGCCGTGCAAAAAAGGCACTTCTCACTATCATGCGAGGATTAAATGCTTTGAATAATAGCTCAGTAAGACTTTTTTTGAAATTATTTGATGCACAAGTTCAGCCTATTATGCAGTATGGTTCAGAAGTTTGGGGTATTTATGCTGCGGCAGAATATTGTGAAAAAACCCATTTATTTGCTTTAAAGAAATTTTTGGGAGTGGATAGACGAACACCTAACGACTTAGTGTACAGGGAAATGAATAGGTATCCTATCACTATAAATTTTGTTGTCAGTACTATACGCTATTGGTTAAAGCTAACAAGAATGGAACCAGAAAGGTTACCAAGGAAAGCGTATATGATGCTATGTGAGTTGGATGATCGAGGAAAAACAACATGGGTAACAAATGTAAGAAAGTGTCTTTTTCAGTATGGATTTGGTTTTGTTTGGTTTCATCAAGGTGTGGAAAGAGTGAATGAATTTTTGCGTGCATTCAAAAGTCGTTTAATTGATTGTAGGTGGCAAGAGTGGAACAATCATGTTCAAAATAGTGAGAGGTTCAGCATGTATCGTGCGTTCACTAGCCATGTGCCTCGTATACAAAACTATTTGCTATTAGATATTGACAAACATTTGAAATTTATGATGACTAGATTTCGTTTTGGTATCTCTAGTATAACTGTTCATTCATTTCGATATAAACACCAAAGTGACAATGATTTGATATGTCCATTATGTAAAGAAGAAAACGAGGATGAAATTCATTTCCTTCTTTGTTGTCCATCTTTAGCAGAAATCAGGAAACAGTTTATTGCTATGAAGTTTTTCAGAGACCCAAATTTGTTCAGATTTAGATTACTAATGTCTGCAACAAACCCGGAAACTGTGAAAAATTTGTCCATATACCTGTATAAAGCATTTCAGATAAGAGAAATAGCAGTATCGTAATGTCATTACTATTTTTTTCTAAGAACTAAGAATGTTCAAATTGTGCATGTCTCCATATACACACACACACACCCCTTCATATGGGGCGAAGGCCTTTCATGAATAAAATTTCGTATTCGTATTCGTATTCGTATTCTCTATGCCTCTGTCTGTCTCTGTCTGTCTGTCTCTGTCTCTCTCTCTCTCCCTCTCTCTCTCTGTCTGTCTGTCTCTCTGACTGTCTGTCTCTCTCTGTGTCTCTATGTCTTTGTCTCTGTCTCTTCTGTCTGTCTGTCTGTCTGTCTGTCTGTCTGTCTGTCTGTCTGTCTGTCTGTCTGTCTGTCTCTCTCTCTCTCTCTTCTCTCTCTCTCTCTCTCTCTCTCTCTCTCTCTCTCTCTCTCTCTCTCTCTCTCTCTCTCTCTCTCTTCTGTCTTATCTTGTTTATATATATATATATATATATATATATATATATATATATATATATATATATATATATATATGTATGTATGTATGTATGTATGTATGTATGTATATGTATACACATATGTACACACATACACACATGTGTGTGAGCGTGTGAGCAAGATGATAGCAGACACTCTCTCTCTCTCTCCTCTCTCTCTCTCTCTCTCTCTCTCTCTCTCTCTCTCTCTCTCTCTCTCTCTCTCTCTCTCTCTCTCTCTCTCTCTCTCTCCTCTCTCTCTCTGTCTTATCTTGTTATTATATATATATATATATATATATATATATATATATATATATATATATATATATATATATATATATATATATATATATATATATATATATATGTATGATAGTATGTATGTATGTATGTATATGTATACACATATGTACACACATACACACATGTGTGTGAGCGTGTGAGCAAGATGATAGCATATTGTGCCCATATGTATAATCGTGTGAACACAACTAGATCCTTCAACTATAAGTTGATAAAAAATAATGAAACAAGGTTGTGAAGACTGATATTTGTGCTCTATTTGTGCTCTACAACCCATGGTCTTGAATTGTCAACTTGTGAAAAAGTGGAACTATATATATACCAGTTCTTCTGTGCTCCAGGCACCCCCACCCAACCCAGTGCTCCCATTGTGTAGCAAACTGTGACTGGTCATTGCCTGACCTTACTTAAACTGAAAAGACTGTGAGTGAATCCACTGGATCTTGCTGATTGTGCGTGGACATCTTGTATCCCAGGAATTGTGTGCATCAAGAGATACTTTTATTATTCTCTCTTCTGTTGCATTGTTGTTGTTTACAGGACTTGCTTGGCATAGTATTGCCTTGATTGTTCTTGACTTTTATTTTATTTTTTATCTTTTTTTTTCTTTTTTTTTTTAAACCTTGCTCTGCCTTATCTTTTTATGGTTTTGATGGTCTGTTGATTTGTTTGATTTGTTTTTTGATTTTTTGATCTGATCTTGTTTTGATTTGTTTGTTTTGATTGTTTGATTTGATTTGTTTTTTGATTTGTTTTTTATTTGTTTTTCTGAAGAAGCCTGACAGTTATTTTAACTGAATTACTACATTATTGTGTGTTAAATGTAAAGTTATTTGATTTTACTCCTTAACCCATTTCAGTTGTTCTTCTGAAGAAGGCTAACAGTTATCTTGACTGAGTTATTATTATTGTGTGTTATACGCAAAGTGACTTTGATTCTACTCTTTAATTCATTTCATCCCCTACCCCCAATCAAGTACTTATACTCCCCCCCCCTTATTAGTAAACTTTCAATATATTTTCATTTTCCCCATTCACCAAAAAAGGCAAATTTACAACACATTATTAATTCTCACCAAAGTACCTATAGCAGATGCATCCAAGACATAATACCTGGCCCTCCAAGGATGGCTTACGAATTTGCCACCTAAACATAAACCATGCAATTAACAAAATTGAAGATATATCAACACTCATCACAAATCAAGGTAAACCATTTCACATACTAGGGATTTCTGAGTCAAGGCTCTCAGAACATATAATGGATACTGACATACACATACGAGGTTATAAAATCTTGCGAAAAGATCCACATAAGCCAAAAGAAACAGGTGTGTTAGTATATATTAGTGAATCTGTAACATTCAAACGTCTCCCTGACCTAGAACGTCATGAAGTAGAATCTATCTGGATTGAAGTTTCAGTGAAAGGTACACGGCCTGTTGTAATAGGGTTCTGTTACAGGAATCCAACAGAAAGAACAAATTGGATAAATAAATTTGACTCCATGATGAATGAAGTCCTACTTGAATGTCAGGAACTAATCTTACTGGGGGACTTCAATATTGACCTTACTAAAGTACATAATCAATGGACCCAAGTTACGAATTCCTTCAATCTTCACCAATTAGTTAAATCTCCCACGAGAGTCACATCAAATTCAAGCACACTAATTGACCATATCTATGTATCAAACCCCGAAAACATCATAGAAACATGTGTCCCTGTCTATAACTGCAGCGACCACTACCCAGTCTGTGCCACTTGGTCAAAAAAAGGAACAAAAATTCCCAAACCTGGCCATAAAACTATAACCTATCGTTCTTTTGCAAAGTTTAATGAACAACATTTTCTCCTAGAACTATGTAACTCCAAGCTGTCGGAAACATTCAACATTGCTGATCCAGACTTAGCTATTGAGTTCTGGTT
>CM060335.1:37901644-37906644 GCA_030674155.1 Stramonita haemastoma | reverse complement strand
ATGAAATATCAAGGTATCATTTTTATTCCTTTTGCTTTAAAAATGTTTTGAAAATAACCAAAGCACTCATTCTGACAACCTGTTACTAAATAAACTGCCCGTTATCTCATTTGTCACATCCTGCAGTCTATCATTTCAAATTGTAAATTGTTGCACAGAAATTTGTCCAATTTTCAATCTCTTTTTGTATTTGATAGCCACTTTAATTGTACACTTAATAACATGTCAATAACTAAAAATTGACCTCATGTGCATCCGTCTCATTATGTGGTGTATGAGCGTCACATATATATATATATATATATATATATATATATATATATATATATATATATATATATATATATATATATATATATATATATATAATATATATATATATATTGTGTGTGTGTGTGTGTGTACACACATACACACGTGTGTGTGTGAGCCTGTGAGGAAGATGGTAGTATATTGTGCATGTGTACAAGTGTATGGACACAACTCTACCTTTGAACTATAAGTGAAGACTGATATTTGTGCTACTGGGACCCATAGTCTTGAATTGTCAACTTGTGACAGAGTGAGACTATAGATATACCAGTTTTTCTGTGCTCCAGGGACGCCCACCCAACCCAGAGCTCCCATTGTGTAGCAAACTGTGACTGGTCAAGGCAGACCATACTTAAACTGAAAAGACAGTGACTGTATCTCCTGGATCTTGCTGATTGTGCGTCAACCTTTTGTTTCTCATTTTGTTTTGGTCATTGCCAGACCATACCTAAACTGAGAAGACTGTGACTGTATCATCTGGATCCTGTTGATTGTACGTCAACATTTTGTTCTCAGGAACTGTGCTGACTGAGAATCAAGATATACTTTTATTATTTTCACTTCTGTTACATTGTTGTTGTTTACAGGTGTTGCCTGGCATAGTATTGCCTCGATTATTCTTGTTAATTTTGGCTATTGTTTTTTTTTTTTTTTCTTTTTAAGCTTTGTACTGCCTTATCTTATTTTATGTTTCGAAATTTTCCACATTTTTGTTGTTGTTGTTTGGGTCTTTTCCAAAACATCTCCTTTTTTCTACAATTATCTGTACCACATTGATTTTTGTTTCTCAAGAAGGCTGACATTTATTTGACTGAGTTATTGTATCATTGTGTGTTATATGTAGAGTGATTTTGATTTTACTTCTTCTTAATTCATTCATCCCCTACCCCCAATCAAGTGCTAAGAGATCCCCCCCCCCCCCCTTATTAGTAATTTTCAACATATTTTTCATTTTCCCCATTCACCAAATAAAGCAAATTTGCAACACATCATTAATTTCTCACCAAACTACCTATAAGAGATGCATCCAAGACATACTACCTGGCCCTCCAAGGATGGCTTACGAATTTGCCACCTAAACATAAACCATGCAATTAACAAAATCGAAGACATATCTACACTCATCACAAATCAAGGTAAACCATTTCACATACTAGGGATTTCTGAGTCAAGGCTCTCAGAACATATAATGGATACTGACATACACATACCAGGTTATAAAATCTTGCGAAAAGATCCACAAAAGACAAAAGAAACGGGTGTCTTAGTCTATATTAGCGAATCTGTAACATCCAAACGTCTCCCTAATCTAGAATGTCATTAAATAGAATCTATCTGGATTGAACTTTCAGTAAAAGGTACACGGCCTGTTGTAATGGGGTTCTGTTACAGGAATCCAACAGAAAGAACAAATTGGTTGGACAAATTCGACTCCATGATGAATGAAGTCCTACTTCAATCTCAGGAACTAATCTTACTTGGCGACTTCAATATTGACCTAACTAAAGTACATAATCAATGGACCCAAATTATGAATTCATTTAATCTTCACCAATTGTGGCGCTCCACCACGAAATGAGTCGCTTAGCGCATTACCCAATTTTGCGCTAGGAGCCTTTAAAGGCAGGTGGGGGTCAAGTTGTCAGTTTTGTGATTTTGATTGATTATTAAACCAGATCTGTTTATCTATCTTATAATGAAATATCAAGGTATCATTTTTATTCCTTTTGCTTTTAAATGAGTTTTGAAAATACCAAAGCACTCATTCTGACAACCTGTTACTAAAATAAACTTGCACGTTTCTCATTTTGTCACATCCTGCAGTCTACCATTTCAATTTGTAATAATGTTGCACAGAATTGTCCGATTTTCAATCTGTTTTTTGTATTTGATAGCCACTTTATTGCACATTAATAACATGTCAATAACTAAAAATTGACCTCATGTGCACTCCATCTCATTATGTGGTGGAGCGTCACAATTAGTTAAATCTCCCACGAGAATCACATCAAATTCAAGCACACTAATTGACCATATCTATGTATCAAACCCTGAAAACATCATAGAAACATGTGTCCCTGTCTATAACTGCAGCGATCACTACTCAGTCTGTGCCACATGGTAAAAAAAGAACACAAATTCACAAACCTGGCCACAAAACTATAACCTATCGCTCTTTTGCAAAGTTTAATGAACAACTTTTTCTCCTGGAATTATGTAACTCCACACTCTCGGAAACATTCAACATTACTGATCCAGACTTAGCTATTGAGTTCTGGATAAAGACATTCACTGAAATCTATAACAAACATGCCCCACTAAAAACCATTAGGATCAAATACGTCCCCAAACCCCCTTGGCTCACAAAGGAACTAGAGGAAGCATGTTACCTTAGAGATTTCCTAAAAGAACACAAATATCATGAGGAGTCAAAAAAATTAAGAAACACCATAATCTCACAAAAACGGCGTGAAAAAAAAGAAATATTTTCAAGACTTACTATCTTCCAAACAAAATTCAAAGACAGTATGGCGAGCTATAAATCAAATAACAAAAAATCAATCATCCTCCAAATCAAATGTAATCAAAGACATCTCTGCTGAAAAACTTAACAACCACTTCATCAATGTTTCTTCCAACGTAATTAGCAATGATAACTCAGAGTCCAATGATCTTAATGAATTAAAACAATACTGCCAAGAAAAGCATATTCCTTCAAAACTTCACATACCTTTCATGTCTGTCTCAGATGTCTACAACTATCTGACACACCTCAAACAATCAAGAACGCGTGGTCTTGATGGAATAGACAGCAGTATACTAAAACTATCAGCTCCAGTTATCACAGACACCCTAACATATATAATATATATATATATATATATATATATATATATATATATATATATATATATATATATATATATATATATATATATATATATATATATATATATATATATATATATATATATAACCTCTGCCTTGATAAGAACTATTTCCCCAATGCCTTCAAATGTTCTAAAGTAATCCCCATCTACAAGTCTGGTGATACTTCTGATCCTTCAGACTATAGGCCCATCTCCATTATACCGATCCTTTCAAAACCACTGGAAAAACATATGAATAAACCGTTAGTCCGTCATACAGAAATCAACAACTTACGTCATCCTAATCAGTATTGTCATGTCATGTCTGCCTGTGGTCCCTTCTGGGGCATAGGCCGCCAACTAGCTGTCTCCAGGCATCTCGGCTCTGGGCTAGGCGTTCCAGTTGTCCCCACGTCTTGCCCATCTTTTTCGCATCTACATCCAGGTCCCGGCGCCAGGTATTTCTAGGCCGCCCTCTCTTTCTTTTCCCTTGTGGATTCCAGGTGAGAGCTTGTCTTGTGATGCTGGATACAGGTTTCCGTAGGGTGTGTCCTATCCATCGCCAACGTCTCTGTAGGATTTCTTTCTCAACAGGCTGTTGTCTGGTTCTTTGCCATAATTCTTCATTACTGATCTTGTCTGGCCAGCGTATCTTGAGGATCTTCCTGAGGCAGGTGTTGATGAAGACCTGGATTTTCTTCATGGTGGTGACGGTGTTTCTCCAGGTCTCTGCTCCATACATTAGTATTGGCTTGATGATGGTGTTGAAGAGCCTGGTCTTGGTGGCGATGCTGATGTCGCTTGATCCCCAGACATTTCTGAGCTGCTTGAAGGCTGCCCTTGCTTTACCGATGCGGGTTCTGACGTCTGTGTCTGTTCCTCCCTGTGTGTCCACGATGCTGCCGAGGTATGTGAAGCTTTCCACCTCTTCCAGCGCTTCTCCTTTGACTGTGATGGGTGTTGCATTGGCTGCATTTGTCTTGAGTACCTTGCTCTTTCCTCTGTTGATCTAATCAGTATGGATTTAGAATAAAGCACTCGTGTCATACAGCACTAACCAGTCTTGTAGATAATTGGCTATCGAACATCAATGACAATAAATTTCGCGGAGTATTATTTGTTGATTTCAAAAAAACATTTGATACAATTGACCACAAACTTCTCCTCAAAAAGCTAAACCTGTATAACATTTCTACAAAAACCCTAGGACTACTCAATTCATATATTACAAATAGGCACCAGTGTGTCTCAATAACTATATCAACATCCAAACTAAAGTCCATTCATTATGGAGTACCACAGGGATCCATATTGGGCCCTATTCTCTTTTCATTATACATAAATGACCTTCCTCTACATATCAATGCCAAATGTGAACTATTTGCAGATGACACAACCATACATACGAGCCATAATGACATTGACTATCTTACAACCTTACTACAAAAAAGCACGGACGACCTTGTCAAATGGACTGAACTGAACCACATGTCTATTCACCCCCCCAAAATAAAATGCATGCTTATCACCACCAGACAAAATCGACAAAATTTACCACATAAACTATTTCCAATTCACATAAAAAAGGAAGCAATTGAACAAACATCTCACCACAAAGTTCTAGGAGTGACAATTGATGAAAATCTCAGCTGGTTCTACCACATATCTCATCTATGCAAATACTTGTCCAAAAAAGACTACCAGTTGATTAAAATTAAACACTTTCTCGATTACCATTCAAGGAAACTGTTTTTTCAAGCTAATATACAATCCTCAATAGACTATGCTGCAACCCTGTTGCACTCTGCCAGTGCAAAT
>CM060335.1:37894144-37896644 GCA_030674155.1 Stramonita haemastoma | reverse complement strand
TGAAAGTAGAGAACAAGAGAGTGTGGAAAAAATCATATGGTCAGAAGATTTTGTTGATATATATAAACATGAGCTTGATAGTTCAGAATTTCAAGAAAGCATTGAAGTAGCTTCCCAAATATTAAACACAAATATAAATGATAGCTTAGATCAGTTTGTTAAAGCGTTATGTGGGGCTGCTGCATGCATGGTTAGAACAGTTAGAAAAGGTAGAAAAAAATGGAATGACTGGTTTGATGCTGAATGTGAACAAAAGAAACAAGAAGTTAAAAGATTATTAAAAAGATTCCAACGTTGTAAAACAAATGAGGATAAATCAGAAAAAAGACAAATGTATACGACTGCGTGAAAAGAATACATTAATTTAAGAAAATCAAAAGAAAGAGACTTTGACAAAAAAAGATTAGAGAAACTTAAAGATTCTTCAAAGGACTCCAAAACATTCTGGTCTGTCATCAGATCTGTTAACCGTAAGTCATTAGTATATAACGATATAACCATTCAACAATGGTATGATCATTTTATGAAGGTTTTTAATGACTTTACTTGTGCAGAAACACAAGAGAATGTAGATGTGCCAGAAGAAGATGAAATGATTGAACCATTGTTTAATAATCCTATAACTCAAAATGAAATTATTGATGCCATTAAACATTTAAAAACAGGAAAAAGTGCTGGTCCCGATAAAATAATTGGAGAAATGCTCAAATATGCAAACTCCACTGTAATTACTTTTCTTGTTCAGTTATTTAACCATTTGTTTGAAAGTAGTGCTTTCCCTTTAGAATGGGCCAAGTCAGTAATAATTCCGATTTTTAAAAAAGGAGATATTAATAATGCTGATAACTATCGCGGAGTAGCTCTCACTAGTATCTTAAGCAAACTTTATACTTACGTTTTGAATAGGAGATTAACTCAATGGGCAGATAATGAAGAAAAATTAATTGAAGAGCAAGCGGGCTTTAGAGCAAAGTACAGTACTGTAGATCATATATTTACTCTTTATTCTCTTGTTCAAAAACATTTGCTTTCCAATAAAAAATTATACGTAGCTTTTGTGGACTTTAGAAAGGCCTTTGATTCGGTAAATAGAAATATATTTTGGCATGTACTAAGAAAAAAACGGTGTGAATGGTAAACTATATACGGCCCTTAGAGCTATTTATAGGTCAGTTTTAGCGTGTGTGCGTGCAAGGAATGAATATTCTGATTTCTTTGAATGCCCCAAGGGAGTGAAGCAGGGTTGTATTTTAAGCCCACAAATGTTTTTCATTTTTTATAAATGAACTAGCTATTGAGTTATCAAAAAAAGGAAAACACGGCATTCAAATAATTCCGGAGCAATCGAAGTGTTTTTACTACTTTTTTGCCGATGAAATTATCCTTTTGTCTGAGACTGTTATCAGTTTACAACACCAGTTAAATATCTTAAAAGAAGAGGCAGATCGTTTTGATTTAACAGTGAATATGAACAAAACAAATATTATTGTTTTTAGAATGGGTGGACATTTAGCAGTAAGTGAAAAATGGCTTTACGGTAATGTTGAAGTCAAAATAGTAAATACGTATTAATATTTAGGAATGATGTTTTCAACAAGGCTTAGTCTAAATTATGCATAGCAAGAATCTTGTAGGAAGGGTAAAAAAGGTGTTATAGAAATCTTAAGAACATTACGGAAGCTGAATTCGATAGACTGTTCCCTATTTTGGAAATTATTCGACACACAGATAGAACCGTTGATTACATATGCCTCAGAAATATGGGGACTATATGTAAATACCCAAATGGAAAAAAAGTGCACACATTTGCCATAAAACGTTTTTTAAACGTGCCAATACATGCATCTAACACTGTACTTTATGGAGAGACAGGAAGATATCCTTTGTATATAAGAACTTTTGTGAAATGCATTAAATATTGGTTAAAACTGTTGAAGCTTCCACAAACACGTTTATGCAGACAGTCATATGAAATGTTGATTATTCAGATGGAACTGGGCAAAAAAAACTGGGCTTATCAAGTTAAAAGAGTTTTGTCGGAACATGGCTTTGGGATTGTGTGGATGTCTCAGGAAGACAGGCTTATTTGCTCTTTTAAACAAAACTGGCACTCAGATATGGACAGTAAAAGTAAATATAGCTGGTTCTTTTCCTTTAAATCTGTGTTTCAGACAGAAAAATATTTAAAAGTAATAACTGATAAATGGTATAGGCTTAATTATGCTCGTTTCAGATTAAGAACATTGAGTTTTAATGCTAATAAAAGATGGTTTCAAACTGAGACATCCATACAGTTACCATGTCCATTATGTGGCCATAATATTGATGATGAAATTCATTTTTTGTTTCAATGTAAGGCATATGAAACTCTACGTAATAAACATAATTTTCTAAGTCTACAATCAACAGAAGTTCAAGATATTGTTTCTATTTTGTCATCTGAAAATGAACATGTAATTAAGGCTGCAGCTAAGATTATTGCAGAGGCACAGAAATTAAG
>CM060335.1:37874144-37884144 GCA_030674155.1 Stramonita haemastoma | reverse complement strand
AGTATTTCAGATAGTCTTTTTGAGTTAAACTGCATCAGGTGTGTGCCATTACGTAAATTTTGGACGGTCTCCCACCATGCCTTTTAGGCCTTTAGCCACCACAAATGGATTTAGTTTTGACAGAGGGCACTCCTGCTTCCACCCATTCAACCTCACACCAGCTAAGCCCAAAACTGCATTTCCCCATGATCTGAGACACTGGAAACACCTCTTACAGAATCTGACTTTCATTAATTTCTTTTCCATATACATTTTTTGTGTGACTTGGACTGTAGGCTCAACAAGGGGAAAAGTAATATGTCACCTAGCAGAGCTGCCCCCGTGGGACTCCCGGGGAATGCTTGCAAAGCGAGCATAACAAGAATAGGGTCCCTGCCCGCCAGCCAGGCATGTCGTAAGAGGCGACTAAGGTGGCACCACTCCCCCAGGTAGGGGGTTGGACACAGGGCTAACAACCCCGTTCTGTAAAAAAAAGATTGTTACAGAAACAGCAACAAAGAAATTCTACACTACTGGGTGCGACGGGCTTTCAGAGTCATCGAAAGATACTCGTATGAATGGCAGTGGTGAAAGCCGAGAGGAAGCCACTGGCAGGAAGATGGAAGTCTTGAGCACCAAAACCAAAACCAGAATTGGATTCTGGAATGTTAGAACGATGTACGAGACAGGAAAACTGGCGCAAGTTACAGCAGAAATGAAACGCAACAACCTACACATCCTAGGAGTCAGCGAGAGCCGATGGACAGGATCAGGCAGATGCAAAACCAACACAGGAGAGACAGTGCTGTACAGCGGCAGAAGGGACAACCAGCACCGTGAAGAAGTAGCCATCATCATGAAGAAAGGAATAGAGAAGTGCCTGATGGAGTGGAAACCTATCAACAACAGGTTGATGAAGATAAGAATGAAGGGGAGACACATTAACACCACTATCATCCAATGCTATGCACCAACTAACGACAGTGCAGAAGAAGACAAAGACGAATTCTATGCACAACTACAAGCAGAACTGGAAGATATCCCAAGCCATGACATGAAGATTGTAATGGGCGACCTGAACGCAAAAGTTGGAAATAACAACATAGGCCAAGAAAGAGCCATGGGAAAGGAAGGATGTGGCACCATGAATGACAACGGAGAGAGACTGGTGGAACTCTGCATGACAAACAGCCTCATTATTGGAGGGACACTGTTTACACACCCTGATATCCACAAGCTTACCTGGTGCTCCCCCAATGGAAGAGACAAGAACCAGATCGACCACCTGATGATCAATGGGACATGGAGAAGATCGCTGCTAGATGTAAGAGTAAAGAGGGGAGCTGATGTTGGCAGTGACCACCACCTTGTCACTGCCATCCTCAAAGTAAAGCTGAGGAAAAATATATCTAGGAAACTGAGACAACAACAGTTTGATGTGGAGAAGCTGCGTGACACCAAAGCAAAGAGTGCTTTCATCCTTCAGCTGAAAAACAAGTTCCAAGCACTGGTGGATGCTGAAAATTATGCACAACCGGACATGACTGGTATTAACACCATGTGGGAACAAGTCAAAACAGCCTACACACAAGCCAGCGAAACATGCTTAGGACAGAGACAGAGGAAGAGGAAAAAGTGGATCACAACAGACACCTGGCAGGCCATTGAGAACAGGAGAGAACTGAAGAAGAAAATTTTGGAAACCAAGTCCGAGAGAATAAGAGAGAGGTTCAAACAACAGTATAGAGAGGCAGACCAAACTGTGAAGAAGATGGCAAGAGCAGACAAACGAGCCTACTTGGATGATATTGCAAGCCAAGCAGAAGAGGCCGCCGCCAAAGGAGAACAAGGACAGGTGTTTAAGATCACCAAAATTGTCAGTGGCAAATACCGGGGAAACACCGAGACGCCGATTAAAGACAAACAGGGCCGACTCCTTACCACAGAAGCAGAACAAGATGCTAGATGGGCAGAACATTTCAACGAAGTTCTCAACAGACCGCCACCAACTGAAGAGGCGGATGTACAAGACCCTGATGCCGACCTCAGTGTTAACACCACTCCACCAGAGAAGAAAGAAATTATAACAGCCATCAGATCTCTCAAGAACGGAAAAGCCCCTGGCCAGGACAACCTAAATGCAGAGCTCTTCAAAGCAGACACAGAGTTTGCAGCCACGGTTCTACAACCACTCTTTACAGCTATATGGGAGGAGAAACAGCTACCAGAAGACTGGACAAAAGGAGTCATCGTGAAGATCCCAAAGAAAGGAGCCCTGAGCTACTGTAACAATTGGAGAGGAATCACTCTGCTATCTATTCCCAGCAAGATCCTAGCAAAAATAATAATTAAACGAATCTCAGAAGCAGTGGACCAACAACTCAGAAAAGAACAGGCAGGTTTTCGACCAGGAAGAGGATGCACAGATCAGATCTTTACCCTGCGCAACATCATCGAATAGTGCACGGAATGGCAGAGACAACTGTACATCAACTTTGTAGACTTTGAGAAAGCCTTTGACAGCATACATCGAAAAAGTCTATGGTGCATACTCCGAGCATATGGAATACCGCAGGAGATTGTACAAGTCATTAAGAGCTTCTACAAAAACTTCACATGCAGAGTAGGAAACAGTGAAACCAGCTTCAGTGTAAAGACCAGCGTCAGACAAGGCTGCCCCATGTCGGCACTGCTCTTCAACCTGACAATCGACTGGGTGATGAGACAGACAACAGCTGACCAGCCGCGGGGCATCAGATGGACCCCTTTCACAACACTTGAAGACCTAGATTTTGCTGACGATCTGGCACTGCTCTCACACACCCACCATCATATCCAGGAGAAGACATCCCGTCTCAACACTTTTGCCCAGCAAGTAGGCCTGAAAATCAGCCAGAAGAAGACAGAGGTGATGATGCTAAACGTTCAGAATCCCTCTCCTGTCACAGTGAACGGAGAAGATCTGCCAACAACTGAAGAGTTCACATACCTTGGGAGTATTGTCAGGCATGATGGCGGAGCAAGCAGTGACATCAAAAACCGCATCAACAAAGCAAGAGCTGCTTACAGAAATCTGAACAATGTGTGGAAGTCATCCCAATACAGCACAAAGACCAAACTAAGACTGTATCAGAGCTGCGTACTTTCCACCCTCCTGTATGGCGCAGAATGCTGGAGGATGACTGAGAATGACATTAACAAACTGTCTACATTCCACACGAAGAATCTCAGGAGAATACTGCGCATCTTCTGGCCTGAGACCATCTCCAACCAAGAACTCCTGGCCCGCTGCGACCAAGAAAATATAGATACCATCATTATGCAAAGACGATGGAGATGGATAGGACACATCAGCCGACGGAAACAAGGGAACATCGCCCGAACAGCCCTCCACTGGACACCAGACGGAAAACGCAGGCGAGGACGACCCAAGAACACCTGGCGTCGGACAATAGAAACAGAGCTGAAGACCCTCCAACACTCCTGGGGAACCATTCAGAAACTGGCCCAAGACAGGCAGGAGTGGAGAACCTTTGTTGCTGCCCTACATGCCAAGAAGGCATAAAAAAGGCTTTGGATAGCAGAGCTGCTTTTACCAAGGATGAGGCTAAATAAACCCATACAGAGAAGCTCTTGCGTACAGCCAACCCCAAGCCACATTGCTCCAGCGTGGGATTATGGGCTGCTTGCGGCAACCAGTCAGCAGCAGAGAAAAAAGGAGCCAGACAAAGAAGGCTTGATGGGGAGCTAATGATAGAAAAAAAAATCTCATTGACAGCAGAGGACAGTCCACAGAAAAAGGATGGGTGAGAATGGAGTGAGGAAAAGAGGATGATGTAACTAGCAATTCAGTTGACAGACACATACACAAGTGGGTGCACGCGCACACACACACACACACACACACACACACACACACACACACACACACACACACACACACACACACACCACACACACACACACACACACACACACACACACACAAACATGGGTATACACACTCACGTGGGTATACACACACACACACACATGAGCGTTTGTGCGCGTGCACATACACACTTGGTTGGGCACACACACACACGCACACATGCACGAACACCACACACACACACACACACACACACACACACACACACACACACACACACACACACACACTTTAAATATTTCTGATTTACCACAGCATCAGATCAGAACACATTGCAGGAATGTGAATGCAGCATGACCAAAGTCTGGGATCTGAATAGTGCTGTGTGTGTGAAGTAGGTCTACATGTCTGCCACCAGCTCAGTCAGCTTGTAGACTATGAAGTCTGAATGACAGTTGTCAAAACTCATTGAGCTGAATGGTGTTCTTCAGTCTTCTTTAGCTGAAATGTATCCCTATCTAGTCGCTACACCCCTTGTTGCCTCGATTCTTCCTTCACTAGCATCCCCTAGAGCAAAATACTCAGCCTAGTGTTGGGAGGCAGGTCTAGACAGTGCTCTGAATGAAGATGACAGACACTGCAAAATGCTTAGCAGGACAACAATGGATGTCAACCCTTCAAGTTGACCAAACGTGGTTAACAGTAGATGACAATAGCAGTGATGACGTAGTAGGTCACAAGATGTAAGTATTATAGTGTGCACTTCAGACACTATAAGGTTTGGACTACAACCCTCTGCACCCCCCCCCCCCCCCCCCTCTTCTTCTCCTTCACTTCAAAGAGTGATACAGATTGTTGATACAAGGTTTTGTCTGTGTACCTGAGGTTGTGGTCTGGACTTTCTTAGTAAATGTACTTGAGACTTTCCTTAAGGTCCAGTCTTTAAGTGGCTATTGTCTTCAAGGGCCCAGAGACAGAGTCAGTGTATTGTAGCTAGCTCGAGAGACACATAGGCCTATAGACCTATTATAGCCCCAGGGTTGGTGACTGGGCTTTTGTCTTTCATTGCCTTTGTCAGCTAGGTCTACTGTATGGTTCTTTTGTGTGTGCCTTGAGTCATTGTTGTATATGCCTAGGGTAGTCAGAGTTAGCAAGAATGCTTTGCCCACTTAAGACCATGTGATTGACACCTTAGAGAGCTTGCCCCAGCCTAGACTTCTATTTGACAAGCTTGTAGTAAGACATGTTGTTTGATGACTTGTTTTCTTCTGAATATTTCCATTGGGTTAGGCCAAAATCAGCTGGTACTCTGGATTTTTCTACTTGAATTGATTGGTTTAGGTGGAATCAGAAACTGTGTAAATACCAGGAACTGGCGTTCACTCAGCCTTAGAAATCTACAAAGAACTATAATTCAATTATAACAACAACAAAAAAATAATCACTTAGCCTTTCCTTGCAACAGCATTTCAGAGGGTCTAACACAACTGTTTGGGCTATAGACCAAGACTACAAGATGTGACTAACTAGAACACATCAGTTTTGTTTTTCTGGTTGAGCTGTAAGTGACACATTTTTCTTTTTGATAGTAGTTGTTGGTTTCATCAAAGTAAAAGCAGATTTGATAAATGAATTGCATTTGTGTATACACACTGAATTTAATTATTCATTTGGTTCAATTAAAGTGTGTGTAGTTGTTTTACACATAAAAGTTGGCTAAATTCAAAAGACTTTTACTATTTTACTGTGTGATTTTGGATTTATTCTACAGTTGGATATTTATTGACTTGGTTTCATGAAAATGTGTTAATTTTTTTTTTACACATGGAAGTTGACTAAAATCATAGGATTTTTACTATTTAACTGTGTGATCTTGGATTTATTCTATAGTTGGATGTTGGTCTTATGGTGGAATTTTAAAAGTAACTAATCATTTGATTTTGTGTTATTGTGAGACCAAGCTTATGTATCCCAGTGATCACATGTAAATTAATGTTGACTTGTGCAAAGTTGTTGAGTTAAACTATTATGACATAGTTTAATTGGAATAGATGACCTTTAGTTGGAAACTGTGAAGGTACCTGGTCAGTTTATCTGTGAAAGTAAAGGCCTAGCTTTATCCTTAGAGAATTGCCCTACTATTGTACTAAAGGTGTTTCAGCAGCCATGTGTGACTATGGTCAGTCGTTTGAGCCAAAAGCTGCTAATTTTGTATGTGATTTTTGTGACACTAGATTATGCCTGCTCAATGTTTCCTTACTCTCTCTCTCTCCTCTCTCTCTCTCTCTCTCTCTCTCTCTCTCCTCTCTCTCTCTCTCTCTCTCTCTCTCTCTCTCTCTCTCTCTCTCTCTTCTCTCTCTCTTGCTACAATACCCATATGAACCAATGTTGTGAAAGAGATCTTAGCATAGACTAAGTTTTGTTGGATATTATCAGGATAATGTCAGTTGAGAGTGCTGAGGAAAGGGTTTTCCTGGTTAATTGTAATATTTGGATCACAGCAAGCAAATCTGGCGAGAATCAGGCTATTTAGCCTAGTTAGGCCTAGCCTTTTCCCCTCCCACAGCATGACTGCATAGCCAGCCACTGTAGCTCCTTCCCTTTTCCTATATATATATATATATATATATATATATATATATATATATATATATATATATATATATATATATATATATATATATAACATGTGTTATTGCAACCTCCTTTTCCTTCACTCTCATTTTTCCAACAAAGTTTTATTTTTACTTATTTCTTGTTGTTGTGATTAAGTGTTCTTTGAAGCTTATAGTACAGCAGAAGTGAGACAGTGCATGAACATGGAGTAACCTTTATTGTAAGCAAAGAAGTAGTTAGTTGCATACTAAGCTGTACACCAATATCCAGTAGGATTATCTCCATCAGAGTGTCAGCCAGGTCAAAGAACATCACCATCTTTCAAGTGTATGCACCAACAACAGCACATGATGAGGAAGAAGTTGAAGAATTTTACGAAGAGCTGGAAAACACAATCAAGAAAGTTCCCAAGAAAGACCTTCTTATTGTACAAGGAGATTTCAACACGAAAGTTGGTCCTGAAGCTTACAAACAATGGGCTGGAACAGATGGTCAGTATGGCACTGGTGAGACCAACGATAGGGGACTCAGACTCTTGGAGTTTGCAGTTAGCCATCAATTAACCCTTGCAAACATCCTCTACCCACACAAGCTGTCAATAAGAACTACGTGGCATACACCAAATGGGAAGATCCACAATCAGATCGACTACATCCTCACCCCATGGCGTATCAAGTCAAGCATTAACAGAGCCAAAACAAGAACATACCCCGGAGCTGAAGTGGGTAGCGACCACGATCTTGTACTGCTCAACATGAAGATGAAGCTGAAGAAGAAGTACCAAGCTGCACGCACACGTATCAAGTTTGACCATGAGAAGTTGAGAGATCCAAAAGTTGCTGAAGTTTTCCAGGCACAGCTCGGGGGTAGGTTTGCGGCACTCAACATCTTGAACAATGACATCAACGACCTCACCAACAGCTTCAACGAGGCAATCCGAGTAACAGCAGAGGAGGTACGTGGTCGCAAGAGAAAAAAACACAAACCCTGGACCTCAAATGACATCCTTGACCTGTGTGACAAGAGAAGATCCTTGAAGAAAACCAAACACTCCATCCCGCAAGATGCAGCACAGTACCGTGAGACCAACAATCTGGTGAGAAAGAAAATGAGAGAGGCAAAAGAGCAATGGATCAATAAACAGTGCGAGAACATTGGGGCAGGCATGACAAAGGGGAACAGCAAACACGCCTACAACACCCTAAAGAAGCTCACAAAGGCGCAGCAAAATAAATCCTCAGTCATCAAGGATTGTTCAGGCAACCTGCTGACTGAAAGCTCAGCAGTTCTGAATAGATGGTCACAGTATTGCTCGGACCTGTACAACCACCCCTTACAGCCTGACCACAACCTGATTGATGAGGACTCAACACCACAGAGGGAACCTTCACCACTACCAGTGCTGAAGGAAGAAGTGGAGGAAGCTATCCATAGTTTACCAACTGGAAAGTCACCTGGAGCAGACAACATACCAGCAGAGCTGCTCAAGAATGGAGGGGAACACCTGGTCACTGTCACTACATCTCTTTGTCAGAAGATACGGGCTACAAAACAGTGGCCAGCAGAATGGACACAGTCTCTTATTACCCCCCTGCCCAAGAAAGGAAACCTCCGTCAGTGCCAGAATTACAGAACAATCAGCATCAAAAGCCACACCAGCAAGATCATGTTAAGAGTGATACTGAACAGACTCAAAAAGGAGGCGGAAGAGCATCTGGCAGAAGAACAAGCTGGGTTCAGGGCAGGAAGGAGCACGGTAGAACAAATTTTCAGTTGTCGAATCCTGATGGAGAAGCATCTGCAACATCAGAGGGACTTGCTACACAACTTCATTGACTTCAAGAAGGCCTTTGACAGAGTGTGGCATGCAGGCCTTTGACAAGTCCTCAGGAAGTTTGGCATTGAGGAGGGTCTCATCCAGATCACAGAAGCGCTGTACAACACCTCCAGCAGTGCAGTTCTCCTTAATGGCCAAGTAGAAGACTACTTCAAGACCACAGTCGGTATCCGTCAGGGCTGCCTGCTCTCTCCAACTCTCTTTAATCTATTCCTGGAGAACATCATGAGGGAAACACTTTACAACTTCCACTCTACCATCTCAATAGGAGGGTGACCCATTAACAACCTGCGCTCATGGGAGGCAGCAACAAGGAACTCCAAGACCTTACCAACAGACTGGTAAACAGAGCAGGCGCATATGGGTTGGAAGTCAGCATGGAAAAGAGTAAAGTATTGGTCAACAGTGCAAACGACACCACAGCACAGATCTACATGAATGGCCAGCAGCTGGAAGAAGATGTTTTCAAATATCTTGGCGCTTCCCTCATGAAAGATGGACGCTCCACCACATAGATCAAGACCAGGCTAGCCATGGCAACATCAGCTATGGCAAAACTGAACAAGATATGGAGAAGCGACAACATCAGCTTCAAAACAAAAGTCAAATTGTTCAGATCCCTGGTCATCCCCATTTGCTCTATGGCTGCAAAAGTTGGACAATGACTGCTGAAACCACCAAGCAGATCCAGACGTTCATGACAAAATGCTTCAGGCCACTGCTTGGCATTTCCAGAAAGGATGAAAAAACAAACACCTTTGTGCGAAGTCAAGTCGCACTGATGGCTGGCCCTCAGGAACCCCTACTAGCCACTGTCAAGAAAAGGAAGCTGGCATGGTTCGGCCATGTCACATGCCACAACACCCTCCCCAAGACAGTCCTACAAGGAACACTAGAAGGTGGCAGACGCCGAGGCAGACAAACCAAAAGCTGGATGGATAAAATCAAGGAGTGGACCCACCTGGACAGTCCAACACTCATTCGGAAGGCAGAGGACAGGGTTGGGTGGCGACGGCTGGCTGCAGAATCATCTCTCATGTCTCCTCCACGACCATTCCGGTCATGAGAAAGAAGAAGAAACTTATAATGCTACCAAAAAATTTTAGTTTGGAGAAGCGGTTGTACCCCCCAAAAAAATCGAATAAAATAAAATCTGCAGCTATTTTTAGGCAACTGACCAAGCTAGCAAGTGGGCCAACTGGCTACAGGCACAGCCTTGGCTGGGAATTGCTTACCATTCCTTTGTTTAGAAATTAGCCTCTGTTACACAGTTTAGGGATGGTCTTTTCCTCCTTTTCTGGAGTAGGCCTGGTCTTATTACCTTTCTGCTTACATCTGTGTTTATCTGACCATCTTTCTGAGAGAGAGAGAGAGAGAGAGAGAGAGAGAGAGAGAGAGAGAGAGAGAGAGAGAGAGAGAGAGAGTGTGTGTGTGTGTGTGTGTGTGTGTGTGTGTGTGTGTGTGTGTGTGTGTGTTTGGTTCAGTGTTCAGAATTTGGCTTAAGTTTACTTAGGCCTATGAGTTGCAGACTACTAAATGTCTTGATAATTTGTGCAAACATGAAAATGTAGGCCTAAAGTATAAATGCCAAAGAACACTTGAAATGCTTCATTTTGAGAGAGTGAAAGCACTGTACAGAATTAGTGAGGAAAGATTGAGGAAAGCACAATATTGGGAACAGGAAAACTGTGCAGAAA
>CM060335.1:37864144-37869144 GCA_030674155.1 Stramonita haemastoma | reverse complement strand
AGAATGATATTTTCTAAAGCCGGACTGATTTGGATGAAGTAAGTTATACTTTGAAATGTGAGACATAAGGCACTGATAAATATGTTTTTCTAACGGCTTTGAAAGAACTGGTAATATTGAAATAGGTCTATAATTTGAAGGAACGGTTTTATCACCTGACTTGTGCAGAGGGATTATTTTGGCTTGTTTAAGAATATTGGGGAAGCAGCATTTATCAATACATAGGTTATACAGGTAAGTTAGGGAATCACATATTACAGGAGCACTAAGTTTAAGAATTTTTCCATCTAAGCCATCTAGACCACGAGCAGATGTCTGCTTGAGATGTATAAGAGAAAAATACACTTCATATACTGTCAAGAATGGGATTACTACATTTGAAGTGATCTTTTTTGAAATACAGAATTCATTCAATAAGGCAAGGTCATTGAAACAAGAGCTATCATTTTTAACTGTTGAGGAAGAAATTGTGGAAAAATGTTGGTTTAAAGTGGTGGCAGTAATATCTTTTATGACAGTTGTTTTTACTGATTTTTCCTTTGTAAGAAAATTAATAGTATTCCATATGACTTTTTGTTTATTGCCTG
The DNA here is from genome assembly GCA_030674155.1 of Stramonita haemastoma. Classification (NCBI taxonomy): domain Eukaryota; kingdom Metazoa; phylum Mollusca; class Gastropoda; order Neogastropoda; family Muricidae; genus Stramonita; species Stramonita haemastoma. Next base: position 37,868,557 of record CM060335.1, on the reverse strand, counting down.
AGCTATCTGATATGAGGTCACGAAAATAATTCTTTTTGGCAATGCGCTTCATTGATGTAATTTTATTTCGTTGCTTCTTAAAGTCAGTGAATTGTTTGGTTTCTTTGAGCTTGTCTCTTTTGATTATTTCCTCTTGAATTTCTTTACTTAGCCAAGGAGGTTTCGGAGTATGTTTAACTCGTTTTATTTTGAAAGGGGCGTGTTTATTATAGATGTTGATGAAAGCATTTTGCCAAAATTCAAATGCTAGATTAGGGTCAGTAAACTGATAAATGTTTGAAAGAGAAGAATGTGAGAGGTCATTTAGAAAATCATTTTCATTGAAATTAGCAAAGGATCTGTATGTTATTACTTTGTGAATTAATTTAGGAATTTTAACGCCTTTTTTATGCCAAGTAAGACAGACAGGATAATGATCACTACATCCATTAGGGGGAGAACATATTTCTACGATGTTTTGCTTTGAACTAATATAGATATGATCGATCAATGTCTCAGTGGAGGGGGTAACTCGGGTTGGTGTGTCTATTACTTGAAGGAGGCCAAAACTTTCATACAACTGTGTCCATCGCTTATTGGGTTTCAAGAGATCTATATTAAAGTCACCAAAAAGAATGATTTCTTTATCGTTTAGTGAAACAGCTTCCATCATCTCATTAAAATGATCATACCAGTCAGAGTGCTCAGAAGGGTTGCGGTAAACAAATCCAGTAAGAATAGGTTTATTGTTTTTTATATTTACTTGAACCCATATTGATTCTATTCTATGTTTTTCAAAGGAAACTATTCGCTTGTAAGTGATTGATTTAGTAACATAAAGAATTAAACCAGTTTGCTTTGGGAAAATGGGATCAAGTCGTACAACATCATAACCAGGAATAAACACATCATTATCAGATATATGGTTTGACAGTCTGGATTCAGCACAGCAAAATAAATGAAAAGGTTTACCGTTATTATGCAAAACTAGAGATAATTCATCTAACTTATTAAGAACATGATTTATATTCAAAAATCCTATTCGGAGACCACCTTCTGTAGGCCAAACTTTCAAAGTGGACATTGCAGAAAGTTAATATCTGCACAAAACTAATAAACTATCTCTGGCAACAAAGGGTTTAGATCACAATGCATGTAACCAAACAGGCCAAATAAGACAGCAATATGTTACAAGAAAATCTTGAGAGTGTTTCAATCAAAAATAGTTCAGACACTTAGTGTACAGGTTATGTACAGTTGAACTTCCAACAACCAGTGGAAGAATAATATTATCCCAAACACCACAACTAATCAAATCATCTGATGGTGAGCAGCTGCAAACACTGCCACAGTCAAAATCAATAGTAAAGAGACAAAGATAAATATCAAACAAGATAACTACAGACACTGAGACTAATTAGCAATTGGATGAGAAGCAGCAATGGTAATGAAAAAAAAAAAAAAAAAAAGTATGTAAAGCAAAAGACAAGATAATAACACCAAGAAAAACACCCAAATGACTTGGGCGATGGCAACAATGCAACACCAAGAAGTGTATAAACACAAGTGAATTAAACAGGCCAAAAGCAAGTCCGATAAGGCAAAACACAAAAAGAAATCTTTGCCAATAAATCCTTCACCGATCAATAGATAACTCCAATACAATGAAATGGGAGATTGGCTAATCTGCAACACACACACACACACACACACACACACACACACACACACACACACACACAACACACACACACAGACAAACACACACACACACACGTACACACGCACGCACGCACGCACGCAGGCGCACATGCACACGTGTACACACGTACATACTCACACATACGCACCCGCGTACAGACACATACACACACAGGCGAGCATGCACCTGGCTCCCATATTCTATTTTACTTCTCTTGACATCTTTTACTTGGGGGGGGGGGGGGGGGGGGGGGGGGGGCTGGGGGATCCATTCTTTCCTTCCAAGTGAGCTGTGTTAAATATCATCAGAACAATAAATGATAAGTAAGCATGATCAATTTTCTATGTAGCAGTTGTTCTAAATGGAACAGATCACACTGTAACACCACTATAAGCATAATATCAACCTTGACCATGCTGTAAGTTCATGATATGTGATGTCATCATACTTAGTAAGTGTAAACAATGATTTATATCACTCTGTGGGGAAGTTAAATTGACATTCTGCACTGAATATTTGTCTGGGAGTGCATGTGATGTAACCGGAGGTTTACCAATATTTTGGGGATTAAACTCTCTATCTATATTGAGATGATAGGGCCTCACTTTGAGAGAATCAGAGGAGATAGGGAAAACTGTTTCAGGAGGTCGTGGGTGCCTCTGGGGTAGAGGTGGAAAATTGTCCATGGAATGGAATGAAGGGAGAAGAGGTGCATCAGGTGTGTTGCTGTATAACTCCTGTTTAGGATTAAGTCTGCTAGTGTTGGATTGAGACCTACCCTGTGGTTCTAAATAAAGAGGAGGAGGAGCAGAATAATTGCTCTGCCAGCTCAGATCAGTACTGATGGATCTGTGTCGATTGTCACTGCGGTGGGTGACAGGATCATGTGCATCTGTAGGACGTGCAAAACGGCCATGGAAAGCGGTGGGATGAGAAGCTTGTAAGTGATATGGTGTGGTGCCAGAAAATGTCTGAACATGTCCACGAAGAGCATGGTTCCCTCTGCCAGGCTGCTGAACATTGGCACTGGCCATAGTGTTTCTGCTGCCAGGGTTCAGTCTGTCTGCACTGGACCATGACGGTCCCCAGTGTGAACCATGTCTATTCTGCTGATTGGTGCCTGTCTCACCACGGTAGGTATGATAGTCTCTGCGTGGAGGCAGAGATTCAGCCAGCCAGTTAAGCACAGTGCTTTTAACATTTAAAGCTAGCTGAGCTGTCCCCTTGAAGCTGGGGTGAGTGAGGTCATGATACATAATCTGTTTCGGAGCACCAGAAGAAGTAACAAAAGCATCAGTATTATCAATGAAAGTTGTGTCAGTAATTTTACATGCAGACATGAGATTACGGTTAGAGGGAATTATAGAATTATTCAAATTGTGTCTACCTTTTGCTGGTACTAACGAACTCAGTGCTACTTTTGAGGAGGGAAAAATCTGACAGCACTTTTTGATTAAGGTTGTCCAGTGCTCTACAGAGACTTTTCCGGAAGGGCAGTCATTTACACCTACATGGATTACCAAAGCTTTCACATTTCTGTGAGTTAGCTGTTCAGCCAGCCAATGCTCTAGATCCAGGGTCGACATGCCTGGGACACAGATTTTGTGCATGCAATACGAGCGTAAGGCAAGTCTTTTTGGGTCCAAGTGTCGTAGTACTGAGTCCCCTATGAGGAGTGCTGTTGCATGATCACTCACACTTATGGTCTGGAGTAGTTCAAATGGTGATGGAGGTTTAGCATTATTAGAGTTAGCAATAGGTCTTTGCATATTATGAGTGATATTGCCTTGTGAATAATTACAGTTAATGTCAGTGGTCATGTCATGGTGAGTACTGTCTGAAAGAGAGGCATATTTGTTAGAGACTGGAACAGAGTAATTAACAGAGAGGGGGAAGTCAGAAGGAGTGTCTTGTTTTGAGTTGTTTGTTTGGAGTGATGAGTGTTCTTCATCTGAGGGCACTTTGGCATCTGCCTGTCCCAAAGGGAGGGCACTTGGCTGGCTGTCGGGAGTCTTGGACACAGTTAAGGAAGTGGAGGTATGGTCATAGTCTGTGAGCTCGGCACCACCTGAGTAACACACAGGTGGTTCACCTGTTGCATGCGAGGGGGGCAGGTCAACAGGCGGCGTTTCCTCCTGCTGGTCTCCAGCTGGAGGCACTGGCTGAACACACACAGGAGTCTTGTTCCCCTCAGTTGTTTTGTTGTCTTGATCCTGCTCACATTGTGTGGCAGCATGAGTCACTGCAGTCTTGGGTTTTGTCTCCTTTGGTTGAGAGCGGAGTTGCTGCAGTTGAGTTTTAAGGGCCTTGTTCTCTGCTCCTATTGCATTCACTTGTATCTTCAGTTGATTTACTTGAGTGACTAGATCTTTTACGTCTGATGACAGTAAATTTATTTTAGAGGACATGAGAGTCTTTAGTTCATTTTTTGTAGCCACTTTGGCATCTTCAATTAATGAGATGAAGGTTTCCTTAATATCGTCCTGTGAGAGTGTCAGTTCTTCAATATTTTGTTTAAGTTCTTCTATCTGTAATTTGATTGTGTGTAATTGAGGCTGCGGAGATTTTACCATCTTCTGAGTGAAACAGAGAGTCCGTCTTCTCAGGTTTTTACTCTTAGACTTCACAGGAGTTGTTCTACGTACTGAATGTTTGCTGTTAGTTGAAGAGGACTGCACCACAGTGGAGAGTGGGGTAGGGAGGATGGAGGACAACCCTGGGTGGGTTTATCT
>CM060335.1:37829144-37859144 GCA_030674155.1 Stramonita haemastoma | reverse complement strand
AGTTTGAGAGCACGTTTATACAGACTTAGTAACGGTTTCATAGTGTTTGCACTGGCAGAATCCCATAGGGTTGAGGCATAGTCTATTGAGGATTGTATGTAAGCTTGGAAGAATAATTTCCTTGAATTGTGGTCAAGGAAATGTTTAATTTTAGTTAACTGGTATACTCTTTGGGACAAATATTTGCATAGATGAGATATGTGGTAGAACCAGCTGAGATTTTCATCGATTGTTACTCCTAGAACTTTGTGATGAGAGGTTTGTTCAATTGCTTCCTTTCTTATATGGATTGGAAACTGTTTATGAGGTAAATTTTGTCGCTTTTGTCTGGTGGTGATAAGCATGCATTTTGTTTTTTGGGGGTGAATAGACATATGGTTCAGTTCTGTCCATTTGACAAGATCATTGCAGCTTTGTTGTAATATGGTTGCAAGAGAGTCAATGTCGTTATGGCTTGTATGTATGGTTGTATCATCAGCAAATAGTTCACATTTAGATTTGATAAGTAGAGGAAGGTCATTTATGTATAAGGAAAAGAGAATAGGTCCTAGTATAGATCCCTGTGGTACTCCATAATGAATGGGTTTTAGACTGGATGTGGATGTAGTTGTTGAGACACACTGTTGTCTGTTTTTAAGATAAGAAGCGAGTAGTTCTAGACTATCTGATGATAGATTATACAGGTCTAGCTTTCTGATGAGGAGTGTGTGGTCAATTGTATCAAATGCTTTTTTGAAATCTACAAATAATACTCCACAAATTTTGTTTTCATTAATGTTTGATAGCCAATTGTCTATGAGACTAGTCAGTGCAGTATGACATGAGTGATTTTGTCTGAATCCTGATTGGTTAGGGTGAAGAAGGTCGTTAGTGTCTATATGACGGACTAAGTGTTTATTTATATGTTTTTCCAGGGGTTTTGAAAGGAGGGATATAATAGAGATTGGCCTATAATTTGAGGGATCTGAAGTGTCACCAGATTTGTGAATGGGGATTACTTTAGCAGTTTTGAGGGCATTGGGGAAGTAGTTCTTTTCAAGACATTGGTTATATATATATGTTAGGGTGTCTGTGATAACTGGAGCTGACAGTTTCAGAATTCTGCTGTCTATTCCATCAAGACCTCGTGTCCTTGATTGTTTGAGGTGAATTAAATAATTATAGACCTCAAAAACTGAAATGAATGGTATGTGAAGTTTTGACGGAATATGCTTGTCTTGGCAGTATTGTCTTAATGTGTTGAGGTTATTGGATTTTGAATCATCATTGTTAACAACGTTAGTAGAGACGTTTATGAAATGATTGTTGAGTTGTTCAGCAGTAACATCTTTGATTATATTTGATTTGGAAGATGATTGTTTATTTGTTATTTGATTTATGGCCCTCCAAATAATTTTTGAGTTTTGTTTGGAAGACAGTAAATCTTGGAAATATTTCTTTTTTTCTTGACGTTTCTGTGAGTTTATGGCGTTTCGTAATCTATTTGACTCTTCATGATATTTATGTTTTTTTAATAAATCTCTAAGATAACATGCTTCTTCTAGTTCTTTTGTAATCCAAGGTGGTTTGGGGACATGTTTGACCCTTATGGTTTTAAGTGGAGCATGTTTGTTGTAGATTTCAGTAAAGGTTTTTATCCAGAATTCAATGGCCTTGTCTGGATCAGTAATGTTTAATGTTTCTGAGAGCATAGAGTTACTTAGATCAAGAAGGAAAAGCTGTTCATTAAATTTTGCAAAAGAACGATATGTTATGGTTTTATGTCCAGGTTTGGGAATTTTTGCTCCTTTTTTTGACCATGTAGTACAGACTGGGTAGTGATCGCTGCAGTTATAGACAGGGACACATGTTTCTATGATGTTTTTGGGATTTGATACGTAGATGTGATCAATTATTGTGCTTGAATTTGGTGTGACTCTCGTGGGTAAACTAACTAGTTGGTGAAGGTTGAATGAATTAGTAATTTGCGTCCAAATATTATTTACTTTTGTTAAATCAATATTAAAATCACCTAGTAGTATTACTTCCCTGGATTCTAATAGAACTACATTCATCATTTCGTCAAACTTGTCTATCCAATTTTTTCTTTCTGCTGGATTCCTATAGCAGAATCCCATTGCAATAGGTGGTGAACCTTTCATGGAGATTTCAAACCAGACAGCTTCTACATCACAATGTTCAAGATGAATGAGACGCTTGAATGTTATAGATTCACTAATGTATATGATGATTCCTGTTTCTTTTTGCCTTTGTGGATCCTTTCGTATGATTTTATATCCTGGGATATATAAATCAGTGTCTACTATGTGCTTCGAGAGTCTTGATTCAGATAGCCCTAGTATGTGAAATGGTTTGCCATGGTTTCTAATAAGTGTTGATATGTCTTCAATTTTATTGACTGCATGATTTATATTTAAGTGACAAATTCGTAGGCCTTCCTTAGAGGGCCACGTGTTGTGTCTTGAATGCATCAGTTGTGTTGGTTTTTGCTGGAGATGTGATAATGTGTCCTAAGACAGGAAAAGGTGAAAATCAATTAGAGATGAATAGGAATAAAGGGTAGTGGGCACTCGATAGGGGTAAGGATGAAAGTAAGAAAAAAAAAGTGAAAAACTAGACTGATTTTAGTTGCTCGATGTGATAATGTGTGTAAAAACTGGAAGGTGACAATCAATGAGAGATAATTAGGAATAAAGGGGAGTGGGCACTCAATAGGGGGGAAGGATGAAATGTAGGAAGGAAAGGGGGAAAAAGAAAAAAAGACTGCTTTCAAGTTGCTCAAAAAAATACACCAACAGTGTATATAAATATAGATCTATAACCCAATCCAACCAACAACAATGTAATGTAGCAACAGGAAAGGTGAAAAATCTATTTTATATGGAATAAAGGGGATCTGAGTGGGGCACTCAATTAGGGGTATGATGTAATGTAAGAAAAAAAAAAAAAATTCAATAGTTACTCAGAGACACACAGACACAATCAACTAACAACAATATAAAATGGCCAATATAAGAGACAAAAAAAAAAAAAAAAAAAAAAGACAGAAACAAAAGAAAATGTATATGGGCTGTGGATGGTCCAATAAAACACACACTTCTGAAGGTGACTTATTCGTTTCACTGGTGATTTGGTGATAAATGTCACAAGATGTCGATTATCACGCACTCCACAGTTGGGTGAATCACCGATGCCCAATCACCAAGTTGTACACGCTTTGTCCAGGGACTGTCAAGGTCCCTCAGCAACAATCAGGGAGAATTCCTCCCAGTGCTCACATTCACAATGTTTCTGCTTGCGTTGTTGCACACGAATGAATGTCTTTGCAAGAATGAAGATAATTTGGAGCACTGGGAGAGTAATTCATACACAGGTGTGTATGCACACAAGTCTGTTCAATGTCACAACCTGAAAACAGCGATTGATCAGTAGTAACTGGCACAGCACTCATAAACCACACGGTCTGATCCCTCCTGGGATGGAGATTGCAATGTCCTTGACAGGCATCCTTCACCATTATAAGTCAAAAACAAAACAAAAAAACCCACGTTAATCAATAAGCTAACATTCAATCAACTCTCAGAAGGAACATCCACCCACCCACACACACATACGCATACACTCAAGGGGGAACAATTAGCTGAGCAGAGTTTTCACAAGAGGCCCAGATAACAGAGGAACAGAAATTCCACAAGAGGCCCAGATAAATAGAACAGTAACAAGAATTAACAGGCTGTACAGTAAACCATACAACAATTTAAGGAGATACCACAAGACAAATAAAAGCAAGAGCCTTCCCCCCAAGGAAAAAATTAAACAAACAAACAACAGCAAAGAAAAAACTACTTAAGCAAGAAAAAACAGCAACAAACAAACAAACAAACAGAAACAAAAAAACAACAACAAAGAAACAAAACAAAAGAAAAACAAAAAAACAAAACAAAACAAAAAAGCAAACAAACAAACACACACACACACACACACACACACACACACACACACACACACACACACACACACACACACACACACACAAAAAAAAACCCCAACCAGCCAACCAAACAAACAAACAAGAAAAAACCCACACACAAACAAAACAAAACCAAAAACTTAAAAAAAAAAAAAACAGAAAAACAAAAAAACAAAAACAACCAAACAACACAAACCACAACCAAAAAGAAAACAAAACACACACACACACACACACCCAACACACACACACACACAAACACACACCCACCCCACACAAAACACAACAACAAACAAAACAACACACACACAAAAACAACAAATCAAGAAGCAAAAACAACAACAACAAAAAATACAAAAAAACAAAAAAAAAAAAGAAAATAAAAATAAAATAAAGAAATAAAAAAAAATCCACAAAAAAACAACCTAACAAAAAACAAACAACAACAACAACAAAACAACACAAATCGCCCATACAACAACAAACAAAAACAGAGAGAAAGCAATAATAACTAAACCAAACCAGAAAAAACAAACAAAGCAAAATAAATTGAATGAAAATCAAGAAATCAGATTGAGAAGTAACAAGAGAATGAGAAACAATCACACAACACTTCCAAATGAGGCGACATGGTGAGAAGGGGTGTCAACAGCAATTTCCTCTCGTTCTCCTTTCTCTCTCTCTCTCTCTCTCTCTCTCTCTCTCTCTCTCTCTCTTCTCTCCTCTCTCTCTCTCTCTCTCTCTTGCTTCCTCACTCCCTCGTTCTCTCTCGCTCTGCTGACTAGCTTGCTGGCAAGGGTTACAAAAGGGCCTGTTGGATAGTTGTCAAGAGGACCTCAAGGAGTTTTTGTTTATCTTGTGACTGAGGGGTCCTGGAGTGCCCCCAGGCATTGTATTTAGGGGCAGAGGGAAGGGGTGGGAACTGCTTATCATAGTCCCCGCTGTACTCAGGTTCGCTGTAAGGCAGGCCGTACTGCTTATTGTAGTCGCCGCGGCGTGGTCGGGCCTTGTTCTCAGGCACGTTGTTCTGTAGTCCGAACTGCTTATTGTAGTCGTGGCGGCGGTGTGAAGAGGCGTCGTAGTCAGGTATACCGTCGGCGGGCCGAGGGGCTTTAGGTGTTGGGGGAGACCATGGGCCCTTGGCAGGATGGGGCTGTTCTTTGTTGTTGGGCACAGCTCTATGGATGGACAGTGAGCCCCGAGTCTTGTGCCTTTGGCTCGTGGAGTGGGCTGGAGTGGGGAGCAGAGGTTTTGATTTTGGTATGCGGTACAAGTTGTTGGTAAGGACCGCAATACCATAGGGACTTGGGTGGAAGGGGTCCTGGTACTTGTAGAGGGACTTCTTGGGTGCCCCACTTTCAGTCTGAAAAGAGGAGGTGTGGTTGATAAAACTCACCCCCTCTTCTGCACAGACTTTGGAGAGGCTGGCGTTGGAGTCCCTCACGGATTTGGTGGCATGGTGTCGGCCATATGGAGGGAGGATTGAAGAGGCTTTTATGCTGGCAAGGGGGAAAGCCTGGCGTAGTCCTCTGACTACACGTTGCCATGTCGCACACTCAACTGGGCCACTTTGTAAGCAGCTGTTGATGCCTACATGGAAAGTGACTCCTTTGACGTGTGGAGAAGGAGGAAGGGTGGATAGCCACTTCAGCAGGTGTTGGATGGTCAGGCCTGGCACTGACAGGTTACTTGCTGGTCCTCCATGGGGAGAAGTTCTGTCTCCAACTGCTCTTAAGACAGAGTCACCAATGAGTAACTCTTGGCTGGCAGTGGGGACAGTCTTTCTCAGTAGTGTCTCTAAAGGTGTTGGGAAAGGAGATGCTGGAGGGGGTGCCTTGGAATAGACAGTGGGAACAGGACTTTTTTTACTTTTATCTTTTGGTTGTTGAGGAAGGGCTGGTGGAGGGGGTGGTTTGGGGCTGGGGTTTTGGTCAGGATCAAGGGGTGAAAACTTGTTATTTGTGGGGATCGTGGATATAATTTCTTCATCAATTGGGGTGTCTGATATATCAGAGAGGGAGTCACTTAAGAGAATTTTGGAAGTGTCTGTTAGTTTTTTGGTATGGGTCTTTGGAGTGGAAGTGACTGGATGGTTGTTGGAGTGGGATGGTAGGTATGATGTAGTAGTTGATGGTAGGGCTTTCTTTAATTGATTGATTTCTTTATTAATGTGCTTTTGCCAGTTGTCGAAGGCAGAGAGGCTTTTGGCTTGACTGTCAACTGTTTTCTGCAATTGATTGTTTTGCTGAGTAAGGTCAGCAATGGTTGACTTCAGTGTTTGTTCTGTGGCTTTTATGTGGTTTTTTGTTTGGACTGTGCTGTCTTTGCTGGTGCTGGCTGTTATCTCTATCTGTTGGTTTAAGTGTTTGTTCTCTGTCTGTAATGCATCAACCTGTGCTTTGAGGGCAGTGATGGTGGAGATGGCTGCAGACAGCTGGCAGTGAACTTGTGTGAGCAGGGCTGAAGTGGCCAAGCTGTGGAGGCTGGGTGGAGATTTTTTGTGGATATGTGATTTTGTCCCACATGGTTGTGAAGACAGGGGGAGGTGGTTAGAAGTAGATATAGAAAGGCTAGAGTCAGGGGAGGGGGTGGTGCTAGTACTGGATGGAGGGGGGTGGTAGTGTTGAGGGAAAGAGGTTGGATCAAAGGGGTTTGTGGGTGAGAGGTGTCATTGTCAAGGGGGTGGGGTAGGGGGGTTGTGTCAATACACTGAGAGTCAGCTGGAGGGGCAGAAGAGAGCTGGGGTTGCTGGGGAGATGGTTCAGTAGAGATGGCATCAGCTGAACACTGAGGGAGCTGGCTTGGAGGTGGGGAGGAAGGAGGGGGAGGAGGAGGAGGTGGTGCAGGCAACTGATTGTCACCTGGCAACATGGTGGGAGAACTGTCCATTGCTGGGGGCAGGGTAACAGTAGGCGAAGGTGCAGTGATGGCTAACAAAGTTCCAGGCACAGACAGATACACAGGGGAGGAAGAGGGATCAGTGGGGTTTCCCTCACTTGCACAATCACAAATACTATTCACTATCTTCTTCAAAATGTCAAATTCTTTCTCCAACCACTCCTGGCATGTATTTCCTTGAATCAATACGGTCCCCGTTGAATGAAATATTGTTATTGTTAGTAGTTTCGAACTGTCTAGGAAGAGCTGCAGGAATGTTTTGAAAAGTTGTGGTGGAAGTGCAGGTAGGTAAGTGTCTAGATTTGGTATGATTTCTTCTGATTGTGTCAAGTCCCGCCATGTGGTTGTTGCAGTGTCTGACTTAAGTGTGTCTATATATCTGTTGTGTAGTACTGTTCTCCATGTAGGAAGGTGTTTGTGAGCAGCTACGAATTTTACCTGACGACTATCTTTCGTAAACTGAATGTTTGCTAATGATAATGAATGTTTGGCACTTTCCGATCTGGTTGTTGGTCGCATTGTGGAAGGTATGTTGGAGGTAGAATTACATCACTGATTTCAGAAAAGAGAAGAGAAAAGTCACGGCAATAAAAAAAAAAAAAAAAAAAAAAAAAAAAAAAAAGTCACAGCAGTAGTGAAAAGGAGAGCCACCAACCAGTCCTCAGTTGGAGGGAAGGTTTGATGTGGCCCTCACATAGTTCCAGTCTAGCTCGAGTTCACCTTATCTACATCCATTTTGCTTACAACCAATTTACACACTTATGATATGTGAATTTACAGCAGTTGATACTCACTTACATATTGGGAGGAAACAGTCACTTCACATGATCACTTAAACACTTCACCACATCACCACTTTGACACTTCAACGCAGGTGTAATACACCACAAAACACCGGTCAAAGAAGGAACACTGGAGCACTCCTTGAATACGTTTGTTCAAGATAGATAAAAAAAACCAAAAAAAAAAAAAAAAAACAAAAAAAAAACCATGTTAAATACCTCAGGAACAGCACATAAGAAAACCGCACAAGAACTGAATAACTGAATAACTGTAACACTGAAACAACAGCACGACATCACAACTGAAGCCCTAGGTGAAGCGTTCTGCTTGGCTGCACACTGGAGCTCCTCTCAGATACGTCTTGACACAAGGACGACGAGAGAGAGAGAGAGAGAGAGAGAGAGAGAGAGAGAGAGAGAGAGAGGAGAGAGAGGAGAGAGAGATTTGATTTGAATTATTCTTTTATATTCTTTTATATCGAGGATAATGGGATAAACACTCGTGTGCTTTTTTACATCCAGTCCCCGTGTGTATGCACTTTTGTAAATGTCATCTGTTCCCACCGGCACACAATGGCCTACTCTTACGAAAAGCGGAACAGGATTTAACGTGTGCGCAAGATGTTCTGCGTGCGTTCGCACACGGGGCCTCGGTTTAAAGTCTCATCCGAAGGACTTGTGGGGAGAGTGGAGTCAGCACTGATGTTAAGTCCAGGAGAAAAATCTCCTCGACCAGATTCGAACCCGGGTCTTCAAATTGCCAGCGCAATGTTCTGACCACTAGGCTATCTCAGAGAGAGAGAGAGAGAGAGAGAGAGAGAGAGAGAGGAGAGAGAGAAGAGAGAGAGAGAGAGAGAGAGAGAGAGAGAAGAGAGAGAGAGAGAGAAGACAGACAGACAGACAGACAGACAGACAGACAGACAGACAGAAGAGGCAGAGAAAGAAAGAGAGAGCGAGCGAGAGAGCGAGAGCGAGCGGAGAGAGAGAGAGAGAGAGAGAGAGGAGAGAGAGAGAGAGAGAGAGAGAGAGAGAGAGAGAGGGGGGGGGTGGGGGTGAAGAGAGGTACAGACAGACAGACAGGCAGACAGACAGAGAAACACACGGACAGACAAACACATAGACAAAGAATGGTAGTGGATCGGATGACTAGCGATGAATTAAACAAAAAATGTCTTTTAAAATTCTATATTGTATATAAACGTGTGGTGTGTGTGTGTGTGTGTGTGTGTGTGTGTGCGTGTGCGTGTGCGTGTGTGTGCGTGCGTGCGTGAGTGCGTGCGTGCGTTTGAATTCATACTCGTATGCAAGTGTGTAGTTGTGGTTAAAGATATCATCACTATAATTTATTAAGCGGAACTGTATGCTAAAAACTAAATTCAGGAAAGAATAACATTCAAAATAGAACAAGGATATTATTACAACAAATGCCCTATGAGAATTCTCAATAAAACTTTAGCAAGTTAGCAAACCTTTACATGATAATTATTATCCCGAACTTGTTCAAGGGAAGTTTCCTGAAAACTAGGTAAGTAAGGTTGTAAAGTCTTGCATTCAAGTACAATATAGGTATTTAAAATATTATTTTTCAACATAAGCATTCAGCATCTTTCCCTATTTTTGTAATTAGAGCAATTAATCGGAATCTTTAAAAAAACAAACAAAAAAAACACCCTCCTCAAGCTGTCTTTCTTTGACAACATCTGTATAGGTCTTTGACGGATGTATGCTTTCAAAGACACTTTTTTAATGGTTGGAACCCATTTTACAAACGGTTCTTTGCTGTATTATTTCAGTGAACTTATTTAAAGATGCTTTTTGTACATGTTGTACCTTCCTTGCATTGATAATGGAATACGTAACTCAATGTTTCCACTTTCCATGCTCACACCTCTTTTTGCAGCCCCAACAGACCCATTTATTTGAGTACAATCCTATAAGTGAAGGTACTCAAAGAAAGGGGACAAATGTGTGTGTGTGTGTGTGTGTGTGTGTGTGTGTGTGTGTGTGTGTCTTTGATTTACGTCTGTACACTGAAAGTGATATTAGACGAGGGATGAGGTTGTGGGGGGGGGGGGGGGGGGGCAATAAAGAGATAAGGGTTTTTACAAAAGTGCGTTGGTAATTATGTACATAAGAAGACTGACTACAAAACTATATAACAAGAATGTTGCAAAAGATGGCATAAGAAATGCAAATAATAACAAAAACAATCGAACAATAGAGAACTTTAAAATCTGAAACTGTAAGATGAACAATTGCAAACTACATGTAAAGGCTGCCATGAATAAAGCAAAAAGTACATTGCCACAGTAGGGTGTTATAATTTCACAATCTTCACAGTAGTACTTTATAAAAAAGAGAATACTGGGGATCGCATCAGAGACAATGCTATCTCACACAGTAACTTTGGATTGATTAACACTTCTTGCAGTGACTTATCTTGAAATGGTGGTAGGAACTTTTTTAAACCTTGACAATGATACAAAACATGAACATTGGAAAGTTTTTTCACCGCATATACATTTTACATTTTTGGCAAATTTTGCTCGAAATGCATTTAATTTCAATCTGTGGATTAGAGAAACAATATTTCTAGTACTGGATTTTTGAAAGCCGTACTGAGTACAAAGGATGTTCTCAATATCAAGAACTGAACAAGTATGCTGGAAATAGCCAGCCTCTTCATGTTTCTTTTTTACATGTTTCCAGCAAACATTTTGAAGCAAAGCATAACCCTCATGAAGAGAAAGAGGAATGTCTAAAACATTTGAACAGCTAGAATGTTTTGCTGCCTTTTTGGCTGCTTTGTCAACCTTTTCATTGAAATAAAGACCACAGTGAGATGGAACCCAGCAGAAAGTGATATTCGAACCCCTCAGAATGAGAAAATGTATCAAAAAATTAATTTCAGTAATGAGATTCTGCCTAACCATCGATGTAGAGTTATTAAGACACTGTAATGCAGATTTAGAATCAACGCAAAACAAAATCTGCAAAACAGTATTTGGAAAATCAAGCAGAAAGTACAAAGCCATCAAAATAGCGGTAAGTTCAGCAGTAAAGATGGAATGATTTTTGCCAATATGATAGGACTTTTCAACTTTCAGAGCTGGAATGATAAATGCTGCCCCCGCTTCCTTATGTTCAAGAAGGGACCCATCAGTGTATATCTTAAGATGAGATAGGTATGTATCTTATAAGTGTGCATTTGTGTAAGAGCAAAGAATAATCGCATTTTCTTCTTTTTTTAATGAGAGATGGTTGATATCAAAGTGTGCTTTCTGAAGTTCCCATTTTGGAACAGGTGTTAAAATAGCGGTGGATTTTTGCCAATCTTTAGGATTAATGGTTGCCTCTTTAAGAAGATTGGAAGTATATGTGCCAATTGAAGCAAGAGAAGTTACAGATGTTATTCAATCTCTTAGTGATAAGAAAACATCAGTAGGAGCAGATGCTATTTCAAATCAAATGTTGAAACATTTACCAGACAATTGGGTTCTTTTACTACACAAATTATTTCAGCAGTGCTGGGTAGAAGGTAAGCTACCTTTGATTTGGAAGCAGTCTATCATTATTCCTCTACTAAAACAAGGAAAATTAAAAAGTGATACAAACAGTTATAGACCCATTGCGCTTACATCACACACAGGAAAACTTATGGAAAAAGTCGTGTTAAATAGGCTAGTGTATTATTGTGATAAAAATAAAATTGTCCCAGTAAATCAAGCAGGATTTCGAAAAGGGAGATCAACTATAGACCATTTAGTTAAATTGACTACCCAAATAAAACATCAATTTGCACGAAGACAGAACATTCTTGCCACTTTCTTTGATATAAATAAAGCTTACGACCAAGTTTGGCATGCTAGATTGTTATACAAATTAAAACGTATTGGATTATCAGGTTCTATCTATTCCTATTTCCGAAATTTTCTCACAGGAAGAAGCATTCAGGCAAAGGTTGGTAATAATTATTCTACACTTAGGTTTCCACAAATGGGTATACCACAGGGTTCAGTGGTTGCGCCCTATTTATTCAATATTCTACTTTATGACCTCCCTGAGTCTATATCTGATAATGTTGTTCTTGTTCAATATGCTGATGACCTTTGTATGTGGAAAAGGGTAGCTATGAAAAAGGTAACACCTAAAAGACATTTGAACTATGTTAGAAAGTTATATCAACTTGAGCTGGATAAAATTTATAAGTATATGGTAGAAAATGGGTTAAGTCTTTCCACAGAAAAGACACAAGTTATGCTTTTTAATAATGGTGCTGATCCTCCTAAACTTCCTGTTTTCAAGATTGGTGAAAAAGCTCTGGACTATAAGCCTATGGTAAAATTTCTAGGTATCATACTTACTTCAAAATTAACATGGCATTGTCATATCGAATATGCTTTGAACAAAGCCAGAAAAAGTCTAAATATACTAAAGGCAATCAGTAAGCAAATATGGGCACAGGATTCGGTTGTACTAAAACATTTATCATTATCACTGGTTCGTTCTAAACTAACATATGGCCAAGAATTATTCTTCAGTGGTGTGTGTGTGTGTGTGTGTGTGTGTGTGTGTGTGTGTGTGTGTGTGTGTGTGTGTGTGTGTGTTATTTATCTATTATTCATTTATGTATTTATTCTTTTATATCGAGGATAATGGAATTAGCAATTATATGCTTTTTTACATCCAGTGCCCGTGTGTATGCTGTTTTCTAAATGTCATCTGTTCCCACTGGCACACGATGTCCTACTCTTACAAAAAGCGGAACACGATTTAACGAGTGCGAAGGATGTTCTGCGTGCATTCGCACATGTGCCTTGGTTTATAGTCTCATCCAAAAGACTTTTAGGGGGAGTGAAGTCAGCACTGATGTTAACTCCAGAGGAAAAATCCCCTGGACCGGGAATCGAACCTGGGTTGTCAAGAAATGTGCAAGTGGGCTGTGCAATAAACATCTAGCAATGGCAAAACTAACTTTAAGTTTTCAAATACATTTTCTCGAGACTGCTCAGAAAATGTAGGTGAAAAAGACTTTGCAACTGGGCATTCAAATATGATGTGAATACTGGAAATATGATCTCTACATAGACATCTGACATGTTTTGCAATATTTTGTAAGAAATGCATTTAGTTTCATTCTAAAAATTTAATAAGTGATGTAACCCTTTGTACAGTTAAAAAATTAAATCTGATGTGTGTGGTGTGTGTGTGTGTGTGTGTGTGTGTGTGTGTGTGTGTGTGTGTGTGTGTGTGTGTGTGTGTGTGTGAAAGTTGTTGTTTTTTAAATTTTCAGATGGTGCAGAGTGTGTCATTATCATAACAGACTACTGGAAAGCTGATATATAGATTTCGTTTGGATGCATTCCGAACTAAATTCTGTAAACAAATAATATGTATATGTGGTTCTGATTTATCACCTAAACATGTCATTCTTCATTGTGAAGTGCTTCGACCATATTTTTCCAGCACACTTGTATGTCAGATTTCAAAAATGTCATTTCAACAAATATTGGACAATAATGAAATTATGTTGAAGATAGTTAATTGTTTAGTTAAAAGCCCTCTTGGCAAATTTGTGTAATTGTTCATGCTCTAACCTCGTTTAAACTGTTCAATGCCCCCCCACCTCCCCCCCCCCCCCCCCCCCCCCCCCCCCTTTATGCTGATTTCTTTACATGTTTGTTGTTTCCTTTATCTTATGCATACGTACACGTACACGTACACACACACACACACACACACACACACACACACACACACACACACACACACACACACACACTCATAGATAAACTTATAAAGCACATATACTCATATTCACATACGCTCACAAGCGCACAAGCGTGCACACACACACGCACACATACACGCACGCACGCAAGTTCACACGCGCGCGCACGCACACACACACACACACACACACACACACACACACACACACACACACACACACACACACACACACACACACACACACACATTAGTCTGGCTAATGTTGCTGTTAGATCTGTTTCAGCTGTGTTGGATTCATGGAGTCTTACCTAAATCTTGGAAACATTCTATTTTGATACCTATAGTAAAGCAGGGAAAGTCTAAGAGTGATAAGAATAACTATAGACCAATTGCATTAACTTCACATACAGGGAAGTTGATGGAAAAAATAATCTTAAATAGATTGACATATTATTGTGATAAAAATAAGATAATACCTGTAAATCAGGCAGGATTTCGTAGGGGTAGATCTACAGTTGATCATCTAGTGAAACTAACTACTTGTATTAAATATCAGTTTGCTCGAAGGAGGAATGTACTTGCTACATTTTTCGATGTACATAAGGCATACGATCATGTTTGGCATGAGAGATTGCTTTATAAGTTGAAATCTATTGGCCTCTCTGGCAGCATATATTTCTATATTAAAAGTTTTCTTTCAGAAAGAATTGTTCAAGCTAAAGTTGGAAATTGTTATTCTACCCAAAGATCACCAGACATGGGAATTCCACAGGGATCAGTAATATCACCGTATCTATTCAACATTTTATTATCTGATCTTCCTAGTATTTTGTCAAGTAATGCTGTTCTTGTGCAATATGCTGATGACATATGCATGTGGATGGATGTTATAATGAAAAAGAAAACGCCCAAAAGGCAATTAAGCTTCTATCAAAAAGTATATCAAAAAGAACTTGACAAACTTAACGGCTATCTTTTAGAGAATGGCCTTTCACTTTCCCCTGAGAAAAACCAATCTTGTACTTTTTAATAATGGTGTTGGACCACAAGTCTTACCTCGTTTTCGATTAAATGGAAAAGATCTCGAATATAAACCTACAGTGAAATTTTTAGGTGTATACCTCACTTCTAAACTAGCCTGGAATCAGCACATTGAATTTTTGGCAACTAAAGCTAAGAACGTTCTTAATTTCTTGAAAGTTGTCAGTAAACAACCGTGGGGGCAAGATATCACCGTATTAAAACACCTGTCCTTGGCCCTTGTGCGCTCAAGACTGTCTTATGGACAAGAAGTATTTTTCAGTGCTCCAAATTACTTACTTAAGAAAATTCAAAGTCTTGATTGTAAAGCCTTCCGGCTTGCTTTGGGTGTACCACCTCATGCCTCAACTCTAGGCACATATAAAGAAATAGGTGTTCTGCCTTTAAATGAACATCGGCAACTTGCGGTGGCAAAATATGTCTTAAGAAGCACAGCAAATGAAAGTAATGTTGAAAAGGAAGTTCAGTTAAAGTCTGATATTCATTTTCCTAAAAGAGCAAGAACTATCAGCTCGCTTACCACAATTAGCACTTATACCTCCCCACTTTTTAAAGATTTAAAACTTAATTCCAATAAAGTAGCTAAATCAGAAGTAAATTTAGCTCCCTGTCCACCTTGGGAACTGCTTAAAGCTCACTTTGATATTGATTATTCCACTGTACGAAAAGCTGACAATATTAATATACTTACCGCATTTGTAAAAGAGCACATTCAAACTACCTATTCTGATCATCTCAAAATATATACTGATGGTTCCGTTCTTAATACTAATGAGGGAGGTGCGGCTTTTATTATTCCATCATTGAAAGTAGAACGATCATTCAACCTGGGAAAAAATAAATCTATATTTACAGCTGAGCTAACAGCTATAATATTTGCGCTGTACTATGTACTTGACTTTCCTAAATATATTTTCAACATACTTGTGTGTGTTGATTCTAAATCGGTTTTACATGCGTTGAAGAATTATAATCTTAAAGTGAGAAAAGATCTTCTCATTGAAGTCAAGCATCTGGTGCATCTTGTTATTTTAAGAGGTAGTACTGTTACTTTTTGTTGGGTTCCCTCACACAGTGGAATCTATTTTAATGAAAAAGTAGACACCCTTGCAAAATATGGGGCGAGGAATAGAAAGGATTCTTGTGAAATAGATGTTGCATTATCTTTGCATGAGGGATACAGCTTGCTGCAAAATGCTTGTTGGAAGCATTTCAGAAAGAAGATCAGCGATTCTGGCTATCGGCTTTATGATAGCAGTACAAGTAATATGATAAATTTTCGAAATATCTTAACTCCTGACAAAGTCTGTGGTTGGTACAATCGCAGAAATGTGTTATCCCTCATGTACAGATTTAAACTAAATGCCTTCAAGACGAAATACTCAAAGGATGTAAACTGTATTTGTGGTGATAAGATAACGAACAGTCATATTCTTCTTTGTGGATATCTAAAACCACTTTTACCTGTTGTGCCTAAACTATCACTGGACCAGTTGTTGTCTGAACCATCGCATTTGTTGGACATTGTGTTAGCACTAATAAGTAGTCCGATAATTCAGTATTTATAGTTTGTTAAAGTTAGCTTTATATTTTAACTTTGTTATCTGGCATTGGTTTCAGCTATTTTTCCATTTTTCTTGTTCAGGTGTTGTTGGTTTTTTTTTGTCTAAAATCACTTAATGTGAATAGACGTTAAACTGAAGAACACACACACACACACACACACACACACACACACACACACACACACACACACACACACACACCCTTTTTACCATGGCTCACAAATGCATACCTTTAGATATATATTCTTGTAAACACGTTCACTCATACGCACTTATGCTCTGACACAGACACACATACACGCATACACACGCACGCACGCACGCACGCACGCACGCACGCACGCACGCACGCACACACACACACACACATACATACATACATACATACATACATACATACATACATACATACATACATACATACATACATACATACATACATACATAATCATAGGCCTACACTCGTACGTGAGCGCGCATACATTCTTTGAATGTGACACACTTTCATCTTTCTTTTTTTTGTGTCTAATATCTCTTCGAGTGAACAGACGTTGAACTGAAGAAAGCACACACACAAACACACACACACACACACACACACACACACACACACACACACACACACACACACACACACTCCCATATCCCCTCCTCCACTATAATCACAGTGAATAAGAGTGTGTAGTGTGCGTGCGTGCGTGCGTGCGTGCGTGCGTGCGTGCGTGCGTGCGTGCGTGCGTGCGTGCGTGCGTGCGTGCGTGCGTGCGTGCGTGCGTGCGTGGTGTGTGTGTGTGTGTGTGTGTGTGTGAATGAGTGATAATTAACCAGTACCAAAATTCATGACAAACAGGAGCAGGATAGTATAATGAGACGTGTATTATGCTCGTGATATGATGGCCTTTCTGGCCTAGAGCAAATCAATGTAGATGATGGAAAACTATGAATAGTATGTGCAGAAAGAGGAAAAGTCCTTTGAATGACACTGTAACATTGCTACTGTTGTAACATCTTTCATTCGAGACCACCACACGAACACAACGTACTTCTTTTGTGATCTAGTGTAATCTGGTATTCAGAGTGAGTCCTTTTTACCGGTCGAGTATCCAGAGCGGAAACCGATCTATCTTGTGTGGCTATGTGCACAGTAGGCAACATGACTGTGTGCCTATGCGCACGATCACCACACACAACATCTCCCCCTTGAAAATGGACAAATCGCACTTTCGAAGTGTGCCAACAATTATAGTTTAGAGTCACTCAATGATAACCGAAGGGGAGAAGTATTTTCATTTTATCTGTAGCGAGCAGGGACGATGACTGCACGCCCACTTGTAGTTGTTCGGACCGGACCCACTGGCGAAGTCGTTGGCACCCCTTGCTGGGTAGTCTGGCCTGCTAGGCTGCCCTGGCTGGTCCTCTGGACAGGAGGTGAAGGCGAACCAGGCTGGAGCGGCGTCTGGTCATCCTGGAGTCGTGCTGGGACATGGTTGTCTGGACACCTCTGCATGCTTGGGACAGGTCCAGGGTCAGGTGGGTTGGTAGGCAGGACACTGGGAAGTGGGTGACATGGAACTGAAAGGGGAATGTCACCTGTGGGACTCTGGATCATGGGGAAGGACTGGGACAGGCGAAGGTGTCTGCGGTTTCGCCTATACTGCGCGCCTGACTTGGTCTGCACCAAGTATGAGCGAGGAGCAACCTGGCTCAAAACTGTTGCTGGATCAGACCACTTGGCCTCGTGGTCTAATTTCTGCAAGACTGGGTCCCCTGGACAAAGTTCTGGCTGTGATTGTGCTCCATGGCGTCTGTCATAGTATGTCTTGTTGTTTTTCTTTGACTTAGAGTCGTTTTCCTTGACGACCTCTCTGTCATACTGCTGAGGATCAAGGTTTGTCTGCAGGGTTGGCAGTGTTGTTCTCAGTCGACGTCCCATGGCGAGCTCTGCTGGACTCAGTCGTGTTGGACCCGTGGGCGTTGCACGATATGTGAGGAGTGCTAGGAATGGGTCCTCTTGCTCCAGAATGCGTTTGGCTGTTTGAACGGCTCTCTCTGCCTCCCCATTGGAGATCGGAAAGTACGGACTGCTAGTGCAGTGTGTGAAATTCCACTGTTTTGCAAACGTTTGGAATTCTGATGATGTAAACTGTCGTCCATTGTCAGATACCACCGTCTCTGGAATTCCATGATGAGCAAAAATGTTTTTCAGTCTTGCAATGACAGTTGCTGATGTCACGTTTGGAAGATGTGCTATCTCAATGTATCTGGAGAAGTAGTCAACCAAGACTAAGTATTGTTGTCCTTTTACCTCACATATGTCTGTTCCTACCATCTGGAATGGTCGTTCTGGGAGAGGTGTAGGCTGGAGTGGTTCACTTCTTTGTGATGAATGTCTGATTTCACAATGGCTACATTGTTGGACTTTGTTCACAATTTCCTTGTTCAGTCCTGGCCACCAAACCGATGAGTTTGCTCTTTCTCGACATTTCTGAATGCCCAGATGTCCTGCATGAATGAGGTCAAGGATACCAGCTCGCAGCGAAGTTGGTATTACAATTCTGTTTGCCTTGATGAGTAAGCCATTGTGAACACTCAGTTCGTTCCGCACTGCATACAGTTCTTGGAGTTCTGGGCCTACATCAGTCTGGTAAGCAGGCCATCCCATCACGGTGTATTGCACTGCTGCGCTGAGCACTCTGTCCCGACTTGTCTCTTGGCTGATCTCTTCCAGACGTCTGTCTGTTGCTGGCCAGGTTGACTTGATGAGATCAACATGAGCTTCGATGTCTTGTCGAACCTGCTGAAAGTCATCTTGCTGGGACTCGTGAGGTATGGGGCTGCGAGACAAGGTGTCTGCTATCACAAGGTCTTTGCCAGGAGCGTAGACTGCATGAGGACTAAACCTCATCAGCCTCATGAGGAGACGTTGACAACGCAAGGGCGTCTCTTGAAGATCCTTGGTGTTGATCAAAGGGACAAGGGGTTTGTGGTCAGTTTGGAGAGTGAAGGATTCAAGACCCACGAGGTACCTTGAGAATTTTTCACATGACCACACAGCAGCCAGACACTCCTTCTCTATTTGTGCGTATGAACGTTCTGCTGGCGTCAAGGTGCGTGAGCAGTAGGCTACAGGCCTCTGGACTCCATCATGCTCTTGGAGTAGAACACCTCCAAGACCATAACTGCTGGCATCACTGCTGACTGTTGTTGGTTTGGTGAGGTCAAAGAAAGCAAGGACTGGTGCCGAAGTCAGTGCCATCTTCACCTTGTGGAGAGCTTCATGCTGTGGTTCATCCCACATCCACTCCTTGTCTTTCTCCAACAACTGGGTGACTGGACGCAGTGTTGAGGACAGATCTGGGATGTATCTGCCCAGAAAGTTGATCAGGCCCAACATTCTTTGCAGTTCTTGAACATTCTTTGGGTCAGGCATGTCCATCAATGCTGCTACCTTGGCTGGGTCAGGTTTCACTCCATTCCCACTGATCAGGTGACCCAGGAATTCTATCTCAGGCTTTCTCAGTTCTGACTTCTCTTTGTTCAGTTTCAGGTGATGAGAGTGAAGTTTCTGAAGAACATCATCCAGGTGCTTCTCGTGTGTACTTGTATCCTCACTGAAGACGAGAATATCATCAAAGTAACACAGAACATTCTGCATGCCTACCAAGATCCCTTCTACAGTTCTTTGGAATATTTCTGGCGCTGAAGAAATTCCAAATGGAAGTCTCTTGTAGAAGAATCTGCCGTTTGGAGTGATGAACGTAGTGAGTTTTGCTGTCTCACTGTCGAGTGGTAGTTGCCAAAATCCTGAAGTAGCATCCAGTTTACTGAAGACCTTAGAGCCACTGAGCTTGTAAAGTAGGTCATCCATCGTTGGCAGGATGTACCTCTCTCGTTTCACTGCTTCATTGAGTTTCTTGAAGTCTGTACAGATACGTATTCTGCCATTCTTCTTCTGGACTGGTACCATTGGAGCACACCAGTCAGTTGGAGTTGTGATCTCCTCAATGATCCCTAGTTTCTCCATCTGTTCCAGCTCTGCTTTCACTTTTTCAAGGAGGGGAATTGGAACACGTCGTGCAGTTGTTATGCTGTAGGGCTGTGCACCTTCTTTCAATGCTATCTTCACAGGTTTGCAATCAACAGGTGGTCCATCAAGTGTGTTTTGGAAAACTCCTTGTTCCACGCTGTCAACACGCTTGATCAGGTTGAGTGCGAGGGACGCACTCCGACTCAAGAGATTATCCATCTCACCACTAACAACAACGATATTCAGAGACAATGAGTTGTCTGTACCATGCAGCTTGACTTGGGCTTTGAACTGGCCTACTGTTTTCAGTACACCACCTGGTGACTTCAAGACAGCTTTTGTTGGGGTGAGTGGTGGTGCCAAATGAAGCTTGTCATACTGGCTACGTGACATAATAGAAATGTCTGCTCCTGTGTCAATTTTGAATTGATGCACTGAATTGCAAATGTCAAGTTTTGTATACCATGGAGGAACATTGGTTTCTACAGCTCCCAAGAAGAATGTGTTGCTTGATGTTGCCTCTTCTACTGTGTCAGTTTGCTTTGGTTTACTGCGACATACAACTGAGAAATGATTCAGCTTTCCACAACTATGACATTTTTTTCCTTGGGCTGGACAATCATTCCCTTGATGAGAATCCCTACCACATCTGTTGCATTTGTTACTGTGAGTGTGACCTCCTCTGCCTCCACGTAAAGCAGAGTGATGACCATAACCTCTGTGTTTGCCACGCATTGTGCCACAATGCGAGTTGCTGCTATGACGAGGCCCACTAGTGTTGCCATGGGTGCTGCCCTGATAACCACTATGACCACCTCGCCTAGATTCACGCTGACCGTGGACTGTATCTACGTGTGAAGTTGAGCGCTGAGCAGACAGCTGCTGCTTCACTTGCTCATGCTGACGTGCTATCTGGGTAGCGTCTTTGAGTGTCAATTGAGCTTGGAGTTGTAGCTTCTCTGATAGCTCCTTGTCAAGTAAGCCTACAACAAGCCTATCTCGAATGGCTGACTCTCTATTTTCAAACTCTGCGTGTTCTGCAAGATCGTAGAGCGCACGAATGTAGGTCTCTACGTTTTCTCCCTGCTTTTGAGAACGTTGGTAGAATATGGCGCGTTCATGAATGACATTTACCTTTGGTGTGAAATGTTCATTGAAAAGTGTCATCACATTATCAAACGTTGTAGCAGGACTGATTTCAAAAGTTGCATAAATCTTCTCTGCTTCTGGTCCCATGCTGTAAATCAGGGACGATACTTGGATATCGAATGATTTCTTTGAAAGTTCGACACATGTATGGTATCTTTGAAAGCGCTGTCGCCATGACGGCCACTGTTCTGGCGCAGTGAAATCAAACGCAGAAGGCGGTTTGAAGGACATTTTGAACTTGCTGCACTGAATAATAGTCTGTCGATCAGATATTGAGACAAGAAAAAGTCTACATACCTTCACAATCACGTATTTCAGTCAGTCCTTTCTATCTACGAGTTCAGCACTGGTAACAAATAAATAAAACTATTTGTTTTTTCTTCTTTTTTTTTTTTTCTATGTCACCACCGTTCTCTGCCATTGTTGTCTGCATTTCACCGTTGCTCTTTGCAGTTTTTTACCGCTGCCACCATGTAACATTGCTACTGTTGTAACATCTTTCATTCGAGACCACCACACGAACACAACGTACTTCTTTTGTGATCTAGTGTAATCTGGTATTCAGAGTGAGTCCTTTTTACCGGTCGAGTATCCAGAGCGGAAACCGATCTATCTTGTGTGGCTATGTGCACAGTAGGCAACATGACTGTGTGCCTATGCGCACGATCACCACACACAACAGACACGATAAACTAAGGCCCTGTGTGCGAACGCACGCAGAATATCTTGCGCACACGTTAAATCCCCTTCCGCTTTTTGTAAGAGAAGGCCAATGTGTGCCGGTGGGAAAAGATGAAAAGATTTACAAAACTGCAAACACACGGGGACTGGATGTAAAAAAGCACACGAGTGCGTATTCCATTATTCTCGATATAAAATGCTATAGTAAACTAAAATAAGATGGCCCACGTTAGAGCCACCATGGAATTGCCCGTTTTGGAGATTTACCCTGAAGTTTACATCAGTACATTGTGGACTCCACCCTCTCCCTCCCCAAACATATCTATCAGCAGAGGAGGACCTTCCTGTCTTGGACCCCCTCTGGGTCCCTCCAACCATGGCAAACTTGTTATTCAATTCCATGCATTGGGTAGGGAGTAAGCTACAAATTCACCCTTCTCTCACCTGGTTGGTTATTAAAAATGAAACCTGCTCACATCTTTACAATTTTTTTTTAAATTCAAACGGCCGTTTTAGTCTCTTTTTCTATTAAAAAAAAAAGTTCTAATGACCATATCAGTCTGTTTTTCTATCATTTTTTTAAAAATCAAAATTCTGATAGAGAGACCATGCTAAACATGCAAACCACACAGCAACTTTCTTCTTCCTTGTGACACTTGCAGTCTAGATATGTGATAATAAGTTTGTGTTTAAAACAACAGTTAGTTCTCCATATTGAAGCAAACAATGTTTCTTACCTGTCAATCCAGCCAGAAAGTCTTCAAACTGAATAACTGAACGAGAGAACGGAAAATTCCTATTTGTTTGTGGTAAACTAAACAACACAAAGTTTTCTTCCGGGTTAGATCGTCCCTTCTGGCCTACACCAAATCAACGTAGGTGACGGGAAACTATAAATAGGTGTAGTCTGTGCAGAGAGGAGCAAACCTGTTTCAGTAGGACAGTGGTGTCACTGGCTTTTTTTTTTCAATACTGAGAGACCCCGACCCCCCCCCCCCCCCCCCCCCCCCCCCTTCTCTCTCTCTCTCTCTAGTTTGTGTTTAACATTATCTATCATACTTTATATACATTTTTCATTGTCATGTCTGCATTATGCTTGACATATCTTTTATAGCATTAATGCGTTTTATTATTTTCAGTGCCTTACTCTTTTTTTTCTGAATGCCTGTCTGTCTTGTCCGTCTGTCTGTCTTTTTCTTTCTTTCTGTGTCTGTAAAATGTTACAAATATTTTCTTGTTGTTCTGTTCTTTTGTTCCATAGAAAAATCTACTGTTAACAATGGTGAGATTTTGCTATGCGACTATGTACCTTCCATCAAAGTACCCGCTCCTGGCTTTAGGATACAAGTGTAATGAAATTTGAATAAATACATTTTGAGATTTTTAGCTGATCATATTTCTGGTATCCAGAAATGAAAATGCATTAAATAGGTTAGCAGTATAATAGCAGTTGATCTGATGTGACTTTTACCTATCTAGTTTTGGGCTGACATAATTACCCATGTTTGTTTGTTTTAAAGTGTGCCTAGACTTCATTTAGAATCCAACTGAACAGATGTTGCACCCAAGATGTCATCTATTTGTTTGCTGAAGATGTGTGTGTGTGTGTGTGTGTGTGTGTGTGTGGAGTATGACACAATACTCTAACCAGGGACACATTTTTGATAGCCCACAGTTCTACTGTTGTCGAGCATTGAAGACTATCGTTTTATGTAAAACTGCAGATTTTTTTGTACACGAGTGATTTTGCCAGTCACCACTTTCAATATGGCGTGTTTTTGTTGTTGGTTTGCTTTTGTTTTTTTGTTTGGTTTGGGGGTTTTATTGTTTGTTTGTTTGGTTTTTTTTGGGGGGAGGGGCAATATCCTTGATCAATTTGGTAAATTGCTTGCTGAAAACTTCCGGTCCATTTTCCTCATATCCTTTACTCCTCAGTAAATCACTATGGTGTCCAGTGGCTTATCAGCAGTCATCTTACACTTTCCAATGCTGGATGAACATTTTCAAAACAGCATTTAGACTACATGACACCTTGAAAACAGTAAGAATGACCCCATCTTCTTGCACTAACTCAAGTCAACCACCCAGATGTGTAAAACAGCAATGCCCTGTTGATTTCCTTTTCTTTCTAAAGATGACGCCATCTTCTAGTTGCTTTAAGTTTGACGTCATATTATGAAGTTCACGTAATTGGACTAGTACCAAAATCTATCCTTCAGTTTGTTTATATAGATTTTTGCATTGAAATATTTGGTGTTTGTTGCACTAGGCCTATCTGGGTGTTTTAAGTACCTACCTGCCTTGACACAGGGGACACAGATGTTGCAGCCTCTGCTAAAGTTGGTAGGGAAAAGACGTCTGTCTGCAGTCTAATATGGCTGGTTAATATGTCAGATGCCTTATCTTCCAAGGACTTGCAGCCTTTGTTTTTTGCTGAAATCTGTGTCTTCTAACAGGGATCGGATAACCGGTAATTGTCGGTATTTTACCGGTTGTAAACAGGGAATACCGAAAATTTTCGAAGCAGCCGGTACGGCGTACCGATTCTGTTTGCCTGTGACCCATTAGATTTCCGTCTCAAAAAAAAGTCTGGTGACATTTTCTGACAGTCGGTCATGGGCCTGTACTGTGCTTACGCACCAACCCCTTCCCACCCCTTCCCACGAACATCTTTGGCACCAGCCTTATTAGCCTAGCACCCAGAACAGCAAGCTTTACTGTGAAAGAATAGAGCTTCGCGCTCTTCTCGGCATGACAGTCACTTTCATGCACAATGAGTAAATGGGGCCTAGATTTATTTATTCTTTATTCTTTTAATCTTTTATATCGAGGATAATGGAATAAGCACTCCTGTGTTTTTTTTACATCCAGTCCCCGTGTGTATGCAGTTTTGTAAATGCCGTCTGTTCCCGCGGGCACAGGATAGCCTGCTCTTACGAAAAGCTAGGGTCTATGACTGAATTTGCCCGTTGCTTTGAGAAAGAAGAGTCGAAAACTAAATTGAACTAGAATTTGCGCGTTGCTTTGAGAAAGAAGAGTGAAAACTAAATCTAAATTGAACGAAACATCTAGATGAGCATGAGCGCTAAGCATAGAAACAAGAAAGAAGAATATAAGTCACATGAATGATGTCATGCAAAACAACAGACCGACACAGACAGTGACACAGGCGCTAGAAAAAAAATCCTATTTTCTGCGTGGCTTTGTGCCCAAGAAGCGAGTGGCAGCAGGACAGCAGTCAAAGTCTGAGGAGACTTGCGTTCAATTTAGATTTTGTTTTGCTGCCGAACAATCCCTCCCTCCCCCACCTCCTCACTGAATAGTTTCGTTTTGTTCACAGTACCTACCGGATTTTATTTTCTGGGGACCGAGTTTGGGGGAGTTGGTCAAGATATCTCTGAAATGGCAACTCCCAGTACCGGTTTTCAAACATCCTAGCGCGAACCCTGTCTAATGAGGAGACATGATGGCATTATTCAACAATAAATCCTTTTAGCAGTTGGGAAATAGATCTAGAACCACCAGTATTATTACAAGCAGTTGCTGTTTTGTTCTCATTCTTGGCTGGATCTAGGCCTAAAGTTGTCAACTAAAACAGTTTTAGATGCCCATCTAGGCCTAACTGCAGCAGGCCTAATGTTTGGGGACCAGATCGCTTCAAAAGTTCTTTGGGTACACTCTCAGCCTTCTTGGTGTTCTTGCTGATCTGCACATTCTTTGTAGTTGCCGGAGGTGTAGAGCAGTTTCCGAGGATTGTAGAATTGGTACACATAGTCATGATCACTGTGAAACTGCAATAACTTGGCCTGGTAGAGATCCAGAGGTAGATCTCTTCCGCCATCTTGTCACGTGTCCTGTTACTGTTCTTTGCTGAAGCTTAATGTCCTTCCACTGTGAGACTAGATGGAAGAGAAAAGAATTATGAGAAAGGTAAAAGAGGAAGGGAAGCATGTGTAAAGAGAAGTGGGTGCAGAGAAAATGAGTAAGAGGGAGAGAGAGAGAGAGAGAGAGAGAGAGAGAGAGAGAGAGAGAGAGAGAGAGAGAGAGAGAGAGAGAGAGAGAGAGAGAGAGAGATATCAAGTGTGTGTTGTGTGTGTGTGTGTGTGTGTGTGTGTGTGTGTGTGTGTGTGTGTGTGTGTGTGTGTGTGTGTGGTGTGTGTGTGTGTGTGTGTGTGTGTGTGTAGATAGGGAGAGAGAGAGAGAGAGAGAGA
The DNA here is from genome assembly GCA_030674155.1 of Stramonita haemastoma. Taxonomy (NCBI): domain Eukaryota; kingdom Metazoa; phylum Mollusca; class Gastropoda; order Neogastropoda; family Muricidae; genus Stramonita; species Stramonita haemastoma. Next base: position 37,833,087 of record CM060335.1, on the reverse strand, counting down.
GAGAGAGAGAGAGAGAGAGAGAGAGAGAGAAGAGAGAGAGAGAGAGAGAGAGAGAGAGAGGATATCAAGTGTGTGTGTGTGTGTGTGTGTGTGTGTGTGTGTGGGAGAGAGAGAGAGAGAGAGAGAGAGGAGAGAGAGAGAGAGAGAGAGAGAGAGAGAGAGAGAGAGAGAGAGACAGACAGACAGACAGACAGACAGACAGACAGACAGACAGACAGACAGACAGACAACAGACAGACAGACAGAGAGAGAGAGAGAGAGAGAGAGAGAGAGAGAGAGAGAGAGAGAGAGAGAGAGAGAGAGAGAGAGAGAGAGAGAGAGAGAGAGGGGAGTGAGTGAGTGAGTTTTTTTAATTCTTTTATATCGAGGATAATTAGTGAGTGAATGTGTGTGTGTGTGTGTGTGTGTGTGTGTGTGTGTGTGTGTGTGTGTGTGTGTGTGTGTGTGTGTGTGTGTGTGAGTGTGAAGTGAGTGTGTGTATGTGCCCGCGCGCGCGCGCGCGGTGTATGTGTGTATGTGCAGTGAGTGCGTACGCGAAAATCCTCAAAGGATAAAAAACCAGTGAAACTTGACTTGTACCATAACTATTACACTATAACTATTTACAACATAACTAATACAACATACCAACTAGTATAACAGATTAACTAGTTTAACGGAACTATTATAATATAAAATAACTGATATAACATAATAGTATCTTCACATAGCAACTGACATAGGTAGATACCGGCAGGGCTGCTGTTAACATAAACAGAGAACTCGTGATTGAGAGAACAATCATCCAAAATGCATTCTGAAGATAAAGGACAGTTGGGAGGATGACAATGACCTACTTCCCTTGTAAGTTAGGAGGGAGGGACAAACACACACACACACACACACACACACACACACACACACACACACACACCACACACACATTGATATTTCAGACATTGTTGTTATGCCAACAACACCTAAGATACCTCAATGGAAACACAGAACTGCTACATTTGATATGGACTATATCATGTCCAAAAAAACTGACAATATCAATATTTTAACTTGCAACCTTAGAGAAAATCTTGAAACTAATTATTCAAATCATTTAAAAGTCTTCACTGATGGTTCAGTGTATGAAACAAGTGCAGGACCAGGCTTTGTTATCCCTGATTTCAAAATTTAAAATACCTATTGCCTAGGAGAAGCTTTTTTCTATTTTTACAGCAGAATTATATACAATTTTTATGGCTCTAGTATTTTTATGTGACTGGCATCAGGCAAGGTTGATATTGTTTTCTGTATTGACTCCAAATATGTTTTGTATAGTTTACAAGACTGGAATTCAAAGATCTGGAAAGATCTATTGTTTGATATAAGATACTTGATACATAATTATTGTTATGTCTAGAGGTATTGAAATAATAGTTTGCTGGATTCCCTTTTATTGTGGTATGTTTTGGAATGAAACAGCAGATAAATTGTCCAAACAGGGTGCGAGGAGAAATACGACAGAAGGTACATTAAAACTTGATTTTCGTGAAATTAATTCATTATTAGTTAATTATATGCATAAACTTTATCCACGAGAAAATTCAGATTTGGGGTCTTGCCCAAGACACATTTTAAAGTTAATATTTAAGCTGCCTTTCAACTCCTGGAAAACAAGTATTCCCAAAATGTGGTATGTGCTTGTTCTCACCCTTTATTTTGTGAACACATTCTTTTCGATTGCTCTATCTTGACATCATTATACAAAAAGTCTGGTATCATAGATCTGAAAAGGGAATCTGTGGGTTTACTCACTCTAGACCAGAAATTGTTGATATTGCTAAAGTTATTTTTCGGTCTGCTGTTAATGTTCTGTTACAGGTTTTCTTTTGAATTTATTCATTTTATTTGTTGGTTTTGTTTAGCTACTTTTAATGCTTATTTAAGTCTAATATCACCTAGAGTGAACAGACTTTAAATGAAAAACAAACAAACAACAACACACACACACACACACACACATACACACTCACACACACACACAGACACTCACACACACACACACATCCTCAATATAAAATAATGAATAAATAAATACATAAATAAACACACACATGCGCGCACACACACACACACACACACACACACACACACACACACACACACACACACACACACACACACACACACGCGCACACACACACACACACACACACACACACACACACACACACACACACACACACACACACACACACACACACGCACCCACCCATGCACATGGATGAACACCACCACTTGAAATTTGCATAGGCCTACTAAGCCATTACCATAAGCACAACCATCTACAAAAGCATCTCCAGAAAGACGTACTCTAACGTTTTCTATACACTTAGTGCACATCAACACAATGCAAGCCCTATACTGATGTATTTCACCAATATTGTCTGGATTTTTCCTGTATTTGTACTGCTTATTACACAAAAGTTACATTGAGAAACTTCTGATGAGAATACATACCTTACCATACCATACCACATCACACCATACGGTACCATACGGTACAATAGCATAGCATAGCATAGCATAGCATAGCATAGCATAGCATAGCATAGCATAGCATAGCATAGCATACTGCACCATACCCTACTGTACTGTAAGTACTGTACTTTACCCTACCCTACCCTACCCTACCCTACCCTACCCTACCTACATACCATACCTTTTATGCAATGTCATATCAAGCTGCATGCAGGCAACACACACACACACACACACACACACACACACACACACACACACACACACACACACACACACACACACACACACACACACACACACACAGCTTCTCTGGGATACTGATTCAACTCTGTGTTTTTACCACCTTTCTTTAATGAAAACAGTGCTCTGTCACTGTAAAACTTTTTTTAAGCAAATCTATTCTGTACACATTTTTAATTTACCATACTTTTTTTGTTCTTAAACTGTGCCTTCAACAGTGGACAGATCAAGAGGGGTTGGTGTTGTTCCTAATTATAGGACTCCTTGTAGTGTACATGTTCAGAATGTTGATAGCATCTAAATCAACACTGTTTACTACAGCACCTCAAACCAAGTCTACATCCAGAACAATGCCTTAGGAAGTGAATGTAGAATAAACCACTCCTAAGGATATATATTCTTTTCTACTCCAGTTTGTAATAACTTTATTTACAAACAAATTGTTAGTACACCAACTGTAAAACTACGTCTGTCTTGTATCCACACTAGATTCTGACTAAGTTACATCTGTCTCAACAGTTCAGTTCTGATCAGGTAAGATATTGTACTATTGTAGAGAGGAATCACTATAGGTATAGGTCTAGACACTTTTGAGTCTACAATATAACACACAAAATAGAAAGGACATGCAGATATAGATTAAAACCCCAAAATAGCAGCTGTTTTATAATGAACACTGTGCATCAAATGATTTTAACAAATCATAACCTTAGTGCAAGGCAGTCTCTGACACTGGTGTATCTGTCTGTCCTATCTGCAGAGGTGTGTTGAATGCTACACAACTTGGTGTCTAAGGCTAGGCTAGGGACTTCATACAAAGGCAAACCCAACTTTATTTTTAGGAGGGTAACATATTACATGACAAAAACGTTGCTTTTTTTTTTATCCTGCCTCAAAAGAGAGAGAGAGAGAGAGAGAGAGAGAGAGAGGAGAGAGAGAGAGAGAGAGAGAGAGAGAGAGAGAGAGAGAGAGAGAGAGAGAAGATCCTAAGGAATATATTTTTTTTACTCCGTTTGTTTAAAAACTTTTTTTACAAACAAAAATTTTTAGTACAAAACCCAAATTTTAAAAAATACGTCTGTCTTGTATCCCCACTAATTCTGACTAAGTTACATCTGGCCCCCAACGTTCAGTTTTGATCCCGGTAAGATATTGTACTATTGTAGAGAAAATCACTATAGGGATA
>CM060335.1:37827297-37829044 GCA_030674155.1 Stramonita haemastoma | reverse complement strand
ATTGGTAAAAAAGGCAGTCGCTTTGGGTACAAGTTGCTGATTACAAAATGACTTGAGATCTTTTTGTTCTTCTCCAATTTTTTTTTTTTTAGCTGATTCTTACAATTCTCTGAAGACCAATCTTACTCTTAATACTAAGGTTATTGTACCACCAAATGAAAGCAAAACTTAGAACGCTCTCTATGTAAGCTTTATAAAATAAAGAAAGAATCGTTTTGTCAACTAAAAATGAGTTAAGCTTCCTCAAAAAATCATACATTTTTGCCCCTTTTTGAGACAACCCCCCCCCCCCCACCCAATTCTTAAATGGTGCCCAGTCAAAAATCCCAAACAGGGATCTTCAGGTAGTCTAAGTGGTCACGCACCTTCCTTAGAAAGCAAAAAGTCCCGGTCGGAGTGTGCGAAACACCGTTTGATTTCAGTGTTTGACGCGATAGGCAAACTGGAAAGGGGAAAGAGATTATTGGAAATAAGATGGCTATTGAGTTGTTTCAGAACAACTTTTTCAAGGACTTTAGAGATAAAAGGCAGATTAGAAACAGGTCTATGGTTCTTCAGGATGTTAGGATCAAGGTCGTGCTTTTTGAGTAGAGGTGTGACTATTGCACTTTTGAGAGTTGATGGAAAATTTCCTGAAAGAAGAGATGGGTTTACTATTTTTGTGATAGTAGGTATAAGCTGTGGAATGCACTGAATGAAAAGAGAAGCAGGTACAGGATCGAGATCGCATGACTTTTTTGTCATTTTTTTCAGAATGTTCTTGATTTCTTTTTTGCTTGTTGGGTGAAAGAAAAGTGAATTGGGGATTAGGAGGCGCAGGTTGGAAAGAAGTCTGATCAAGTTTGAAGCGTACGTTGCGGACCTTGTCAAAGAATAATGAAGAAAAAATAGCGGGAAGTTCAGAAAGGTTGTAGGGGGTAGGCAGAGGACTTGCCTTATCAGAACCAAGAATTGAGGTGAGGGAAAAAAGAGATTTCATGGATTTAGCATTAAAAACTTGAGCAGAGTAGTAGTTAGTCTTTGCGGAATGGATTAAGGTTTTGACTTTGTTAGTTTGTTTTTGGAAGAGCTGTCTGTTTATTTCAGTTTTTATTTTTCGCCATTGCTCCTCTAGCTGTCAGCGTTTGCGCTTTGTGACTAGAATTTCATAAGAGTACCATGGGGCACAGGGCCTATCAGCCAGAAAAAGGTCAGTAGGAGGTGCATGCTCCTCGAGTACTTGACTGAGAACATTATTGTATTGTGTAGAAGGTTCATAGTGGTCAGAAGTTTGTGATAGGCGTTCTGCAGCTTGAGAAGAGAAGGTCTGAATAGTAATGGCCTTGAGATTGCAATGGGTAACGAGCTTTTCCATTTTGACAGGCTTTGCGATGTTGAGAAAGAAAAGAATAGCAGAGTGATCAGAAACCAGTTCACCAGTGAGGGATACAGATGTGATGAGATCTAGTGAAGCATCAGTGATGAGCCAGACTAAGATGTGGTCTGATCTGAGTGTTGGTTTGTTTACTAGCTGAGAAAGAGAGTGGTTAGATAAGGAAAGAGAAAGACGTTTGACATCAGGAGAAGACTGGTTGTCGAAGTTGAAGTTGAAGTCACCGAGAATTACAAGTTTCTTGGGAGAGAGGCTGTAGTGATCAAGGAGGGACTGAAACCCTTGATGGAAAACTGTCTTTCTTTCTTTTTTCTCTTTTTTCTTTTATATCGAGGATAATATAATAAGCACTCTTGTGCTTTTTTACATCCAGTC
>CM060335.1:37792297-37822297 GCA_030674155.1 Stramonita haemastoma | reverse complement strand
CGCATTACATCATTATAGAAAAACAACAACAAAAACCCCAACCAACCAACAACCAACCAACCAACCAACCAACCAAAAGAACAACAACAACAACAAAAACCTCTTACAATTTCATTATTAATAAAGCTCAAAACAACACACACGCACGAGCGCGTGCGCGCGCGCGCGCGCGCGCACACACACACACACACACACACACACACACACACACACACACACACACACACACACACACACACACACACACACACACACACACACACACCACGGTTCAAAGGGAGTTCACTAATGTCAATCACATGGAATTGAACAAGTATGTGTGATACGCTTTTTTGAAAGATGATACACTACTTTTGCTTTTAACTGAGATGGGGATTTCATTCCATAGTCTGGTACCAAAATACACAAGAGAGGACATAAAAAGATCAGTTCTTGGTCGAGGAGTAACAATTACACTTTTATTTCGAACTGTTTTCACTGGAAATCTCTGACAAAGATATCATGGAACTAGATTATTCATAATTTTATACATAAATAGGCCTTTATTAAAGTGACATTTCAGACTTAATGGAAGAATGTCCAGCTCTTTATAGTCTGAAACATCCAGGGAATTAGTTTTGAGTAGAATTAACTTAAGTGAATGTTTATACACTCTTTCAATTCGCCTTATACAGTTTTTACTGGCCAAATCCCAGCAAGTAGAGGCATAGTCTATGTCTGGTTTTATGTAGGCAGAAAAGAATAGTTTGCGAGTATGTTGATCTAAAAAATGTTTAATTCTGTTAAGTTGAAAAAGCTTCTTAGATATTTTCTTTGAGACATTAAAAATGTGATTTGACCAGGACAAGTTATTATCAATATATAGACCAAGTAATTTAAATGAATTTACTGCTTCCAACGTGTTATCATTAATCTTTATTACAGTTAGTTTGTTTTTGAAATGTTGACGCTTCCGCCTTGTTGTAACAACCATAAGTTTTGATTTCTGAGGATTGAGTGCCATATGATTATGTTCTGTCCATTTGTCAGATTGTCCAAGCCATTTTGTAATACTGTACTCAAAGAGATTAAGTCTTTACCTACAGTATGTATGGTAGTGTTGTCTGCAAGAAGTTCACAAGCGGAAGATACATGGAGGGGAAGATAGTTAATGTATATTGAGAAGAGGACGGGCCCTAACACAGACCCTTGAGGCACACCATATTTTATGGGCAAGAAAGATGACATTGTCGAATCTTGATAAACAATGTGTCTCCTGTCTTTAAGAAATGAGTTAATAAGTTTAAGTGCATCTGGACATATGCCATACATTGTCAGTTTCCTTATGAGTAGGTTGTGTTCAATACAGTCGAAAGCTTTGGCAAAGTCAACAAAAACTGCACCGTTAGTAGATTGCTGTTAATATTATGATGCCACTGCTCTATTAGATTGCTAAGTGCTGTATGGCATGAATGATCTTTCCTAAACCCACTTTGGTTAGGATGAAATAATTTATAGTTTGTAAAGTGTGACAAGAAATGTTGTTTAAGATGTTTTTCTAAAGGCTTAGACAATGTAGACAGTATTGAGACAGGTCTATAATTAGAAGGGTCAATAGGATCACCAGATTTGAATATAGGTATTATTTTGGCATCTTTGAACATCTGAGTATAACACCCTTTTTCAATACAAAGATTATAAATGTAAGCAAGATGCTCCAAGATCACAGGTGCAGAAATTTTCAATATTTTGCTATCTAAATTGTCTAAACCACGAGAGCTTGTTTGCTTTAATAAACATAATCCCTTATACACATAATGCACACCAATAAACCTAAAGGTTAGTTTTGACTTAATAGCTTTAGAACTACAAAATTGTTTTAAAAGGAGTAAATTATTTTGTTTAGAGTGGTCAACAGTTATAAGTTTTTCAGTTATGGTACAAAAATGTTTATCAATATTTTCTGCTGACAGGCCTGTATCTGTTGAAGCATTCGTTATTGATGTTTTACCAGCTAATTGGTTTATTGCTTTCCAGATAGACTTTGAATCTTTTTTGGATGAAATAAGTTCACTGAAATATTTCTTTTTTGCAATTCATTTCATATATGTGACGCTCCACCACATAATGAGACGGAGTGCACATGAGGTCAATTTTTAGTTATTGACATGTTATTAATGTGCAATAAAGTGGCTATCAAATACAAAAAACAGTTTGAAAATCGGACAATTCTGTGCAACATTATTACAAATTGAAATGATAGACTGCAGGATGTGACAAAAAGAGAAACAGGCAAGTTTAGTTGAGTAACAGGTTGTCAGAATGAGTGCTTTGGTATTTTCAAAACACATTTAAAAGCAAAAGGAATAAAAATGATACCTTGATATTTTATTATAAGATAAATAAACAGATCTAGTTTAATTTCATCAGTGAGCCATGGTGGTTTGTCATTAGCTTCCACACGTTTTACTCTAAGAGGGGCGTGACTATCAAATATTGATGTAAATATGCTATACCAAGTAGTGAGAGCTTTGTCTGGGTCAGTAAACTGATATACATATGAAAAATCTGCTTTACATAGGTCAGACAAAAAAATTTTCTGAATCTAAGTTTTTATAACTGCAAAAAGAAATACACTTGTGTTTACATCTAGGGATTTGGGCACCTTTTTTAGACCAGGTAAAACATACAGGATAGTGATCACTGATACCATAGACTGGTACCGACAATTCTACTATGTTAGATTGGATGTATATATATGATCAATTAATGTTTCAGAACGCAGTGTTTTTCTTGTAGCGGTAGTTATCAATTGAGACAAATTATATACCTCAAGCGTTTTTTTCCAATTAATATGTTGTTTGAATAAATCGATATTGAAATCACCAAGTAGAATGATTTCTGTTGAGTAGTTAGAAACATCATCCATCATGTGTTCAAACTGGTCATACCAACTGATTCGTTCATTTGAGTTTTTATACAAAAATCCCGTCAGTATTGGTTTAGTTCCTTTCAAGCGTATTTCTAACCATATGCATTCAATACCATGTTTATCAAATAATGTTATATGTTTATAATTAACTGACTGATGGATATAAGTTATTCCTGTTTCTAACTTAGTTTTGGCATCTCGTCTAACAAAATTGTAGTCTGGAACTGATACTAGATCATCTGCTACATTGTGTGGTAATCGTGACTCAGCAAAACCGAATACATGAAAGGAATTGTTTGAATTTGACAAAATAGATGGTAAATCTGAAACTTTGTTTAGCAGGTGGCAAACATTGAGAAAGCCTACTTCGAGTCCAAATTTAGTTAACCAGCCATTGGTATTTGATTGATTTGCCATCACTTAAGCAATTGGACTGATAACAAGAAAAATACAATCACTATATAATTATCTTTATCATTCTTATACTATTTTAGCCAATTAACATTAGAACACAGCAAAGGAAGAATATAATTTGTAACAAATGCAATATATATCCACAACACTCACGTCTATCAGTAAACACAAAATTGAAGATCAAAATTTAAAAGGAAAAGTACAATGTTCAGGAAAAAAATAACAAATGCAAGCACAAATTTATATCCAAATACCGATCAAGAGGCAGTCACTAAGCCAATCACCAAGGGGACGTCAAAATTTTACATCCACTTGTCCTGTCAAGGGAGAGTACTCTTACCCAACCTTTTGATTTAATAGCAATATTCACCCAAGTCCCAGCCCAAGTATAAGCTTGGCCATCACCATTCACTTGTTGACCGCTGTATTATGCTCATTTATTACAAATAACATGAAAAACAAACTGGAAAAGGCATTTAAAAAATAGAACTAAAAACGAGCCAATCCAATCAATAAACCCCAAAATTTGCAGTGTAAATTTGCATTCTTGATCCTATCAACAAAATCGTTTCTCAGATGAAGTCCTGTCATTCATCCTTCGTGTTCAATCATATAATTTGGAAAGGGGGGGGGGGAGATTACCAGGATGTACATATTATTTATAAGACATAGGACACACATTCAGAAATAGACATGACTCTGCCAAAAATATGTAACTGGGGAACAAGCTCAGGCCTGAATAGGGCCTTTACAGAGATAATACAATTACATTAGAAAAAGAAACACAAGAACAAATAATAATAACAAAAATAAACCAACAACCCTTCACTTTACGGCAAAGGCAAAATGTCTATGAAAAATAAAACCAAAACCACTACCCAAGGAAACAGAGGCTTGCATAATGAACTGGTGTTTCCGAATTTAGAAACATGATGCTGAGACAGGTCTCTGTTTGCATGGGAGGTTATCTAATTACCTCCCAGTCACAAGGTAGTAAATTAATAATCAAATTGCAAAATATAAATATGTGTTTACAATGCTTGTACATGTTAATCAAATTGCAAAATACAGATATATGTTTATAACACACACACACTCGCTCTGCTCATGCTTACAATCATCACGCAGTTTTATACTAACTATACCATCATTTGAGAAGCCAGGTTCATTAGTTGCTGAGCATACTGGCCAGCAGGATTGGGTGAATACCATTTATGTGTATTTATATGACCGTTTAGGGTCAAAACCAGTTGCATCAGGGTGAAATGAAAAATGTGGCAGTTTGGGAGGAAAATCTTTTCCTGAAAAACCATATGGGGGAATGAGATAAGGAGGTGGGAACCTGGGGTAAGGAGTAGGTGGGGTCAAATATTGTGGGTAGGATGGAAGAGGGTGTGGTTGAGGGGGAGGTGCTGTGAGAGGGTAAGGAGGGTGCCGGTCTCTTTCAGTCTGTGACCTGTGGCTTTCAACACCTGCAGCCACACCCCCTTCACAGTCCTCCAAACCCTCCCATGGTCTGGATACTGGTGCTGGATCCTGAAGAGAGAGAGAGAGAGAGAGAGAGAGAGAGAGAGAGAGAGAGAGAGAGAGAGAGAGAAACTGAACACTGAAAAGTTGATGGCACATCAGCCTTGGGCCACTGTACAAAACATGTTTGGGGCAAGGGGGACAGTAGACATAGCAGACAACGTTTTCATCCATTTCGCATTTCCAATTCTACAAGCACACATGATCACACCCATTGTCTTTTAGTTATCATCATCCCCTTAATCATCTTTATCATCTACATCTTTGTTATCTATAGAAGCAGCTGCAGTAAGCATATCAACATCACCATCATTACTATCATGATCCACGTCATCATCATCATTATCAATATCATCCAGCCGATTCCCTATCATTTAGAATCTGCAGCACATGCATTTATCCCCCTAGCTTATGCTTTAAACTGGAGATCCAGACACTTGTACGAGACTCCTCCATCAGTAGCTACCTTCTTAAAGGAATCGGCAAGGATGCTCTGGCTACTGGACCGAACTGAAACATTGCGTCTGCTTTGCCTGGATTTAGTACTGCCTGTCTGAGGGTCAGCATGTCTGGGTCTTGCAGCTTGTGCTGCGAACAAAGACTAAGTTATCTGATTAGCTGCTTGCTTATATTGTGTGTTTTTCAGTGTTTGTGTCATCTGCTGTCTGAAGTTAGGAATCCTTTCTTTCTTTTTAGTCCTACATTTATTTGCCATGTTGTCACACCTATCATGGTTTGGTACTTTGTCATTGTCAGTACCTTCTAACTGCAGTGTTTACATCTGGGTCATCGTCTTGTACATCATCGTCTACCCCATCATTGTCTACCCGTCTACCCCCATTGGTACCCATGTTCAAGTCGTCACCACATATTCTAGCAGAGCTACAACCACTGGTATCTGTAGCTGCATCACTCATACAGTTTTCAATGTCCTTAGAGAGAGAGAGAGAGGAGAGAGAGAGAGAGAGAGAGAGAGAGAGAGAGAGAGAGAGAGAGAGAGAGAGAGAGAGAGAGAGAGAGAGAGAGGAGAGAGAGAATGAATGAACATTTTGAATGAACATTTTTATTGAGGGAAAAGATTAAGCACAATGGTGGCTTGTTTTCATCCAGCCCTCTTTAAAAAAAAAAAATAAAAAAAAATAATAATAATATAAAAATAAAAAAGTGAATCAATCAACCAATCAATCCAAATGCATAATTCAAGTATAAAGCTATGAAAATCAAAATTTGGTGAATAAATCAACCAATCATATGATTTGAGCATAAAGCTATAACATTTGAAAAGAAGAGAGGGAGGGAGTGAGAGGAATAAGGTGCGGGCTGTTATTATCTTTTTCAGCTCCTGAAGGGGGTAAGAAGAAATGGACAAAGAAAAGAGAAAAATATAATAGAGGGAAAGAGGGAGAGGAGGAGTAAGAGGAGGGGGAAGAGGAGAGAAAAAAAAAAAAAAGCTCAGGGAAACAATAAGAACTACAATTATGCAAGTTAGTACCTAATCATGTCAAGTGAGCAAAATCATAACATACCCAAGATTATACAACGGTTTCATCATAAATCTGAAATATAATGTGCACCTAGACAGTTCAGTGAAATAGAAACGCTTTACATAAGAGACAGACATAATGGTGGGGGGAAGAGAGAAAAATTGGGGAAGGGGAAAAGAAGAATAGTAGAGAGAGGGGGGAGAGGAGGAGTGAGGTAGAGAGGGAGAGGAGAGGGAGAGGGGGAGAGAGAGAGGAGAGAGAGAGAGAGAGAGAGAGAGAGAGAGAGAGAGAGAGAGAGAGAGAGAGAGAGAGAGAGAGAGAGAGACAGACAGACAGACAGACAGACAGACAGACAGACAGACAGACAGACAGACAGAGAGAGAGACAGACAGACAGACAGACAGACAGACAGGCAGGCAGACAGACAGGCAGGCAGGCAGACAGACAGGCAGACAGACAGACAGACAACAGAAGGAAAAAATAGAACAGACAGGGAGACAGTAGAACAGGCAGAGAGATGGGCAGGAAGACAGAGAGACAAAAGACAACCCTGGAGCGAGAGGGGTGTAGAGAGGGGAGGGTGGGGGGAGGGAAAGAGAAGGAGGCAAGAATAAAGAGGGGACAAAAGTACTGGGGGGTGGTGGTTAAGAGTTGACATAATACTTACACATGATTGAAATTACATGATACTAGTTATTAATGGTGTTGCAAATTGAAATCAATTTAATCAAAATAGTGATATATTGTCCATAAGATGTACGTGATAGACTTTTTTTAAAAACAGAAACACTGCAAGCTTTGTGAAGGTTGAGGGTTGATATCTCATTCCATAGTGTACCACCAGAATATGTGAGAGTGGATTTAAATAGGTCAATTCTTGGAAGTGGCACCATTATCTTATTGGCATGACGATTGACATTGATTGTGAATCTGTTTTGAAGCAAGGGGGGAGCTAAACCGGAAATGATTTTATACATAAACACTGCCTTATTATGCTTAAGCTTGGATCTCAATGGAAGAATGTCAAGTGTTTTATAGTCAGAAATGGTTAATGATGAAGATTTTAAAAGAACAAGTTTTAGAGCTCGTCTATGCACACTGAACAATGGCTTGAGAACATTTGCACTAGCCGAATCCCAGATCGTTGAAGCATAACTCATATGGGATATAATATATGCATTGAAAAACATTTTCCTAGCGTTTAGGTCTAAGAAATGCTTTATTTTAGATAACTGGTGTACACATTTTGATACTTTTTTGCATAATGCAGAGATGTGGTACATCCAAGAAAGGTTATTGTCAATTGTAATTCCAAGAATTTTATGATGGTCTACTTCATCAATTTTGTTGTTATTAATATAGATAGCCGTAGAATTGTTTGAAATATTTTTTCGCTTTTGTCGAGTTGTTATAATTAAGTACTTAGTTTTTTTGGGATGAAGACTCATATGATTTAACTCCGACCATCGAAGCAGGCAGTGAATACTTTCTTGTAGAGCAGATGTAACTTCATTCAATTGAGAATGATTGGTATGGATAGTTGTATCATCTGCAAATAACTCGCACTGTGTGTTTAGAGATAAGGGTAGGTCATTTATATATAAGAAAAAAGAATAGGTCCTAGAACAGATCCCTGGGGGACGCCATAGTTATTGGATAGTACTGCCGATGTCTTACCTTTATCGGAAACGACTTGTTTTCTTTCATAAAGAAATGATAACATGAGTTTGACAGTACTATCTGACAGACCATAGATTTTAAGTTTTTTTAGTAACAGAGTGTGGTCAATCACATCGAACGCCTTAGCAAAGTCTACTATAATAACTCCGGTGATTTTGTTATTATTGATATTAGTAAGCCATTGATCAACTAAGCTTGTCAAAGCAGTTTGACAGGAATGGTTAGCTCTGAAACCAGATTGATTAGGATGTAACAAATTATATCGGTTTAAGTGATGGAGAATATGTTTATTGATGTGATTCTCTAAAGGTTTTGATAATATGTATAAAATAGAGATTGGTCTATAATTGTAGGGATCTGAACGGTCACCAGATTTAAAGATAGGCATAACTTTGGCAGTTTTAAAAGCTTTAGGAATGGTGTTAGCAGAAATGCATAAATTATAAATGTATGTAAGAGATTCTGCGATAACGGGGGCAGCTATTTTTAGAATTTTACCATCAATGCCATCAAGACCTTTCGTATTTGTCTGTTTCAAATGAGTAAGGGAATTGCAAACATCATTAATACACATAAGAGGGATATCTAAATTTGATAAAATGTTTTTAGATCTACAGTAATGTTTTAATGTTTCTAGCTTGTTAAGATGTGATGTGTCTATCGGTACTGTAGAAGAGGAAATATTGCAGAAATGGACATTAATATCGTCAAGGGATATATCTTTGAGTGATGAACTTTGAGATGTTACATTTTTATTTGTCAAATAGTTAATTGCTTTCCAAACAGATTTATTGTCTGACTTAGAGTATACTAGCTGTTGGAAGTACTTTTTTTTTACTTAAGCGTTTCATATTGTTTACTATATTTCGCTGTTCTTTGTATTCTTCCCTGGTTCCTGTAACTGATAGTTGATTTCTTAATTTTATGGCATTTTCTAACTCCTCAGTTATCCATGGTACTTTTGGATTGCTCTTGACACGCTTACTTTTAATGGGTGCATGCGCATTGTAGATATTGAGAAAACTGTGGTACCATACCTCAAACGCTTCATCAGGGCTTGTAAACTGATAGACCAAAGATAAAGAAGAACTAAGTAAATCTAATAAAAATGCATTTTTGTCAAAAGAAGATAAGCATCTATATTTAATAATCTTATGACTGTTCTTGGGAATCTTTATACCTTTTTTTGACCATGTTAAGCACACTGGAAGGTGGTCACTGCATCCAAAGGCAGGGCGACATATTTCTATTATATGATTTGGTGAAGTTGAATAGATGTGGTCAATCAGAGTTTTGGATGTGTCAGTGATTCTTGTAGGTTTATCAATTAACTGTGTCAGATGAAAAGAGTCGTAAGTTTGTATCCAATTGTGGTTAGTTTTTAACAAATCTATATTGAAGTCACCTAATAGGATAATGTCCTCTGCGAGTAGTGAAGCTTCCTCCATCATTAAAGTGAATTTGTCATGCCAGTCTATAAGTTCTTTTGGATTTCTATAAATAAAACCGACAAGGATTGGTTTCGTTTTTTTCAAGGATATCTGAATCCAAACTGTTTCTAAATAATAATTTTCAAGTGATTCAACTCGTTTGTAGTGGATGTTTTCGTGTAAATAAATAAGAAAGCCTGTTTCCTTTGGTTAGAGAGGATCTTTGCGGATTATCTGATAACCAGAAATAACAAGTTCATTATTAGAAATGTGTTTAGATAGTCGGGATTCCGCAAAACCAAATATATGAAAATTTGTGTGTGAATTTGATAGAATATGATAAACATCGGACATTTTGTTAATAATATGATTGATATTTAAAAATCCTATTCTGAGACCATCTGCTGACGGCCAACTGTCACGAGTCCCTGGCATATCAATAACTATATTAAATAATTCCACTATACACCATACACAAATCACAGTTATATTTCAATATAGACAAAAACTCTTGCCAAAACTAAATTGGAGCAAGGGCTTCGTCGAGGAGTTAGGGATGGGGAAATAACACAATAAAGGGGAACAAGAATGTAAACAAATGCAAAAAGATAAAGCTAAATTGAAGCTTCAAATGTTAATAATGTAACGAGTTGAAAATGGTAATACTAATAGTAATAAGCCAATTCAACAAGATAATGAAAACTATCAAAAGCGTCAGACCAGACACACCGGTCATACAAAGGCAAGTTGCTAATGCGCAATATCCCGTCGCGAATAGACAAAAAAGCAAAATGTCACAACGCAACACGTCTTTATCAACAGTAAGTAATAATTCACCCCGGCCAATACGTGACCATCATGTGAGAGCTACATAGCGACATCAAAGCACACACACACGCGCACACACACACACACACACACACACACACACACACACACACACACACACACACACACACACACGCACGCACGCACGTACGCACGCGCGCGCACTCACATTCCACATATACTCATCGCATCCCCGTCAACACACACACACACACCACACACACACACACACACACACACACACACACACACACACACACACACACATACACACATACACACACACACACACACACACACCACACACACACACACATATACACACACAGTTACAAGCCCACACTCCTATAAACACACATGCCCACACAAGAGCGTAAGTGTTCCACACACACACACATACACACACACACAGGCACACACACACACACACCCATGCACGCACACACACACACACACCGCACGGACGCACACTCACTCACACATATACACACACACCACGCGCGAGCGCATTGACACACGCACGTATCAGCCCTAAATAAATATAAACATGCACACAGGCATGGCCATGGGCATGCACTCATGCACACTTCCAGTGACAAACACAGGCACAGCATATATTGAGCTGCATACTCATGTGCATGCACTCACAATAACATCGGGGTACAATGTACATTTAAAAGCCATTTAAACTAATGATAAAGTTTACAAAAGAAATGGGGGAAAATTTATGTTTGTACATTCATCAATAGGTTATTTCTTTTTCATCATCTCTTTCTTCACGTTACTTTCACAAACCTGCAATTGAACATAATGATTTTTAATGGTTATATCAACATTACAGGGGAGGAGACATGGATTATAGGGACAGTAGGTGGGGAAGGAGGTTAGTAATTAGATTTGGCAGCAGGATAGGCATGGTGTGTGAGTTGCTGCTGTAGCAGATGGGAAGCCATGATTAATAATTTTTCTGTGTATGGATGGATTGGGTCTGAGCGACGCCACTGATCCATACCGTTCATTGGGGGTAAACGGGGGGTGATGTTCTCTAAATTGAAGTTGTTTGGGGGATGGACAGACGGGGCTGATACTTCCTGCATTCGTGGGTGAGTTAGAGGAGTCTGAGGTGGGAGGGGTGCCTCTAGAACTTTGTTTGGATGAGCTACTGAAGGGAGAGGAGGAAAGTGCTGACATGATTGAATGGATGGAGGAGGAGGAGGACCCTGAGCTGGCCAGTCATCTTTAAAACGATTTCCTGGGCCAGTGTTTCTTGACCAGTCATGAGGATCTGGCTTTTGTTAAAAAACTCTGGGGTAATAATTCTGTGTTGGGAAAGTCCTTGAACTAACTCTCTGATGTCGTCCTGAGAGTCGTTCATCAGAAGAGGGACGTGCCTGCCATAATGCTTTGATATTTTCTGCTATACGGGCAGTTCCTTTGGTATTGGGGTGTGTAAGACTGTTGTAGTGATTTGTGTTTGAGGCAAAAGTGTTGTAGTGATTAAGGAAGGTTACATGTGATCTATTGCAGGCCATTTCCAAGTTTTTGTTTGATGGTAGGATGCTGTTGTTAAAATGGTGATTTCCTCTGGCAGGCAGGATGGAGCTGAAAGCCACCAGTGCCCGAGGAAATCTGGCCTGACACATTTCGATGACCTCAGCCCATGTGTCTAGAGGTACAGGACCAGCGGGACATGAGTTTACACCAACATGAATTATAACATGTTTTAGATTTGAGTTTGCTGGAATTGATTTCAGCCAGATTATAAGATCTTCCACACTCATTCCAGGGATACATATTTTTAAAAGATTTTCATTGCGGGGGGGCTAATCTTTTTGGATTAATAAAGCGAATGACAGAGTCTCCAATGAGGAGCATGGTAGATTTATCAGGAATAGACATAACAGAAAGAGTTTCAAGTGGGGAAGGTTTTGCATCAGAGTACTTATTTCGTGGGTTAATAGTCATTTCTTTAATGGGATTGTTAGAGTTAGTTGTTACTTGATTTTCGTGGACAGAGAGAACAGTGAAGGGGTTAGATGTGGGAACTGAGTAGTGGATATTAGTGGCGGCCAATTCCGATGTAGGAGGTGGGGAGAGAGTCCCAAGATCTTTGTTTACTTTTCTCTCTAGTGGAAGTGCGTGTTTCGCTGCTGACTGTGATGCGGTAAGGCTTTCCGGTTTTTCATAGCCCTCAGACCATGACTGTGATTGAGAGTCTACAATAGAAATATTGTTTCCAGTAGATGATCGATTAAAGTCATTTGATTCTGTTTGCGTGAAATTATCGGCAGTTGGTGGATTTTTGGAAAGGAAAGGGGAAGTCTGTGAGGATACTGAAGCAGATTCAGTTGAAGCATGTCTAGTTTTTTTCATTTCAGAGTGGATAGTCCCTAGGCGAGTTTTTAGTGAGTGATTTTCTTTTACCAGTATTGCATTTGTCTTTTCTAGGTTAGTTATGTGTGTTTTTAAGTCTTCTAGGTTAGAACGGAATACATTGAATTTGTCGTTTATGTTAGTACGAAGTTCATTTTTAATAGAAACTTTTAGAGAGAGAGAGAGAGAGAGAGGAGAGAAGAGAGGAGAGAGAGAGAGAGAGAGAGAGAGGAGAGAGAGAGAGAGAGAGAGAGAGAGAGAGAGAGAGAGAGAGGAGAGAGAGAGAGAGAGAGAGGAGAGAGAGGAGAGGTTCAGACTTCAGACTTTTACTGTACATCGGCCTTAGGCCACAATACAAAAGAATGGTGAGTGTAGAGTGTGGGCATATGACATGGGTATTATAAACACATCACCATTAGCATATATGTATATGTGACGCTCCACCACATAATGAGACGCATTGCACCAGAGGTCAATTTTTAGTCATTGATTTATTATCTAGCTGCAATAAAATGGCTATACGATACAAAAAACAGATTGAAATTCGGACAATTCTAGGAAAAGTTATTGAAAGTTGAAATGCTAGACTGCAGGAAATGACAAAATGAGAAATTGACAAGTTTAGCATCCAAATTGGTGGTCAGAATGAGGGCTTGGGTATTTATCAAAACACGTTTAAAGGCAAAAGGAAACAAAGTTATGATTTGATATTTCACTTTAAGGTAGAATAATGGCTATACTTTAATAATCAATCAAAATCTCAAAATTGCCAACTTGACCCTATCTGCCTTTAATGGCTCCTAGCGGAAAAGTGGGTTATGTGCTAAACGACTCATTTCGTGGTGGAGCGCCACAATTATGAAATAATATAACAGCAATAATTAGACATGAAAAGTTATATCATCCATATCTTAAAATGTTTGTCACAAAGTAATTCACTTACGTCACAATCAACCGTGATTTAAATGTAGAACAATTTCTAGAGAGTTATCTTATTTCTTCTGTTGGTTGCATGAAAAATAAATCGTGATAAATAATATCTATCAGCAGGTACTGTAGCTTTTAGTAGCACATGTAAAGGAAGTCTTTTAGAATATTTCAGAAACCTTTCCCTCAAATCTTCATAGACAGGACAATGCAACAAAAATGTTCTTCATTCTCTATTTGGCCTTTACATACAGGACAATGCTTAGCTTCGTTTAAACTATTATACCTCTGTGTATTATTGTTCAATGGTAAAACATTGAAACGCGCTTGTGTAGCTGCAACGCGGAAACAATATATATCCATGTCACTAATAGACTTTTCTTTTTCAAATATATTCTTAAAGTTTCTATAACCATCATATCGCATACGGTCTCTAATGGTGCCAGTCCATTCCTGGGCAAACCAATCTACAATTCTTTGTTTAAAGACATGCAAGAACATTTTTATGTCACCTACTCCTTGGTTTAACCAAACGATATCATATCCAGTAAAACATAGTATTTCCCTGATTTTACAGGCCCAACATTGTTTGCCTTTGTTATCTAATTCTAATAACATATGATAAGCTTAATGTGGCAATCTTTCAGAATCCATGTGTAATAATTTAAAACAGAATCTTATGCATGCAACATATGTATTTACATACAGTGGGTACCTGCCGAGATCTCCATAAACCATTTTATTTGGTGTCCTGGCAAGCACACCTAAGAACCTTATACAAGCAATCAAATGGACTTTTTCTAGATGTTCTAGTATGTTCAACCCCCAAATTTCAGCTGAATATAACAATATTGAGAGGAGAGAGAGAGAGAGAGAGAGAGAGAGAGAGAGAGAGAGAGAGAGAGGAGAGAGAGAGAGAGAGAGAGGAGAGAGAGAGAGACAGAGACAGAGACAGACAGACAGACAGACAGACAGACAGACAGAGAGAAGAGAGAGAGAGAGAGAGAGAGAGAGAGAGAGAGAGAGAGAGAGAGAGAGAGAGAGAGAGAGAGAGAGAGAGAGAGAGAGAGAGGAGATTAAATACAAAGAATGTGCAGTGCAGTATTTTGCAGGATGTTAATTAGATCTGCATGTCGGTGTTAGGCATAAAGCAAAACACGACCTAAACATCAATTTGTTTTTCTTTTCATCAGTCGCAGGAAGGCAGGCTGGAGAGCTGGAGAGTGCTGATGACAGGGATGATGAACAGAAACTTCCAGACGACAGCTGTACTGACAGCACACAGGTCATGGCTGTCACATCTGACAAGACTCTGCCTACAAAAGATGCTGCCACTGACCTGAAGGACTCTTACACTGAATTGGAGTGCTTTGAAGATGTGACACCGGCGCCGATAGCTACAGGACGAATGCATGCAGATTCCGGGCCTATATCCAGCATTAACGCAGCACTACCTGAAACAGATCTTGGGACAGAAATGTCAACACCTGAAGACTTGCTGAACAGTAGTAGTTCTGATGAAACAGAACAACATTGTTCAACCCGTTGTTCATTTTGTTCAACATCTGATAGCTCCTCATCAGCATCATCTTATACAGACATGGAGCTGTCTGATCCCTCTGACGAGAACAGTGGTGAGGAGGACAGTACAGAAGACTGTCAACAGGAAGCAGATAAACATCCACATGGAAAGGATGCAGTTCCACCTCCGCTGTTCATGGAAAAATGGCAGATGCTGCAGGAGTTCACTCAGGAAGGTGGGTGTCTGCAACAAAGCCACTCTGATGTAATTCTTCATGTACCACCAGGTGCTGTGAGGGACAGCCCTGTTGAAGTCCGTGCTGCAGTGTGTGCTGATGTGGGCCATATCCGACGTGTGCTGAAGCTGTCAGATGATGAAGAAGTGGTGTCCCCTCTGGCTGAGTACTGGGCCGGGGAAGACTTCCACTTTCAGCGTCCTGTGTCTGTGGTCCTCCCCCACTGTCTGTCTGCAGACCATGACCTTGACCTTGTGCACGTCTACCATGTGTCCCACGGCAAACAGGGTGGAATAGAGGTGAAAAAACTTAAACGGCTGACAGACGATGGGCACGGTCCGCACAAAAAAGCCACAGCAGTGGTTGATGAAGCCCTTGATTTGTCTTCGATGACCATCACCTGTTTACCTTCAGAGGCAGAAAAAATACCTGATGCAAAATTCAATGTAACAAGAGACACAGACCCTGGACATTCAGCAGAAGATGCAGTGGAAGAATTGGGCACATTCAGAATGTCTTCAGAGGGCGTAGTGACAATAACAACTGACACTTTCTGTGGTTACGTCTGCGTTAAATGTGGTGATAAAGTAAAGAAATACAAACCGGAGCTCTTTATGGTGGGCTATGTTGCTGACAGCTCTGAGCCGTTCAAAATCTCTGCCTGTGTATGGGATGCCAGACTGAAAGTGAAAGATTTCAGGAAGGTGAGTTATTCTGCGAAACAGTGATGTATATAATCATGTTTTCTGTGAAAATATGACTCTGTATAGACATTGTGTAGTTCTGCAGGTTTTGAAATGAAAGCGATATGCTGCCTTATAAGCTTTTATGACATGTGTTTACCATGGTTTGAAAAACGTGTCCTAAACAATAAAAATCTGACTTGTATTCTAGGCCAAACAGTGGTTGTTATTGCAATCAAGCTTAAAAGAGTGATGTAGAAATATTCACAGTAACGGCAGTACCGGATTCTTATCTTCACTTTGCAGGATTGATTTTACAATTCTGTCTAAAATAGATAGATTTTTAGCGTAGCTTAATGTATTTGATTCGAAAAGTTTTATGAAGTTTATACCGGAAGGAAATAAACATGAAGTAAAACTTATGCTTAATCAGTCAACTTTCTGTTTGTCTAAGTGTCTAGTTGTGTATCTATCCATCTGTCTAACTATTTTTACATTTATGCAGATTGGCATACTAATCAATCATTCAATCAGTTCAATTATCTATGAATCATATATCAACATCCCTAATGAAATCTTTAGTCTTTAACTGTCTTTAAGCATCTTCTTTTGGGGCTTGAAACAGATACGTGGAATGTGAAGAACATCCACACAAAATTTTAACTAGTCAGCTGTTTAGGGCGGGACTCGGGTTTGTGTTGTTTTTGTGACAAACTTCACTAAAAGCTCGTTACTTTGAAATGCCGTTTCCTGTCGTAATGTTGTGATAAGATCTTTTTGTTGCACTGTGCATTGGGATCTAGTGTTCAATATCTGATTGTCTAAATTCAAACATTGTCTAAGTCTAATGGATGTGTTTAAATTTGCTGTATAATACCCAAGAGCTGATGTCTGATTGGTTCAGCAAAAAGTCAAAACAAAAAAAAACAGTTCTTATTGATGAACATTATGGGGATTTACATGTGGGGACTGCCACTGGCACGTCTTAATGCCCACAAGGATTGTCTTTAGAGGGGAGTTGCTGAACAGAACTGTGCATTGCATGTCTGGCTACTTTTTGTATTGGAGTGGATTATAGCATACGATGATTGACCCTGTTTTTATAAGTATAACAGTTTTTCTTTGTTGACAATGGTTTAGTCTTGTCAACTGTTAATATGAGAGACAGATACATAGACACAGACATAATATGGATTGTCTGTAGTTAGAGAAGAAAATATCAGTTTCTTGTATCCAGCTTTTAATTTCACAAAGAAAGCAAATACAAGATATCAACAGAAACTGTGTTAATCATGTGATGTGAGAGAAACATATAGAAATAAGATATATATATATATATATATATATATATATATATATATATATATATATATATAATATATATATATATATATATATATATATATATATATATATATATATATATATATGCATATGTGTGTGTGGGAGAGAGGAGAGAGAGAGAGGAGAGAGAGAGAGAGAGAGAGAGAGAGAGGAGAGAGAGAGAGAGAGAGAGAGAGAGAGAGAGAGAGAGAGAGAGAGAGAAGAGAGAGAGAGAGAGAGAAGTAGTCACCCACATTGGCATTTGCTCTTTGATGTAGAGGAAGGTGTAGTTTTTAAGTTATACCCACATAGAGTAGACGCTGTTGTTGAGAAAATTTTCAGTGACTATGCCACAGGATCATATCTGGTGTTTCAGGAGAAAGGAATACAGACAGACGGCACAGTGAACCAACTGTTTCTCCTTGACAACATTGCTGACTCCAAGCTCTGGATGTGCCTCAAATTACGAGACGGCGATAGAGTTCGACACTGCCTGGGAGAGGATGGAGATTCTCTTCTGCCAGTGTGCAAGGTACTGCCATGTCTGCCTCTTCCCTTAGCCAATGTTCTGAAGCATAAATAATGTGAAATGACTATGTCCACCTACCTCTTTCCATAAAGGAAATATTGACAGCACAACAAAGGAATGGATACTAGATTGACTTTATAGCCTAGTGGTAAAGATGGTTTCACATCAATCCTATGTGCCCACAAAGTTGTGGATTTGAATCTCGGTGATTGCTGAACTATGAATGGGCAAATCTAGGGGTCCCCCCAGGTTAACTGAAACAAAATACCTTCTGCCTGAATTCCCTTCATGTATATGCACAGGGAAACTTACGATGATCATGTTTGGGGGTGTTTCTTGTTCCTTAACTAGAGCTCGGGGGTTTAACAATCTTCAGATTTTGCATATTTGACCATCTGTTCCCACTATGAAGGTGGCCCCAATCTAACAACATGGATGAGCTGATATTAGGAAAAACAATAGGAATAATGTTTTAGGGGCTTAAGAAGAAACAATATTTGCCCCTGCTCGTTGTTTTATCTTTTTATGAAGTCTATTTGTCGCTCTTATCTGTGACTGTGTCTTTGTGTTGTCAGGCAATTGACTTTCAAGTATATTGCAAGAGATGCATTAAAAAGAGCAAGATCTCACCTATTTCAAATGACTGGTGGGTGGAATCGAGTGATAGCATCTCCACGTCACGGAACCTTGTGTTTGCTGTGAATGTGGCACATGTGGCAGCAAACCAGTCTCCATTGTGGAGGGATGCAGACAAGAAAGAAAAGGTCACCTCAGTTTCGTTCAAGGTAAATAATGACTTTGAGACAATTTGAAATGATGATGATTTATTCGGTGGCATACACAGCATTAGCTTAATTTGTGTCTGCTTTTCATGGAATATTGAAGAGACTCAACATGGTAACCCTTGAGGTTACAGCATTTACGACATGGATAGTGCCTTTCCACCATTCGAAGGTTATAGCCATGTTGTGGCCTCAATTTATTATCATGATGAAGGCAGTGATGACGCAGTTACAATATTAAGAAAGCATTTACACTGTCATATCCAAGAACAGTATTTTTAGATTACAGTTCATATTGGTAAAAAGTACCCAGGGCATTGCAAAGGAGGAAAGAGAGATTCCGCGTATGTGTGTGTGTGTGTGTGTGTGTGTGTGTGTGTGTGTGTGTGTGTGTGTGTGTGTGTGTGTGTGTGTGTGTGTTTGTGTGTGTGTGTGTGTGTGTGTGTGTGAGTGTGTGTGTGTGTGTATGGTGTGTGTGTGTGTGTGTGTGTGTGTGTGTGTGTGTGTGTGTGTGTGTGTGTGTGTGTGTAAAACGTTGGTAATTTTAACAGTTTCAGATGCTGGATGCAATGCAGTTGAACACTCCCAGAGTGCATTGGACACTTCAACTCAAGGGATTAAGCACAGAGAAGCTGACAGCTATAGCTCAAAGCTTAGGTGTCCAGCATTGTGTGCCTGGTAACATGAACAGGTAAGCCATTCCTCCGTATTGTCATTTTCTACCTCATTACCTACACATGATTTATTTTCTATATTCCAAGCATTACTTTATAGATGGTGAAGTTAGTTTCTTGAGAAAACAACGCATATAGGTCAATGGTTTATAGGGATTGTATAACTCAAATAAACGTTATCATAAGGTAAAAGTCTTACTTTTGTCATATCCAGTAGATTTGTAAGCTAAACAGCTCGTAGGTCAGTGATGTGGTTGGCAAAATCATTTTTAGAGTAAGTCAGTGAGCTCCTGTAGGAGCAAGTGTCACAATTTAAAACCAGCGCTTGGCTACTGGTGTATCTAGACATCATCTTGATGTCAGAACGCAGTTACTTTAATAATGAAGGGCAGCGACTGATTCATATGCCAATTCTCACTATCGATGAAACTCAGAGCTCTAGCCAAGGAAGGGGAAAAAACATTTTCATTTAGGCAGGTTTTCCCCACTGGCACAGAATCGTTGCATATCCCAAAGATGTGTGTGTGTGTGTGCGTGCGTGCGTGCGTGCGTGCGTGCGTACGTACGTGCGTGCGTGCGTGCGTGTGTGTGAGGGTGGGTGGTGAGTGTGTGTTGTGTGTGTGTGTGTGTGTGTGTGTGTGTGTGTGTGTGTGTGTGTGTGTGTGTGTGGTGTGAGGGTGGGTGGTGAGTGTGTGTGTGTGTTGTGTGTGTGTGTGTGTGTGTGTGTGTGTGTGTGTAAAAAGCCTGCCATCCTTTGGGTGTCAGCTGGTAAGATGCATGACCCAGGCGTGGAAGGCTGTCTGTATTCAGTTCTATTACTGCTTTGATTTTCTCTGACGTGTTTGGATCAGTGTTGCCTTGTGACCTGTGCATTCTCTGCATGCTTGATGTCTGTCAAGGCCATTGCATCCTTTGTTAGCGCTTTTTGGACATGAGAGCTTCTGATGTCAGATTTTCAAGTGTCTGCTGGCAGGTTGTTTAGGGTATTAGGGATGACATGACTTTATACAATGCTTCATTATTTTCTGGTAGATTGTGTTAGTCAAGGAACTCTTTTTTACCCCTCAGAATGGCCTTTTTGAAAATGCTTTTTTATTTTCTGAGCTAATGAGGAGGAGACTCAGGGTACCGTCTCCTCACAATCTTTAAGATGGCTATCTGTTTCGAAAATCAAATCTTCATCTAAGCTGGCTGCCAAGAGTGTATCATCCTTTTCTTCCTCTTTAGAATCTGATTCCAAGTCACACATTGTGAGCCTTCTTCCTATGTTCTGATTCCCCTTTGCCTGTCACTTCCTCATCCAAGTTAGTAGTGTTGATGAAAAATGCACCCTTTCATTTTGCTTTTCTTTTCTCACTCCTCGCCTAGAGATCCGAGATTTATTGATGGTAATGTTTTGTGTATGGACCGTTTTTAAGGTTCACATTCAACAGGGGGATGGTGTGTAAACACAGCACCTGTGTGTATGCATTTTAAAAATTCCTGTCATATCTTCCCACCCACAAGAAATAACCTACACTTTTGAAACTTCAAAACAAGTTTTCAACGTGTGTTAGCACTCACAACTTTGATTTTGGGGGAAAAGAGTCAGTGCTAATGACAACACCAGTGCAAAATTCCTTTAAACGGGTTACTCTGGGGTGGCTCAATCCCAGGCCATCTGGTCACAAGCACAATGTGTTAGCCACTAGGATATCCTGCCCTCTTGTTTTGATTTTGAATCGGAATGGTTGTGATTGCATAGTTTTTCAGTCGTAGCTACCAATCCATCAAAGCAGCAGGACATGCCTGTTTGCATCCAGCGACTGCAAACCCACAAAGCCTACAGGCGTGGTGCTATGATGCTGTGCCTGCTTGCGTTCCTGGTATTATTCTGTCTTTCCGTCAGTCACGGCTGACTCCCTCTTCATTCCTACTCCTCCCAGCTTGTTTTACAACACTGATAACAGAACAGCAGCTGGAACTTTTTGTGGTGGAAACAACAGTGTTTGTGAAGATGAATATAAAGGTAAATGTGATGAAGAATGCCAGCAACAGAACACAGTGTGCAACATTACACTCCAATCAGATCACAACAGAGACCAACAGCTGAAAAGTGAAACAGGCGACGCTGTCACTCCTGATGCATTGAACAGTCTAGATTTACCTGTGGTCCGAAATGTGACCGATCAGAAGATGACAGTGTGGCTTCTAACGTTGCAGCAGAAAGGCCGGAGTGTTCTGTGAGGGGTGATAGAAACATTACTGTTGAACACAGACAGACACTGCTGCACGATAATGAACCACGTGACGTAAGCCAGAAAATCTTGATGGAGATGAGAAGAACTACGGGGATAGCAGAAAGAATAATGGAAAAAAAGTGAGGCAGTATTACAGAAACTCAATAGTCACAGTGAAAAGGGGAAGAGAGAAATCCTGGACTGAACACTGAAGACGAAAGACGCTGAATCCTCCTATGGTGGATATGGAAAAAAGCTTCCCTGATGTTGACTATGAACTAATCAGTGAACTCAATATGTCTATATTTCTGTGAAATGGCCTCTATGGCGCAATGACCTTTTTGTGGGATTTTCTTCACAACATTTCATATGCACCGATTTGGGATCAAACGATGATAAGCCAAGATCCCGTGCGGTAAAGAACCGAAATCTATAGCCTGAAATACTCTAAAAGTGTGTGTGTGGGGGGGGGGGGGGGGGGGGGGGGGGGGGGGAGGGGAAGCTGAACACAAAAAGGAAAAATGAGTACACACTGGGATATCATATCATATACAGCTACGGGCTCTCTAGCCCTAACCCGAACCCCGCACCACACGAAATTCCTAGACGAAGATTTCCTTCTCAGCACCTGCTGATAGTCTGTCAGCTCTCTGCTGACTTTACGACCAGTGTTAAACCCAGTCTCTGCTGATTTACCCTCATGATCTGTTCTTCAGTGTGCTAAAACTCCATGTGTAAATTAACTACTATGGGATTTTTACAGTTTATAATTTGATGCTGATGCACATGTATGATCAAACAACGGGGGTACAAGAGGGAATAACTCGAAGGAGAAAATCAAATTGTACTATCTCTTTGACGTGGTGCATATCGTCAGAACCAAACTGTTTCAAAATTTATATAAAACAATGTTTATGATTAAATATGATCTATCTATCTATCTATCTATCTATCTATCTATCTATCTATCTATCTATCTATCTATCTATCTATCTATCTATCTATCTATCTATCTATCTATCTATCTATCTATTCATTCCATTTATCCATCCATCCATTCATCCATCCATCCATCCATCCACCCACCCACCTACCCATTCGTCCATCCATCCATCCATCCATCCATCCATCTGGATAACCATCCATCCATCCATCCATCCATCCATCCATCCATCCATCATCATCCATCTGTCTATCTGTCTATGCCTTAGTCTGGCGACTGTGGGGGAACCCTTGAAGACTTGACAACCAGTTCCCTCCATTCTTCTCTCTGTTCTGCCTTTCTGAAAATTTTGTTGAGTTCTAGGCCTGTCCAATTGATGATGTTGATTTATGAATATGCCATTTAAAGGTTATATCAAGAAACTATACATCATCTGGTGCTCTACAGGTTCATTATCTCTATCTCCATCTATCTCTTAGTCTGGTGACCGTAGGGCACCCCTGAAGAGGTTCATTACAATCCTGATTTTCATCAAAGCGTTACAACTTGCTGTTCAAAGGTACAACCGTAAGCAAAGTTGAAGAAACATTTTATATTTATTTTTCATTCTTTTCCATTAATGCTTGTCTGCCATTCATCATTTAGAAACAGATGATGATGATGGCGATGCTATGTTTCAGGGAAAATGCTGAAACACATTTCAGACGACAGCTCATACAGACGATTATCAGTGAAGGATCCACCCAGTTCATCCAAGTCTTGGCAAATCTCCCTCAAACGTCGCTGCATCAAAATGGTGAAGAACCTCAGGCGGCCAACAGTCCTCCACAATTCAATACTTCTTCACCACTTGTACAGTCTTCCGTGAATGGGCATGAGGGATCACCTGAGGAGACCACACCTAAAGTCCCTGACACTCAGAGTACACCGTCCTCATTCAGAGGAATCCAGGAGACTCAGAATGACCAGCACATGTCTGACAACCTGACCACAAACGATTCTGCAGTTTGCTATAACGATCACACAAAGCCCAGCCTGTCATCTAGTGTGTCATCAACGTACCCTCCTGTATATGATGAACACGTAACGAATTCCTGCCATGAAGGACAGGTTTCAGGTGAAACATCAACCATGGACGAGGCAGAGAAAATACTGAATGGAGCCCCACATCTTTCTCACAACACTATATCAACACTCTCACTGTCTGAAATCAGTATCAGGCAAGGTTACATCAGCAAAACGACCATTCAGGGTTTGGATGATGAAGACACAACCAAAGACGGCATGGAAGAATATTTTGAAGCACAGGGAAAATGACAGACATGTTGACAATAAGAAAGAAGTAGCTTCATGACAGTCAAGTAGCAAGCCATAGAATCAGGTTATTCCATCAGGAAAAACACAAACCTATGCACAGTTAGGACAGCTTATGAACTGTCTGCTTACTATCAGCTGGTTGACTGGGTGGATGACATGATAGAGGGTGAGAAGGAGCACTGGACTCCTGGAACAGTCTTTTTATAGGGTGTGCAATATATGGACATATTCTGTAATTCTGTAATTGTTTGTGTGTGAGTGCACGTTAGAATTTGTTTAAACTATTTTTTGTTGTTGGTTGCTTGTGTCTTGTATAGGTCAAATGCAAAGCGCTTTGATTTGCTTTTTGCAAGATATATCGCTATATACATTCAATGTGTAGTTGTTATTGTTGTTGTTGCGTTGTTGTTGTTGTTGTTGTTGTTGTTGTTGTTGCTGCTGTTGCTGTTGCTGTTGTTGTTGTTTGTTGTTGTTATTATTATTATATTATTATTATTATTATTATTATTATTATTATTATTATTATTATTACAGAATAATTACCTGGTAACTGTAGTTTAAAACTAATCTGTAACATGTGTCAATAGTTTTTGACATGTGTTTGAATCTTATCCAGAGTTTTCAGTTCATGTGTGCACCAGAGGAGCAAATAATGTATTAGAAAGGTTGTATGTTTAGAACGTTTTCCTTGAAACTTTCTGTTATTCGTGTCGCTTATGATTCGCATGTGACAGACTTGCCGTGAGTTTCAGTTAAACTTTGTTAGCTTTGCAATTGGCGTGGTACAGATTCCTTGACTCTATGCCCGTTTCAGTTTTTTTTTTATGGTAAAAGCCCAGTCAAAGGACGCTACTTACGTCAATAGTTTGAGGTCGTGGAATGTAGGGTGAGGCTTCATTGAGCCTGGTGGATAGAAGGTAGCAATATGTTTATGAACTCCAAGGCTACCTGCTGCCCTGCATCTGCCACCCTTTACCATTTGCATGTTGATTGAATAACGTGATGGAGAAAGAGCTCTTGTTTTATACCAAGTGGGTTGTGCAAATAGAAAAATACACAGCATGCACTCAAAGCCGCATCAGTGTATACAGTTATGCAGCTAATGAAGCATCTGTTAGGTGGATGTTTGGCAGACATGGCGTAGCAAGTATGGAGTATTTCAAATGCTGTGTCATCTCTCACAAAAATAGAATGAAAGCAGATTTAATAAATAAATAAAGGACTGGGGTAACTTTGCGTAGCTTGGATACTAGCTCATTTATCGAAATAAAGATTGTTCAGTCTTCCCTGTGTGTATTTCTTTGTAGCAACACAGATTGTGTTTATGTAGTGTAGTTGTGAGGGGGCTAACACAACGACATATATATATATATATATATATATATATATATATATATATATATATATATATATATATATATATATATATATATATATATATATATATATATATACATACATGTAGTGTAGTTGTGAGGGGGCTAACACAACGACATATATAAATATATATATATATATATATATATATATATATATATATATATATATATATATATATATATATATATATATATTATATTATATATATATATATATATATACATACATACATATAGGAAACATTGTAATCAGTACAGCAAAGTTGTCATTTGGCTAACTGGAGGCTTGATATCAGTTGGGAATATTATTGTAACCAGGATAGCAAAGTTGTCAGCTGGCTAACTAGAAATATGAAATACATCGTTATTAAGATAATTGAGTTGTCAGTTGGCTCAGACCATGTTTTTATTCATTTAAGATGAAGTGTGCCTTCTTCGTATTGTCAACTGTTATTGATGATGAAAAGTTTTCAGGCTGGATTAGGCCTGTGATTGGGTTTATATACCTGTGATTTTCCATCTTTGTTAAGTGCTGCTTGTTATTGTTGTTGCTGTTAATTTTTTCTTGTTGTGATAAGTACTATTTCTGATAAGTTCTACTACTTGCCATCTCGATAAATGTTACTTTTAGAAAGAGCTGCCTGTGACTGTTTTGGTAAAAGCTATTTTTATATGAATATATAATAATAATAATAATACATGGAATTTATATAGCGCTATATCTTGTAAAAACAAATCAAAGCGCTTGCACTCGACCCTCACAACAAACAATCAATGACAATAAATCATTCTAGCAAATTCGAAAGCACACACACGCGCGCGCGCGCGCACACGCACACACACACACACACACACACACACACACACACACAACACACACACACACACACACACACACACACACACACACACACACACACACACACACACACCAACACACTTATAGAGGTTATACATTTTGACAGGGTGAATGGAATTTCAAATGTTGAAGGCAGGGACAAATAGGAGATGAAAACAGAAGACAAAAATCTTAGGTTTGAAACAAGTGTGTCTTGAGGTTGGTTTTAAAAGTGTCATATGTAGGCTTTTGCCGAAGGGATAGAGGGAGGTCATTCCAGATTGATGGACCAGAAATAGAGAAAGAGCGGGGGCCAACGGTAGATAGGTTGAATCTCGGAACTTTTAAGGATAAGGTATCTGCAGCCGAGCGGAGGGAACGAGAAGGTGTGTACACGTGAAGACATTCACAGAGGTAGGAGGGTGCTGTTTTGTGGAGACATTTATAACAGAGAATACTGATCTTGTAGTTAACTCTCTGTGGCACAGGCAGCCAGTGGAGAGATTGCAAGAGAGGAGTAATGTGTTCAGATTTTTCATATGTGTTCATGAGATGTGTTCATATACTGCTTGTTGTCACCTCCATATCTTACATGATAAGATTTGTTTGTTGGTGTTATCATAAATGTTACTTTAAGGCAGGTAATGTTTGTTCTTTCGGTAAGTGCTGCTTATTGTTTTGATAAATGCTTCTTCCGATAAGTGCTGCTTATTGTTTTGATAGATGCTACTTTTTATAAGTGCTTCTTATTGTTTTGATAAATGCTTCTTTTGATAAGTGCTGATTATTCTTTCGATAAATGGTACTTTTGATAAATGCTGCATGTAAGCATATTGATAAGAGTTACTTTTGGTAAATGCCACTTGTTGTAATCTTGATCAATAGATGTTATCGGAATGATTTCTTCTCATTGTAATCATGATAAAAGTTAATTTTTATACTTTTTGCTTGTTTTCAACATAATAAATGATAGTTTTTGTAATTACAGCCTGTTGTAATCATGATAACTCTTACTGTTCTTGCTTTGGTAATTTCTGCTTTGCGAATTTCTGCTTGTTGTCATTTTGATAAATGATCTGTTTACGATACAGCTTTGTGTTGGTTTAATAAACAGTACTTGTGATAGATGCTGCTTTGCTTTTGATAAATGCTACTTAAGATGAAAGCTTCTTGATGAATATTGCTTTATTTATTTGCTGCTTTTGGTGAATACTACTTGTTATACATGCTGATTTTTTTTGGCTGCCTCATCTTCTGTAACATACCCGTCCTGCTTTTCCCACGCTGCTCATTTTATTCTCCCTGCCACAGCCATACCCTGATTCGTTATGTTTCATCCTCAGGGTTGGGAGTCCACAGGGAGCCTATCAATATTAGGCCACCATGGGGCCACCATCCAGAGGGGCCCTGCACTTCTGCTGGGTCACTTTGGTGGTGTTCAGTGGTGCCTGTTCTGAGCGTACATACGCCGGAAACCACCTACTAAGCCCCCTACTAACGACATTATTTGTTCAGTGGCAGAACCAGACTGAGTGAGTCACCCGTGGCGACCACCACAGCAATCCTTCAACAACTGCCCCCCCCCCCCCCCCCCCACCAACCTCCAACTCTAGTTGCTTTGATACAAACTCACCATAGGCACAAAAGTGTATGGGAAAACCAAATCTGTGGTCACCATGAGACCAGTACAATGGCGGCTACCGAATCAGATGCAATTTATTATATAAAAAAAAATTGCATGGCAATCGATGGTAATGAGGGTGATGTAATGATTTTGCTATGGGAGTGCATATGCTTTGAGACTACTTGACATGTTTCTGCCCTACCCTTACTATAATGGTAATTATATTCCAGCATCAATCAGGCCCGAGAGATACAGACACCTGAAGCGTTGGTCAGATAATTTTAGCAACTCTCAAACTCGCATCTGTAAAGTGGATGAAGCTTGACTGTGTGGTCCCGGTCTCCCCACTGAGCCCACGGTACACTCAATCTGGGTAAGAGCTAGTCGGAGTCCGAAAAAACCCTATGCCTTTTGTTGGATTCGTACCTGTGACCTTCCATTCCAAAATCCAAATCACTAACCACTGCACCATGGTGGCTGGTATACATGCTGATTTGATAATGATGCTT
This sequence comes from Stramonita haemastoma, assembly GCA_030674155.1. Lineage (NCBI taxonomy): Eukaryota > Metazoa > Mollusca > Gastropoda > Neogastropoda > Muricidae > Stramonita > Stramonita haemastoma. The sequence goes on along the minus strand of CM060335.1, from coordinate 37,794,146 downwards.
TAATAAATGTTGTTTTAATGAATGCTGTTTGATAAGTGCTGTTTTGATGCATGTTTTTTTTTTATATTTATAAATACAGTTTTCATGAATGTTGCTCGATAATGCTGTTTTAAATGTTTGATAAATGCCGCTTTTGGTGAATATTTTTTTCTTGTAAAATTAATGATTTTTTGATCAATGCTGTTTTTGAAGTGTTGCTTTGAAATCTCTCTTGGCAAATTCTGGTTTGGTAAATGCTACTTTGATCAATGCTGCTTTAATTAATACTGCTTTGCCAAATGCCTCTGTGATAAATGCCACTATAATAAATGCTGTTTTGGGTAAATGCTTCTTTTTTACATATGCTACTTTAGAAAATAAATGTTGCTTATGTTAAGTTATAAAAGCCGGTTCTGATGTATACTGCTTTCTTCAAGTCCTGTGATAAATATTGCTTTGATAAATGCCACTTAAATGAGTGGCACTTTTTCTTCAAATGATGCTTTAAAAAAAAAAGTTGCTTTTGTTAAAGATTGCTTTGATAAACGCTGTTTTGTTACATTCTGCCGGCAATAAGTGCTGTTTTGGTAGATACTGCTAGCAATAAATGTTGTTTTGTTAATGCTGCTTGGAATAAATGCTGCTTTTGTTAGATAATGCTTGTAATAAATGCCGCTTTGTTAAAAAATACTGCTTGGAATAAATATTGCTTTTGTTCGATGTTGCTTGTAATAAATGTTGCTTTTTGTAAAATGCTGTTTTGTTTCATACAGTTTGCAGTTAAAGCTGCTACTGTTACACACTTCTTAGAATAAATGCAGCTTTTGTAAACACTACTTGTAATATACTGGCTTTTATAGAATACTGCTTTCAAGAGATGCTGCTTTTGTAAAGTACTGCTTGTAATAAATGTTGTTTTTATTAAATACTGCTTTCACTATATGTTGCTTTTGTTAAAATACTGCTTGCAATAAATGCTGCTTTTGTTAATAACTTCTTGTAACAAATACTGCTCTTGTTAAAATTCTGCATGGAATAAATGCTGTTTTTGTTAAATACTTCAAGTAATGCTGCTTCTGTTAAAATTTTACTTCTGATAAATACTGTTTGGTGTTAAACATTGCTTGTAATAAATGCTGCTTTTGTTTAAATACTACTTCTAATATATACTGTTTGGTGTTAAACACTGCTTGTATCAAATGCTGCTTTTGTTTAGTGATTCTTTCGATACTGCTGCTTTTCACTCACTCACTACTCACTCAGTCCCATGTCCCAAAGGACGTAGGGGGGACATGAGAGAAGACGCAACGGAGATCTTTTTCCATGCTTCACGATCCTGTGTGGCTAGTAGGAGGCGTTGCAGGGGTTGGGCAGTCCAGTCTTTGATGTTGTCAACCCATGATTTCTTTTGGCGGCCTCTTCTTCTCTTGCCCTCGACTGTTCCTTGCAAGATGGTTTTTGCTAGGGTGTTGTGTCTTGTGGTGTGACCAAACCACATCAGCTTTCTCCTCTTTATGGTGGAGAGCAAAGGCTCTTGGGGGCCCACACGCTTTTTGATTTCTTCTTTCACATAGTTATTGGTCTTGTGTTCTTTGTATGATATTTTGAGGAGTCTTCTGTGGCACTTGTTCTCGAATGCTTGGATTCTTCTCTCTAACTCTGCTGTCAGAGTCCATGATTCACAGCCATATAGGAGGATAGATATCACGAGGGATTTGTAGAGGTGGTATTTGGTGCAGAAGCTGATGTTGTTGCTTCTGATGATCCTCTGGAGTCTGACTAGAGCAGATGTTGCTGTTGCAATGCGAGCTTTCACTTCATTGTTTGATGTGCCATCTTTTGTTAGGATGGAGCCTAAGTATTTGAATTG
>CM060335.1:37734566-37779566 GCA_030674155.1 Stramonita haemastoma | reverse complement strand
TGTGTGTGTGTGTGTGTGTGTGTGTGTGTGTGTGTGTGTGTGTGTGTGTGTGTGTGTGTGTGTGTGTGTGTACGTATGTGTGTGTCTGTGTCTGTCTGTCTGTCAGTCTTTTCCTCTCTCTTTCTCTATGTCTGTCTTCCTCTTCTTCACAACACTAAGGGGAGTAATCGGTGGGAGATGGGGTACAATTGGGAGGGAGACGGGGAGCAGTTGGCTTTCCTTTGTTCTTGTATCTGTCCAACTCAGTAGGAGCAGCTTCGTACAATAACACATTGATATTGTCAGCTGCTTTAATCCTTGTGTCATAACCATGTGTTTGTGTTTAGGATTTGCAGCCATAGTAATAATTATGTCAGTTCTACTATGATTCCAATATTTTCATTTTCAGCGGGTAAGAAATAATGCGAACTTTCCAGATGTTGTTTTGTTGGATCAATCGGCTTTCCGCCATGTTTACTCTTGTTTGATTCGTTGGTCTAATTTTGCTTTGAGCAAGTGCTAACTTGCAAGAAAACCCTCCTAAAATGTTAGTCATTTACAAATCCAGCAACAAAAAAAGGTGTAAAGGAAGATGTGACAAAGTACAGTCAGAGAAACAGGCAACCAAACGGGCATACCAACGGTTATAGAGACTGATAGAGAGACCAAAATAGAACCAATCAATCCATCAATCAGAACAAATCATGCAATCAGTCGATAAACTAATCAATCTGGAATACTTTATTTTGAAAAGAAGCAAGCAAAAGAGCAGAAGACATCAACAGCAAGCAGTTGACATTATTATCATTATTGTATGGATTCTTGATAAACTCTCAGTGCAAAGACACAATAATTTGAATATTGGCTAAAATTGATTAGCATGTATAAGATAAATATGTTGGCCAAGCAAACAACAGAAACACCTAAAGTTAATGACGACAGTTCTGCCAGGTTAAGCTGAGAGCGGAAAGAAAGGAAGAAGATCACCCAGAACTATTTTGCTGCAACGTGTTGCAATTTTTCTCATATGAATTTGTTTTTTTTTTACATTTATAGTTTCTTCTTCTTCCCCCAACGCCCAGGCAGCAACTATTCTTCATCATATTATGAAAATGCGTTACTCTGCCCTTAAGTGCCTGGAAAGTCAGGCCCAGTGCATTTGACCTCTGCGTGATTCAGCGTTTTATACACCATAATTATTCAGAAAAAGAATGACGGACTCAATAAAGAATCTTTATAAGTTATGCAATTCTTTGATGGTTACTTGAAGACAGCTCAGCTTTGGAAGAAGAAACTGATTATATAACTATTGTCAAACTGTGCCACAATGACTTTATAGCTATGTTACCAATTAGTCATTGTGTGCTTAAATGATTTTCTACATATGCTATCCATGTGCTCTCCGGAAAAAAACCCAAAAACAACAAAACAACCCGATATCTTATACCTTACATTATTATTGTCAGATACTGCCAACAGGACTTTTTATCTATATCATCTTATCTTTAGATTGTGCCAAAACTATTCTATCTACATCTTAATTTGTGAAATTGTGCCAAAGTTACCTTGTATTCACATTGCGAACGGAACGCAAAGTCTAAATAAACTTATGTTAACACTATCACAGTCAAACTATGTTAAATGATCTTGTATTTACACCATCATTATCAAACTATGTTCAAGATGTGTGTGTGTGTGTGTGTGTGTGTGTGTGTGTGTGTGTGTGTGTGTGTGTGTGTGTGTGTGTGTGTGTGTGTGTGTGTGTGTGTATGTGTGTGTGTGTGTACTGTGTGTGTGTGTGTGTGGTGTGTGTGTGTGTGTGTGTGTGTGTGTGTGTGTGTGTGTGTGTGTGTGTGTGTGTGTGTGTGTGTGTGTGTGTGATCTGCAAACCTGATGTTCAAAGTAATGATCGTATATGTTTGAAAGACAACATCTTTGTACAAAACTATTATGTAATGATTATTTTTGGCAAATAAAATATTTCAACATCAAGAGCTGAATCCACTAAAACGCCATCACTACACCGTCAAGCTTCTATGTTACAAAAAACACAAACCAATCCAAGGGGAGGCAAAACGTTTTTTTTTTCTTTCTTTTTTTAAAATACAGATTATAATATTTTTTAGGCAACAATCAAAGCATCCATCTTAATGAAAATGTATTTTCAAAGAGCGCAATCAATACCATTACTGCTAACATCATTCAATTCCATAGTTTTAGTCTACAAAATTATTAGAAGAAAACACGACGTCATGTAATATATATATATATATATATATATATATATATATATATATATATATATATATATATATATATATATATATATATATATATATATATATATATATTGATGAGTCTACAAGCTCTAGCCGTGTGTGTGTGTGTGTGTGTGTGTGTGTGTGTGTGTGTGTGTGTGTGTGTGTGTGTGTGTACGTGTGTACGTGTGTACGTGTGGTGCGTGTGTGCATGTGTGCGTGTGTGTGTGTGTGTGTTCCTCAGCTATAACTCGGGCTCACAAATGGTGATTTTTATGGGTATTGTGCCAAACTTTCCCACCATTTAGGCAGCCGCATTCCGACCTCAAGGACAGTATATCAACACGACACCTATGTGCAAGCTGGTTTGTTTCTGTCATCTGTTCCTACCGGCACACAATGGCCTACTCTTGCTAAATGCGGAAGGGGTTTTAGTATATGTGCAAGATGTTCTGGGTGTGTTTGCACACGGGGCCTCGGTTTACAGTCTCAACCAAAGGACTATAACATTCAGTTTGACTTCTTCGTCAAACAGGGAGGAAAGGGATAGGCTGGGAATCGAAGCCAAAACCTCACGGTTTACGTGTCGGCAGGGAAACGTCTTCACTATCCGGCCACCCAGTTTCTTATCATCCATATATATGGATGATAAAAAAAACATAATTATAAGTGGTAATACAATCGGGGCTGTCCATAGCTTCAAATATCTGGGAGCAATAGCATCAGATGAAGGATCAAAGTCTGAAATTCTCTCCAGGATAGCCCAGACCACAGCTACAAAGAACAAGCTGAAAGTCCTCTGGAATGATAAGAACACTGCCATCAGCTTCAAGATCAAACTAATGCATTCCCTGATCATGTCCATATTTTGGTATGCATGTGAAACATGGACCATAACAGCAATCATCGAAAGAATACAGGCAATGAAAATGAGATGCTTTAGCAAACTCCTTGGCATTTCATACATAGATGACATCACTAATGAAGAGATGAAAACCAGAATAAAGAATATCATCAGAGCATATGAAGAGCTCGTGACTTCAGTGAAAAACACGCAAGTTAAAGTAGTACGGGCACGTCACACGAATATCTAGACTGGCCACGACTATCTTATAGGGAATAGTTAAAGGAGGGAGATAAAGAGGCATACAGAGGAAACAATGGGAAGACAACATCACAGAGTGGGCGGGCCTTGGGTGGAGTGATCTGCTATGGAGGGCAAAGGAATGATGGTTGCAAAATCTTCAGTGGTACCCCCAGTCTGCAGGACTTCAGAACAGGTGAGAGTAAAGGAGCATGACATTAAGTGGTAAAAATACAAAAGTGATTAACACGACTATAAGGCTTTGTGGCCATCAAAATAGCAATTGCACCAGCAAGATTAGCACTTAGAAGCCACAAAAGAAACGCTAATGTTGACAAGATCATGGCATATAATGACCATCAAAAAAACATTTACAATAATAAGATTAGCACTTTGTAGCCACAAAAGAAACATTGACATTAACATGATTATGGAACATAGTAACCACAAATTAACAATTTCAACAAGATTAGCACTAAGAAACCACCAAAGAAATAATGACATTAACAAGATTATGGGATAAAGGGACCATCAAATAAGCTACCATCTCAAAAAAAATATCTACATTGTGTGATTATCAAACCTAACTACCACACCAATAAGATCTCAGTTATTCAATGCTTATCAAGATAATTATTTCACCAGGATTTTTTTTAAACTCTAGCAGAAACTTCTAATTTACCAGCATATACATCACAGCAGAAAAGTAGTATCTGCAATCTAGACATATGATACATAAACCATTATGCATCCATGGAACTATGAAACAAAATATGATGATACAAAAGTGAAACATGGGGATTTTTTGTGAGAATTGCACGACATTTAAGGCTAGGAAGTCATGTGACTGTACTGCTTCTATAGGTTGTAATATTAACCAGGAAAGCACGAAAAGCATCAAGAGGTGCCAAAAGCAGTAATAGCAAATCAATCCAAATGTTTTGTGTTTGTGTTTTTTCAAATAATGATGAAGATAAGAAGGCAACGGTCATTTGGCATGTACATACAGGACAGCTCTTTGACCAAAAAACAGAGAAGTGCACATATCCAACATCACTTAGCTAAGACTGCTAAACTTAGCATGCCCCTTCCTTTAACCTAGTCCATGGTGTGGACAGTTCCTGCTATAATTAGCACCTGCTGGCCCAGCAGCTGTGCTGGGCTGGAATGGAACAATTAGCAGCTCAGAGCAGCTGAAAGTGGGGGAAACTGACAGATGTGAGATGCAGAGTAACGCAGAATCATGACACTATTCCCATTCTCTTTAATTATCATGCAATACAAGAACATTGCCTATGATTCGGTTACCCCAAGCTGCTCTGGTCTCATGGTGACTCCAGCTTATGTTTCCCATACACTTCTGTGCTTGTGGTAGATTTGTGTCAAAGCCTTTGGGGCTAAAACTTCACAGGAGAAGGTCGATGGAGGGATGCCAGGGTGATTGCCACCCGGGATGGGTGTCTCGATCAATCTTGCTTTGCGACTGAGCTATTACTGCCATCAGCAGGTGGCTTAGTAGGTGGTGTCTTGCGTTGTTACCTCAGAACATGCACAATCTATAACTACCACAATGTGACCCAGCAGCAGTGCATGGCCCCTTTCTCTCGTAGCCCCATGGCAGCGTGACATTTATCGACTCCTTAAAGACTTCTTATCCTGAGGATGTAACACGACGAATCTAGGTATGGCTAGGGCAGAGAGATTGGAATAAGTAGCATGGCAATAGCAGATCGGAACGTCACAGAAGATAAGGCAGCAAAAAAAAACCCAAACAAAGCAAGAAGAAACACACACAACTAGTACCCTTTACTGATTGTGCTGTGATTGATATCTTGTAATTGTCTTGATGTTCCATGTACAGGTAACACTGTCAGCAAGTAATGATTGCTCCAGTAAAGGTTGTTTAAAAGGAAAGTATATGTGTAAAGAAGAGTACTAGTGGCAGAGATGAAATGCTTCCAGACACTCCTTGGCATCACCCACAAAGACCACATAAGCAACAAAGACATGCACAACAAAATCCAGCAAACCATTGGGCCCCTTGAAAGCCTAACAACAATCGTAAAAAGACATAAGACTTAATGGTATGGCATGTCACAAGATCAAAAGGACTTACAAAGAAATACTACAAGACACTGTCCATGGAGGAAGAAAAAGAGGCAGACCATGGAAGTGATGGGATGACAACATCAGAGATTAGACAGGCCTAGAACTCGAGAAAACCCAAAAAGAGGCAGAACAGAGAAAGGAATGGAAGGAACTTGTCAAGTCTTCAGGGGTGCCCCCACGGTCGCCAGACTACGGGATAGAAGATACATTCAAAATCATACTTAACACGGTGCAAATTGTTCAGACCTATTGCTCGAGGACATTAGGCCAAGCCTTGCATCTGTGACAGTTGGATGGCGGAGTTACTGGACTTTCTTTTCTTAATGACAAACAAACCCTATTTATCAGAGGAACACTTATACAGAGAGCTCATCAAAAACTAGCACTCGATCTGATAACGAGCATCACGCATCAAAAACGTCATGTTTTATGAACCAGTTTTTGTCTGGACAATATTTAGCGTTCACAAAAACAAAACGAAGCCTAGCAGACATCTGGATAACAGCAAGTAGCACTTGTTAAAGGTAGCATTTTAAAGCAGGAAAATGTATCACACTTACTAAGGTTTATACTTACCAAAACAACAGGTAACAAATATCAAAAGTGTTGTTCATATTGAGGACAAGTGGAACTTAAGGTAGATTTTCTTACAAGAACATCATGCAGCACTTTTAACCATAGTGTTTATCAAGACAAATTAGCCTTTATTAAGGGCAACATTTTCAAGACAACAAGTAGCACATTATAAAGTAACATGTATGAAGGGAAAAAAGCAACAAAAAAACCCCTGACAAAAATCCTCTTAATAGCTTCTCACCAAATGTACACATAAATATGACCAAAAAGTTATAAACAGTAGCATCCATTACAAAAAAACATTTGTCAACACAAGTGGGCCTTTAAAACTAGCATAATTATCAGCACAACTGTAAATAGCATCTAATACAAGTAATAATTGACAATGTAACAAATAATTTATAACAGTGGCAAACAATACTTAAAAAAAAAAGTCAATGATACAGATGAAACGGAGTAAAAAGGTACAAGTAAAGATGTCCCTATAACCTTTTTTAGTCATTGGGGAGCGAGGTGTCAGAGACCTCAGCATCTCCAGCTTATTCATCCTATTGAGGGTGGCGGTCATCTCCCCTCCCTTGCTGCTTTACCTTCCTGTCCCTGAAGAGGACAGGTACCAATTCACAGCTGGGTGGAATGGGGATTTACTAAAGCCGAGGCGTACGAAATGTCACTCATCCACTTGGTAATCACACTCAACAAAAGAAGCGGTGCTTATCAAAAGTTGCCTTTCTATCTTGCAATAAGCAGCATCGACTGGTTACTCTTTTTTTTAGACAAGAAATGAAAGGTGTGAAAAACATCGATTAGTGTTGCCAGGTATACTGATTTACAGATAAAACAACTTCTCAAGCGAACAAGTAGCACTTATCAAGTAAAGGCATTATCCAAACCTTAACAAAATAGACTTTGTTGAAAACATTGCATTTATTAAAATCAGAAACACCACGCACCATGAAAATAGTCAGTCATTGCCAAAAGTAGAATTTATCAAGATGGCAATAAGCAGCACTTCTCAAAAGTAACACGTATCCCATCTACAAGCAGCACTTCTCAAAAGTAACACGTATCCCATCTACAAGCAGCACTTCTCAAAAGTAGCACGTTTCCTATCAACAAGCAGCACTTCTAAAAAGTAACACGTAGCCTATGTAGAAGCAGCACTTCTCAAAAGTAACAATATCACATTTACAAGCAGCACTTCTCAAAAGTAACACGTATCCTATGTAGAAGCAGCACTTCCAAGACGTAGCATTTATTACATCTACATGCGACACTTCTCAAAGATAGCACTCATTACATCTACAAGCAGCACGTTTATTTCAAATTGACATTTATCATTATATCATAGAATCATTACTGCTTAAAACAACATTTCCTACATCTAAAAGCAGCAGTATCAAAAGAATCACTTAACAAAAGCAGCATTTGATACAAGCAGTGTTTAACGCCAAACAGTATTTATTAGAAGTAAACTTTTAACAAAAGCAGCATTACCAGAAGTATTTAACAAAAGCAGCATTTATTGCAAGCAGTATTTTAACAAAAGCAGCATTCATTACAAGAAGTTATTTACAAAAGCAACATTTATTACAAGCAGTATTTTAACAAAAGCAACATCTATTGAAAGCAGTATCTTATGAAAGCAACATTTATTACAAGCAGTATTTTACAAAAAGCAATATCTCTTGAAAGCAGTATTTAATAAATGCTACATTTATTACAAGCAGTGTTTTATGAAAGTAACATTTTATTCTAAGAAGTGTCTAACAACAGCAGCTTTCATTGCAAGCAGTATGAAACAAAACAGCATTTATCACAAGCAGTATTTTACAAAAGCAGTATTCATTACAAGCAGTATCAAACAAAAGTAGCATATATTACAAGCAATTTTTAACAAAGCAGCATTTTATTACAAGCAGTATCAAACAAAAGTGGCATTTATTACAAGCAGTTTGAACAAAACAGCATTTTATTACAAGCAGTATCTAACAAAAGCAGCATTTATTCCAAGCAGCATCAACAAAATAACATTTATTGCCAGCAGTATCTGACAAAACAGCACCTATCAAAAGCAATATTTAACAAAAGCGGCTTTCTTTCTAAAACATCATTAAAAAAAGGTACATTCATTAAAGTGGCATTTATCAAAGCAGTATTTGTCAGAGGACTTTAAGAAAGCAGTATACACCAAAACTCCACCACAGAGATCAAGACCAGGCTAGCCATGGCAACATCAGCTATGGCAAAACTGAACAAGATAAGGAGATGCAACGACATCAGCTTCAAATCAAAGGTCAAATCGTTCAGATCCCTGGTCATCTCCATCTTGCTCTACGGCTGCGAAAGTTGGACAATGACCGCTGAAACCACCAAGCGGATCCAGACGTTCGAGACAAAATGCTTCAAGCCACTGCTTGGCATTTCCAGGAAGAATCAGAAAACAAAACTTATGTGCGAAGTCAAGTCGCACTGCTGGCTGGTCCTCAGGAACCCCTACTAGCCACTGACAAGAAAAGGAAGCTGGCATGGTTCCGCCATGTCACACGCCACAACACCCTCCCCAAGACAGTCCTACAAGGAACGCTAGAAAGTGGAAGACACTGAGGCAGACAAACCAAAAGCTGGATGGTTAAAATCAAGGAGTGGATCCGCCTGGACAGTCCAACACTCATTCGGAAGGCGGGGGACAGGGCTGGATGGCGACGGCTGGCTGCAGAATCGTCTCTCATGTCTCCTTCACGACCGTTCCGGTCATGAGAAAGAAGAAGAAGAAGAAGATACATCAGAAACGGCTTTTATTGATTAACAAAAGCAAAATTTATTTTCTAAAGCAGCATAAATTATATAAAAAAAGAAGCATTTACCCAAAGAGTATTTATTACAGTGGCATTAATTTTATCAAAGAGGCATTTGGCAAAGCAGTATTATTTAAAGCAGCATTGATCAAAGTAGATTTTAGCAAAGCAAAATTTGCCAAGACATTTTTCATAGCAGCATTTCAAAAACAGCATTGATAAAAAAGCATTAAGTTTAGAAAAAAAAAATCACCAAAAACGGCATTTATCGAACAGCACTTACCAAAACAATATTATCGAACAATAGTCATCAAAACCGTATTTATAAATCAACATTCATCAAAACAGCACTTTTCAAACAACATTCATTAAAACAGCACTTTTCAAACAACATTCATTAAAACATTTTTATTAAAACATCCTTATCAAATCAGCATGCATACCAGCCACCATGGTGCAGTGGTTAGCGCTTTGGATTTTGGAATGGAAGGTCACAAATGCAAATCCCACAAAAGGCATAATGCTTTTTTCGGACTCTGACCAGCTCTTACCCAGATTGAGTGTGCCGTGGGCTCAGTGGGGAGACCGGGACCACACAGTCAAGCTTCATCCACTTTACGGATGCGCGTTTGAGAGTTGCTCAAGTTACCTGATCAACGCTTCAGGTGTCTGTATCTGTCGCGCCCGATTGATGCTGGGATATAATTGTCTTTATACTAAGAGTAGAGTACAGCCCTGTCAAGTAGTCTCAAAGCATATGCACTTCCATAGCAACATCATTACATCACCCTCATTACCATCGGTTGCCATGCAAATATTTTCTTAATTGCCTTTGATTCGGTAGCCCCTATTGTACTGGTCTCATGGTGACAACAGATTCGGTTTTCCCATACACTTTTGTGCCTATGGTGAGTTTGTATCAAAGCCTTTGAGGTTGGAGGTTCGTGGGGGGGGGGGGGGGGGGGGGGGGCATGATCGTTGGAGCAACGTTGTGGTTATTGCCACTTTGGGTTGGTGACTCACTCAGTCTGGCTCTGCGGCTGAGCAAATACTGTCGTTAGTAGGGGGTTAGTTGGTGGTGTCCTGCGTATGTCAGCTCAGAACACTCTGGCTGGTGGCCCTATGGCAGCCTTATATTGATAGGATCCCTATGGACTCCCAACTCTGAGGATGAGACATAACGAATCAGGGTATGGCTGTGGCAGGGAGATTGAAACGAGCAGCGTGGGAACAGCAGGATGGGGACCTTACAGTAGATGAGGCAGCCAAAAAAAATCAGCATGTATAACAAGTAGTATTCGCCAAAAGCAGCAAAGAAATAAAGCAGTATTCATCAAAAAGGCTTTCATCACAAGTGGCATTTATCAAAAGCAAAGCAGCATCTATCACAAGTACTGTTTATGAAGCCAACACAAAGCTGTATCGTAAACAGATCATTGATGAAGATGACAACAAGCAGAAATTATCAAAGCAGAAATTACGTGAGCAGACATTTCCAAAGCAGGAATTATCAAAAAATAAGAGTTATGATTACAAAAGGCTGTAATTACCAAAATTATCATGTATTATGATCAAAACAAGCATAAAGTATCAAAATTAACTTTTATCACGATTAAAATGAGAATAAATCATTCCAATAGCATCTGTTTATCATGATTACAACAAGTGACGTTTATCAAAAGCAACTCTCATCAATATGCTTACATGCAGCACATCAAAAGTAGCATTTATAAAAGCAATATGCAGCACTTATCAAAAGTAGCATTTATCAAAGCAATAACCAGCACTTATGAAAAGTAGCATTTATCAAAACAATAACCAGCACTTATCAAAAGTAGCATTTATCAAAACAATAAGCAGCACTTATCGAAAGAACAATCAGTACTTACCAAAAGTAACATTTATCATAACACCAACAAACAAATCTTATCTTGTAATATATCGAAGTAACAACAAGCAGTAGGCCTATACATTCATATAAAAAATAGCTTTTACCAAAACAGTCACAGGCAGCTCTAACTAAAAGTAACATTTATCGAGATGACAAGTAGTAGAACTTATCAGAAATAGTACTTATCACAATGACAAAAAATTAACAGCAACAACAATAACAAGCAGCACTTACCAAAGGTGGCAAATCACAGGTTTAACAATCCAACCATAGGCCTAATCCAGCCTGAAAACTTTTCATCATCAATGACACAGTTGACAATACAAAGAAGGCACACTTCATCTTAAATCAATTAAAAAAAAAAGATCTGAGCGAACTGACAACTCATTTATCTTAATAACGATGTATTTCATATTTCTAGTTAGCCAGTTGACAACTTTGCTATCTTGGTTACAATAATATTCCCTACTGATATCAAGCCTCCAGTTAGCCAAATGACAACTTTGCTGTACTGATTACAATGTTCCCTATATATATATATATATATATATATTTTATATATATATATATATATATATATATATATATATATATATATATATCTCGTTGTGTTAGCCCCCTCACAACTACACTGTATAAACACAATCTGTGTTGCTACAAAGAAATACACACAGTGAAGACTGTGCGATCTTATTTCGATAAATGAGCTAGTATCCAAGCTACAAAAAACTTACCCCAGTTTTTTTTTAAATTTATTTATTTATCAAATCTGCTTTCATTCTATTTTTTTGAGAGACGACACAGCATTTGAAATACTCCATACTTGCTACGCCATGTCTGCCAAACATCCACCTAACAGATGCTTCATTAGCTGCATAACTGTATACACTGAGGAGGTTTTTAGTGCATGCTATGCATTTTTATTTTTATTTTGCACAACCCACTTAGTATAAAAAAGTACTCTTTCTTCATCACGTTATTCAATCAACATGCAAATGGTCAAGGGAGGCAGATGCAGGGCAGCAGGTAGCCTTGGAGTTCATAAATATATTGCTACCTTCTATCCACCAGGCTCAATGAAGCCTCACCCTACATTCCACGACCTCAAACTATTGACGTAAGTAGCGTCCTTTGACTGGGCTTTTACCATAAAAAAACTGAAACGGGCATAGAGTCAAGGAATCTGTACCACGCAAATTGCAAAGCTAACAAAGTTTAACTGAAACTCACGGCAAGTCTGTCACAAGCGAATCATAAGCGACACGAATAACAGAAAGTTTCAAGGAAAACGTTCTAAACATACAACCTTTCTAATACATTATTTGCTCCTCTGGTGCACACATGAACTGAAAACTCTGGATAAGATTCAAACACATGTCAAAAACTATTGACACATGTTACAGATTAGTTTTAAACTACAGTTACCAGGTAATTATTCTGTAATAATAATAATAATAATAATAATAATAATAATAATAATAATAATAATAATAATAATAATAATAATAAATAATAACAACAACAACAACAACAACAACAACAACAACACCAACAACAATAACAACAACAACAACAACAGCAACAGCAACAGCAACAGCAACAACTACACATGGAATTTATATAGCGATATATCTTGCAAAAAGCAAATCAAAGCGCTTTGCATTCGACCTATACAAGACAGAAGCAACCAACAACAAAAAATAATTTTAACAAATTCTAACGTGCACACACACACAGACAATCACAGAATTACTGATTATGTCCATATTATACACACCCTATAAAAAGACTGTTCCAGGAGTCCAGTGCTCCTTCTCACCCTCTGTCATCTCATCCATCCAGTCAACCAGCTGATAATAAGCAGACAGTTCATAAGCTGTCCTAACTGTGCATAGGTTTGTGTTTTTCCTGATGGAATAACCTGATTCTATGGCTAACTATTTGACTGTCATGAAGCTATTTCTTTCTTGTTGTTGAAATGTCTGTCAGAGCTTTGTTCATTTTCCCCGTGCTTCAAAATATTCTTCCATGCCGTCTTTGGTTGTGTCTTCATCATCGGAACCCCAAATGGTCGTTTTGCTTATGTAACCTTGCCTGATACTGATTTCAGGCAGTGAGAGTGTTGATACAGTGTTGTGAGAAAGATGTGGGGCTCCATTCAGTATTTTCTCTGCCTTGTGCATGAATGATGTTTCACCTGAAACATGTCCTTCATGGCAGGAATTCGTTACGTGTTCATCATGTACAGGAGGGTACGTTGATGACACGCTAGATGACAGGCTGGGCTTTGTGTGATCGTTATAGCAAACCGCAGAATCGTTTGTGGTCAGGTTGTCAGACATGTACTGGTCATTCCGAGTCTCCTGAATTCCTCTGAATGAGGACGGTATATTCTGAGTGTCAGGGACTTTAAGTGTGGTCTCCTCAGGTGATCCCTCATGCCCATTCATGGAAGACTGTCCAAGTGGTGAAGAAGTATTGAATTGTGGAGGACTGTTGGCCGCCTGAGGTTCTTCACCATTCTGATGCAGCGACGTTTGAGGGAGGAGATCTGCCAAGACTTGGATGAATTGGGTGGATCCTTCACTGATAATCGTCTGTATGAGCTGTCGTCTGAAATGCGTTTCAGCATTTTCCCTGAAACATAGCATTGCCATCATCATCTGTCTCTAAATGATGAATGATAGACACGCATCAATGGAAAATGATAAAAACTAATATAAAATGTTTCGTCAACTTTGTTTACGGTTGTTTCTTTGAACAGGAAGTTGTAACGCTTTGATGAAAATCATTTTTGTATTGAACCTCTTCAGGGATGCCCTACGGTCATCTGACTAAGGGATAGATGGAGATAGAGATAATAAACCTGTAGAGCACCAGCTACTGTATGTTTCTTGATATAACCTTTAAATGGCATATTCGTAAATCAACATCATCGATTGGACAGGCCTAGAACTCAACAAAATATTCAGAAAGGCAGAACAGAGACAGGAATGGAGAGGAATGGAGGGAACTGGTTGTCAAGTCTTGTGGGTGGGAAGGTCTGACAGCAATTTGAAAAATGCATACACATAGGTGCTGTGTTTACACACAATCCCCGTGTTGAATGTGAACCTTAAAAATGGTCGCATACACAAAACATTACCATCAATAAATCTCGGATCTCTAGCCGAGGAATGAGATAAGAAAAGCAAAATGAAAGGGTGCATTTTTCCAACACTACTAGCTGGGATGAGGAAGTGACAGGCAAAGAGGAATCAGAACACAGAAAGAAAGCTTACAATGTGTGACTTGGAATCAGATTCTAAAGGGGAAGAAAAGGATGATACACTCTTGGCAGCCAGCTTAGATGAAGATTTGATTTACGAAACAGATAGCCATCTTAAAGATTGTGAGGAGATGGTACCCTGAGTCTCCTCCTCATTAGCTCAGAAAATAAAACAAGCATTTTCAAAATGGCCATTCTGAGGGGTAAAAAAGAGTTCCTTGACAAACACAATCTACCAGAAAGTAATGAAGCATTATATACATTCGTGTCATCCCTAATACCTTGAACAACCTGCCAGCAGACACTTGAAAATCTGACATCACAAGCTCTCATGTCCAAAAAACGCTAACAAAGCTGCAATGGCCTTGTCAGACATCAAGCATGCAGACAATACACAGGTCAAAAGCAACACTGGTCCAAACACGTAAGAGAAAATCAAAGCAGCAATAAAACTGAATACAGACAGCCTTCCACGCCTGGGTCATGCATCTCACCATCTCACACTCAAACCAAGGCAGGCTTTTTACACACACACACACACACACACACACACACACACACATACACACACACACACACACACACACACACACACACACACACACACACACGCACGCACGCACCGCACACACGCACACAAACATACACTCACACACTCACCACCACCCACCCACCCACCCACCTACACACACACACACACAAACACACACACACACACACACACACACACACACACAGACACACACACACACACACACACACACACACACACACACACACACACACACACACACACACACACACACACACACACGCACGTACACACACCCACACCCACACCCACACACATATCTTTTGGATATGGAATGATTATGTGCCAGTGGGGAAAACATGCCTCAATAAATAATGTTTTCCTGTTCCTTGGCTAGAGCTCTGAGTTTCATCAATAGTGAGAATTGGCATATGAAACAAGTCACTGCCCTTCATTTTTAAAGTAACTGCATTCCGAGATGATGCCTAGATACAACACCAGTAACCAAACCTGGTTTTAAATTGTGACACCTGCTCCTACAGGGCTCACTGACCTACTCTAAAAGTGATTTTGGCAACCACATCACTGACCTACGAGCTGTTTAGCTTGCAAATCTGCTGGATATGACAAAGGTAAGACTTTTACCTTATGATAATGTTTATTTGAGTTATAAAACACCTATAAACCATTGACCTATATAAGTTGTTTTCTCAAGAAACTAACTTCACCATCTATAAAAGTAATGCTTAGAATATAGAAAATAAATCATGTGTAGGTAATGAGGTAGAAAATGACAATACCGAAAAATGGCTTACCTGATCTTGTTACCAGGCACACAATGCTGAACACCTAAGCTTTGAGCTATAGCTTTCAGCTTCTCTGTGCTTAGTGCCTTGAGTTGAAGTGTCCAATGCCTTCTGTGAGTGTTCAACTGCATTGTATCTGGCATCTGAAATAGTTTTAAAATTGCCAACGTTTTACACACACACACACACACGCACGCACGCACGCACGCACGCACGCACGCACGCACGCACGCACACACACACACACACACACACACACACACACACAAACAAACACAGAGTCTCTCTTTCCTTCTGTACAATACCATGTTTACTTTTAACCAATATGATCGGTCATGAACCAATAATTGAACAGCTGACACCACCTGGCTACACGATTCTTTCTTTTCCCCGACTCTCCCGTGGAGGGGGCATTGCTGTCATCTACAAAGACACACTGCATCCAGCTCTTTCTTCCTGCAACTCTCTCCCTTTCTCACCTCAATCTTTTGAAGTCTCTGAACTCAACCTCAACTTACCAGGCCATTCTATTACTTTCTGCTGTCTGTACCGTCCGCCTCCTAGCCGTTAAAACAACCTAACATCTTTAGTTTTCCACCAAGAGTTTCAGTCCCTCCTTGATCACTACAGCTTGTCTCCTAAGAAACTTATCATTCTCGGTGACTTCAACTTCCACTTTGACAACCAGTCTTCTCCCGATGTCAAACGTCTTTCTCTTTCCTTGTCTAACCACTCTCTTTCCCAGCTAGTAAATGAACCAACACATAGATCAGGCCACATCTTAGACTGGCTCATCACTGATGCCTCACTAAATCTCATCACATCCGTATCTGTCACTAATGAACTGCTTTCTGATCATTCTGCTATCCTTTTCTTTCTCAACATCGCAAAGCCTATCAGAAAGAAAAAGCACGTTACCCGTCGCAACCTCAAGGCCATCAATATTCAAATCTTTTCTTCCCAAGCTGCTGAACGCCTATCACAAACTCCTGATAACACTGACCCTTCTACACACTACAGTAATGTTCTCAGTCAACTGCTCGATGAGCATGCACCTTCTTCGGACCTCTTCCTGCACGATAGAGCCTGTGCCCCATGGTACACTCACGAAATTTTGGTTGCAAAGCACAAACGCCAACAGCTAGAGTGGCAGTGGCGCAAAATAAAAACTGAAATTAACAGACAGCTTTTATGAAAACAAACCAACAAAGTCAAATCCTTAATCCATTCAGCAAAGACAAATTTCTATTCTGCTCAAGTTCTCAATGCTACATCAATGAAATCTCTTTTTTTTCCCCTCACCTCAACTCTTCTTGGATCTGATAAGGCAAGTCCTCTGCCTACCACCTACAGCAATTCTGAACTTCCTGCTATTTTTTTCTTCCTTCTTCTCTGACAAAGTCTGCAACATTCGTTCCAGATTGGATCAGTCTTCTTTCCAACCTGCCCCTCCTGATCCCCAATTCGCTGGCACTCCTCTCCTTTCCCTTCACCCAGCAAGCGAGAGTGAAATCATAACAATCATGAAAGAAATGATGATAAAATCATGCGATCTTGATCCAATACCTGCTTCTCTTTTCACTCAGTGCCTTCCACAGCTTATACCCACCATCATGAAAATTGTAAACTCATCTCTTCTTTCAGGGATTTTTCCACCAGCTCTCAAAACTGCAATAGTTACACCCCTATTCAAAAAGCACGACCTCGACCCTAACACTCTGAAGAACTATAGACCTGTTTCCAACCAGCCTTTTATCTCCAAAGTCCTTGAAAAAGTTGTTCTGTAACAACTCAACAGCCATCTCCATTCCAATAGTCTCTCCCCCCGTTCCAGTCTGCCTACCGCATCAACCACAGCACCGAAACCACCCTAGTGCACACCTTAAACTCGCTTCTACATGCTTCTGACTCAGGGAAAATCTCCTTCCTCACTCTTCTCGACTTATCTGCAGCATTTGACACTATAGACCATTCAATTCTTCTCTCCCATCTCCAAAACACTTTTGGTATTAAAGGCACTGCCCTCACCTGGTTTAGTTTGTACCTGACAAACCGATTCCAAACTGTGGCAGTAAACAAGATTCATTCCACACCAACCAAACTAGAATGTGGAGTCCCTCAAGGATCTGTTCTAGGCCCTGTTCTCTTTACTCTCTACACTGCTCCCCTGTCACATGTTATTAACCGTCATCAGATCAACCATCACTTTTATGCAGACGACTCTCAGATTCTAAGCAGTGATACACCTGAAACTCTGCCTTCTCTCTAGACAAATATGTCCTACTGCCTTCAAGATATCCAAAACTGGATGATACAGAACGAATTACAATTAAACGCAGATAAAACCAAAGCCATGCTTGTAGGGACCAAACACAAACTGTCTTTTATCACAACAACTTCAATAGAATTCGGCAATACGTCAGTCCCTCTATCCAGTGCTGTAAAGTATCTAGGAGTCGTTATTGACAACACACTCTCCATGCAAAAATTCATCACCCAGACCTGTCAGTCATGCTACTATCAACTATGTCGTATTCAAAATTTGAAAGTACTGTCCACTGATGCAACATCCAAACTAGTCATTTATCTTATTCTTTCACATCTGGACTATTGCAATTCTCTTTTGGCTGGTCTGCCAGCATCATCTATCCACTCTCTCTAACGTATACAAAACTCTGCAGCTCGACTGGTCCTCAGAAAGAAAAAATCTTAACACATTACTCCTCTCTTGCAATCTCTCCACTGGCTGCCTGTGCCACGGAGAGTAAACTACAAGATCAGTACTCTCTGTTATAAATGTCTCCACAAAACAGCACCCTCCTACCTCTGTGAATGTCTTCACGTGTACACACCTTCTCGTTCCTCCGCTCGGCTGCAGATACCTTATCCTTAAAAATTCCGAGATTCAACCTATCTACCGTTGGCCGCCGCTCTTTCTCTATTTCTGGTCCATCAATCTGGAATGACCTCCCTCTATCCCTTTGGCAAAAGCCAACATATGACACTTTTAAATCCAACCTCAAGACACACTTGTTTCAAACCTAAGATTTTCACCTTCTGTTTTCATCTCCTATTTGTCCCTGCCTCCAACATTTGAAATTCCATTCACCCTGTCAAAATGTATAACCTCTTTAGGGGTGTGTGTGTGTGTGTGTGTGTGTGTGTGTGTGTGTGTGTGTGTGTGTGTGTGTGTGTGTGTGCGTGTGTGCGCGCGCGCGTGCGCGTGTGTGCTTTCGATTTTGCTAGAATTATTTATTGTCATTGGTTGTTTGTTGTGAGGGTCGACTGCAAGCGCTTTGATTTGTTTTTACAAGATATAGCTCTATATAAATTCCATGTATTATTATTATTATTATTATTATTATTATTATTATTATTATTATTATTATTATTATTATTATTATTAATCTAAAATTACTGTTCTGAGTTTAAAGTAAATGCTTCATTGATATTGTAAGTGATGATCACTGCCTTCATAATGATAATAAATTGAGACTGCATCATGGCCCTAACTTTCATAAGGCAGAAAGCTCCTAAATGCTGGAACCTCAAGTGTTACTAGGGTGAGGCTCTTCAATTTTATTTTAGGAAAAGGAAAAACACAAACCAAACGTTAGGTATGCCACCAAACAACTCATTATCAACATAAATTGTTTTACAGTCGCTATTTACCTTGAAGAAAATTGAAGTGATCTTTTCTTTCTGGTCTATATCCCTCCACGATGGAAGTTGGTTTGCTGCCACATGTGCCACATTCACAGCAAACACAAGGTCCGGTGACATGGAGATGCTATCACTTGGTCTCACACACCAGTCATTTGAAATGGGTGAGATCCTGCCCTTTTTGACACACCTCTTGCAATGTAGGGGAAAGTCAATTGCCTGACAACACAGACAAAATCACATTCACAGATATACACAACAAATATAAAGAAAGGTAAAATTGTCCCATAACCTATGTGGTCATAGGGGAGCAAGGGATCAAAGACCTCAGCTTCTCCAAGGGCCATCATATTAAGGGAGACACCCATCTCCTCTCCCTTGCTGCTTTACCTTCCCTGACCCTAAGGAGGACAGGTACCCATCTACAGCTGACTAAACATGGGGACTGCACTGAAACAAATGGAATTCGTAAAAAAAAAAACAATCAGGGGCAAATACCCTTTTCTTCTTAAGCTCAGGGTTCGCGCTAGGATTTTTTAAAACCGGTACTTGAAGTTGCCATTTCAGAGATATCTTGACCAACTCCCCCAGAATCGGTCCCCAGAAAATAAAATCCAGCACGTACTGTGAACAAAACAAAACTATTCAGTGAGGGGGTGGGGAAGGGGGTGGGGGGTGGGGGGATTGTTCGGCAGCAAAACTAAATCTAAATTGAACGCAATTCTCTCAGACTTTGACTGCTGCGCTGCTGCCACTCGCTTCTTGGGCACGAAGCCACGCAGGAAATAAGATTATTTTTCTAGCGCCTGTGTCACTGTCTGTGTCAGTCTGTTATTTTGCATGACATATTCGTGTGACTTATATTCTTCTTCTTTCTTGTTTCTATGCTTAGGGCTCATCTAGATCTGTCATTTAATTTAGATTTAGTTTTCGACTCCTCTCTCAAAGCAACGCGCAAATTCATAGTCATAGACCCTCCGCTTTTGGCTTTTTGTAAGAGTAAGCCATCGTGTGGGATGGGAACTGATGACATTTACAAAACTGCATACACACGGGGACTGGATGTAAAAAAGCACAGGAGTGCTTATTCCATTATCCTCGATATTAAAGATTAAAAGAATAAAGAATAAATAAATCTAGGCCCCATTTACTCATCGTCAATAGAAGTCACTGTCATGCTGAGAAAAGCTCGAAGCTCTATTCTTTCACAGTAAAGCTTGCTGTTCTGCGTGCTAGGCTAATAATGAGGCTGGCGCCAAAGATGTTTGTTGGAAGGGGTGGAAAGGGGTAGGTGCCTAAGCACAGTACAGGCGCATGGCAGACTGTCAGAAAATGTCAATTCAGACTTTTATTTTTGAGATGGAAATCTAATCAGTCACAGGCAAACAGAATCGGTACAGGGTACTGGCTGCTTCGAAAATTTTCGGTATTCCCTGTTTACAATCGATAAAATACCGACAATTACCGGGTTATCGCAAACCCTGAAGCTTCCATGCTCAAGACATTTTTCACTTTAAATTTTTTATACTAATTTTATACATGACCATTTCTTAAAGTCGGAATGGGGCTACCTTTATGGTGGGCACACATGGTCACTCATGCAAAATCTCAGCATTGGTGAACCTCAGAGTTCTTGTAAAGGAATGAAAAACACCCCTAAAACAGGATCATCATAAGTGCCACTGTCCACTAATTTGCAGACACAGCTGGAAAGTTCTATAGGTCTACCTGTAACTGCCGGGGTCTCTAAGGTCCTTAACAGGTTTAGGGACAGGGATGATATTGGCCATATGCCATGACAGAGGGAAAATCCCAACCACCCAGATGTGATTGTAGACCTTCAAGAGGGTATGCAGGCAAATGTCTCAGAGATGCTTTATAAGACCGTAATGGATCTTGTCAGGGCCTGCTGAGGTCTCGCCACATGACTGCAGGGCACTTTTCAGCTTGGGTAAAGGAAATGGAAGGTTATACTTCTCATTGGGGACATGATAGCTCAGTGATCAGAGCACTCACTTTCCCCGAGCCAAAGTTAAGCAGCATCGACCATGGTTACCAAGTAAATGGGTGACTGCGCACCCTGGCTTCAGTATAGTCCCCCAGTTCACCCTGTTGTAAATGGGTACCGGCCCTCTTTATTGTCAGGAAAGGTAAAGCAGCAAGGGAGGAGATGAATGCCACCCTCAATTTGCTAGCCCCTAAAGAAGCTGAGGTCTCTGATGCCTCGCTTCCCTACAACCACATAGGTTGTGGGACACCTTAACCTTTTTATCTGTTTTTTTTTTATACTTATCATTCTGGGACACAAAACTCAAAGATTTCTGTATACCATTTTCTGCACATGGTTGCAGCTGTCTTTTCGTATGCTGATTTCTGTTCCTAGTTTTGTAGCTGTACAGGTGTAAGGTAGAAATATTTGAGTTTTTATTGAGCTCTGTGCTCTGTTGAGGTGACCATTCCATGCCCTGGCCTCTCGTATTTAACATTTTAGTTTATGGATAACTGCACAATGCTTACGAAAGAACTGAATGGAAAAGGCTTTGTCTTTAAACATGTTAACAGAATATTCTTTCGGGAAAATATATTTACTGTGCTAGATACAATTTCCCCCTTTGTTTTTTCACGCTTTTTGAACTGATGATCACATGGGCCTCAAAATAGGTAACAGAAACATAACAAATCTGCACTACACTGACAACACAAGACTACAAGGAGAGCGGGTCTCAAGCTCAAGGCCAAAAAGACAAATGTGTTGCATGTTTCTAGAACCAATTGCCAAACATAGCATGAAATAAAAATTGGTAAAGCTTCTTTAGAAAAAAAGACTGTAAATATAGATGAGTTCAATTAAAAAAAAAACAAATAACAGATCATGAACTAATGGCATAAATACAAGAATAGGCCTTGCTAAAAGAAGAATGATCTGACTGAATAACATCCAAAAGATCTATCTATCTATCTATCTATCTATCTATCTATCTATCTATCTATCTATCTATCTATCTATCTATCTATCTATCTATCTATCTATCTATCTATCTATCTATCTATCTATCTATCTATCTATCTGTCTGTCTGTCTGTCTGTCTGTCTGTATGTCTGTCTGTCTGTCTGTCTATCTATCTATCTATCCATCTATCCATCTATCCATCTATCTACCCCTTAGTCTGGCAACTGAAATGGGACCCCTGAAGACTTGACACCCGGTTCCCTCCATTCCTCTCTCTTTTCTGCCTTTCTCAAAATTTTGTTGAGTTTTAGGCCTGTCCGTTTGCTGATATTGTCCTCCCATCTCTTCCTTGGTCTGCCTCTTTCTTCCTCCTTGGACAGTGCCTTGTGGTATTGTTTTTTCAAGTCCATTAAATTGATGTTGTGACATGCCTGTACCATTTAAGTTTACGCTTCTATACGATTGATAGAAGATTTTCAAAGGGATCAATGTTTTTTTGGACTCTGTTAAGCATGTCTTAGTTGCTTATGTGGACTCTGTAGGAGATGCCAAGGAGTCTCCGGAAGCATCTCACTTCTACCGCCTGTACTCTTCTCCCCAAAGCAGCAGTCAGGGTCCATGATTCACAGGCATACATAAATATGGAATTGATCAGAGAATGCATTAGTCTGATCTTGGAGTTGAGTGAAATATTTTTATCTTTCCTCATGGTGTTCAGTTTGTACAGTGCTGTTTTTGTGCAATCCTGCATACTACCTCTGGCTTGAACCCCTTGTCTGATATAATGGCCCCCAAGTACCTGAAGCTTTGCACCATTTCCAGCTTCTGATGATTGACCCTGATATCAGTGCTGATGCCCTTGGCATTATTGGTCATCAGTCTGGTCTTCTCTGCACTGATTTCTATGCCGTATGTTTTAGAGGCTCAGGACAATGAATACGCCTGTGGCCTATTCTTGGTGTACTTTTTTGAGAACTTGCAGAATAATACCAAAAGGAGGAATTGCATAGAACACATTGAATTTCCAGGAAATGGAAAAGGCATCTACTGCATAGGCTACTGGGTTAAGCCTGTAACTGATATATCATGCAAACTGTTTCTTTATCCTAGAGGCAAATAACCCTCAGAGCATTTGGTGTGCAGATGTGAAAGCGCTTTATGTAGCAAAGCAGGGTTGAGCTTCCATTCAGCTTCCAGGTATTTTTTTTCTGGATTCTGTATCAGGTGCCACATTGTCTCTCACTGGTATTAATGCATGGAGTTACAGATTGCTTATGAAAACCACTCGGCAGCAGAGAAATGGAGAGCTGAGCAAAGACAGCTTGATTGGGAGGTTCCAAGCCATCTATGCAATAAACATCTCCCTGTAAAGAAGGGGAGCCTATATCTTCAGGCATACAGGATATCAGGAAACGGTTTTGAGGGAAAGGATTGACAGATTCTGCAGCAGACCTTGTTTGAAATTGAAATTCCCACGACCAGCAACTGGGGTTGCATAATTATAATTACTACAGTGATAAGTGGAAAATCTATGCCAGTAACAACTGTCTGAATGAATATACATCTGACACTGTAAATATAGCAAATTTTCTTACTTTCCTGTACTCTGAAGGCACAGGATATAGTGTGGTGAATGATGCAGAGGTGCTTTGAGTACTTTTTTTTCCAGAGAGTACCAGTCCACACTCAATAAGTTATGATCCTGACATTTATAGATTGTTAAAACGGGTATTTGAAAAACCCCAGTAAATCAAAGTACGATGAGACATGGAATGTACTGTTTGCTAGAGAGGCCAGAAATACTTGATATGAACCTCAAACAGTTGACTTTGAGAACTGTAATGTTGCTGTCCCTCATAACTGGGCACAGATATCAAGCATTACACGCAATGAAAGTGCATGATATTAACCCTTTTAGTCCTGAACCGGGATTTACTGGGATTAATCATTCTCTCCCATGAATCCTGAACCAGGATTTGCCAGGATCTACACACAGTCATTTTCCATCATGCAGTGACCTCCACCAATTGCTGCCATATGCTGAGACTCTATCGGGCTAGAGGCACAGATCCTGCTGTGAATCCGGAAGTAATTATAGCTGCTGATATGTACTTAGAAGGAGGGAAAGGCGGGAGTGAGCATGTGTGCCTGACCTGATTTTGCGATGGAATGCGAAATCTAGAGGCAGTTAATGCAAGAAGGTTAAACTTGATCCTAATGAATGTGTATTTTTTTTATCTGGAAAACATAAGCATACAAAGCATACAGCTGCCTATACAAAGCCAGCAAATATCATGTCATTCCGTAAATATGATGAACCATGTTTGTTGAAACATCTATATAGCTATCTGGATGTTACAAGGAAATTATATTATATAGGTCATGTGCTACAAAAAAGTAAAGGACCTCTTGAAACTGTCTTTCAGGGAAAAAACTAGGGGAAAACACACAGCTAGACCACCGGCTTTGCTCATTGGCAACATCACTTCGTCCAGTAGCATGAGAGTCCATGAACTCTCTCTCTCTCTCTCTCTCTCTCTCTCTCTCTCTCTCTCTCTCTCTCTCTCTCTCTCTCTCTCTCTCTCTCTCTCACTTCAGAAAAAGGTTTTGGCCTAATCTGAAGAAACATTTTGCATTTGCATTATCTCTCTCTCACTCACTCACTCCTTCCCTCTTCAGTGTTTCCTTATTAGGTTCAGTGTGTAGTGCCTCATCTTCTCCTGTCCTTTACTCCACAAGAGGTCTGCTCACTGACTTCAGCTTACAGATTCTTACTTCAAGACAGCTCATTTTTATGTACAGGATGCATGCATGCTGTGCATGTTCTTGCTTCAATAATCCCCTAAATGCTGAAGTATTAATCATAGGGTCTTTAATGTGCATATTTCATCTTCTGCATGTGCATATACACAAAGGGAATTAAGGCAGGAGGTATTTGCTTTCAGTTATCCTGGGGGACCCCTAGAATTGCCCATTCTTAGTTCATCAATCACTGCTGCCAAGATTCAAATCCACAACTTCGTGGACTCATAGGATTGAAGTGAAACCATCTTTGCCACTAGGCTATAAAGTCAATCAATTATCCATTCCTTTGTTGTGCTGTCAGTATTTTCCTTCATTACATCAGGGTGGACATAGTCATTTAACATTATTTCTGCAACAGATCATTGACTAAGGAAAGAGGCAGACATGGCAGTACCTTGCGCACTGGCAGAAGAGGATCTCCATCCTCTCCCAGGTAGTGTTGAACTTTATTGCCTTCTGGTAATTTGAGGCACATCCAGAGCTTGGAGTCAGCAATGTTGTCAAGGAGAAACAGTTGGTTCACTGTGCTGTCTGTCTGTATTCCTTTCTCCTGAAACACCAGATATGATCTTGTGGCATAGTCACTGAAAGTTTTCTCCACAACAGCGTCTACTCTATGTGGAGTATGATTTTAAAATATCAGCTTTCTCTTCATCACAATGCAAATGCCAATGTGGGTGAATGTAGGTGATTAAGCATAAGTTTTTCTTCATGTTTATTTCCTTCCAGTGTAAACTTCATAAAACTTTTTGAATCAAATACGTTAAGCTATGCTAAAAATCTATCTATTTTAGACAGAATTGTAAAATAAATCCTGCAAAGTGAAGATAAGAATCCGGTACTGCCGTTACTGTGAATATATCTACATCACTCTTTTAAGCTTGACTGCAATAACAACCACTATTTGACCTAGAATACAAGTCAGATTTTTGTTGTTTAGGACACGTTTTTCAAACCATGGTAAACACATGTCATAAAAGCTTATAAGGTAGCATATCCCTTCATTTCAAAACCTGCAGAACTACACAATGTCTATAGAGAGTCGTATTTTCACAGAAAACATGATTATATACATCATTGTTTCGCAGAATAACTCACCTTCCTGAAATCTGTCACTTTCAGTCTGGCATCCCACACATAGGCTGAGATTTTGAAGGGCTCAGAGCTGTCAGCAACATAACCCACCATAAAGAGCTCCGATTTGTATTTCTTTACTTTGTCACCACATTTAACGCAAACGTAACCACAGAAAGTGTCAGTTGTTATTGTCACTACGCCCTCTGGAGACATTCTGAATGTGCCCAATTCTTCCACTGCATCATCTGCTGAATGTCCAGGGTCTGTGTCTCTTGTTACATTGAACTTTGCATCAGGTATTTTTTCTGCCTCTGAAGGTAAACAGGTGATGGTCATTGAAGACAAATCAAGGGCTTCATCAACCATTGCGGTGGCTTCTTTGTGCGGACCGTGCCCATCGTCTGTCTGCCGTTTAAGTTCTTTCACCTCTATTCCACCCTGTTTGCCGTGGGACACGTGGTAGACGTGCACAAGGTCAAGGTCGTGGTCTGCAGACAGACAGTGGGGGAGGACCACAGATAGAGGACGCTGAAAGTGGAAGTCTTCCCCGGCCCAGTACTCAGCAAGAGGGGACACCACTTCTTCATCATCTGACAGCTTCAGCACACGTCGGATATGGCCCACATCAGCACACACTGCAGCACGGACTTCAACAGGGCTGTCCTTCACAGCACCTGGTGGTACATGAAGAATTACATCAGAGTGGCTTTGTTGCAGACACCCGCCTTCCTGAGTGAACTCCTGCAGCATCTGCCATTTTTCCATGAACAGCGGAGGTGGAATTGCATCCTTTCCATGTGGATGTTTATCTGCTTCCTGTTGACAGTCTTCTGTACTGTCCTCCTCACCACTGTTCTCGTCAGAGGGATCAGACAGCTCCATGTCTGTATGAGATGATGCTGATGAGGAGCTATCAGATGTTGAACAAAATGAACAACGGGTTGAACAATGTTGTTCTGTTTCATCAGAACTACTACTGCTCAGCAAGTCTTCAGGTGTTGAAGTTTCTGTCACTAGATCTGTTTCAGGTAGTGCTGCATTTATGCTGGATATAGGCCCGGAATCTGCATGCATGCGTTCTGTAGCTATCGGCACTGGTGCCACATCTTCAAAGCACTCCATTTCAGTGTAAGAGTCCTTCAGGTCAGTGTCAGCATCTTCTGTAGGCAGAGTCTTGTCAGATGTGACAGCCATGACCTGTGTGCTGTCAGTACAGCTGTCGTCTGGAAGTTTCTGTTCATCATCATTGTCATCAGCACTCTCCAGCTCTCCAGCCTGCCTTCCTGCGACTGGTGAAAAGAAAAACAAATTTATGTTTAGGTCACGTTTTGCTGTAAGTCTTTCACAAATATGCAGATCAAGTTAACATCCTGCAAAATACTGCACTGTACATTTTTTGTATCTAAGGACTCTTTCTGTCTGTGTGTCTATGTGTCTCTGTGTGTGTGTGTCTGTCTCTCTCTGTATATATATAAATATATAAATATATATATATATATATATATATATATATATATATATATATATATATATATATATATATATATATATATATATATATACAGAGAGAGAGAGAGAGAGAGAGAGAGAGAGAGAGAGAGAGAGAGAGAGAGAGAGAGAGAGAGAGAGAGAGAGAGAGAGAGAGAGAGAGAGAGGAGAGAGAGAGAGAAGAGACAGACAGACAGACAGACAGACAGACAGACAGACAGACAGACAGAGACAGACAGACAGAGACAGACAGAGACAGACAGAGACAGACAGAGACAGACAGAGACAGACAGACAGAGACAGAGACAGAGAGAGACAGAGAGACAGAGACAGAGACAGAATATAACAAGAAAGGTACAGAGCTTACAGCAATGTTAAACTTTCAAATGCATTGTTCTGAAAACTGCCTCAAACCATGGTAGCCACTTCTGGCAGGCAAACATATATATATATATATATATATATATATATATATATATATATATATATATATATATATATATATATATATATATATGTCAGTGCTTCATGTCTTAATTTTCAAAACATAACCTACGACATGCCAATGGTTTTAAAAATATCATTTGTGTCATACGGTTCAGATTTACTCATTGATGACTACTTGAAAAATATAAACGAAAACAAATTTTCTTCTTTATCACTTATTGACTTTGCTAAAGTCTTTGATGTCATAGATTATAACCTTTAGTCCGTAAATTGACACTGTATACATTTTCTCACGATGCCTTGTCACTCATAAAACAATTTCGCTCTGATCAAAACCACACTGTTTGGCTAAATAAGGAGTGTTCTGAATTTCTGCTACAATATTTTAGTGTTCTCTAGGGTCAATATTAAGGCCTCTGTTTTCACTATACATACATGATCTTCCGTTATTTATTACTAAAGGCGTAATTGAACTCTTTTCCCATGATACTGTTATATATTCTTCTCATTCTGACTTAAAACAGTTATCTCATCAAAGGTAAAAGTGTCCCACAACTTATGTGGTCATAGGGGAGCAAGGCATCATTGACCTCAGCTTCTCTTGGGCCCAGCTTATTGAGGGCAGCACCTATCTCTCCCTCACTGCTTTACCTTCCCTGACCCTGAAAAGTTTAGGTACCCATTTTACATATGGGTGGATTGGGGGACTGTACTGAAGCCAAAGCACGCAAACGGCCACCCATGCAATTGGAAACCAAGCACAATATTGCTTAACCTTAGCTTGAGGAAAGCAAGTTCTCTTATCACTGTCCTATCCCGTCCCCAAAACTATTTCATTATAAACAAGAAAATGCTGATTAATGCTGGAAGTAACCACACTTAATCATATAGCCCTAAATGATCAAGAAACTGAATACTAGATAATTATATTTCGACAAAAACAGCAAAGTGTAACCTTTTTCTGCCACCAATTTACATTGGTATTACTATTGTTGAAAAAGTAAACACATATACAATTTTAGGACATACTTTTCACAATTCCCTTTCCTAATAATCCCATATTGACTCTCTGTACAAACAAATCTTTCTAAATAAAGTTCAGCTCTATAAAATCAAAAACTTTCTAGACTTAGTTTCTCATGGAAAATTTTACTATGATTATATTCAATAATTTAATGATTAAGCCTCAACATTATACAATGGATGTAGTGCTAATGTAATCCTTTCAAGAATCCATAAAGGAGCTCTTCAAAGTGGTACTCTTAAAGTCTTCCACTTTGACACCCCAAGACTATATTTCTTGAATTGGGACATTCTCCACCTAACATCATCTGGATGATATTAAAGTGATCATAATATATTGTATAATGAACGGTTTTGCTCTATCTACGCTACTAGCTTTCCAATAAATTAATCAAGATACATTAACAACTTAATAATACCTAAATAAAGACTTGGTCCTTACAAAACAAGTCTGTGTTACTCCGGAGGAAGTGTTTTGAATTTTTTACCCCCAAAATATCAAAGATAAAAGTAATGTTGCATCTTTAAGTGTAATTATAAATCTTTCCTTTTTCAGTAGATGGGTAGATGGGTCAAACATGCTCTTAAACTGCAGTCGTTGTCATTATCATGCTTGTTAAAACTGAAGCAACAGTTAATATTACATTCTAAAAGATCTCACCCTGCGAGAGTAAATGACAACATCAACAACAGTTTTCATAACCTCTTGTTACATACTAGTTTCTTCTTATCGTGTATTATATTAGGTTATTATGTCAACGTGGTCATCTAGCAGAGTTAGAGAGGAGAATCCAAGCATTCGAGAACAAGTGCCACAGAAGACTCATCAAAATATCATACAAAGAACACAAGACCAATAACTATGTGAAAGAAGAAATCAAAAAGCGTGTGGGTACCCCAAGAACCTTTGCTCTCCACCATAAAGAGGAGAAAGCTGATGTGGTTTGGTCACACCACAAGACACAACACCTTAGCAAAAACCATCTTGCAAGGAACAGTCGAGGGGAAGAGAAGAAGAGGCCGCCAAAAGATTTTTTTTTTTTCTCAATCATGGGTTGACAACATCAAAGACTGGACCGCCCAACCCCTCCAACACCTCCTACTAGCCAAACAGGATCATGAAGCAGGGTAAAAGATCTCTGTTGCGACTTCTCTCATGTCCCCCCTACGTCCTTTGAGACATGGGACTGAGAGTGAGTGAGTGAGTGGTCATCTTATCTTTCATTTCAGATCAATTATAAACCATTTTTAGCTAAAGTTAGGAAATGGTATATGCATACATAATTTTGTTTTTGTATGTTTCAAGTTTTAAAGACAGGAAAGAGGTAGTCAGGGATGTGAGTATGTAATGTGTCTGTCTCTTTCTTGGTCTGTGTGTGTGTGTGTGTGTGTGTGTGTGTGTGTGTGTGTTGTGTGTGTGTGTGTGTGTGTGTGTTCTCTCTCTCTCTCTCTCTCTCTCTCTCTCTCTCTCTCTCTCTCTCTCTCTCTCTCTCTCTCTCTCTCTCTCTCTCTCTCTCAGATATTTTGATATTTTGGGGGTAAAAAATTCAAAACACTTCCTCCGGAGTAACACAGATTTGTTTTGTAAGGACCAAGTCTTTATTTAGGTATTATTAAGTTGTTAATGTATCTTGATTAATTTATTGGAAATTGTTATCAACATTGTATGTTTTATGGGACTTGTTTTGATGATAGATGGTAGTGGATTGATGTTCTCAGTCATCTAACCTCATCATATTCTCATGTTTGATCTTTAATTATTGCACCTTTTTTTGTTTTGTTTCGTTTTGTTCTATTTTTGTTTTTGTTTATTTGTTTGTTTGTTTGTCTTTTATTCAAATCAAAACCATCATTGATTCTTACTGCCTATTTTTGTCTCAGAATGAGTGCCCTTTTTATAACATTACCTTAATATTGTATCTCTGTCTATTTCTTACTTGTTGTTTAATACTTGGTATGGTTTCTTGCTCTTGGTAATTGGATCATTATAATTATTCTTGTTTAGTTGAGGCTATCTTTTTATCTTGATGTTATCCCTGAAAAGGGCGGGGACTGGATGTAAAAAAGCACATGAGTGCTTATCTATTATACTCGAATAAAAGAATTTTTGCCTTGCCTTGCTCTCTCTCTCTCTCTCTCTCTCTCTCTCTCCTCTCTCTCTCTCTCTCTCTCTCTCTCTCTCTCTCTCTCTCTCTCTCTCTCTCTCTTGAATCCTGCAGATATGGATTTTTTCCAAGTGTTCTTGCTGGTACTTTATTTCCACTTGCTCGTTAGAAATCATTTGGAGGATGCATTTTCAAAGTGTGTAGATTTGGTAACTATTCATATATGTTATGAGGCTTTTTTGTTTATTTTTGTTTTGGTTGGGTTTTTTTTTTGTTCGTTTTGTTTTTCTTGATAAAGTGGAGATAGGAGTGGGGGGGTCTTTTCAGAGGGCTGAATATAAAATAGCAATTTCTGCTTATTTTATTACCCTCTTAAAATATTTGTTTAGAAAGCTTTCAAAGTCTCTCTCTCTCTCTCTCTCTCTCTCTCTCTCTCTCTCTCTCTCTCTCTCTCTCCTCTCTCTCTCTCTCTCTCTCTCTCTCTCTGGGGCACACGCAAGATGGCAACTGAGCAAGTCAACCTGACATGAGCTGCGCAAAAGTATAATCCTTTCACTTGGAAACAGCCCGATTTGCTTCTGTTTTGTGCTTTAAATATATTCCAGGACTGTTGTGCATTAGAAATATCAACAAAAATGGTGTCGTTGGAGCTATGGAGGGCCAGGATTGGGGGCTTTAGAAGTAAGCTGTGTGACAATCACAAAGGAAAAAGCCAGTCAGCCATAGAAGGCAACCAGTCACAAAGGCATGAACACTGTGTTACAGTGACTGATGTAATCCTCAGCTACATGTGTGCGTGCTTTCTCCTGGCCATGGTGTCCTGTTTGACAAAGACGGTTATATCCTCCTACTTACCACCCACCAGCCAAGACTTCTTGCCAACACTTGTAGGCCAATTAGACAGAACTGTCACTGACAATGTTTTTGCAGTGGGAGATGTGTAGGTACATGATGTACCATTGGGAACACTTATAACCAGTAAGGGTACCCTAGCACTGCTGCTTGTGGCCAATTTTCTTTTCGCCTGCAGGAAAGTAGCATATTGGAGGAGATGTGGAGAGGAACCCTGGACCTGACCACATGGATGAGAAGATGGAACTTTTCTTTAAGAAATTAGATGACAAACTGACCCAACAATTCTCTTCTTTAGAAAAATCCCTGCAGGGGCAGATCTCTCACCTTCTACAGGCAGTGCAGGGACATGGGGAGAGTCTAAAAAAGATAGAGGAAAGCCAGTCTGCCATGCAGGGAACCATTACCCAACTGTGCCTAGATGTGACAGACATAGGCAATACTGCAAACAAAAACAGTGCAGCTATCGAAAGTATACAATCAGAGCAGGAACAGTTGCACGAGACAATCTGCGGGCTCAATGATGAACTAGACCGCCTAGAGAGTTTCTCAAAAAGAAACAACATGAAAATACTTGGTATCCCAGAAGTTGAAGGGAGGGAGGATGGTGTAACTTGTGCAGAGACTGTGCGTGAAATACTACACACTCACATACCTGACCAGCACTGGGCTGATGATGTCATTGAACGTGCCCACCGTTTGGGTAAACCTACCCATGGCGGCCCTAGCAGACGACCACGACCTATGATCGTGAAATTTCAAAGATGGGGAGATGTGATGCGTGTCATGACTGACCATGCGGCATGGTCACAGATGAAGGAGAAGGGGATGACAGTGGCACAGGACCTGACCTGCAGACAGTCGGCACAGCTGAGGGAGCTGAGGGAGGAGGGGAAGACCGGCTACTTAGTCAGAGGCAAGCTACATGTGAAAAACTCTGACACCCGCACTACACGACGTGACGCAAAGTGGCGGGGAAACCCTCACGTGTCAGAGGGGGGGCTCTCCACATTCCTCCCCAACTGTCCGTGCTCATCCACCAAGGAGAGAGGGAGTTTCCCGTGATGTCACAGCAGGGGCAGCCACTTCTTCCAACGCAAGGGACGCTGGTATGCAGTTACGGGGCAGCAGAGCAAAGGAGCGGGGCAGAACGAGTGTTCGGGGCGTCAGGGGTGGCAGAGGCGGCAGATCGAGTGAGCAGCAGTCCAATCTGCCTGACGCATGGGGAATGAATAAGACGGTTCCTCCAGGCAAGGGGAATAGGAGGAAATAGGGATGTGGCCAAGGCCTGGGACACAGTTCAAACACACACAGTGACAACGCTGCACACCCTCACACACACACACACAGTCTTCCCTCTGTAGGATATAAAGATGGTTTTCTTTCTTTCCTGTCCTGGAATATTGATGGTCTTATCACAAAGTTATCAGACCCAGATTTTGTGAGCTATGTAATCTCTTTTGATACTGTTTGCCTTGTTGAAACATTTACTGTCCCTGATTTTGATTTTGATCTACATTTCAGTGACTTTATGGTTATTCACAACCCAGCAGTAAAGCTTTTTAAAATGGGTCGCAGATCAGGGGGGACTGTGTTGTTGATCAAGAAAACATTCAGTCAGTTTGCTAACAATATTGAAACAGGTTTGGAAAATATTGTTTGTGTCAAACTAAGCAAAACGCTTTTTGGTGTGAACAAAGATATTTTGTTTATAGGGATGTACAACCATCCGGTAAACAGTGTGTACTACAGAAATCAAACTTTTGATAATAACCTTGAAATGTTAGAACAGTTCCTTCTTACAAGATATGAACTGGTGGAAGATGTGTATTTTGTCATTGCAGGTGACATGACTGCCAGAATTGGAGAGTGGAGTCTGGAAGAAGAAAGTGCAGATGAGATGTTTGTACACAATGATGTTGGTCTGTTTGCTAGAAAATCTAAAGACGGTGTTACAAACGGTTTTGGAAAGTCATTGATTGAACTGTGTTCTACTTTCCAGTTAACCCCTTTAAACGGATTGTGTGATGGAGACAAAGGCGGTCTCTTTACTTTCCTTTCTGAAAGAGGAAACAGTGTGATTGATTATTTTTTATGCTCTGTCAATCTGTTGTTTTGTATGAAAGATTTCTGTATTACTAATCGTATGGAATCAAACCATTTGCCTCTTATATTACACATAAAATGTATACATGACAAGCAAATGGATGAGGAAGCAAAAAATAAGTCGTACCAGAAAGTTAAATGGAATGCTGGAAAAGCAGTGCTGTTTCAAGAATTTTTTGCATAAAAAAAGCCACAAATATTCTGGCAGATGCCACAAATGATATCAACTTAAACATAAAAACTGCCCTTGACAAATTTACAGCCTTACTGCAGAAGGCAGTGCAGTGCATGCAACACACAGTTCATATGGGAACACGTGCAAGGAAAACAAACCACTGGTTTGACTGGGAGTACTTGCAGAAAAAGCGTGAAGCTGGCAGAGCATTAAACAAGTTTACTCGTACAGAACGTGCTGAGGACCAAAAGACTTACGGAGAAAAAAGGTCAGAGTATCAAAATTATATAAAGAAAAAGAAAAAGAGTTACCAGAAATCAGTTATAGATACTCTGACTCAAAGTAAAGAGGGTAGCAGGACATTTTGGTCAAAAAGCTAGGAGAAAAAACCTAATTTACCTTCTATTTCAATAGACAGATGGAAAACACACTTTGAAAGCATTCTCGCTATGGATAACATTGAGCGTGATACTAGAGATGGAGATATTGAGGAGGATGAACTTTGTGTTTCTGATCTAGATGACGAAATATCTGAAGGGGAAATTCGACAGGCTGTTTGAAGACTTAAAGTGAATGAAGCTTCTGGTCTAGATGATATTCCTGGTGAATTCCTAAAAACTGCAGAGCCATTCATATTGCCTTTTTTGACAAAAATGTTCAACCATATGTATACAGCTGGTTTCTATCCTATAGCTTGGACACAGTCAGTCATTGTTCCATTACTGAAAAAAGGTGATGCTAACAACCCTGAAAATTATAGAGGCATCTCCTTACTCAGTATTGTTAGTAAAGTTTTTACTTCTATCTTAAACCAGAGACTGTATAAATGGGCAGGAAAGGAAGGGAAACTTAGTGAAGAACAGGCCGGATTTTGCAGGAATTACTCTACTGTAGACCACATATTTACTGTCGTTAAAATGGTTAGGTCATGTTTGTATGATCAGAAGAGAAGTAAACTATATGTTGCTTTCATTGATTATCAAAAGGCTTTTGATACAGTAAATCGTGATATGCTTTGGAAAGTGCTAAACAAATCAATGTTTCATCAAAAATGATCCGTATGTTGAAAAGTATGTATGGTAGTGTGCAAAGTTGTGTCCGCTGGGGTTCTGAAGTGTCTGATTTTTTTTAATGTCCATTGGGCGTGAAACAGGGCTGTTTGATGTCTCCTTTGATTTTTTCATTATTAATTACTGAAGTAGCAGAAGAAGTTTCACGAAAGGGAAAGCATGGTTTTCAGTTTTTACCTGACTTACAGGAAATTTTTCTCTTGTTGTTTGCAGATAATGTTGTTTTGTTTTCTCATAGCCCCAGTGGCCTTCAAAACCAGCTAAATAACTTGAAAAGAGCATCTGACACTTTGGGATTAACTGTAAATCTTGATAAAATGAATGTTATGGTGTTCAGGAAAGGTGGGCATTTATCCAAATCGGAAAAGTGGCACTTAAAAGGTCAAAATATCGAAGTTGTTAACAGCTACAAGCATCTTGGTTTTACTCTTACAACTAAAGTATCTTTTGACACAGCACTGGAAGAGTATGCTAGGCGTGCAAAACATAAAGTTTTTGAGATTTTGAAAACGATATGGGCTTTGGGTAACATGGATATGTTTGTGTGTTTTTTTGTGGTTTTTTTGCTGCCTCGTCTTCTGTGACGTTCCCGTACTGCTGTTCCCACACTGCTCATTTCAATCTCCCCGCCACAGCCATACCCAGATTCGTTGTGTCTCACCCCTGGGGTCGGGAGTCCACAGGGAGCCCATCAATATTAGGCCGCCGCGGGGCTACCAGCCAGAGGGGCCCTGCACTTCTGCTGGGTCACTTTGGTGGTGTTCAGTGGTGCCTGTTCTGAGCTAACATACGCAGGACACCACCTACTAAGCCCCCTACTAACGACAGTATTAGCTCAGTCGTGGAGCCAGACTGAGTAAGCCACCCACCCAAGGTGGCGACCACCACAACGTCCTTCCAACAACTGCCTCCCCGCGAACGCGCAAACGCGCAACCCCAAAGGCTCTGACACAAATTCACCACAGGCACAGAAGCGTATGGGGAAACCGAATCTGAGGTCACCATGAGACCAGAGCAACGGGGGCCACCGAATCAGAGGCAATTTTTATTATTGCATGATGATCAATGATGATGAGGTTGATGTAATGATACTGCTGTGGAGGTGCATCCGCTTTGAGACTACTTGACAGGGTTGTTCTCTACGTTTACTGTCATAATATATCCCAGCATCAATCAGGCCCGAGAGATACAGACACCTGCAGTGTTGGTCAGGTAATTTGAGCAACACTCTCAAATTCGCATCCGTAAAGTGGATGAAGCTCGACTGTGTGGTCCCAGTCTCCCCACTGAGCCCACAGCACACTCACTCTGAGTAGGAGCCGGCCGGAGCCGAAAAAATCCCTATGACTTATGGGATTCGAACCCGCGACCTTCCAGTCCAGAATCCAAGGCACTAACCACTGCACCATGGTGGCTGGTATGTTTGTGTTTTTTAAGTTGTTCGATGCCCAGGTCAAACCTATGTTGTTATATGCTTCGGAGCTCTGGGGGTTTACAAAATTTCACTGTATAGAATTGGTACATTTATTTGCTTGCAAACGTTTGTTAAACGTTTACCCCAAAACTCCTAACACAATGATCTATGGGGAAACAGGACGTTATCCTATGTATATTGATAGCACCATAAGATCTATTGCGTACTGGTTTAAACTTCAAAATATGTCTTTATGCAGATTTCCAAAACAGGCATATTTGATGTCTGCAAACAAGATCCCAGAACTCACCGAAAGACATTTAGATGTAAATAACTGGCCATATTGCATCAAAAGTTGTCTTGATCTTTCTGATTTCTCTGAAGTGTGGGTAAATGGTGGGGTGGGAAATCAGCATTTTTTTTTTCTAAAAGAATTAAAGCAATGCATGATTAATTGCTTTCATCAAGACTGGCATGCAAAACTGTCAGAAAGTGACAGATTCGAAACGTATAGGTCATTTAAATCACTGCTACAGCCTGAAAAATATATTACTGCTATCACCATAGGTAAATTCAAACATGCACTGGTCAAGTTTTGACTTGGAGTTTGTCTTTTAAACGTGAATAACAGATATAATGATAAATCTAAAAAGTGCCCTTTTTGTGACAAAATTGAAACTGAAACCCATTTCCTTTTGAATGTTCAAAGTTTACAGACTTGAGGGAGAAATACCTATCCAAATACTTCACG
This sequence comes from Stramonita haemastoma, assembly GCA_030674155.1. NCBI lineage: Eukaryota > Metazoa > Mollusca > Gastropoda > Neogastropoda > Muricidae > Stramonita > Stramonita haemastoma. The sequence continues at coordinate 37,742,339 of CM060335.1, read as the reverse complement.
AATGATAATGAACATTGCCTGCAAACTATTCTGAATAGTGAAAAAGTTTGTCAGTTGAGACATTTGGGTATGTATATACTTTATGCCCTGAAAGCCAGAGAACTCAGTTAAGTACAACCGGTGTACAAAAAGTTGATGTAGTTTAAGTCTCTTTGGAAATTAACTCATGACAATGCCAAAATTCTGTTGTTTGTTCAATGTTTTGCTGTTAGTCTTCTGTTAAAATGTGTACCCCCTTGTATACGGGCCGGTGGCCTTACAATTAAAATTGAGTTTCCGAGTTTCGAGTTTTCCGAGTTTTCTCTCTCTCTCTCTGTATATATATATATATATATATATATATATATATATATATATATATATATATATATATATATATATATATATATATATATATATATATATCTCCTTTTCTAAGCCTTTTCTTTCTAGGCCTGTCTGTCTATCCATCCATCCATCCATCCATCCATCCATCCATCCATCCATCCATCCATCCATCCATCTATTGATCTATTGATCTATCTATCTATCTATCTATCTATCTATCTATCTATCTATCTATCTATCTATCTATCTATCTATCTATCTATCTATATATCTATTTACCAGAGGGTAAAGCTGACTTTCTTTCTGACCTGGCTAAATCCTTAAGGTCATGAACCAATAATTAAAAAGATGACAATACCTGGCTACCCGACTCTTTGTTTCCCCCGACTCTCCCATGGAGGTGGCATTGCTGTCATCTACAAAGACACACTGCACCCAGCTCTTTCTTCCTGCCACTCCCTCCCTTTTTCACCTGAATCTTTTAAAGTCTCTGAACTCAACCTCAACTTACCAGGCCATTCTATTACTGCCTGCTGTCTTTACCTTCCACCCTCTAGCCGTAAAAATGATCTAACATCTTCAGTTTTCAAAGAGGGAACGGATAGCCTAGTGGTCAGAACATAGCACTGGAAATTTGACAACCCGGGTTCAAGTCCGATTAAGGAGATTTTTCTCCTGGAGTTAACATTAGTGCTGATTCAACTCTCCCCAAAAGTCCTTCAGATGAGACTTTAAACTGAGGTCCCGTGTGCAAAAGCACGCAGAACATCTTGCGCACACATTAAATCCTGTTCCGCTTTTCGTAAGAGTAGGCCATCATATGCCGGTGGGAAAAGATGACATTTACAAAACTGCATACACATGGGGACTGGATGTAAAAAAAGCACAAGAGTGCTTATTCCATTATTCTCGATATAAAAGAAAACAAGAAAGAAAGAAAGACAGTTTTCCATCAAGGGTTTCAGTCCCTCCTTGATCACTACAGCCTCTCTCCCAAGAAACTTGTAATTCTCGGTGACTTCAACTTCCACTTCGACAACCAGTCTTCTCCTGATGTCAAAGGTCTTTCTCTTTCCTAATCTAACCACTCTCTTTTTCAGCTAGTAAACAGTCCAACACACAGATCAGACCACATCTTAGTCTGGCTCATCACTGATGCTTCACTAGATCTCATCACATCTGTATCCGTCTCTAGTGAACTGGTTTCTGATCACTCCGCCATTCTTTTCTTTCTCAACATTGCAAAGCCTGTCAAATAGGAAAAGCGTGTTACCCATTGCAACCTCAAGGCCATTACTATTCAGACCTTCTCTTCTCAAGCTTCAGAACGCCTATCACAAACTTCTGACCGCAATGACCCTTCTACACAATACAATAATGTTCTCAGTCAAGTACTAGAGGAGCATGCACCTCCTACTGACCTTTTTCTGGCTGATAGGCCCTGTGCCCCATGGTACTCTCAAGAAATTCTAGTAACAAAGCGCAAACGCTGACTGCTAGAGGAGCAATGGCAAAACATAAAAACTGAAATAAACAAACAGCTCTTACAAAAACAAACAAAGTCAAAACCTTAATCCATTCCGCAAAGACTAACTACTACTCTGCTCAAGTTTTTAATGCTAAATACATGAAATCTCTTTTTTCCCTCAACTCAACTCTTCTTGCTTCTGACAAGGCAAGTCCTCTGCCTACTGCCTACAACCATTCTGAATTTCCCGCTATTTTTTTCTTTATTATTCTCTGACAAGGTCTGCAACATACGCTTCAAACTTGATTAGACTTCTTTCCAAACTGAGCCTCCTGATCCCCTATTCACTTGCACTCCTCTCCTTTTCTTTCACCCAACAAGCGAAAAAGAAATCAAGAACATTCTGAAAAAAAAATGACAATAAAATCATGCGATCTCAATCCTGTATCTGCTTCTCTTTTCATTCAGTGCATTCCACTGCTTATACCTTCTTCTTCTTTCTCATGACCGGGATGGTCGTGGAGGAGACATGAGAGACAATTCTGCAGCAAGCCGTCGCCATCCAGCCCTGTCCTCCGCCTTCCGAATGAGTGTTGGACTGTCCAGGTGGGTCCACTCCATGATGTTATCCATCCAGCTTTTGGTTTGTCTGCCTCGGCGTCTGCCACCTTCTAGCGTTCCTTGTAGGACTGTCTTGGGGAGGGTGTTGTGGTGTGTGACATGGCCGAACCATGCCAGCTTCCTTTTCTTGACAGAGGCTAGTAGGGGTTCCTGAGGGCCAGCTATCAGTGCGACTTGACTTTGCACAAAGGAGTTTGTTTACCAATCCTTCCAGGAAATTCCAAGCAGTCGCCTGAAGCATTTTGTCTCGAACGTCTGGATCCGCTTGGTGGTTTCAGCGGTCATTGTCCAACTTTCGCAGCCATAGAGCAAGATGGAGATGACCAGGGATCTGAACAATTTGACTTTTGTTTTGAAGCTGATGTTGTCGCTTCTCCATATCTTGTTCAGTTTTGCCATAGCTGATGTTGCCATGGCTAGCCTGGTCTTGATCTCTGTGGTGGAGCATCCATCTTTTTTTGAGGGTAGCGCCAAGATATTTGAAAGCGTCTACTTCTTCCAGCTGCTGGCCATTCATGTAGATCTGTGCTGTGGTGCCGTTTGCACTGTTGACCAATACTTTACTCTTTTCTGTGCTGACTTCCATCCCATATGTGCCTGCTCTGTCTACCAGTCTGTTGGTAAGGTCTTGGAGTTCCTTGTTGCTGCCTCCCATGAGATCAATATCGTCAGCGAAGCGCAGGTTGTTAATGGGTCGCCCTCCTATTGAGATGGTAGAGTGGAAGTCGTAAAGTGTTTCCCTCATGATGTTCTCCAGGAATAGATTAAAGAGAGTTGGAGAGAGCAAGCAGCCCTGACGGACGCCAACTGTGGTCTTGAAGTAGTCTCCAACTTGGCCGTTGAGGAGAACTGCACTGCTGGAGGTACTTTACAGTGCTTCTATGATCTGGATGAGACCCTCCTCAATGCCAAACTTCCTGAGGACTTGCCAAAGGCCTGCATGCCACACTCTGTCAAAGGCCTTCTTGAAGTCAATGAAGTTGTGTAGCAAGTCCCTCTGATGTTGCAGATGTTTCTCCATCAGGATTCGGCAACTGAAAATTTGTTCTACCGTGCTCCTTCCTGCCCTGAACCCAGCTTGTTCTTCTGCCAGGTGCTCTTCCGCCTCCTTTTTGAGTCTGTTCAGTATCACTCTTAACATGATCTTGCTGGTGTGGCTAATGAGGCTGATTGTTCTGTAATTCTGGCACTGATGGAGGTTTCCTTTCTTGGGCAGGGGATAATAAGAGACTGTGTCCATTCTGCTGGCCACTGTTTTGTCGTCCAGATATTCTGACAAAGAGATGTAATGACAGTGACCAGGTGTTCCCCTCCATTCTTGAGCAGCTCTGCTGGTATGTTGTCTGCTCCAGGTGACTTCCCAGTTGGTAAACTACGGATAGCTTCCTCCACTTCTTCCTTCAGCACTGGTAGTGGTGAAGGTTCCCTCTGTGGTGTTGCGTCCTCATCAATCAGGCTGTGGTCAGGCTGTAAGGGGTGATTGTACAGGTCCGAGCAATACTGTGACCATCTTTTCAACACTGCTGAGCTTTCAGTCAGCAGGTTGCCTGAACAATCCTCGATAACTGAGGATTTATTTTGCTGCGCCTTTGTGAGCTTCTTTAGAGTGTCGTAGGCGTGTTTGCTGTTCCCTTTTGTCATGCCTGCCTCGATGTTCTTGCACTGTTTATAGATCCATTGCTCTTTTGCCTCTCTCATTTTCTTTCTCACCAGATTGTTGGTCTCATGGTACTGTGCTACATCTTGCGGGGTGGAGTGTTTGGTTTTCTTCAAGGATCTTCTCTTGTCACACAGGTCAAGGATGTCATTTGAGGTCCAGGGTTTGTGTTTCTTTCTCTCGCGGCCAAGTACCTCCTCTGCTGTTTCTCGGACTGCCTCATTGAAGCTGTTGGTGAGGTCGTTGATGTCATTGTTCAAGATGTTGAGTGCCGCAAACCTGCCCCCGAGCTGTGCCTGGAAAACTTCAGAAACTTTTGGATCTCTCAACTTCTCCAGGTCAAACTTGATACGTGTGCGCGCAGCTTGGTACTTCTTCTTCAGCTTCATCTTCATGTTGAGCAGTACAAGATCGTAGTCACTGCCCACATCAGCTCCAGGGCATGTTCTTGTTTTGGCTCTGTTGATGCTCGACTTGATGCGCCGTGGGGTGAGGATGTAGTCAATCTGATTGTGGATCTTCCCATTTGGCGCATGCCACATAGTTCTTCTTGACAGCTTGTGTGGGTAGAGGGTGTTTGCAAGGGTTAATTGATGGCTATCTGCACACTCCAAGAGTCTGAGTCCCCTATCGTTGGTCTCACCAGTGCCGTACTGACCAACTGTTCCAGCCCATTGTTTGTAAGCGTCAGGGCCAACTTTCGCGTTGAAGTCTCCTTGTACAATAAGAAGGTCTTTCTTGGGAACTTTCTTGATTGTGTTTTCCAGCTCTTTGTAAAACTCTTCGACTTCTTCCTCATCGTGTGCTGTTGTTGGTGCATACACTTGAAAGATGGTGATGTTCTTTGGCCTGGCTGACACTCTGATGGAGATAATCCTACTGGATATTGGTGTGCAGCTCAGGATGCAACCAACTACTTCTTTGCATACGATAAAGGCTACGCCATGTTCATGCACTGTTTCACGTCCGCTGAACCAGATCTTGTGACTGTCATCAGTCACTGACTCTCCAAATCCAGTCCATCTCACCTCTGATAGTCTGATTATATCCCATTTGTATCGTTTCAATTCGTGCTTCAGTTCTTTCACTTTTCCGCAAGCGTAGAGAGTGCAGACATTCCATGTGCCAATGGTGGTGTTTTCAGATGGCAGATTTAAAGTTTTTAATTCTTGAGCACCAGTAGCACACTTATTGCTTCCATCCTGGTGCTTGTCGACGGAAAGCGCAGTCGTTGGTATTCCGGGCCTCGACCGATCCCGCATGTTGTTGGCTCTGGTTGTGTCTCTCATATCTTTTCAGTGGGCTTCAGGTATTCCCTGGTGGTGCCACTCTCCTCTCCAGGTCTCCATTATGGATGCACCAGCCCTCAGCTCTTTAGGCCTGCCAGCAGGGTACTTCAGTCTTCGCTATTTTACCCATAGCTGGGAGGCTGTCACAAAAATAGTAAACCTATCTCTTCTTTCAGGAAATTTTCCATCAACTCTCAAAAGTGCAATAGTCACACCTCAACTAAAAAAGCACGACCTCTGTCCTAACATCCTGAAGAACCATAGACCTATTTCTAATCTGCCTTTTATCTCCGAAGTCCTTGACAAAGTTGTTCTGAAACAACTCAATAGCCATCTTCTTTCCAATAATCTCTTTCCCCCTTTCCAGTTTGCCTATCACGTCAACCACAGCACTGAAATCACTCTGTTCCACACCTTACACATGCTTCTCCATGCTTCTGACTTAGGGAAAATCTCCCTTCTTACTCTTCTTGACTTATCTGCTGCTTTTGTCCACTACAGATCATTCAATTCTTCTCTCCCGTCTACAAAACATGTTTGGTATAAAAGACACAGCCCTCACCTGGTTTACTTCATACCTTGCAGGCCGAGTCAATACAATTGCAGTAAAGAAGATTTAATTAGCGCCTGCTAAACTGGAATGTGGTGTCCCTCAGGGATCAGTTCTGGGCCCTCTTCTTTTTACCATCTATACTGCTCCACTGTCACATATAATATACCATCATCATATCAAGTATCACTTTTATGCCCATGACTCTTAGATTCAAAGCAGTGATACACCTGAAAAGCTGCCATCTCTCTTGACAAATATGAACAACTGCCTTCAAGATATTCAACACTGGATGATACAAAACAAGTTACAAGTAAATGCAAAAAAAAACCTGATGCCATGCTTGTAGGCACCAAACACAAACTTTCCTCCATTTCAACAACTTCAATAGAATTCGGTAATACGTCAGTTCCGCTATCCACTTCTGTGAAGTATCTAGGGGCATTGTTGACAACATACTCTCCATGCAAAAATTCATCACCAAGACCTGTCAGTCATGCTACTATCAACTGCAGCCCATTAGTACAATTTAAAAGTACCTGTCCACAGATGCAACATCTAAACTTGTCATTTCTCTTATTCTTTCACGTCCAGACTATTGAAATTCTCTTGTGGCTGGTCTGCCAGCATCATCTATCCACTCCCTTCAACACATACAAAGCTCTGCAGCTCGTCTGGTCCTTAGAAAGAAAAAAATCTGAGCTTATTACCCCTCTCTTGCAATCTCTCTACTGGCTGCTTGTACCACAGAGAGTAAACTACAAGATCAGTACCCTCTGTTACAAATGTCTCCACAAAACTTTACCCTCCTACCTATGTGAATGTCTTCACTTGTACACACCTTCTCATTCCCTCCACTCGGCTGCAGATACTTTGTCCTTAAGAATACCTAGATTCAACCTACCTACCGTTGGCCACCGCTCTTTCTCTCTTTTTGGTCTGTCAATCTGGAATGACCTCCTCTCCCTCCAGAAAAAGCCTACTTATGACACTTTTAAATCCCACCTCAAGACACACTTATTTCAAACCTAAGATTTTCTCCTTCTGTTTCCATTTCTTATCTGTCTCTGCCTTCAACATCTACCTACCAAAGTGTATAACGGTTATAAGTGCGTGCGTGTGTGTGTGTGTGTGCGTGTGCGTGTGCGTGCATGTGTGCGTGCGTGTGTGCGTGTGTGCGTGCGTCTGTGTGTGCGTTCAAATTTGCAAAAACTATGAATTGTTATCCATTGCTTGTGTGTTATATAGATCGTATGCAAGCGCTTTGATTTGTTTTTACAAGACATAGGGCTTCATAAATTCCATGTATTATTATTATTATTATTATTATTATTATTATTATTATTATTATTATTATTATTATTATTATTATTATTATTATTATTATTACCTGGCTACCTAGCTACCTATCTACCTGTCTATCTATCTATCTATCTATCTATCTATCTATCTACTATCTATCTATCTATCTATCTATCTATCTATCTATCTGTCTGTCTGTCTGTCTGTCTGTCTGTCTGTCTGTCTGCCTGTCTGTCTGTCTGTCTATCTATCTATCTATCTATCTATCTGTCTGTCTGTCTGTCTGTCTGTCTGTCTGTCTGTCTGTCTGTCTGTCTCCTAATCATTCTATCTGTCTATCTATCTATTTACCTCGGAACATAGTGCTCTTGTCCTGTCCTTAAAACTGATCCAGCAATCTGGAGGGAAAGGCTTGTTGATATGGGAGGATTTGCTTTCAGCTCTGGAGGCTATCATGTGTAGGAACTTAAGTCATCTTACACTTAAAGACTTCTACAAACTGTGTACTTACTTTCTTGCTATGGGACAGGTATGATATTGTTTTGGTTTGGATCCCAGG
>CM060335.1:37714566-37729566 GCA_030674155.1 Stramonita haemastoma | reverse complement strand
TGGTGATGCTGGTATGTAGGGGTAGGGAGGGGGTTTCTTAGCTTTATTCCCTGATCAGGGCAAGGGCCGGATGAAAAAAAGTATGTAATGATTACTTACTCTGTTACCCTTGAAAAATAAAGATTATTCATTCATTCATTCATTCTCTCTCTTGGGGGTGTGGTGTGTGAGTGACAGAGTGCTGAACAACTCTCCCGATTAAATGCGAAAATGTGTCTGTTTCAATGGATGTATTTACATTATTTTGGGCAAGCATGTGTGCAGTGACTTTGTGCCTTCAAATGTGTGGATAAATTGGTCAAGGGCTCAGCAGGAGGACTGCGATTAGTGCTTCAATAATTATATGGAGCAAAGAAGGAATTATTTCAAGTGCAAGGTAAATGCATTTCATAGCCTGTCTCCATCAACACTGTGCATACAGTTGCACGTGCATGAACTGCCGTGATGATCGTGGGGTAAAAGCTGTGCTGTATATTGGTTGGTGAGTAGTGCCCTGTGTGTTATGTGTATGAAATGCAGGGTTACTGGATGTCATCTACACATGTGTCTTGTGCCTATTTGATAAAACTTGGGTGAGAAAACATAGGCACCTGAAAAAATGCCGCAGAACACTGTAAATCTACTTCATGTAATTAATGATTCCTTAGTATGGAATTATTCCTGTGTCTTCATGCCCAGTTGATAATGAGTGGATTAACACTTGATAAAAAAGCATAGGCACATGAAAATGTCGCGCAGTATGCATGCTCCACCACCAAATAACATGTTCCAATTCATGGACTGGCACTTTATGCAAATGCAGCAAAGCCTACAGCAACACTTGAATGGAATTAAAACGGACATTGGCGGAAAATTCTGCTCTCTGGAGAACAATCACTCAAACTTTATGGCTGAATTAAGTGAATTGAAAGAAAGTGTTGTTGTCAATACAGAGGACATAAAAGAACTGCAAGAAAGCAATACAATAATGATTGACAGATTGGATGTACTAGAAAGAAAGTTGGAGTCAGCAGAGCAAGATACAAAGGCTTTAAACCTAAGATTCATGGGTATAACCGAATGTGACAGGGAGGATGAATACCTGACAAGCCAAATTATTATTGACATACTGAACGATCACTCCCCACTACCAAACCGGCATAAAGAAGACATCTGCAGAGCCTTTCGAACTGGGAGACCACACCCACACAGTGATAATGCTCGTCCCATTCTGGTACGATTTTGTTGCTTTGCATACAAGTTATCAGTTCTGCCTGACAGGGAGTTGAGAGACAGTTTGCGGGAAAGTGGCATCAGAGTGGCTGCTGATCTCACAACTCGGCAAAGGAACATGCTGGAGTTCCATCGAGGGCAAGGCAAGATTGCCTACATCTACAGTGGAAAGCTGTACGTCAAAGACAGACAACCTGGTTTCCCTAGGAAAAGCAGCAATACAGACCATCTGTATTCTCACCCTTGGCAGAATGAGGATGGCAGAAATGGTCAGCGACCGAGTGGTCTCCAAGCAGGAGACAGGTCCATGTCACGTGACAGAAAGCAGCCATGAAGACACCACTCTGCAGCCAGACAGGGCAGCTTTGGAGCAGCAGACAGGCACTACAGGAGGATGGAGCAGCCTCAGCAGTACAGGCCTCCAAGATACCGTGATGTTTCAGAGGAACAGGAAAGAAGAAATCCCCCTACTACCAATCAAAGACTGGAGGGCAGAGACAGGAAGACCCCCAGCCACCAGGACTACCAAGAAAAGAATGTGTACCTGGGACCCCTGGTTCACAATTGTATAGTGAAAAGACAAAATTTGGCCAAACAAAGGAAATAGTACTGCAAATAACAAAAGATCTGTTATGATCAAAAACAGCGATAAAAATGCTATTAGAGATGACAGTAAGCCCCATATCAAGGAGGGTTCAAGGTAAAATGATCATATCAGGGCAACATCAGCAGGTGGGAAGACAGACAGTGACACCTCCTGAGAGGAGGAAGAGCTTAACAATACTGACCATAATGAGGCAAAACAAAATGACACAATGAATGATGTATCACAAGCAGAGATTTCAAATTACGAAATCACATCTGACAGTGACACTATTCACAATAAAGAAGATGACAACAGTTATGACAATCAGGATGAAGACATGTCAATTACAGGTGATGATATACAAGAATACAGTGAGGATAAGTCCCAATGTGACATGGAAGGTATAAATACAAAAACGTACGATGGAATGACAGGGACAGTCAACCAAAGACAAGACATTGACAAAAATGAGCTTCAAGCTACAAGAAAAACAGACCCAGAAGAAAACACAGGTCATTATGACCTGACAGAGGAGACTATTCCAAAACTGACAATGATGCGAAGAGCTAGTAGTGACAATATAACAGACGGACAAGACAAGAGCAACAGTACTGATGCATGCAGCAGGTCTGATAAAGAGGGGGGTCAGTCAGAAGGGTTTTCACCTTCTGCCCATGCTTTACGTCCAAGGCGGACTGCATCTAGCTCACGTGCTGTACAACACAGGCAGAGAAAAACTGCTGCTAGATCAACAAGTCAAAGCAGCATTGTTGAATCATTTAGAAAAGCAGACTCTGCAAAGCAAGCAGGGGGTAGGCAGAGACCCCAACCTCACAGACACCAGACCAAAAAGAATGGTGCCCCACACACCAACAAATAGGGACACGGCCAGGCCACAGTACTTAGTAGTCAGTCCCCTGAATCAACATCCAGGACAGTAACAAGTCCTCATGTACATTAATATGCAATGTGTCAAATTTCTGAATAATGATGTTAATGGACTTCTACAAAAGTTAGAAAACATTGAGTTTATTAATTTTCTAGTGTCTTATGACATCATATGTCTAACGGAAACTTATATAGCTTTTGGTTTTGAATCAACTTTATTTAATGACTTTGTGATATTTACTTCTAAAGCAAAGAAGCTATCCCACCATGGAAGATACTCTGGTGGAGTAATTGTATTGGTAAGAAAGTCTTTTGCTGATTCTATTACACGCATCCAGGTAGAACAAGAAAATACAGTAGTTTTACAAATAGACAGACATCTCTTTTCTACAGAGAAGAACATAATGATGGTTTGTTCATACATCCCACCTTGTGATTCCTTGTTCTGGAAGTCACAGCATGGCGTATATGGAATTGAATTACTTGATCAGTGTTTAGCAGATATATATGAACAACATAGCGATTTTTTCGTTCTGTTAAGTGGAGATTTTAATGCAAGAACTGCAATGGAAAACTATAGCTTTAATGGTGATAATAGTGATTTTTAACAAATGTTGGTATCTGGCAACAATCATTATCCAAGGACATCTCAAGATGATAACATTAACAACGTTGGGGAACAACTAATTGAACTGTGGAATATGCATGACTGTGTAATACTAAATGATCTGAGTGATCCAGCTTTTGATGATAATTGTACATTTATTGGATATTCTGGTGAAAGTGTGGTGGATTATTTCATTGTATCTGTGGAACTTTATACGTCTGCTCATATTTCAGCTTTAGAAGTAGAGAGCATAGTAGAGTCAGACCATTTGCCAGAAAGTATGAAAGTAGTAATAAGGAACAATCAGGAAGGGGGTTATATTGAAGATAAGTACAATGAAAACAAAGCATGTGAAAAATTAATGTGGAATGAAGCATATAGAGACAAGTTTGTCAAATCATGGGAAGCAAAGATATTCGAAACAGAATGTTGATAGCTGTGGAAAATTTAGAGAGAGATGTAGACAGTCCCCTTGAAATATTTGTACATTGCCTGAAAGATGCCAGCAGATGTATGGTAAAGCAAGCTGGTTTTAACAAAAAGAAAAAAATCAGCATGGTTTGATGTGAGTGTAAAAACATGAAAAAAGAAACCAGAAAAAAACTTAATCATTTTCGATTGACTAGGAAGGAAGAAGATAGAATTATGTATGTTAAGGCTAGAAAGAAATATAAACAGTTGCTAAAAGACAAGAAACTCACTTACAGCAGGCAACAAACTGAAAGGCTAGCAAACGAGGCTAACAGTTCCTCTAGTTTTTGGAAGGAATTAAGACGGGTGGGTCTTGGAAATAAGAAAAGAATTACAAACAACATTACCACTGATGACTGGTTTAACCACTTTAGAAAAGTCTTCCAGGGTATAACTGATGAATGTTTTGATGAATGTGCTGATGAGTGTGATATTGTAATTGATTTATCTGAGGAAACAGATCACGTGTTAAATAAAAAGATAACAGAAGAAGAAGTTATTCATGCCATTAGAAAGCTGAAAAACAACAAAGCAAGTGGTATTGATGAAATTTCTGCAGAAATGCTCAAAAATGGTGGTGCAAAAGTCATTGTATTTCTAGTAAAGTTATTTAATGTGATTTTTGATCAAGGCATTTACCCAGAAGAATGGTCAAAACCCATAATCATCCCTATGTATAAGAAGGGAGATCCCGAGGATGTTGACAACTATTGAGGAGTGTTTCTTTTAAGTACAGTCTCTAAATGTTACACTACGATACTGAATGCTCGATTGCATGACTGGTTAGACAGCAATAACATAATTTTGGAATGTCAGGCAGGTTTTCGTCAAAAGTATTCCACAATTGATCATATATTTACATTGTATGCCACTATTCAGAATTATATGTCTAAAAAAGGAAGAAAATTGTACGTTGCCTTTGTAGATTTCAAAAAGTCTTTTGACTCAGTTGAACATGATAGGTTATTACGTTATATCAAGGGCCAAGGTGTAAAAGGTAAGTTTTTTGCATCACTTAGAGCTATGTATAAGTCATTGTCATCATGTGTACGAGCGAATTTTGAATTAACTAATATGTTTCAAACACCTATGGGAGAAAGACAGGGTTGTGTTCTAAGCCCCACATTGTTTTCTTTGTTTATTAATCAGTTAGCAAATCTTATGACTGAAAAAGGTAAGCATGGGGCTTAGATGTTCCCAAATGTTTTTGAGTTGTTTATTTTGTTATTTGCTGATGATGTGGCATTAATGTCAACTACACCTTCGGGTTTACAAAATCAATTAAGGGTTTTAGAGACTTGTAGTGAAAATATGAAATTAAACGTAAACATAGACAGAACTAAGATTGTGGTATTTAGAAAAGGGGGATACTTAGGAAAACATGAAAAATGTTTTTTTCATAATAAAAAGTTAGATGTAGTTAACAATTATTGTTATTTGGGATTTAACTTCACATCTATGATTAGTGCAAAGAGAGGTACATCGCATTTAGTTACTAAAGGCAGAAAAAAACAGTTATACAGCTTAACAAAGTTTTCCAGAGGTGCAAGGAAATGACAGTAAAGACATTCTTTAAATTTTTTGATACCAAAATTCAACCAATATTGTTATATTCAGCTGCAATTTGGGGGTTGCATAGATTAGAACATCTAGAAAAAGTACATTTAATTGCTTGTAAAAGGTTTTTAGATGTGCCTGCCAGGACACCAAATAAGATGGTTTACGGAGATCTTGGCAGGTACCCACTGTATGTAAATACATATGTTGCATGCATAAGATTTTGGTTTAAACTACTACACATGAATTCTGAAAGATTGCCATATAAAGCGTATTATATGTTGTTAGAGTTAGATAAAAAAAAAAAGGTAAACAATGCTGGGTCTCTAAAATCAGGGAAATATTATGTATTACTGGGTATAATATCGTTCGGTTGAACCAAGGTGTAGGAGACATAAAAATGTTCTTGCGTGCCTTTAAACAAAGACTTGTAGATTGGTTTGCTCAGGAATGGACTGGCACCATAAGAGACCGTGAGCGATAATGATGGTTATAGAAACTTTAAAACTATTTTTGAAAAAGAAAAATGTATCACTGAAATGAATACATATTGTTTTCGAGTTGCGGTTGCGCAAGTTCGATTCAATGTTCTACCATTGAACAATAAAACACAGCAGTATAATAGTTTAAACGATGTTAAGCAATGCCCTGTTTGTAAAGATCAAATAGAAAATGAAGAACACTTTATACTGAATTGCCCTATCTATGAAGACTTGAGAAATAAGTTTCTTAAAGATTCCAAAAGACTTCTTTTTATGTACTTCTCAAAGCCACTGTACCTACTGATATACAATTTATCACGTTTTATCTTTCATGCAGCCAATAGAAGAAATAGGATAACTTTCTAGAAATTGATATTTGTGTTGATGAATAATACATCTAAAACAGTGTCGTTTATGATACGGGTGAACTGTTCCATGATTAACGGTTAAGATATGGCTTATATAACTTTCTTGCTTTATAATTACTCATACATTATTTCAAATACATATACGTTGATAGTAAAATGTTTATAACACCTATGTCATATGCACACACTCTATGCCCATCACTTTTTTGTATTGTGGCCTAAGGCCGATGTACATTAAACAATTTCAGTGTTCAGTGTTCTCTCTCTCTCTCTCTCTCTCTCTCTCTCTCTCTCTCTCTCTCTCTCTCTCTCTCTCTCTCTCTCTATATATATATATATATGTATGTATGTATGTGTGTGTGTGTGTGTGTGTGTGTTGTGCGTGCGTGCGTGCGTGCGTGCGTGCGTGCGTGCGTGCGTGCGTGCGTGCGTGCGTGCGTGCTCGGCTACGAAATGAGTGGCTTAGGACATAATCCACTTTTCGGCTAAGGGCCATTAAAGGCAGGTGGGGTCAAAATGGCCATTAAAGGCAGGGGGGGTCACTACGGCAATTTTGAGATTTTGATTAGTTATAAAACTATAGCTATTATTCTACCTTGTAGTGAAATATCAAGCTGAAGCTTTTGTGGAAATATTTGCCAACAGCAGTCGCAAATCTGGCTTGTCAGAAAAAGTAGAAAATATAGAGAGAAACATGAGTTGAGCATTGGACACAACACTATCATCTTGACAGCCTGCAAAATCATATTAATACACCCCTTACATTTGAAGAGGTAAAAGTATGTATTAATAATCTTTGTGACAAAAAAACGGCAGTAGGGATCAATGGAGTTTTTAATGAAATTTTACTCATCTTCCACCTAATTGGGTCAGCTTTTTCTGTCCTTTTTTTGTCCAAAAGTGTTGGACCGAAGTCAACTTCCACTTATTTGAAAATAGTCTATTGTTGAACCAGTTAATAAGAAAGGAAAACCAAGAACAGATAAAACAGCTAGAGACTTATAACACTGACATCGCATACATGCGAACTTATGGAAAGGATTATCCAACTTTTAAGATGGCTTATTTATGTTTGTGGGAAATATAAGATCATTCATACAAATCAAGCTGGATTTAGAAAAGATCAGTCATTGAACATTAAGTAAAACTCAGTACACATGTTAAGCAACAGTTTGCCAGATGTAAAGGTATTCTTGCAACGTGTTTTTTTTTTTTAATGTAAGAAAAGCATATGAACAGGCATGACATAATAGACTTTCATGTAAATTAAAAACTGTTGGAATTTCAGGTTGTATGTTAAATTTCATCAATCATTTCCTGGCAGATAGATCCATCCAGACAAGACTAGGAGATCCATATTCAGATGCAAGAAGTTTGGAAATAGGTTTGCCCCAAGGATCAGTAATTACCTCTGGCCTATTTTATTCAACATACTAATAGCTGATTTACCAAAAACGTTATCAACAGATTCAGTTTTAGTTCAGTATGCTGACGAAATTTGCGTATGGATGAAGATGACCTTAAAATGGATTACTCCCCTCCGAACTATAAACTGTATCAAAAAACTTTACCGGTGTGATCTGAATAAAACAAGTTCTTTTATGACAGAAAATGAGATAAGCTTGTCACTTAAAAAAAAACATGATGCATTATAATTCAGGTTGTGACACTAAGAACCCCCCCCCCCCTCCCCTTTTACTCTAGATGACACTAAAATACAATACACCTAACACGTTAAATTCCTGGGTATTATTTTGACAACTAAATTGTCCTGGTATAGTTATATCAGTAATATACTAAATAAAGCAATAAAGAGGTGTTTTTTTTAAAGTTGTATGTAAACAAGGTTGGGGGCAAGAAAAAAATCGCTTACATCTTTAGCTACCTCTTCAGTGCCTCAAGATTAACACATGACAAAAGTTTTATTAGCGCTTCACAATACTGATGAAATAAGTTGCAAAGCATAGACAGTAAAGCACTCAAGTTATCTCTTGGAGTTCTTTTCCAAGGGTCTACTTTAGGTTCTTACAAGAAATAGGAGTGCTTACCTCTTGATGAACACAGGGAACTGCAAAGTATGTTTTGAGATGCTATTCAAACGAAATTTTTTCACAAAAAGAAGTTAAACATAGACTTTGCAAAACGAGCATGGTCAATTGTATCACTGACATCAATTAAGATGTTCACTTCCGACATGTCCAAAGATTATAAAATTGATTAAAACGTTCTTGCTGTTACACCTTCCTTTCCAGATACCCCTGAATGGGAAATAAATCAGCCAATATTTGACATATTTTACACAAACCTTTCAAAAAGCAATTCACCTAGTATCCTTAATTCGCACATTGACACTCACTTTTCAGATTACATAAAGATATACACAGATGGACCAAAAGCTGATAACAATCATGTTGGTGCAGCTTTTATTATACCAGCTTTTAACATTGAGAAAACTACCATACTACTAGTGGCGTTCCTATATTTACTGCAGAGCTCTTTGCAATATCAATGGCTCTCAGTTATTTTGTTTCATCACCTCAGAAAAATCTAAAAGTTGTAGTATGTGTTGGTTCTAAATCTGTTTTGTGCGCCTTAAATTCCTTAATCCAAAATACTTGACTGGAAATGATTACTGAAATCAGACTTGGTCATTTATTGTCCTTGAAAGACAATTATGTTATTTTCTTTTGGGTGCCTTCTCGTTGTTAGATTATTGCTAATGGCTGGGTGGATAGAGCTGCGCGACGAGGTGCACGAAATACTAAAAGATCACTTTCAGTTAATATTCCATCTGACTTGTGAGGTGCTACAAACTTTTAAAGCATATATCCTATAAGGCAATTAAAAGAATGCAAACACCTAATTGCTACTACTCTCAAAATTGACTTAATATGATGGACACAAAACGCTAAGCCTCTACATACAAAACCATCTACGTCTATTCCCCGACAAATCTCAAGTTTGGTTCATAGATTATGTTTAAATGCCCTTGCCCAAAATATTGCAAGAACATAATATGCATGTGGGGAAAACAAACAAATGTTAAAGATCTGCTTACTTGTCCTAGAATTTAAAAAAAAATCATCCCCATTATACTGAAAGATCCGTTCCTTTTAGGATCATCTTTAACGCTTAAAAGCATCCTAAACAATGATATACTTCTCTGCAGAATTTCTGAAGGTCTCCTACACAGCCCAGTTAGTATCTTCCAGTGATTGGTCAGTCTGTTTTAAAAGGCAATCCTTTATGACCTGTTCTACACACCTCTCCAAACGCCCATATTGTATTTGTTTTTTCCCACTTTGCACACATATCTTGACAATCTACATCATCTTGATATTGTGTAAACATAATCATATTAAAAACTTAAAAAAAAAAAAACTTCTGCATAAATTATTATAGTTGTGATGCTAGTTAAATGCAGAGTTCTGCTCTACTTGTTATTATTGACTGGTTGTAGATTTTGACCAGGCAAGCCATGGCAACATCAGCTATGGCAAAACTGAACAAGATATGGAGAAGCGACAACATCAGCTTCAAAACAAAAGTCAAATTGTTCAGATCCCTGGTCATCTTCATCTTGCTCTACGGCTGCGAAAGTTGGACAATGACCGCTGAAACCACCAAGTGGATCCAGACGTTTGAGACAAAATGCTTCAGTGCAACTGCTTGGAATTTCCTGGAAGGATAGGAAAACAAACACCTATGTGCGAAGTCAAGTCGCACTGATGGCTGGCCCTCAGGAACCCCTACTAACCACTGTCAAGAAAAGGAAGCTGGCATGGTTCAGCCATGTCACACGCCACAACACCCTCCCCTAGACAGTCCTACAAGGAACGCTAGAAGGTGGCAGACACCGAGGCAGACAAACCAAAAGCTGGATGGATAACATCAAGGAGTGGACCCACCTGGACAGACCAACACTTATTCGGAAGGCGGAGGACAGGGCTGGATGGCGACGGCTGGCTGCAGAATCGTCTCTCATGTCTCCTCCATGACCATCCCGGTCATGAGAAAGAAGAAAAGAAAAGTACATTTTGAAACATGTTTTTGATTTTCCCCTCTATTGTCCAACATTATACTAAAACTTAAATTGCTTTTACCATCAGCCCTCCTTAAATGTTTGTTTCATAGGCTATTTTATTCACACACATACACGCGCCTGCATGCGACTATTTCTCCACTGTTGAGGTCACCAGGGGTCACCTTCTAAAACTTTTCATAACACTTAAATAAAATACATTTGAATCATGTATACTAACTTAATACATTTCAAGATTTAATTCACCTTTGACCCCACCTTGGGGTGTGGAGAATTTCAGAAAAGAAAATCAACTGTAACTATATAATTTGCATTTTTAGAATATGTTCATACACATAATTTATATGAATAAAAATATTGTCAACATTTTCATTTATGTCATTTAACTTTACTCTTAATTATGAATTAGCTAAGTTTTAATAAAAAAATTAATATTTTTATCAGAAGAGAAAAAACTACAAAATGTGAACATGGATCTTGGATACAAATATTCATGAGAAAGGACACTCCTCCGAAGCTCAGAAAACTTTGGACATTCCAATATGAAGTGAAACTTATCTCCTATCGTTTTTGTGTTACATTGTTTACAAAGAAGATTTTTGTGTGGAATGTCGTTGAATCATCTGTTTTAATCAGCAAAGAATGGTTGATACACCTGAATCTAAATAATGAAATCACATTGTTATATAAGCAACTGACCAATGTACTTTTCCCTCTTAAAACATTTTTTGTAATTGAGACAAAAATAGACATTTGTGGCGCTCCGCACGAAATGAGTTACTTAGCACATTATCTACTTTTACGCTAGGAGCCATTAAAGGCAGGTGGGGGTAAGGTTGTCGATTTTGAGATTTTGATTGATTATAAAACAATAGCACTTATTCTACCTTGTAGTGAAATATCAAGGCATATGTTTCCTTTTGTCTTTAAACGTGCTGTGGAAATAGCGAAGCCCTCATTCTGACCACCTATTAGGATGCTAAACTTGTCAATTTCTCATTTTGACATTTCCTGCAGTCTATCGTTTCAAATTGTAATAACTTTTGATAGAAATGCTTGATTTCCAGTCTGCTTTTTTGTTTGTATAGCTATTTCATTGCAAATTAGTAGCATGTCAATAATTAAACATTGACCTCAGGTGCAATGCAACTCCTTATGTGGTGGAGCGTCACATTTATTACTTCTTTGTAGCTCTTCTGACCATGACTTTACAAAATCATCTTTTAAAGCCTTAATGACGTTATGACATAAACTATCTTTGTTTACAGAAGTATGTGTTTCCCACACACAGTCAAACCTTGTTTCTATTAAAATTGTATGATTTTTTTAATCCATTCTGAGTAATACACACTCTTTGTATATAAATCGTATAATACATAATATAATTTTGAAGAAGATTTGTCAGAATTGTCAGTAATAATATCAGACCAAAATCTTATTAACCTCGCACTAATCAGAACAGACATGGGGTATATTCCAGTTTCACCATATATCAGATTAGTCATTGTGCTCCTTCTAAGTCTGAAGAGGTGTTTCAAAAACTTAAGTTGCAATTTTTTTTTTACCAAAATAGCATTGTTTTCAAAACCCAAAATTTCACATATATCAAGGAAACAGTGCGAGCAGAAACAAGACCCAGAACAGAAAATTATATTTACGAGAGATAAATTTCTGGCAAAAATGGCCTGAAAATGGCCACGAAAAAACATAACTCTTACCCCTACTGGCATTTAAAGTCCACTACTGCAAAGATCGTAACCCCTAGTCGTAAATACTTTTACACATCTAAAGAGAAAGATGCATTGAAATACTCACATAAAAACTGGTGTTTTTAAATAGTTTTCTGGACAAACAACCATCCTGAATTTCGCGTTTTGTACATTGCGGGCCATGTCACAATCATGACCATTTTTTTGCTTTCAGCACCAAGTCATCAGACAATAAGTGTGCAAAAATTGGTTAGAAATCTATTTATCAGACGAAAAGGTATATCAAACTGCTGTTTCATACTTGAAATCAAATGCATACATTATTGTTGTAACAGAGTGGACATTGGCCCATATGTCCCATCTCTGCACAGCTTCTCGGGTGGGTTCCACTAGCCAGTTAGGATATGACCTCTAAAAAGAGGTTACATAAATTCTACCATTCACCATGAAGGCAAAGAGTATGCAATGGAGGGCTTTCGACCACCACCCAAGGAAACAGAACATCGCACAATTCCCAGATGTGTCCGGTAACACGAAAGTTTTAGTGTAAACCTGTTCAAAATGTGTATACTCAGAGGCTTTAATAGCCTTTAGCTCGCAGTTAGATAGTTATTGTGTAAAGTGCGTTAATGCATTTTAAAGCTTGTGTTTCCTTATGCGGTTTCAGTAGTGATTATATCGCTGTCCGCGCTACAAAGCTAAACATATTATATATCAAAATAAACTAGGAAACACAAGCTTTAAAATGCATTAACGCACTTTACACAATAACTATCTAACTGTGAGCTAAAGGCAATTAAAGCCTCTGAGTATACACATTTTTAACAGATTTATACTAAAACTTTCGATAATAAAACACTAAGAGTCCAGCAGAGCCTAATACTTAATGTATATAAAAGGAAGAATATAATTCACAGATTGTATACATATGCATGTTATTAGCTAGCAGTGTCCATGAGATGAAATATTAATAATTAAACAGCGATGCGAAAACACATTTTCCGATCTACTGCGTGCGCATCAGCCTTGCATCAGCCTTGCTTACCAAGCAGTTCGTAAGATCGAAAGAATGAACAATCTCTAATAATACAAATCATCTATATTAACATAATCCAACCTAATGTTAATTCATATATAAACCCAAAATATACCAGAGAACGATAGTTTCATGTCGGCATTTTATAAAATTCAGTTCGAGGAGATTCAAATTTGTTTAGAACAAAGAACGATCGTTAGGCTAATCATCGTGTTCCGAACCGTCGTTTCCTTTACGATCTATTACACTTATATTAAGTTATATTTCATTTATCCAAATAAAGTTTATTACACATGATTCTCAATCGCACACTACAGTATATAAAATATTTCTTTACTTATGAATTAGAACTGCTTTTGCCTATCGTGAATTTGATGTTCTTATACTGATATGATGCAATAGGTGAAAATACTAACTTACGATGAAAATAAAGAATCTTCACTGAGGTCGAGTTGAATCGAGTCAAGATCAGTCCTTCAACAATCACATCCATGAATATGAATAAATGATATGATTTAAAAGTTGTTATTAAAGATTTTCTTTCCTATATCAAGCTGATCCTTTGTGATCAAAATGCAAGGTAGAGTTCTCTCTCTTGATAAATCCAAAATCATTACAATAAAATATATTTCATCTCATTCCACTAACAATAAAATCATAAGAACAAAATGGGATATATGATAACTAATTAGTTACATATGAATCATACAGATCAAAGAGATTCAATTTACGACTTCATGTAAAAATACAAATATATCGTACTCATAACAAACTAAGATACTTTATAAAATGAACAGAAGATCTTATTTGTTCTGACCACACTAACATCTAGGTGGCTGTTTTGACCTAAACTATTTGCCCAACAAGCTCTCACATATAGAGCTACACAAAACCACCAGGTTACATCTCCCCCCATAAACTCTGTCAGCATCTGCGCTGACACACACACACACACACACAAATAACAACTACCCAGGTGAAACACAAAACACACAAAAATAAATTCAAAACCAATGCCAACTTCTCAAATCATCAACCTCCTCAAAGCATTTTCAAAATGGTCAACCCTTTTACCAGTTGTAACAACAGCAGCTGATTCTGACAATAACTCTTCACAGCAACTTGATCAAGAGGATACAATGCACCCACAAACTTATGTTTATAAAATATGATAAAATAATGTTCTTTTAACATTATAATCATCAAAACAAATTATGGGGCTAAATCGACAGTATATATAAACTATGAGTATTTTATTTACAATGTGTAGATTGAATTTTTATAGCTATGTTGAATTTGATTTGTGTGAACCTAGTTAGTGATTACCCCCCCCTCCCCTCTCTCTCCCTCTCTCTCTCTCTCTCTCTCTCTTTCTTTCTTTCTCTTAAAATCCTACTTAGAATGTAAGTAGATGTTCATTTTTATGACTATATAAGAATTAAAGAATTGTGTTATACTAGCTAGTGCTCTCTCTCTCTCTCTCTCTCTCTCTCTCTGTGTCTCTCTCTCTCTCTCTCTTTCTCTGCCCATTCTTTTGAAACATCTAGGATGTTTTATGTAACTTTTTTTCTTCTTTTTTTTCTTATTTTATTTTATTTATATTTTTTATAAGTAGTATCTCTCCGCCCCCCCATAAGGATATTAGTTAAATCCCCCCCCCCCCCCCCCCACCCTTTTTATCCAAATGTATGATTTTTTATCACATGTATAATTTTTGACAGATGGTGGTGGATTGATGTCTTCAGTTGTTTATTTAATCTTGTTCTCTTGTTTGCTCTTTACCTATTAACACTTTTCCTTTCTTCCATAATCAAAATCTTTTATTGTGACTTCTGATTTTGTCTTCTGAACGAGTGCATTTTCATTACCTTATCATATATAGTGTCCTTATTCTTGTGTGTTGTTTGGTACTGCGTAAAGTTTTATTTTTTAGTATCTTTTCAACTTGATGTATCCCTGATAAGGGCGGGACCTGGATGTAAAAAAGCACACGAGTGCTTATCTATTATCCTCGAATAAAAGACTATGCCTTGCCTTGCCTT
>CM060335.1:37692066-37704566 GCA_030674155.1 Stramonita haemastoma | reverse complement strand
AATTGAAATGATAGACTGCAGGATGTGACAAAATGAGAAACGGGCAAGTTTATTTAGTAACAGGTTGTCAGAATGAGTGTTTTGGTATTTTCAAAACAATTAAAAGGCAAAAGGAATAAAAATAATAATACGTCAATAATTCATTACTGATAAATAAACAGTGTTACATTTAATAATACAATTACAAAAATACAAAAAAATGACAACTGGGACCCACACAAAATGCGAAATGGATCAAGAAGCAAAATTTGGTGATGTAGCTAACGACCATTACGGATGACTGATCCACAAAGTACAAACACTACTGAACCAAGCAAAGTGGTTACTAGTGACTGCAGACCTAATGCAGGCAACATGTCTAATAGTGATTTACACATGGGTTTATGCAACAAAGAATCCACTGACACAGGTAACACTGTTACAAGACCAAAGCAAACCACAAGACAGGAAAGACCATCTAGGTCCACTAAACATGGTTTGCGACCAAGACGAGACACACCCAAAGTGTCTCCAGACAAAGAGGCCGCAAAATACCAGAAAGGTCAAAAAGTCAGTCCAGCATCTCTGATTCTTTTAGCAAACAACATTCTTGTTGTAGCTCAAAAGAACATGCAAATTCCAACATGCATCCTCAGACTAAGTCCACAAGCAATGACGCCTCTAGTGGCAATAAATAGGGATTGGCCAGGCCACAGTTTGTGAAAGTAATCCAGGTGATCACAGGCATTGTATTGAATGCCCAACTACCAGGATGACAACAACCCATATTAATGTAAAAAAGCTGTATATAAGTTTTCTCAACTATAATGTGCATGGCCTTTTGCCAAAACTGGAAAATAAAGAGTTTATTAATTATCTTCTTGCATACGACATTATTTGCTTAACAGAAACTTTTATTGGGACTGAATTTGAGTCTCACATTTTTCATGATTACTCTATTCTTACTGCTAAAGCAAAAAAGTTATCTCATCAGGGGAGATACTCTGGTGGGGTAATTGTCATGGTTAAAAAGTAAATTTATTTCATGTCTTGAAAAAATTCATGTTGAGACAGAAAATACTGTGGTTATAAAACCACACAAGAATTTACTTGGTACCACTAATGACACTATGTTAATTTGCATGTACATTCCACCTTCTGAATCTACTTTTTGGAAAACAACACAAGATATCTATGGCTTAGAAGTTTTGGAGCAGTGTATATTAGATCTTCAGAATGAGTATGGTGATTTGGGATTGCTGATAATGGGGGATTTTAATGCACGAACCGTTTGTGAAAATTACAGTTTAGATGATGACTATGTTAACTTCCAGAATTTACATCATTATCCAAATTCAAAAGTGCCCAGGAAGTCACATGATATGTACACAAATGTTTTTGGTAATCAGCTGATTGAGATATGCAACATGTTTGACTGTGTCATATTCAATGGTCTTTGTGATCCAGGTTTTGATGAAAGCTATACATTTATAGGACCTGCAGGTTCAAGTGTTGTGGATTATTTCATTGCATCTCTGGGTTTATTTAGTTCGGTTAGAGTTCTCTCTTTGCTGGTTGAAAACTTAACAGAATCTGACCATTTGCCAGTTTGTAAGGAGATAGAAACTAATAGCAGTAATACAAAAACAACATTTCAACAGAAATTGAACAAAAAAATTTGTCAGAAAGTAGTGTGGGACGAAGCTAAGAAAAAAGATTTTGAAACTGTACTAAATAGCAAAGACATTCAAGAAAAACTTACATTCACCACAAATGCTTTGGAAGACAATATAGAAACTGCACTGGAAATATTTGTTACATGCTTAAAAGAAGCAAGCGCCTGCATGTCTAGAAAAGTATCCATGCACAAGACCATAAAATCGAAATGGTTTGACGATGAATGTAAAATCGCAAAAAAAGAAAGTAGAGCAAAATTAAAATGTTTTAGAGTGACTAGAAATGAGGAAGACAGGTTGATTTACGTGGAAAAAAGGAAAGAGTATAAACAATTATTGAAAACAAAAAAACAAATTATATGAAAAAGAAAACAGAACTTTTAGCTGAAAACATTGCAGACTCTTCTCAGTTCTGGAAAGAAATTAAAAGGATGGGATATGGCAATAGGGACATAATTTACAACAAGATCAGCAATGATGACTGGTTTAACCACTTTAAAGAAGTTTTTTGTATGAATGAGGAGACTGGTGAGAGTGATGATGTCATTGTTGATGTTTTGGATGATGCGGATCATTTTTTGAACAAAGATATTTCTGAAGAAGTAGTTTGTGCAATTGTAAAACTCAAATTCAGAAAGGCAAGTGGGTTGGATGGTGTTTCTGGTGAAATGATAAAGGATGGGGGAAAGAGTGTGTTGGGGTTCCTGGTAAAACTTTTTAATGATGTCTTTGCCTCAGGTGTATATCCGTCTGAATGGTCCAAAGCTATTATCATACCAATTTATAAAAAGGGAGATCCTGAAAAAACAGACAATTATAGAGGAGTATCTTTACTGAGTATAGTATCAAAGTGTTATACCACAGTGTTAAATACAAGATTATACAGTTGGTTGGAAGATAATGAAATGATTCCTGAGAGTCAGGCAGGTTTTCGTAGGGGTTATTCCACACTTGATCAAATATATAATTTATATGCAATTGTACAAAAGAGTATGCTAAAGAAAGGTAAGAAAGTATACGTTGCTTTTGTAGATTTCAAAAAAGCATTTGATTCTGTCCACCATGATAAACTTTTACAATGCATGAAAAACCAGGGGGTAAAGGGGAAATTTTTAACATCTTTGAAATCTATGTATTCTTCATTGCTTTCATGTGTGCCTGTAAATTGGGAACTTACAGAATTTTTCGAATGCCCAGTTGGGGTAAGACAAGGCTGTGTCCTGTCCCCTACATTATTCTCTGTTTATATAAATCAGTTAGCAAACCACATAGATGCAGGGGGAAAACATGTTATACAGTTTTTACCAGGTCTAATGGAAGTGTTCATCCTACTTTTTGCTGACGATGTAGCGTTGTTGTCAACAACAGTGGGTGGTTTACAAAATCAGCTTAATATCCTATACAAGTGTTGTAATGATATGAAACTAAATGTAAACATGGATAAAACAAAAGTAATGGTCTTTAGAAAGGGGGATATTTAGGTTGACATGAGCAATGGTTTTTCAATGATAAAAAAGCTAGATGTAGTTAATAGTTATTGCTATTTAGGTTTTCAGTTTACAACAATGCTTAGTATGAAGAGAAGCACAAAGCACTTAGTAACTAAAGGTAAGAAAGCAGTCATGCAATTAAATAGAGCTTTCCAAAAGTATAAAAAAATGACTGCTAATACTTTCTTCAAGATTTTTGATGCAAAAATGCAGCCTATTATGCTTTATTCATCTGAAATATGGGGGTTAACAAAATTAGATCATGTGGAAAAAGTTCATATGATGGCATGTAAAAGGTTCCTAGGTGTCCCAGTCAAAACACCAAATAAAATGGTCTATGGCGATTTGGGACGTTACCCTCTTTATGTGAATTCTTTTGTCTCTGTTCTAAGATATTGGTTTAGATTACTGCAGATATGTACTGAAAGGTTGCCATACAAGGCATACCAAATGCTGCTTGAACTAGACAGAACAGAAAAATATTGCTGGTATCTAAAATTAGAGAAATTTTATGTGAGACAGGGTTTAATTTTGTTTGGTTGCAGCAAGGTGTAGGTGATGTTAAAGTATTTTTGAGATTGTTTAAACAAAGGCTGATTGATTTTTTCATTCAAGAATGGACAGGCACAATAAGAGATCGTGAAAGGTATGACTGCTACCTGTCCTTTAAAATACTCTTTGAAAAAGATAATTATGTTTGCAATGTTGATATGTATTGTTTTAGGGTTGCTATAGCACAGTTAAGATTTAATGTTCTGCCACTGAACGCAAATGTACATCGTTTCAGTAATTTAGAGCAGAAAAAAGCTTGTCCATTTTGCGAGACAGCAAGGGAAGATGAACAACATTTTCTTTTTGTTTGCCCTACATACTCTCATTTACGGGACAAATTCCTGAAGGAGTTTGTTAGAACCCCGATCCACCAATTGTTACAGGTCAGAACTCACTATGAGATGCATCAATTGTCCAAGTATATTTTCCATTCAATTAATCTAAGGAAAAAGCGTTTAATTATATTGTAATTGCTGTTCAAAATGAATGTGTTTACCATAATAACTATGTGACAAGATTGATTGGTGTGTGATGCTGCTTAATCGATGTATATTTGTAATGACATATTGCTTGATTATAATGAGGTTTAAACAATGATAAGGTGTTTAAACATATTGCCTGATGTGTGCAACAGTTAAAACAATTGTTATCTGTTAAAGTCGCGATATGAGAAGAAAACTTGTGATGTTTGTTCGTGCTAAATGAAGTGAGGTATGGAGTCTATCGGCTAAGATTATATGCCTTGTGTGTGTGTGTGTGTGTGTGTGTGTGTGTGTGTGTGTGTGTGTGTGTGTGTGTGTGTGTGTGTGTGTGTGGTGTGTGTGTGTGTGTGTGTGTGTGTGTGTGTCTGTGTGTGTTGTGTGTGTGTGTGTGTGTGTGTGTGTGTGTGTGTCTGTGTTTGTGTGTGTGTGTGTGTGTGTGTGTGTGTGTGTGCGCATGTGTGTGTGTGGTGTGTGTGTGTGTGTGTGTGTGTGTGTGTGTGTGTGTGTGTGTGCGCGTGCGTGCGTGCACGTGCGGAGTGCACATGTATCTCTCTCGTTAACAACATTATCACATTAATAATGATGAGATGATGAAGTTGACAACTGGTCAATAATGATAATGATAATGATGATATGTATGCGCACTTCTATTTGTATATATGTAAATGTTGACAGTTATTATGAGGAAATGTCATCACCACACCACCATCCACCATCTTTATTTTTTGTTGCTTGTATTGTGGCCAATGGCCGAAGTACATTAAAGCATTTCGATGTTCAGTGTGTTCAGTGTTCTCTTTCTCTCTCTCTCTCTCTGGGACTGGATGTAAAATAAAACAAAAACAAAAACGAGTGTTTGTTCATTATCCTCGAAGTAAAAGAATTTGCCTTGCCCTCTCTCTCTCTCTCTCTTCTCTCTCTCTCTCTCTCTCTCTCTCTCTCTCTCTCTCTCTCTCTCTCTCTCTCTCTCTCTCTCTCTCTCTTGTATCTGAATGAATAGCCAGTTATTAGTTGTTTTTTTTTTTAATGTACAGTAGGAGTCAGGCAAGGGTACTTTCTAAGCCCCACATTGTTTTCGATATGTATTAGCCATCTAGCTAATGATTTGAATGAAAAAGGAAAACACTGAGTTCAGTTGTTACCCAATACCATTGATATTTGTGACGCTCCACCACATAATGAGACGGAGTGCACCTGAGGTCAATTTTAAGTTATTGACATGTTATTAATGTGCAATAAAGTGGCTATCAAATACAAAAAAACAGATTGAAAATCGGACAATTCTGTGCAACATTATTACAAATTGAAATGATAGACTGCAGGATGTGACAAAATGAGAAACGGGCAAGTTTATTTTAGTAACAGGTTGTCAGAATGAGTGTTTTGGTATTTTCAAAACACATTTAAAAGCAAAAGGAATAAAAATTATGCCTTGATATTTCATTTTCAGGTAAATAAACAGATCTAGTTTAATAATCAATCAAAATCCCAAATTGACAACTTGACCCCCACCTGCCTTTAAAGGCTCCTAGCGCAAAATTGGGTAATGTGCTAAGCGACTCATTTTGTGGTGGAGCGTCACATTTGGTATTCTGTTGCTTGCAGATGATGTTGCACTATTTTCAACAACCGCTGGAGGTTTACAGCATCAATTAAACTTTTTGAAAGACTGCTGTAATGATTTACAGTTAAGTGTTAATATTAATAAAACTAAGGTGATGGTCTTTAGGAAAGGGGATTTCTGCCAAAACAGGAACAGTGGTATTACAATGCTATTATGTTAGAAGTTGTGAATCAGTTCTGCTATTTAGGGTTCAGTTTTACAACAAAAGTTAGCTGTAAATCAGGTACAGAGCATTTAGTTACGAAGGGAAGGAAGACAGCGGTTCAATTAAACAAAGTCTTTCACAGGTATAAAGAGATGAATGCTCGTACTTTCTTCAAGATTTTCGATACCAAGATTCAGTCAATTTAATTGTATTCATCAGAAACATGGCGCATAAACAGACTAGAAAATATTGGAAAAAATTCATTCGATGGCATGTAAAAGATTTTTTTAGGAGTACCTGTAAGAATACCCAATAAAATAATATACGGAGATTTGGGTAGATAGCCACTTTATGTCAATTCCTGTACAAGAACCATTAGTACTGGTTAAAACTTTTGCAAAGGGATAGAAATAGAATACCATAATATAATGCTTACTGCACACTGATAGAATACCATGATATAATGCTTACTGCACACTGTTAGAGCTTGATAGAAATGGTAAATACTGCTGGATTTCATAAATAAGAGAAATTTTGTGTGAAACAGTTCTAACATTGTTTGGATGCAATAAGGAGTTGAGGACGTAAAACTGTTTTTAGGTATTTTAAAACACAGATACGTAGATATGTTCATTCAAGAATGGGATGGGACCTTAAGAGATAAAGAGAAGTATGACAATTACAGATCATTTAAAATTATTTCTGTAAAAGAGCAGTATATAAACTCTATTGATGTCCACTGCTATCGAGAAGCAATTACTCAATTTAACGTTCTACCCTTAATAATAATTTATATAGACATATTGAGAAAGATCAAGAAAAATGTGTCCTTTCTGTAAAACGAAGTTGAAAATGAAGCCAACTTTCAATGGGAATGTTACATATACACTGGTTTGAGAGAAAAACAATTAAGTGGGTGTATCAACGTAGGCTTGCCGAATTTGTTTTCAAAGAAACAAATGATGAGTACACGCACAGTTTGTCTAGAAATATTTTTTTTTCATTCTATTAATAAGAGAAAGACAAAAATAATTCAAGATGTATATTGAAAAACTGTTATGATTCCATACGTAATTGATATGCTTGATTTCCACAATTTTCCCTAGACATCACATTTTTGTGATTTGGTTATGCTTGATACTAGAGTCATAATCATGATTTAGAATAATGTGAGTTTTCTTTATTTGATCAGTTATAAAGTCTATACCTTTTGTGCATTTACTTTGACAATGATTATGAATGAACCCTTTGTTTCATCCCAAGCCCAAGAAAAGTATTGTGGTCTCTCTTCTCTCCTCTCTCTCTCTCTCTCTCTCTCTCTCTCTCTCTCTCTCTCTCTCTCTCTCTCCTCTCTCTCTCTCTCTCTTATATATATATATATATATATATATATAATTCTTTCAATTCTTCTCCTTGAATGTCTCACGCTTTTGTCTAAACATGTTTATCATGTATATTGAAAAATAATTGTTGATTTTTTTTTTTCATATTTTGTACTCTATATCTTAATAATCACGTGTGTCGAGTTTTTTTGTGTAAACTTTAATTAACGATGTTTTTAAGAAAGCTGATCAACTTTGTTAGTCATGGTTACTATAGGATCATGAACATAAATTTATGACTATTATCATAAGATTGATTTAGGTATTAGAGTATATGTTTAAATATGTGCCTGATAGTGGATAGATTACTCTTATGTTTCGTTATACGATTTTATTTAGAATTCAAGGTATATGATTATTTCCCTTAGAGTCAAGTTATAATGACATGCACGAGATACAGAATTCAAGGCATATAATTATTTCCCTTAGATTCAAGTTGTTGATGACCTGCACAAGAACCTGAAAAATGTGTGGGGTGTGTGTGTGTGTGTGTGTGTGTGTGTGTGTGTGTGTGTGTGTGTGTGTGTGTGTGTGTGTGTGTGTGTGAATCACTACCCAATTTATCAAAATGTTATATTTAATATGACTTATTTTGTTGATAGATAGTGGTGGATTGATGTTTTCAGTCATTTGCCTCATCAAATTCTCATGTTTGCTCTCTTTTCTTTTTTTCTTTTCTTTCAAATAAAATCATCATCGAGTTTTACTTTTTTTCGTTTCTGAATGTGTGCCTTTTTATATCATTACCTTATTAATTTATCTCTGTCCTATTTTTTGCATGCTGTTTGATACTTGGAATGGTTTCTTGCTCTTGTTCTTGGTATTTGGATCATTATTATTGCTCTTGTGCAGTTAGAGATTTATTTTTATCTTGATGTTATCCCTGAAAAGGGCGGGGACTGGATGTAAAAAAGCACACAAGTGCTTATCTATTATCCTCAAATAAAATAATTTGCCCTTGCCTTGCCTTGTCTCTCTCATCCAGCTTGCCTGATGTTGATCCTGTGTCACTGATAGTGCAGCCCTGTGACTTAACGCTAAGGGACTGGAGTGACGATTTTGACTATGACAAAGATAATGAAACTGAAGATGTCATGACGGTATGCAGTGACACTCCAACAATGAATCCTATGACACTGACGGGGCACGACTTTGCAAGAGATGTGACGGAGAACAGCAAGAAACCAGTCAATACAGACAGTGCCAATACAATCGAGCAAGCGCGAAACAGCGCCACTGTGTCCAGCGAGGATTGCAAGATGTTAACAGAACATTTACAAAAAATTGAAAACACAATGGATAGGAGCTTCGAGTCAATACTGAAAGCAGCTGAAGACGGAAAACTTCCGGACAGGTCCAGTGACCAGCCAGCAGTACAACCACAGCGTTAATGCCGCTCTGTGACAGTTCCTGGGTCCCTGCTACGACATCCGTCATCAGACAGTTATAACCATTGACATTCACGCACATGTGTAGCTACCTATAAACAATACCGCGTTTTGGCTACCAGTTTTGGCTACCACTCGCGAAGAATCATTGATATTGTACATGTTCAATTTTTCTGATGTATCTTTCGATTTTGGTCCCTTTCCCCAACATGTTTGTGAATGGGTTTAAAAACCTAACAAAATAAATCATTGTCATTTGTAACTCTCTCTCTCTCTCTCTCTCTCTCTCTCTCTCTCTCTCTCTCTCTCTCTCTCTCTCTCTCTCCTCTCTCTCTCTCTCTCTCTCTTTCATAAAAAGGTATAAGTTACTGGATAGTGGTAGGCTACTACAAATGGAAAACCATAGATTATCTGCACAGGCTTATAACATTTTACATAGCCTGGATCAGCATGGTAAAAAAGACATGGGTAACTCACATACGGAAATGTCTGTCTAAATGTGAGTTTTATTTTGTATGGGAAAACCACGATGTTGGATGTGTAAAATCATAGATGGCAAGACTGGTGCTGTCATGTGCGAACAGTCAAAGGTGTTCATTGTATCGACTGTTTCAGGCTGATCATCTTGTAGAGCCTCACTTCTTAATTAATATGTGAACCTGTATCACAAAAGCATTGATAAGATTTAGAATTGGGATGTCATATATGTTTGTACATTGTGACAGATACAAATGAAGCCAGAATAATACAGGAAATAAGTTTGTGGTCTTTTCTTTTTTTTTTTAGGCCTACCTTGCACTGCAGTTATATTCACTCATAAAGCACATACATCTTCATCAATACAAAACGTTTATTTATCGTCCAATATCATTGAAAGTGGAAGATGTTAAAGCGAAAAAAACAACAAAATGTTCAATGCCAATACAGTGTTTAGCCTTCTAACATTATGATTATGTTACACATATCAATATTTCAATTAACTTGCAAGGGATTTTTAGGGGAAAAAACGGTGTAGTTACATTTATCTTGAGTATCTTCATTAATACTAGAACAGAGGTAACAGAATAGCAGTAACGACAAAAGTCAAGTTTAACAGAAAAAGTATTCTTACAAATGAAGAAAGGCCTCAAAAAAGATGTATTAAACAAAGTATAGAGTGAAAGTGTACAGCTACTTTAATATTTTATGTGGGAAAGCTAATGTATGTTATATGTAATAACCCCTTTCCTCCCCGAGTCACACTTTTAGATTATCCTTTTTCTTCAATGAATAGCAGTGTTTCCATTTTCAACAAGGTTTGCCTATGGAAACCATTTCACTTCGAATGCAGTTGGTCTCATTTCTAGGCAATACATATATTTTTCTAACTTGTATCTGTATTTCAGTTCCTGCATGATACTGTTAATGGCAGGTTTTATTTTGTTCAGTCGACATTTATAGAGGAAATCTTTCCCTAGTATCAATAACAAATCTAGAATCTCATCAGTTTTTGTTTTCTGAGCTTCTCCAAATAAAACTAGTTCGTGATTAAATGTTAATTGTGTACAATGTTGGCATTTACTTTCCAATAAATGTGTAAATTCTCTCCAGAAATCCTGAGAATATTGACAGTCCCAAAGATAGTGGTATATTGTATCTTTTTCAGTATTGCAAAAAATACACATGTCACTGTTAACCTCCTGCATTTTTTTAAATGCCATTTGTCACCAGGATTCTATGACATATTTTGATCTGGAACCATTTTAGCTTTATTTCTTTAATTCTGGTAATTTTTTTTCTTCAAAACATCTCCACATACAATTTGATTGTTTAAAAAATTGTTCCATTTTACGAACGTTTTGATGTCAGAAAATATATATTTTTTCTATCATAACATTGTAGTAAGACTTTGATCCCTTATTTACCGATGCTATTTTATTTAATGCTTTTGTTCTTTCTTTGCTAATGTTAGTATCTATTGCTATGTTACTTTTCGTTGCGCAGTTTTTGATTGATCTTATACGACTCATATATTCTAAAAAGTTTATTGTAAATCCTTGTTTTTGAGACAAATCTTCTTGACTTCAAAAGTCACCAATTTCGTTTAATAAATGTTTTACTAAGAACACGTTACCTTGCATCCATTTCTTGTAGTAGAATGATCTATTGCCAACTTTAACTTTTTCGTTGTAAAATATTGGTTCAGCTGCTAGTTCTTGACTTTCTTTTAGGTCGATTTGTTTACAAAAAGTTCGTATGAGCAAAACACATCTTTCCAAAGGTGTTTACTTTCTTTCCTACAAAGTGTTTTGGACCATAATTACCTAATGAGTCAATATCAGAACAAAAGTAAGTATTATTTTCCCCCATTTGCCTTTTTGGAAGTACAGTTTTCTTATCCATGATATTTTAGGGACTGAAGATATGTTTTTATGGTGGAATCCCCAGGCCACCATTTACAGTGTTTTGCACTGAGTATTTTCTTTGGATTTTGTCTGTTTTATTATCCCATACAAACTGATAGCACATTTGTTGTAACTGGTTTATTCTTATGTCCAGGGGTTTGGCAGCAGAATCCACAGATACACCAGTTTTGATAACATGAGTGATTTAAGCACTGCCACTCATCCTAACAGCGTTACCATTCTTTGACACCATATATTAAATAGTATTTGCATTTCTGGAAGTTTCTCATTTGTACTGATTTATGTCATGTCATCAAGATTATTTGTAAACCAAAGACCTAAGAGTTTGAATCGTTTTTGGATTGGATTCCATTCCATTTTCATTGACTGCAAGTAAACAACGAGGGAGTTTCTTTTTTTTCCCAAGCCAAACATTCATTGTTTTTTTCATAATTTAATTTTAAGCCTGATAGATATTCAAATGCTTCAAGTGTTTGGAATAACCTCATATACGATCTACTGTCACCCTCTAGAGTGAATGAAGTATCATCTGCATATTGACATACCTTAAATTCATTGTCTGCTACTTTTATGCCTTTGATTTCTTTATCTTCTCTAATTTTACAAGCTAATAGTTCGGCACATAGAACAAAAAGATAAAGTGATATTGGGTTTGCCTTGAAGACATCCTTTTTCTATACAAAAACTTGATGATACCTTTCCATTGACTGTAAAATAAAACGATTATATTCTATTGTAGAAGGACAAAACCCATCTCTGTATTGCCTTTCCAAAACCAAGTTCCTGAAGCGCCTTATGCATATAAGTCCAGTGGACAGAATCAAACGCCTTCTCGAAATCAATTGAAATTAACAGCCCTGGCAGATTCTTAGCTTCCTAGTAATCTATTACATCATATATTGTTCTCAAACTATCTCCTATATATCTCCCATTAATAAATCCTGACTGATCTTGGTTAATCAAAATTGGTACTACATTCTTTTTTTTCTATTTGCAATGCATGCTGAT
This sequence comes from Stramonita haemastoma, assembly GCA_030674155.1. Lineage (NCBI taxonomy): Eukaryota > Metazoa > Mollusca > Gastropoda > Neogastropoda > Muricidae > Stramonita > Stramonita haemastoma. The sequence continues at coordinate 37,692,435 of CM060335.1, read as the reverse complement.
CCTATCTTGTATGTAACATTTAGCAGAGAAATTGGTCACCAATTCTTAAAATACTCTCTAGGTTTTTCTACTTTAGGTGTATAAATTATGATGCCTTCCTTTTGTGTTAATGACATTTCTTCTTTATAGAAACCCTCATTTAAAGATCTAACTACAAACTGACCTAGCTGCTTCCAAAAGAATTTGAAAAAAATTTACTGTCATACCATCCGTTCCTAGGCTTTTATCATTGTCCGTCTTTTTTAAAATCTCAGATGCCTCTTTTAGGGTAATTAGTCCTTCAAGCTGTTCTGACTCTTCTTTACTGAGTTTGGGCAAGTTGTTTTTTAAACTGTCTAAATTACAGTCATCTATTGATCTTTCAGTGTA
>CM060335.1:37690063-37691966 GCA_030674155.1 Stramonita haemastoma | reverse complement strand
TACATTGATTTGGTCTAGGCCAAAAGGGCCCATTATCAGGGCTAATACACTCCCACTATATCCTGCCCTGTTTGTTGAATTTCGGTACGGGGTTATTATCACCCATTTACAAAACACAAAAAACCGCACGCACGACGACCCCCACCCAAACACACACCACCCCAACAAAACCACACACCCCAAAACACACACACCACACCAACACTCTTTTATTCATCGTGATTAAAGTGAGGAGGGGTTGGGGAGTGTGTGTGTGGGGGGGGTGTGTGTGTGTGTGGGGGGTGTGTGTGGTGTGTTTTTTGTGTGTGTGTGTTTTTGTGTAAATAAAATGAATTTTAAAAAAATATCCCTTACTTTCTCTGGTGTGTGTGTGTGTGTGTTTTTGGTGTGTGTGTGTGTGTGTGTGTGTGTGTGTGATTTTGGGGTGTGTTTGTGTGGTGTGTGTGTGTGTGTGTGGTGTGTGTGTGTGTGGTGTGTGCGCTCGATGTTAGTGTTGCGGTTTTGTTGTTGTTGTTTTTTGTTCTTTGTTTTTGTGTTTTTTTGGGCTGTTGTTCTTTTGGGTTTTGCCATTGTATTTTTGGGTGTTTTGTGGTGGGGGGGGGGGGGGGGGGGGTGTGCGGTGTGTTGTGTGTGGTGTGTGGTGTGTGTGGGGTTGGTGTGGTGTTGTTGAGAGAGAGAGAGAGAGAAGAGAGGAAGGGGGGGAAAGAAGAGAGAGAGAGAAGAGAAAAGAGAAAAAAAAATTGTACTTGTTTATTCTCTTGGATGGATTTTTTTTTGTATTTTTGTTTTTTTTTTTTTGGGGTTTTTTTTTTTTTGGGTTTTTAAAATACATATTGGGGGTATTTTCGTGTTTGGTTTTGTTTGTTTTTGGTGTTTTTGTTTGAATTTCGTTTTTTTTGTTAAACTTTATTTTATTTTCAATTCTCATTATTTAAACAAATCATTTTTAGGGGTGGTACTGTTTGTATTTTTATGCGTTTTTTCCATTCCTTGCTGTGTTTATCTTCAAAGGATATTTTTCTGTTTATCTGGCTTGTGTGACTTATTTGGGTTAGGTATTTTATTCTTAGATATATGTATATTGTGTATATATAACTTATTTTTTTTCTGAGATTAATATCTTGATGAAAAAAGCAATTGCAATCGCTTATTTAATGTTCCATCTGAAAATTAAAAAAAAATACTTTCACACACACACACACCACGCACGCACGCAGCCGCACGCACGCACGCACGCACGCACCGTACGCACGCACCACACACACACACACACACACACCACACACACACACATCAGATTTAATTTTCTAACTGTAATAAGGGTTAATTCACAATATTTTAGAATGAAACTAAATGCATTTCTTACAAAATATTGCAAAAAATGTCAGATGTCTATGTGGAGATCATATTTCCAGTATTCACATCATATTTGAATGCCCAGTTGCAAAGTCTTTTTCACCTACATTTTCTGAGCAGTCTCTAGAAAATGTATTTGAAAATTTAAAGTTAGTTTTGCCATTGCTAGATGTTTATTGCACAGCCCACTTGCACATTCCTTGACAACCGAGGTTCGATTCCCGGTCCAGGGGATTTTTCCTCTGGAGTTAACATCAGTGCTGACTTCACTCCCCCTAAAAGTCTTTTGGATGAGACTATAAACCAAGGCACATGTGCGAATACACGCAGAACATCTTTCGCACTCGTTAAATCGTGTTCCGCTTTTCGGAAGAGTAGGACATCGTGTGCCAGTGGGAACAGATGACATTTACAAAACTGCATACACATGGGCACTGGATGTAAAAAAGCATATGATTGCTAATTCCATTATCCTCGATATAAAAGAATAAATAAATAAATAAATAAATAAATAAATAAATAATAGATAAATAACACACACACACAC
>CM060335.1:37680063-37685063 GCA_030674155.1 Stramonita haemastoma | reverse complement strand
TTGTTCCCCCCCCCCCCCCCCCCTCACACACTCACTCACACAGACACACACACACACACACACACACAGACACACAGACACACACACACACACACACACACACACACACACACACACACACACAAGCATGTACGCACGCACGCACGCACACACGCGCACACACACACACACATACACACACACACACACACACACACCACACACACACACACACACACACACACACACACACACACACACACACACACACTTACACACACAGAATATATTAATTTTCATATGAATGTTTTGTGAGCTTATAGGTTTCATCAAATTGATGATAGTTTGTTTACAGAAGTGTTTTGTGGGTGTTTTGAAATATTTCGTTGATTGGTTTGTTTTGATGACGATGCAATTTGATGACGCTCGCTCTCTCTCTCTCTCTTCTCTGCACCTCTCTTCTCTCTTCTCTCTCTCTCTCTCTCTCTCTCTCTCTCTCTCTCTCTCTCTCTCTCTCTCTCTCACTCTCTCTCTCTCTCTGCCTATATCTCTTCTCTTCTCTTTCATTTCTCATCTGTCATCACTCTCATCTCTTCTTATGTCTGATTTGATTTACTTTTGTATTTATTCATTTAATTATATTTCGCTTATGTTGATTATTTAAAACTGGTTTTGTATTTATAACCTTTAATGTTGTTTCGCTCCTATTTGATTTTTAAAAATGATTTTTATACAATCTTGCTCTTTTGTTTGTTGTTTGCCTTTTGGGGTTTCTTTTCCTTGTAAGGATTGGCTACATTATGAGCTTATAGATAATTGATGATAATTTTTTTTTTACAGAAGTGAGAGTGTTTTGAAATATTGACTAGATTGTTTTGATGTAATTAGAAGATGCTCTCTCTCTCCCCTCTCTCTCTCTCTCTCTCTCTCTCTCTCTCTCTCTCTCTCTCTCTCTCTCTCTCTCTCTCTCTCTCTCTCTCTCTCTCTCTCTCTCTCTCATGCCAATCGTCATGCCAATAAGATAATGGTGCCACTTCCAAGAATTGACTTATTTAAATCCACTCTCACATATTCTGGTGGTACACTATGGAATGAGATATCAACCCTCAACCTTTACAAAGCTTGCAGTGTTTCTGTTTTTAAAAAAGTTTATCACGTACATCTTATGGACAATATATCACTATTTTGATGAAATTGATTTCCATTTGCAACACCATTAATAACTAGTATCATGTAATTTCAATCATGTGTAAGTATTATGTCAACTCTTAATCACCACCCCCCAGTACTTTTGTCCCCTCTTTATTCTCCCTCCTTCTCTTTCCCTACCACCACCCTCCCCTCTCTACACCCCTCTCGCTCCAGGGTTTCTTTTGTCTCTCTGTCTTCCTGCCTATCTCTCTGCCTGTTCTACTGTCTCCCTGTCTGTTCTATTTTTTTTCCTTCTGTTGTCTGGTCTGTCTGTCTGTCTGTCTGTCTGTCTGTCTGTCTGTTCTGTCTTGTCTGTCTCTCTGTCTCTCTCTCTCTCTCTCTCTCTCTCTCTCTCTCTCTCTCTCTCTCTCTCTCTCTCTCTCTCTCTCTCTCTCTCTCTCTCTCTCTCTCTCTCTCTCTCTCTCTCTCTCTACCTCACTCCTCCTCTCCCCCCCCCTCTCTCCTATTCTTCTTTTCCCCCTTCCCCAACTTTTCTCTCTTCCCCCCACCATTATGTTTGTCTCTTATATAAAGCGTTTCTACTTCACTGAACTGTCTAGGTGCACATTATATTTCAGATTTATGATGAAACTTTTGTATAATCTTGGGTATGTTATGATTTTGCTCACTTGACTTAAGTAGGTAGTAACTTGTATAATTGTAGTTCTTATTGTTTCCCTGATCCTTTTTTTTTTTCTCTCTCTCTCCTCTTCCCCCTCCTCTTACTCCTCCTCTCCCTCTTTCCCTCTATTCTATTTTTCTCTTTTCTTTGTCCATTTATTCTTACCCTCTTCAGGAGCTGAAAAAGATAATAACAGCCCGCACCTTATTCCTCTCACTCCCTCCCTCTCTCTCTTTTCAAATGTTATAGCTTTATGCTCAAATCTTACGATTGGTTGATTTATTCACCAAATTTTGATTTTCATAGCTTTATACTTGAATTATGCATTTGGATTGATTGGTTGATCGATTCACTTTTTTTTTTTTTTCTTTTTTTTTTTTCTAAAAGAGGGCTGGATGAAAACAAGCCACCATTGTGCTTAATCTTTTCCCTCAATAAAAATGTTCATTCATTCATTCATTTCTCTCTCTCTCTCTCTCTCTCTCTCTCTCTCTCTCTCTCTCTCTCTCTCTCTCTCTCTCTCTCTCTCTCTCTCTCTCTCTCTCTCTCTCTCTCTCTCTCTCTCTGAGTTTTCTTTACCTTGTTAGGTTTGGTCAAATTGTGAGCTTATAAGTTTCATTGAAGATATTTTTTTTATGGAAGTGTGAGTCTTTTGAAATATTGTTGTTGACTGGTTTGTTTTGATGACGATGTAATTTGGCGTTGCTCTCTCTCTCTCTCTCTCTCTCTCTCTCTCTCTCTTCTCTCTCTCTCTCTCTCTCTCTCTCTCTCTCTCTCTCTCTCTCTCTCTCTCTCTCTCTCTCTCTCTCTCTCTCTCTCTCTCTCTTTTGCTTCCTTTCCATTTTCTTTCCCCTCCAACTTCCACCTTCAGATATTCTATCCTAGACTTATTATGGAGAGGAGTGTTTTGGTTGTTATGTTGGATTCAAACTGTATTCTTACCATTTGAATATTGACATGTGTTTTCATATAGCTTTTTGTGTTTAAAGGATTTTATGTTGTTGTTTTTTTAATCTGGTTTTTTTTCCCCTTTTATGCCTACTTTGCTTGTTTTCCCGCTCACACACACACACACACACACACACACACACACACACACACACACACACACACACACACACACACACACACACACACACACACTCACTCACTCACTCACTCACTCACTCACTCACTCACTCACTCACTCACTCACTCACTCACGCATTATGTATTTGTAATGCCTTCTGTTTCATGGTCCTGAATATTTGCTATTCTTTAAATATTTTTTTGCTATGTTATTATTTGTTTAAATAATTATCAGTGTATCCAGTTAGGATGACGCGTTTTGTTGAATGCATTCTGTTTTCTTCTTTTAAAATATTGGTTGAACTGCTGCTGGTGGTGATGCTGGTATGTAGGGGTAGGGAGGGGGTTTCTTAGCTTTATTCCCTTATCAGGGCAAGGGCCGGATGAAAACAAGTATGTAATGCTTACTCTGTTACCCTTGAAAAATAGAGATTATTCATTCATTCATTCATTCATTCATTCATTCATTCATTCATTCATTCATTCATTCATTCATTCATTCATTCATTCATTCATTCATTCATTCATTCATTCTCTCTCTCTCTCTCTCTCTTATTATTCCAATTTATAAAAAAGGGGATCCAGAGCTAGTAGATAATTATAGAGGAGTATCATTACTGAGTATTTTATCCAAATGTTATACTTCTATACTGAACGCAAGATTGTATTCCTGGCTGGAAAATAATCACTTGATCTGTGAAAACCAAGCAGGTTTTAGGAAGAGATATTCTGCAGTAGACCAGATTTTCAATTTATATTCAATTGTCCAGAAGGGTATGTCCAAGAAAGGTCAAAAACTGTATGTTGCTTTTGTTGATTTCAAAAAAGCCTTTGACTCGATTAAACATGATAAACTTTTGAACTGTATAAAAAGTCAGGGGATAAAGGGAAAATTTCTTGCTTCTCTATCAGCCATGTATAGCTCCTTATTATCTTGTATCCGAACGAATAGCCAGTTATCAGATTTTTTCCAATGTCCAGTAGGAGTCAGGCAAGGTTGTGTTCTGAGCCACACATTGTTTTCAATATTTATCAACCAGCTAGCTAATGTTATCAATGAAAAAGGAAAACATGGGGTTCAGTTGCTACCTAATATCATGGATATTTTTATTCTGTTGTTTGCAGATGATGTTGCACTATTTTCAACAACCCCAGGAGGTTTGCAGCATCAATTAAACATTTTGAAAGACTGCTGTAATGATTTACAGTTAAGTGTTAACATTAATAAAACGAAGGTGATGGTCTTTAGGAAAGGTGAATTTCTGTCAAAACAGGAGCAATGGTATTACAATGGTATTAGGTTAGAAGTTGTAAATCAGTATTGCTATTTAGGGTTCAGTTTTACAACAAAGGTTAGCTGTAAATTAGGTACAGAGCATTTAGTTACGAAGGGAAGGAAGGCAGTGGTTCAGTTAAATAAAGTCTTTCACAGGTATAAAGAGATGAATGCTAGTACCTTCTTCAAGATTTTCGATACTAAGATTCAGCCAATCTAGTGTGAATACAAGACAGACGTAGGTGTGGTTGGTTGGTGTACAGTTGGTGTACTGTTATTTGTTTATAGATAAAGTTCTTATGAACTAGAGTATAAAAAAAAATGTGTAGGAGTGGTTTATTCTACATTCACTTCCTAAGGCTTTGTTCAGGATGTAGACTCGGTTTGACATGCTGTAGTAAACAGTGTTGATTTAGATGCTATCAACTTTCTGAACCATGTAGGCCTACACGACTAGCATTCCCACAATTTGGAACAACACCAACCCCTCTTGGTCTGTCCACTGTTGAAGGCACAGTTAAAAAAAAAGTATGGTAAATTAAAAATGTGCACAGAATAGTTTTGCTTACAAAAAAGTTTTGAAGTGACAGAGCACTGTTTTCATTAAAGAAAAGTGGTGAAAACACAGAGTTAAACCAGTGTCCTAGAGAAGCTCTGTTGGTTCGTTCTTTAGATTTTACGTCTTTTCACTGTTAGTAACATTAGATGAAAGGAGATAGGGAGAAAAGAAGAAAAGCAGATACTTGCGTGTGACTAAAAGTTTGTGTTTTGTCACTTATAATGCGTATGAATATGTGTGTGTGTGTGTGTGTGTGTGTGTGTGTGTGTGTGTGTGTGTGTGTGTGTGTATGTGTATGTGTGCGT
>CM060335.1:37675063-37677563 GCA_030674155.1 Stramonita haemastoma | reverse complement strand
GTGGAGGGGGGGAACAAGCAAAGAAGGCATAAAAAAAACACGCACACACACATACAAAGTAAAAACCCTTAAACACAAAAAACTATTTAAAAATCATATCTATATTTAAACAGTAGAATTCCATTTCAGTTCAACATAGGAACCAAGCACCTATACAAAGATAAGTCTAGGGTAGTATATATGTGAGAGTGGAAGGTGGAAAGGAGAGGAAAGGAAAGGAAAGGAAAGGAAAGGAAAGGAAAGAGAGAGAGAGAGAGAGAGAGAGAGAGGGGAGAGAGAGAGAGAGAGAGAGAGAGAGAGAGAGAGAGAGAGAGAGAGAGAGCATATTCAGATTACATCATCATAAAAAACCCAGTCAATAAAGTATTTGAAAACATCCATAAAAATACTTCTTTAAACAATAATTGTCATCAATGAAACCTATAGGAGATGAAGAAAGCAAAACATAAAAAACAAAAAACAAAACAAAAACAAACAAAAAAACAAAATAAAAACAAACAAAAAACCACCATGAGAAGCAACAACACAGAAACAAACAATCAAAAGCAAAACAAAAAACAAAATAGAACTAAGAACAACAAAACTGTAGATATAAAAATATCAAATAGCAACGAAACAGCATTTAAAGTTATATGAACCAGGTTTAAATCAACTCAAATCATTAAAATATCATATATACTATTAAAAAAGAAGACTACAATCATTTAGGGCATGGTACACAAGGCATCACATAATGCGATATATCTTTAAACCAGAACATTCATATTATGAAAATCAAATACATTCCAGGGAATAGTAAGGAGAGCCATTACTAAGAGAAATACCCAAACAAAAAGACAAAGAAAAAACCAAACAACAACAATGTAATTACAAGCAGGCAAAACACGTCAAGAATAGTATGGTTAAAAACATTTATATAAAAAAGTCTAGTATTTAGACATAATCTAATGCATTATCAGATAGTGCAATACATGATGAAAAATCAAGATAACATTTTCAAATAATAATACACATAAGATACAAATCCTAATTCAGCAACTAAAAAGTTTTACTATTTAAAAAAAAAAAAAAAAAAAAAAAAAAAAAAAAGAAAAGGATTGCCAATAACATGGATTCCAAATAACATACAAGTGTTCAGTTCATAAACATACTATTCAAAACATGTAGTGGGGGTTCTGTTGTGTAATTAACATACAAGCACTCAGTTTGTAAACATACTATTCATAACATGTAGTAGGGGCTCTGTTGTGTCAGCATATTATTAAGTATTTTTGAGGTGGGTATAAATGGCTTTCTTGAAAGTTTCTTTACTCTGGGATGTTTTCACGTGTGCCGGAAGCGTGTTCCAGAGTAAGCCACCTGAGTATGCAAGGCTTGATTTAAACAAGTCAATTCTAGGTTTTGGTAGTTGAATTTTGTTGGAGTATCGGGAAGACATATGGAATTTGGATTGGAGGGTTTGTGGAGCAAGTCCTGTCATGATTTTGTGCATAAATATTCCTTTATTTATGGTGAACATATCTTTTAATGGAAGAACCTCAAGTTTTTCATAGTCTGTCTCAGTTAAAGTAGATGATTTTAAGAGAACTGCTTTGAGTGCTCTTTTGTACATGCTGTTAAGAGGTTTTAGGATATTGGCACTGGCTGTATCAAAAAGCGTAGAACAATAATTAATGGAAGATAAAATGTAAGCATGTAGGAATACTCTTCTGGCATGTATGTTGATAAAGTGTTTAATTTTGCATAATTGGTACACTTGTTTGGAAACTGTTTTGCATAATTTATTAATGTGCATCATCCATGAAAGGTTGTTGTCAATCATTACACCTAGAAGTTTATGGTTATCAACTTCTTCAATAGTTTCATTGTTGATTGATATAGGTGGAAGTCTAGTTGTCATGTTTTGTCTTTTTTGTCTTGTTGTAATAAGCATGATTTTGGTTTTGTGGGGTTAAGTGACATATGGTTGTAATCACACCATTTGCTTAAAGCATTAACGCTATTTTGTAATGAGGTAGATATTTTGTTTAGGCTGTTGTGGCTAGTATGAATTGTAGTGTCATCACAAAAAAGTTCACATGATTCTTCGATGTAGAGTGGAAGGTCATTAACATATATAGAAAATAAAAGTGGGCCTAAAACAGACCCTTGTGGTATTCCATATTTTACAGGTAGTGTACATGATTTTGTGGTGTTGATTGAAGTGTATTGTTGTCTGTTATGCAGGAATGATCTAATCAGCATCATACTGTTAGCAGATATTCCATAGAGCGATAGTTTTCTGCATAGCAGTTCATGATCAATGACATCAAACGCTTTGGCAAAGTCTACAAAGAGAGCTCCACAAAATTTGTTATCATTTATGTTATTGTGCCAAGTATCTACAATGCTAGTAAGGGCTGTGTGGCATGAATGATTTTTCCTAAATCCCGATTGGTTATCAATTAAAAGGCCATAATGTTCTAAATGTTGGCTAAGATATTTGTGTATATGTTTTTCA
>CM060335.1:37655063-37662563 GCA_030674155.1 Stramonita haemastoma | reverse complement strand
CAATCAATCAAATCAAGTCAAATCTCTCTCTCCTCTCTCTCTCTCTCTCTCTCTCTCCTCTCTCTCTCTCTCTCTCTCTCTCTCTCTCTCTCTCTCTCTCTCTCTCTCTCTCTCTCTCTCTCCTTTCTCTGGAGGGTGACGGATAGCCTAGTGGTCAGAACATTGCGCTGGCAATATGATGACTCGGGTTCGAGTCCGGTCGAGGAGATTTTTCTCCTGGAGTTAACATCAGTGCTGACTCCACTCTCCCCTAAAGTCCTTCGGATTAGACTTTACACCGAGGCCCCGTGTGCGAACGCACGCAGAACATCTTGCGCACACGTTAAATCCTGTTCCGCTTTTCGTAAGAGTAGGCCATCGTGTGCCGGTGGGAACAGATGACAGTTACAAAACTGCATACACACGGGGACTGGATGTAAAAAAGCACAAGAGTGCTTATCCCATTATCCTCGACATAAAAGAATAAATCAATCAATCAATCAATCAAATCAATCTCTCTCTCTCTCTCTCTCTCTCTCTCTCTCTTCTCTCTCTCTCTCTCTCTCTCTCTCTCTCTCCTCTCTCTCTCTCTCTCTCTCTCTCTCTCTCTCTCTCTCTTCTCTCTCTCTCTCTCCTCTCTCTCTCTCTCTCTCTCTCTCTCCTCTCTCTCTCTCTCTCTCTCTCCTCTCTCTCTCTCTCTCCTCTCTCTCTCTCTCTCTCTCTCTCTTCTCTCTCTCTCTCTCTCTCCCCTCTCTCTCCTCTCTCTCTCCTCTCTCTCTCTCTCCTCCTCTCTCTCTCCTCTCTCTCTCTCTCTCTCTCTCTCTCTCTCTCTCTCTCTCTCTCTCTCTCTCTCTCTCTCCAACTCTGTCGGAATAGTTGGACAGAGTCAATTGTTCTTCCTGTGTACAAAAAGGGTAATGTTAATAATCCAAATAACTACAGAGGAATTTCTTTGTGCAATATTAGTAGTAAATTATATAGTGCAGTTATTAATAGAAGACTTCAGGAATGGGTAGAGGAGAACAATATAACTGGTGAATTTCAGGCTGGGTTTAAACGAAATTACTCCACTTAGATCACATGTTTACTTTAATTTCTTTTGTTCAGAAACAGTTTTGTTTGAATCGTAAGTTATATGTGACTTTCATTGATTTTGAGAAAGCCTTTGATTCTGTTAATATAAATATATTGTGGCCTGTTTTGTTTAAGAATGGAATTCGGGGAAAACTGTTTAAATGCATTATGAGTATGTATGAATTTGTAAATGCAAGAGTTAGATGTGGTGCTTCATTGACAGATTATATAAACTGTACAGCTGGTGTTAAACAAGGAGATGTGTGTAATCCTATTTTGTTTCCCTTATTTATTAATGAGTTAACATTAGAAGTTATACGTAATGGAAGACATGGTGCACAATTCATTGATGACAGTTTAGAAATATTTTTACTCCTTCTGGCTGATGATGTAGTGTTAGTTTCAGAGACAATAGTTGGGTTACAAAGACAATTAAATAGTTTAGAAAAAGCGTCAGTTTCACTCCACTTAAAGGTAAATATGTCAAAAAGTAATATTATAGTATTCAGAAAAGAAGGGTATCTTGCAGAGCGGAAAAGATGGACATATAATGGAAGCATTATGCCAGTTGTCAATGTCTACAAGTATTTAGGAATATATTTTTCAACACGATTAAGTTTTTCTTTTCCATGTAGAGATTTGGTAAGTCGAGCAAAATTTCCTTTATTGTGTATTCTGAGAAAATTAATGCAATTAAATAATGAATCTCTTACGTTATTTTGAAACTATTTGATGCACAAATCCAACCCATTGTACAATATGGTGCTGAATTATGGGGCTTGGCTGCAGGTGTGGCTGAAATTGAGAAAATACATTTGTATGCATTGAAGAAATTTCTGGGCGTTTCAATCCAAACACCTAATGACTTAGTGTATGGGGAAACTAACAGGTATCCAATTAGTTTAATTTCTATAGTTAAGTGTATTCGTTACTGGCTAAAACTAATACAAATGGAATCACATAGACTGCCCCACAAAGCTTACAAAATGTTGATGAATTTAGATGCAAGAGGTAAGAAAAACTGGGCCACGAGAATAAGATTAAAGTTATATGAATGCGGTTTTGGTTTTGTATGGGAAAATCAAGGTGTAGGGGATGTAACTGGGTTTATTCATATATTTCGCCAAAGACTGGTAGACTGCAGATGGCAGAATTGGTTTTCACATGTTCAGGAGAGTGATCGATTTGATATGTACAGAATGTTAAACCCTTTGCATTGTGTTCCAGTATATTTGTCAATGCACATAGATAGACATCTGAAACGCATCATGACTAAATTTAGATTTGGTATTTCTGATATATATTTACATTCTTATCGCTATAAATCTGTTAATGATCAGTATTTGATGTGTCCATTATGTCATGATGCACTTGAAACTGAACTGCACTTTGTTTTGTCTTGTCCGGAGCTAAAAGAGCTGCGAGAACAACTGATTCCGTTAAAGTATTTTCGACAACCAGTTTCATTCAAATTAATCATGTTGATGACTACCCCTAACGAAACAATTGCAAACAAACTTGTTGTTTATTTGTACAAAGCGTTTAAAGTACGCAATATGCTGTAAACATGGTATGTCAATCTGTGAAAACCTACAAAGTGTGTGTGTTTATATTTTGTATGTTAACCCCTTCTAAGGGGCAATGGCCTTTACGAATAACGTTTCCGAATCTCTCTCTCTCTCTCTCTCTCTCTCTCTCTCTCCTCTCTCTCTCTCTCTCTCTCTCTCTCTCTCTCTCTTCTCTCTCTCTCTCTCTCTCTCTCGGGGGACGATAGCCTAGTGGTCAGAACAATGCGCTGGTAATTTGACGACCGGGGTTCGATTCCAGTCGAGGAGATTTTTCTCCTTGGGTTAACATCAGTGCTGACTCCACTTTCCCCAAAGGTCCTTTGGATGAGACTGTAAACCGAGGCCCCGTGTACAAACGCACGCAGAACATCTTGTGCACACGTTAATCCTGTTTCGCTTTTCGTAGGAGTAGGCCATTGTGTGCCGGTTGGAACATATGACAATATTGTAATGGCTTCTGGTTTGCACACAGACTCAATTCATACAGCATTCAGATTCGAAACATATTAGACAAGACAGCGTGTTCGTTTTGGGTGCCACGTATGTAAACAAAGTAACTTCCGAAGCCACCTGTTTATTAGTTTCGTACATGTATAGTAACCATGGTTTCGTAGACAGGTGACCATAAGAGGTTGATACGGATACATCTCCCCCTTTTAAGTTAGAATTTCCATCAAAATTAGGGTTGCCCCTTTACACTGGATTAGCTCTTCAAAGTTTATAAATGTTCTTACAATGTTAAATGCTTTTAAAATATCTGTGGAAATAAACTTTCAAAACACTTGGTCAATGAATCTTTCATATGATCACTTTTCTAAGTTTTCATTCTTACATGCGAACTGTCAATGAATTCTTGAAAATATCGAACAGGTAAAAAGATACAAGGCTCTTCTTGTTTCTGGACTCCTTGATGAAACTTAACACAACCTATAATTGTAACCAAGCTACACGGTTACTTAATATTCATCAAGTAAGATCAGCCTAGCTACACATGCTGCTTACTTGGAAAACAGGCCATGCACAATGATTACTACAGGACAGTCTGCTGTCCTCTACCAATGACTAGATTTATGTGGTCACACTCATGTGGACAAATGAATAGACTAACTAGGAAGGCAACCTAGCTACACTGTTGCCACCTAGTGACAGGCCATGGGTCTCTACGCGAATCACTCATCGCGGAATCTTGCAGGTACGACTATCTTCCTGCCACACCTGGTGTGTCTACCTGGTGAAGTGATTACAGGTGTCGGTGGTGTGACTGCTGGCACTGCTGGTTCGGACCTCTCAGGTGTTGGTGAATCCTGGTCGGTAGGTTGCCCTGGCTGGCGGATAGGTTGATCAGGCGCTGCTGATTGCTGATGGGTTGGAATCAGCGGTGGATTGATCGATTCAGCAAGACGAAGATGTCTGCGGTTGTGCCTCAGCTCGCCAGAAGGGGTGTTGATGATGTAACTCCTTGGAGCACATTCTTTCACAACTTCTGGTTTCTCTCACCTCTTCTCCCCCTGCAATTTGATGAGAACAGGGTCGCCAGGGTGAAGAAGAGGCAATGGCTGAGCACCATAGTGGTTGTCGAAGTTCCTCTTCTGGCGATCTTTGAAGACTTTGTCTCTCTGTTGGAGGACATCTCTGGGAACAGTCTTGGGAGTGTACTTCTGAGGATGAACTGGTAGTGTTGTCCTCAGCTTCCTTCCGAAAGCTAGCTCTCCTGGGCTGGCTCCCAACTCTGGAATTGGTGTTGCGTTGTATGTGAGAATGCCCTTGAAGACTTCCCTCTGACGTAAGATGTTCTTCGCAATCTGCACTGCCTTCTCAGCTCCACCGTTGCCCTGCGGGTAATGCGGGCTTGATGTCTTGTGGTTGAAGTTCCAATCTTCCGCAAACTGTGCGAAAGCGTCGGACGAAAACTGGCCCCCATTGTCTGAGATGACTGTCATAGGGATGCCATGACGAGCGAAGATTTTTTTTTAGCTTGTTGATGACTGTGGTACTGGCGAGCTGACGAAGGTACGCTATCTCTAAGTACCTAGAGTAGGCATCTGTGACAATTAGGTAGTGTTCATTGTTCAGTTCACAGATGTCAGCACTGATTCTCTGGAATGGGTAGCTGGGAAGGACGGACGGAATGAGTGGCTCTTTCCTCTGTGATGGCTGCTTTTCAAGGCAATATCTGCACCTGCTGATGTGGTCTTTGATGTCCTGGCTAATGTGAGGCCACCACACCGTATCTGCAGCACGCTCACGGCATTTATTTATGCCATTGTGGCCCTCATGAATTCTCTGGAGGATCTCCTTCCGCATCGATGGTGGGATGAGAAGGCGGTCTCCTTTCACTAGGATCCCCTCCCACATGCTCAGCTCTCCTCTCACAGGGAAGAGGTGGCATGCCCCCTGCTTGACATCTTCCTTGTATGTTGGCCAGCCGTTTCTTGTATAGTCCATGACTATTTGTAGGATGTCGTCTTTTCTGGTCTCCTCTCGAAGACGATCCAGACATGCGTCGGATGCTGGCCACTGTGCCAACACCGCGTTTACACGCTCGGCGATGAGCTCTTCAGCGTTGCTTTTCGCTGCTTCTGGCAGTGGGCTACGCGACAAGTGGTCTGCCACGTGCATGTTCTTCCCGGCTGTGTACGTTGCTTCTGCGTTGAAAACAGCTAGCCGCATGAGCATCCTCTGGCACCGTATTGGCGTCTCTGACAGTTGTCTGTTATTTATCAGGGGTACGAGCGGCTTGTGGTCCATCTCCAACTGGAACTTGGGAAGACCTACAAGGTATCTGTCGAACCGTTCGCAACACCAGACAGCTGCTAGACACTCTTTCTCGATCTGCGCGTAGCGTTTCTCTGCCTGAGACAGTGTTCTTGAACAAAAGGCGACTGGTCGCATACCGCCGTCTTTCTGCTCCTGAAGAAGAACACCTCCAATCCCATAGGAACTTGCATCTGAGCTGACCACTGTTGGCTTGCCTGGGTCAAAGAAGCAAAGCGTAGGCGCTGTGGTGATCAGCGTCTTGATCATCTTGACTGCCTCGGACTGCGTTGGACCCCAAACCCAAGCATTCTTCTTCTCAAGAAGTTCCGTCAGTGGACGCATTGTTGTAGAGAGATTCGGCAGATGGCGGCCCAAGAAGTTCACCATCCCGATGAATCGTCTCAGTTCTTCGACGTTCTCTGGGTCAGCCATCTCAGTAACAGCTTGCACCTTTGCTGGATCAAGGCCGATGCCATCACCTGAAATGCGGTAGCCCAGGAAGTTGAGTTCAGTTTTCTCAAGCTCACACTTCTCTTTGTTCAGCTTCAACCCCGCGTCTCGCAGCTTCTGTTTTGTAGCCTCCAGGTGGGCCTTGTGGTCAGTTGTGTTTTCACTGAAGACTAAAATGTCATCGAAAAAACACACTGTGTGAGGCTGGTCGTTCAAAATTTCTTCAACCGTCCGTTGAAAAATTTCTGGAGCTGAAGTGATGCCCTGTGGCAGCCTCTTGTAGATATAGCGCCCAAATGGAGTGATGAATGTAGTCAACTTTGATGACTCCTCATCCAAAGGTAGCTGGAAGAAGCCTGAGGTACAGTCAAGCTTGCTGAATACCTTGGCCCCATGAAGCTTGTGAAGAATATCTTCCAAAGTAGGAAGCATGTATCTTTCTCTGCGGACGTTCCTGTTGAGCTGTTTATAGTCGGTACAGATCCTCACTGCACCGTTGCGTTTCAGCACTGGGACCATTCCAGCACACCAGTCTGTCGGTTCTTGGATCTCTTCAATGACCCTCGCTGACTTTAGCCTGTCGAGCTCCTCCTTTACTTTCTGGAGTAAGGGGATGGGTACGCGGCGTGCTGTATGGACACTGTAAGGGGTTGCATCTCTTTCAATGAAATGTGCACTGGCTTACAGTTTGCTGGCTTCTCATTCAGCTCTGCAAATAGTGGATCGCTATCTTTCCCCACATTAGCTATGCGCTGAACTACCCCCAAGTGCGTGGCGGCATCTCTGCTCAGTAGATTGTCTGTTCGTGTGTTTACGACAAAGCATCTCACTGAATATGATTTGCCCTTGTGACGCACTTGAGCGTTGAACTCTCCCTCTGTGATGATCACACCCCCCGGTCCTCTAAGTATTGCCTTTGAAGGTTTGAGAACTGGTGGTGCACTCAAGGTCTTGTAGACTGAACTGGAGATCACTGACACATCAGCACCAGTGTCAATCTTAAATTCTGTAGCACTGCCACAAAAGTTCAGGGAAATGGTCCATGGAGGTTCAGGAGCGTGCGCACCATGGACTGCTCCTAGACTAAAAGTCTCTGCATACTCTTCTTCGTAGTCATACGTCCCTCCTGCTGCCACGTTGTTGACAGTTTTTCTGGAACAACACACAGCAGCGTAATGGGATAATTTTCCGCATTTCCGGCATTTCTTCCCCTTGGCTGGACAGTTGGCTGGAGGATGAGACCTGCCACACTTCCCACAATCCCAGGGAACACTGATGCCCGACTGTTTGTTGCCACCTCGGCCCCTTCCATGGGCCTGGCCTCTGTCACATTGGATGAATCTGGCACGAGAAAATGCTGCGTCAACTTTCTCTGCTGGCAGCTGGTCTTTCATTTGGGTCTTCACGAGCTCGTAGTGACGTGCAGTGTCAACTGCCGACTTGAGATCCAGTTCTGCCTCAAGTTGTAACTTTTGAGACACATCACTGTCTTGCAGCCCGAGAACGATCCTGTCACGGATGCTCTCTTCCTCCCTGTCACGAAAGTCACACGCAGCTGCCAACTCCCGCAGTGACCGTAGGAATTCTTCCACAGATTCCCCTGCCTGCTGACTTCTGTTGTAGAACTTGGCACGCTCGTGTTTGACATTACGTTTTGGCCCAAAATGTTCAT
>CM060335.1:37650063-37652563 GCA_030674155.1 Stramonita haemastoma | reverse complement strand
TGGGTTGAATTTTATTATTGGTGACGGTGGTTTTGATTTTCTTTTGAGTTATTTTGCTGTTGGTTTGATTTTTTTTTTTTTTTTTTTGGGGGGTGGGGGGGTTGGGGGTGGCGGAAGGTCTTGGGGGGATGCTATTCCTTAACCAGGGCAAGGGCCGAATGAAAAAAAGTTTGTGAGTACTTACTCTGTCACCCTTGGAAAAAAAAAAAGATTATTCATCATTCATTCATTCATTCATTCATTCATTCATTCATTCATTCATTCTCTCTCTCTCTCTCTCTCTCTCTCTCTCTCTCTCTCTCTCTCTCTCTCTCTCTCTCTCTCTCTCTCTCTCTCTCTCTCTCTCTCTCTCTCTATTTGATCAATACTTCAACTTTTATTAATGTTAGTGTATTTTTACCCTTCAGAGAGTCTGTTTTTTTAAAATTAATTTCTAAATTTGTTTTCATTTTAATTTTCTTCTATTCATCTTATTATATTTTTTGTTTTTAAATATTTCCTCCCCAAGCCCCGTAAAATTGAAGACTACTACTACTACTACTACTACTACTACTACTACTACTACTACTACTACTACTACTACTACTACTACTACTACTACTACTACTACTACACGGAGGCGAGCGTCATCAGTAAGTCAATCAGTCAGTGAGATAGTTGTTTTGATAAGTTGGTGACATAGGTAGACAGAGTTCCAGTTACTCTTGGACCACTACAGCTTCTCTTCTAGTAAGTTTTTAGTTATCGGTGACTTAAACTTCCATTTCTACAACCAGTATTCTCCTGATGTCAATCATCTTTCTCTTTTTTTGTCAATGCACACTCTCCCAAATATTTAATGGTAAACAAATCAACATATAGATCCAATTATAGTTTAGACTGGCTTATTATTGGTTTTTCACACAATATGATCACATCTAATGATCTGTCACCAATGAAATGCATTCTGATCATTGTGCCGTACTTTTCTTCTTCAACATCCAAAAACATGTCAGAAAGACGAACACATTACCCATTGTAATAATAAGGCCATAGACATTCAAACCTTCCTAACACAAGCTACTGAACGCCTGGCGCCTTTCAACAACCTCTGGCCAGACTAACCCCTCTGAACTCCATCAGACTGTTCTTGGTCAGCTGCCAAACAAAAATTGCACCTCTCGCAGACTGACACCTACCTAATAGGCCCAGTGTGTCTTAGTACACGCATGACACAGATGGCAAAGGGCAAACCTTGGCAACGTTTACAAAACTACTCATACACGCGTTTTTTTTGTTTTGTTTTGTTTTGTCTCCGATGTTTTGTAACTCATTCTCTTACAGTTTTAAAACTTCAAACGCCATTTTCTTGTCAATAAAACCTGACTTTACTGATTTTGTTTTCCAAGGTTCTTCTCTTAGAATGTAGACAAATAAATTCTCTGTCTCTGTCTGTCTGTCTGTCTGTCTGTCTGTCTGTCTGTCTGTCTGTCTGTCTGTCTGTCTGTCTGTCTGTCTCTCTCTCTCTCTCTCTCTCTCTCTCTCTCTCTCTCTCTCTCTCTCTCTGATAGGCAGGGTAACATTTTGCTGCCTGCATTTTGTGTGAAAATAATCAAAATAAAACAGCACCATGCCAGTTGTTGGGTTACCAACGTCGCAGTAAGTGACACTAAGTGCCCTGCTACGCGAACACTGCCTCGCCTCGTGGAAAGTTTGTGGAGAAGGGGACCAAACAACTGTTGTGTTGCGACTCAGGGCTGATTCAAATGATGAAAATATGGCGGGCCAACAAACACCTGCGTACCTCCCTAAAAATCCACCCTAAAAAACCGCGAGTCATATCAACAGGGACCGAAGCAGGAATGAGGAGAGGAGACAGGCAGAGGAGAATAGACAGGCGGAGGAGAGGAGGAAGGCAGAGGAGAGAAGACAGATAGAGAAGGGGAGACAGACAGAGGAGGCAATTACATTTATCACTTCTGAAACTTCACCAAATTTGTTTCTGCCAACGCCCCCCATCACCCAGTCTGTCTCACACACCAACACGCCCTTCTCTCCAAACCACACACCTCCACAACTCTTGCTTATCGCATGTGGTTATCATCAAGCATCACGTGCTGTCACGGTCTTGGCAGCTGACACAGTGGCTGAACAACAACAAAGTGGAATTGACCTTGAGGACGTGCCTGTACCTGACATGATGACTGAGGACAACTACACAAATTTAATACTTGGATCAGTTTCGGGATGCTGGCTACAGTGGAGATACCATAAAATGACTATGTGGGTGAGCTAAGAAACAGATCCCTGCAAAGAAATTTAAGGAACATTTCCAGAAATAAAGACTGTTGTGTGAAAGTGAAGACATGGTCTTTCAGTTTACCTGGAAAAATGACACCTATAACCCATCGGATTACTTTTGGTTTGCAAAGCGAAACAGCAGACACATGACTCAGGAGGAAAAAGACATTTATTTCAAGCTGCAACTGTGGACACCTGCTGATTGTAAAAGAATCAAAGA
>CM060335.1:37607563-37645063 GCA_030674155.1 Stramonita haemastoma | reverse complement strand
TCTTTGCCTCTACCTTGTCTCTTTACTGCCTGTCAGTCTTCTTCGTCTGTTTTCTGCCTTCTGGGTTCACTCTTCTGCTTTTTTCCAGAAACTCTTGGTCATGGAATTTCTCGTTATATCTCCATCGTCATGTCTTCCCCATCTCCATTTTCATCTACCCTTTTTCTGTGGACTGTCCTCTTCTGTCAATGGGATCGTTAATGCTATCATCAGCTCCCCACCAAGCCTTCTTTGTTCAGCTCTTCATTTCTCTGCTGCGAGTGGTTGCTGTAAGCAACTCGTAATCCCATGCTGGAGCAACGTGGCCAGGGGATGGATGGCTGTACGTTATTCTAGCCATTAACGAACCCCGTATGGAATCGTGCAGGGCGGTTTCCATGCGGATAAGATTAGCCTCTTCCTCGGTAAGGCAGTTCTGCCGAGGTGATCGAATAATTTCTGCCCTCATTGAGCCTACACTCCATGTCTAAAAAACAAACCATAAAAAGAAAGAGAGGAATGAGGGAATCAGATTCCTTTGGCAACTTGTCCAGTGAGTCCGAGACGGAAGTGAGAGAGAAGGGTGTATTTTGGCCGAGCTGGTTGGTGGTTGAGGGGGTGGAGGAGGAGCATCCTCTGTTGAAACTGAGCCCGTTTGCAGTGGCCAAGGGCCTAAAAGGTGTTGCGGGAGAACTGAACACTGTCAAAAAGTTGAGAAATGGCACACTGCTGTTTGAGTGTAGAACCAGAAAGCAGTCCCAGATGCTCCTTAAGTGCAACAAGCTGGTGACGTGCCCTGTAAGGGTGACCGCCCACAAGGCCCTAAACAGCTGCAAAGGGGTCGTCAGGTGCAGGGACCTGCAGGGGGTGTCCGAGGCAGAGATCAAGTCCAAGCTGGCTTCTCAGGGAGTTGTTGACGTCTATCGAGTGCAGATCAGGAAAGGTGGGAAGAAGGTCCCCACAAACACCTTCTTTGTTACCTTTTGCACAACCGTGCTGCCTCAGAACATCAAGGTGGGGTACCTCAGCTTGAAGGTCACTCCTTACATCCCCTCTCCTCTGAGGTGCTTCAGATGCCAGAAGTTTGGCCATGTGAGGGACTGGTGCCCTGGACAGGAGGTGTGCGGCGTCTGTGCGAAGGCGGGGAATGTCAGGACCCCGCTCTGTGTGTGAAGTGCGGAGGTGCCCATGCCTCCTCGTCCAAGCAGTGCCCCACTTGGATGTTTGAAACCAAGATCCAGCAGGTTAAGGTGTAGAAAACGGTCTTTTCTTGAGGCCAGAAAGATCGTTCAGGGAAATAACAGCAACAGCAGCACTCAGTCCTATGCAGCAGTGGTCAAGAAGTCATGTGTTTCAGTGGCCTGTCAGACGGATTTTAGCTCTGGAATGGCTGGGCCCAACCGACCGAGCACTGCTGACCGCGCACCTACCCCAGTGAAGAAGGCCTTTGGCGAGGACCTAAAACCTGCTCCTGTGTGCCCTGTTGGCGCACAGAAAATGCCAGCTCCTGTCCGGGGTCCAAACTGCCGACCCCCGGATCCAAAGAAAAACCAGCCCCTCCCCCAAAACCAGTCGAGGGCTGGAGAACGGTCCCCTCCGGTGCCTGTAGAGGTGCCGAGGTGGTGGTGGTGGCGGCGGGGGAGCAAAAGTTGCCCCCCAAGAAAAAAGGGGTCAAATATCTCTCAGACAGGCCGAAGCAAGCCGAGAAAGACTTTCTGCACGAAAGTCGGTTCTCCGTGCTTACTGGGGATACGTCGGAGATGGAATGACAAGAGCAGCAATGCCACGTTTTATGACAAACATTTTACAGTGGAACGTTTACGGTCTGGCGTCCAACAGGGAGGAGCTGCAGCTTCTCTGCCGGGACCAGAGACCGTCCGTGGTCGCACTCCAGGAGACGCTTTTAAGGGAGGAAATGATTTTAATTTGTCTGGCTATAGCTCCATCCATGAAAGGGCCAAGCCCACCAAGCGTGGAACCTCTGGAGGTGTGAGTTTGCTCATCAGAAATTCCTTGCAGTACAGTTGTGTGGTCCTCGACACTCCTCTCAAGGCGGTGGCTGCTAGGGTCACGCTGCACAAGACAGTCACTGTCTGCAGCATCTACCTGTCTCCGTCGGTGGCAGTGAGGAAGGCGGAATTGGTGTCATTGGTTCAGCAGTTGCCTCCCCCCTTCCTGTTGCTGGGGGACTTCAACGGGCATTACCCCCTTTGGGGAAGCAAAAAGTCATCTGCGAGGGGCCTCCTCCTTGAGGAGGTGTTTCTGGAGCAGGACCTGTGCGTGCTCAACGGCAAGGTTCCCACTTATCTAGATTCCTCAAATGGTACGCTGTCATGTCTGGATTTGTCAGTCTGCAATCCCTCGTTGGTCTTGGACTTTTGGTGGGAAGTGCGTGACAATCTGCATGGCAGCAACCATTTTCCAGTGGTCTCGGTGCAGAGTGGGGTGGTAGAGGAAGCCCGTATGCAGAGGTTCAACGTTAGGAGGGCAAACTGGGATGTTTTCAGGGCCAACCTTGTTTCAGGGATGGATGAGGAGGCTGTCCTGTCTGTAGAAGATCTGTCGGAGGCACTGATGTTGTGCATGGTTCAGGCTGCAAGGCGGTCAGTTCCCAGGATCAGCGGTCAACCAGGGACGCCCAGGGTGCCGTGGTTTGATGAGAAATGCAGGGCGGTCCGGAAGCAACGTAAAAAGGCACAGCGTCAGGTCAGGCAGCAACCATGTCTGGCAGCGGTCTTGGCCCACCAGAAGCTGCAGGCCAAGTCTCGCTTTGTCTTCAAGTCCAGCAGGTGTGAGGCGTGGAGGCGCTTTTGCTCCAATCTGAACAGCAGGACCTCTAGCAGGAAGGTCTGGAGGGCGATTGCAAAGATTAACTCTTTCATTCCCCAATTTACTTTTGCTATTGCTTCCCTTTATTCCCAGGTTCCTCCTGTCTGTTTCTTCCCTTCATTCCCGGATTTTCAGACAAAGAAACTTAGTATGATGGGGTACTTACTTTACAGACTTTGCAGTAGCTCATATTATATGAACCAAAGAATGTCATATATCATTGTGTAGGAAATTGATGTGAGATGGTGTTGGTGACCATGTTGACACTTCACAGTAACATGACAGATGACACAGGTGTAAAACAGGTAAGTTGACAGTAAAAAAAAAACAGGTATGCCATCATGCACTCCATGCAGATCAGTATTTTTCTAGCCAATTGTATGTTTTGTGCTTGTACTCCCCAACTGATGCATCATGTACATCCCCTTGCATTTTTTAATGTGAATACTCCATGAGAACTGTCACCATTGTCACCATGATTGTCCCCAACACATCAACAGTTTATTCTCTTTTTTGTAGAGTGTGTACCACACACCAATAAAGAGAGCAAGCCCCACACTATTGCGTACACTTTTAGTATACAGATAGTATTTACATGTTCTCTAATTACATATGTTTGCACTTCTGTCCAAGTATCACATGATATGTCACACATTGGTGACACATGTATGATACACCTTGATCAGAATCTGAATTCTTTCCACCTTCCATTTTCACAGCCAAGAAATAAGCCACATCTTCACACACACTCTTACACTCATTCTAAAACCAACTTATTTCTCAAGTGACTACTTTCTCACGAGGGGGGGGGGGGGGGGGGGGGGGGGGGGTAGAGAGGGGAGATGAGAGCTGGAAGACCAATGCAGTAACCTGTTGGGTAATCTGGAACTGCATTCCATTCACGGCTACTACTACATTGACTAGATAGTGGCTGACGGGGCAAGATGCTGACAGGTCAAGATTGATGGGGGAGCGGGGAGGGGAGGGGAGGAGGAAGGGAGGCTGCCCGGCGTGGTATTCCTTATATAAACAAAGACCCGTTAGTGGCTGACAACTGATAAGCAACTAACGGGAAGAACAGAGCACTCCCTGCTGAGCCCAGTTTACCAGTCTGTGGGAAGGAAGGGTGTTTGTTAGTGGAGACTGGTATACCGGGTGCTGGGATGGAAAGGAAGAAAAGTCTGCAGACCGGTAAACCGGGCTGTGGGAATGAAAGAATTAAGGGGCAGGGCACCTCCATGTCTATCAACCATTTGCACTCGGGGGACGTTTTCGTCACTGACAGGGAGGCGGTGGCTAATCTGCTGGCCGCCACCTTGAGGGCAAATTTGTCTGCGGAAACGAAAACCCAGGAGTTCTTGTACAAAAAGCTGCATTGGGAGAGGGTGCCTTTAAGTTTTGTGTTTGCTTTCCCGGAGCTGAAGAGTGCCTTGCAGTCTTGCAGCGAGACTTCAGTGGGCCCGGACAAGGTCCATTATAGCCTTCTGAGGCACCTTCTGGAGGTATGACTGCGGACCCTCCTGAAGGTTTACAACCGGATATGGACAACGGGTTTTTTCCCCCCATCTTGGGCAATGGCCTGCGTTGTCCCTATTCCAAAACCCGGCAAGAACCTTAAGGACCCTGGCAACTACAGGCTGATTGCGCTCACCAGCTGCGTTTGTAAGGTGATGGAGAAAATGGTTAACAACCACCTGGTGTGGCATCTGAAGGCAAAGGGCCTTTTGGCCAGGGAGCAGTGTGGTTTCCGCAAGAATCGTTGCACCGTGGATCACCTGATCCACCTCGAGATGACAGTCCGGAACGCCTTTGTCAACAGGCGGCATGTGGTGGCCTTTTCTTCAACCTGGAGAAGGCTTACAACACCGCCTGGAGGTACGGCATCATGTCAGACCTGCGGGACTTGGGGTTTCAGGGTTGGTTGCCGTTGTTCCTGCAGAATTTTTTTTGCCAAGAGACGGTTCCAGGTGAGGGTGGGCTCCACGCTCTCAGAAACCTTCAAGCAGGAGATGGGGGTTCCTCAGGGGAGCATCCTTTCCACGGCTCTCTTCAGCGTCAAGATCAACAACATTGTCAGGTCGGTCCATCAGGGGTGGAGTGTTTGCTGTTTGTGGACGATTTTGCTTTGTACGCTACGGGCAGTACGTTTGCGGGGGTTCAGAGGCAGATACAGCCCTGCATGAACAAGGTTCAGGAATGGGCCCAGGACAATGGGTTCAAGTTTTCGGTTGCCAAAATGAAGTGCATTCACTTCACGGACAAGTCCAGAGAGCACTTCCCGGACCCCTTCATCCACTTGGGAAAATCCACCACCCCGGCGGTGGCAGAGGCCAAATTCTTGGGGATTCTGTTTGACCGGAAGCTCAATTTCAGGAACCACATTCAACATCTGAAAGCATCGTGTCAGAGAGCCCTGAACCTCCTGCGGGTGATCGCCCATACTGACTGGGGAGCAAACAGGAGAACACTGCTGCATGTCTACAGGGCACTGGTGCGCTCCAAACTGGACTACAGATGTCAGGTGTATGGCTCAGCGAGGCCTTCCTACCTGAAAGCTCTGGACCCTGTCCACCACCAGGGGCTCCAGATCTGTCTCGGAACGTTCCAAATGACGCCGGTCTACAGCCTGTACGCGGAAGCGGGAGAGCCTTCACTAAAAAACTGCTGTCTGAAACTGACTTTGAACTACTACATGAAACTTTATTCAGAGTACAACAACCCGGCTTACGATTGTGTCATGAAGCCCTGGTTTCTAGCCAAGTTTGAGAAATTGCCTATTGCCACCCTGCCTCTGGGCATTTGGATCCTTCCACATCTCCGGGGGGCGGGTATCGATTTGGGTGTTATCTGTGACCTTCCCAGATTTCCAGAGAAGCTAATGTGGATGGTGGAGACCCCGGTGGTTTGTTTTGATCTTGCCGCTCACAGGAAAGATGTCACCAGCTCCACAGCATACGGGGTCTTCTTCTGAGAGCTCTGTACGTGGTATCTGTCCTACGCCAGGGTTTTCATGAATGGGTCCAAGTCAGAGGAGGGGGTGGCTTGCGCCGCCTATTGTCCTGCCATCAAGGAGTCGATGCTTTCGGAGCACCTGCCTTTGGATGCCTCTGTGTACATCGCCGAACTGAGCGCTCTTGTCTTGTCCCTGCAACTGATCCGGCGATTGGGAAGGAAAGACTACTTGGTCTGTACGGACTCGCTCTCTGCTCAGGAGGCTATCGCTTGCAGGAACGTAAACCACCCTAAGCTTCAGGAGTTCTACGAACTGTATACTTCCGTGACATGGTTTTGGTGGGAATCCCGGGGCACGTGGGCATTTGGGGCAACGAAACGGTTGACCAACTCACCAGGCATGCCACGGAGCAGGAGGTTTCCGGGTCCATGGTGCCGTTCACAGATCTGAAACCTAGGAGCGAGCAATATGTGCATTCCCTCTGGCAGGAGGAGTGGAACGCTCAGACGGACAACAAACTTTTTGGATCCGTCCCAACCTGAAAGAAGTTTTCCCTCTGGGTGTCAAAAACTGAAGGGAGGCAACAGTGCTCACCAGGATACACACGGGTCATTCTCACATCACTCACGTTCACTTGCTGAAAGGCGAGGGAACCCCGTGGTGCATGACTTGTGACGTGCGGGTAACCATCAAGCATCTGCTCCAGGA
Organism: Stramonita haemastoma; assembly: GCA_030674155.1. Classification (NCBI taxonomy): domain Eukaryota; kingdom Metazoa; phylum Mollusca; class Gastropoda; order Neogastropoda; family Muricidae; genus Stramonita; species Stramonita haemastoma. Next base: position 37,638,594 of record CM060335.1, on the reverse strand, counting down.
GTGTCGGGATGTTCAGGATATTAGGCACAAGCATTTTACCACGGACACCCTAAAGATCCTCATTAGGGATGATCCACCGGACACCATTTTTAACTTCCTGAGAGAATCTGGCTTTTTTCGTCTGATATGATTGAAAGTGGTATGGTTGGTCTCTAAGAACAAGGTTGTTTTAAGGAATCTGGTATTGGTTTTATCTTGTTTTAAGCGTGATCGATGTGGGTTTTCCCATGACGTGGGGGCCGTCCTGGGCTGACCCTTATGGTTGACTGGGGTGTTGGTACAAGCAAGGACAGTTGAGTTGGTTTTATACCTCATTTGAAACTGTACATAGTTGCACACTTTTAATACGAGTTTTAAAATGTGACGAGGTGATAGCCCTGATATGGCCTATGTGGTTGGTGGGGTTATAAGCAACATCATTGGATTGGATTGGAACTCACAGTGACCAGTAACATACTGGTATCTAAGCTGATGATGAAATTCATGTAACATGTTGCATTTTTTGACTTTCTAGGTCACTCCTGCTATTGCCATCTACTATTACCCTCCTTTTGGTCAATTTGAAGGGTTGACATCAATTGTTGTCCTGCTAAGCATGTTTTACTGTCTGTCATCTTCATTTAGAGCACTGTCTAGAGCCTCCTCCCAACACTAGGCTGAATATTTTGCTCTAGGTGATGCCAGGGAAGTAAGCACCGTGGCAACAAGGGGTGTAGTGACTGGATAGGGATACATTTCAGCTAAAGAAGACTGAAGAACACCATTCAGTTCAGTGAGTTTTGGCACCTGTCATTCAGACTTCATAGCCTACAAGCTGACTGACCTGGTGGCACACATGTAGACCTACTGCACACACAGCACAATTCAGATCCCAGACTTTGGTCATGCTGTACTCGTGTTCCTGCAATGTGTTGAGATGTGGCTGATGCAGTGGTAAATAAGAAATATTTAATGTGTGTGTGTGTGTGTGTGTGTGTGTGTGTGTGTGTGTGTGTGTGTGTGTGTGCATGTACAAGTGTGCGTGCATGCGTGCGTGCATGCGTGCGTGCGTGGTGTGTTTGTGTGTGTGTGTGTGTGTGTGTGTGTGTGTGTGTGTGTGTGTGTGTTGTTTATTTTTTATTTCTTTTTTATTTTGATGTTTTGTTTTGTTTTATATCGAGGATAATGGGATAAGCACACTTGTGCTTTCTTACAACCAGTCCCCATGTATACAATTTTGTAAATGTCATTGTTTCCCACCGCCACACAATGGCCTACTCTTATGAAAAGCAGAACAGGATTTAATGTGTACGCAAGATGTTCTGCGTGCATTCACACATGGGGCCTTGGTTTATAGTCTCATCCAAAAGACTTTGGGGAAGAGTGGAGTCAGTGCTGATGTTAACTGCAGGAGAAAAATCTCCTCACCCGCCTGAGCATGCGTGTGAGTGTGTGTGTATGTGTATGTGTGTGTGTGTGTGTGTGTGTGTGTGTATCTGTGTGTGTGTGTGTGTGTGTGTGTGTGTGTGTGTGTGTGTGGTGTGTGTGTGTGTGCGCATGTATGCGGGGTGTGTGTGTGCGTGGGCGTGTGGGTGCATGTGCGCACGTACCTGTGTGCGTGCGTGCATTCGTGCACGCTCGTGTGTGTGTGTGTGTGTGTGTGTGTGTGTGTGTGTGTGTGTGTGTGTGTGTGTGTGTGTGTGTGTGTCTGCGTGTGTGTGTGGGCGGGTGTGTGGGTGCATGTGCGCACGTACCTGCGTGCGTGCATGCATTCGTGCACGCTCGTGTGTGTGTGTGTGTGTGTGTGTGTGTGTGTGTGTGTGTGTGTGTCTGTCTGTCTGTCTGTCTGCGTGTGTGTGTGATTTTATCCTTGATATATAAGTTATGTGGCTGTAAAAAAAATGTGTTCTTCCCTTTTTTTTAAAATGAAAAATCTTGATTTGATTTGTTTTGTTTCTCAAATTTTTATGATAGTTTTTTTTCTTCCAGATCATTATGAAATAAGGACACCACCGATGTCACCAAACAAGACAGGCCTGACCTGTCAAATTAGTGGACAGATAATGGATGACATCAAGAAAGACGTGGAAGAGAGCAAGGGGCAAATTACAGGAATTGGGAAGGGAGTGAGGAAAGTGCTGTTTGGTAACAGCCTTCATGAGGGAGCTTATCTGGACTATAAACATCATCAGGGATTGAGGGATCCCTATTCTGCAGGCATGGATCTTGAGGAGAGAAAAGGTAAGATTTCAGGATTAGTGGCTAGGTGTGTAACTCCATAGTTATTAGATAAACACACGGAATGTTTGAGTTTTCACCATTATGCTTTTTTAGGTGTAATAATACTCTCAAGAAATAGTGACCGCAGACATCCGTAAATGTAACTCACAGTGACCAGTAACATACTCGTATGTAAACTGATGAAAGAATCCATGTAATATGTTATATCTTGTGACCCTCAAGGTAACTCCTGCTATTGTCATCTCCTTTTACCCTCTTTTGGTCAACTTGAAGAGTTGACATCCATTGTTGTCCTGGTAAGCATGTTGCAGTGTCTGTCATCTTCATTCAAAGCACTGTCTAGACCTACCTCCCAACACTAGGCTGCGTATTTTGCTCTAGGTGATGCCAGTGAAGTAAGCACCGTGGCATCCCTGCAGTGTGTTCTGATGTGGCTGATGCAGTGGTAAATCAGAAATATTGAATATGTGTGTGTGTGTGTGTGTGTGTGTGTGTGTGTGTGTGTGTGTGTGTGTGTGTGTGTGTGTGTGTGTTGTGTATGTGTGTGTGTGTGTGTGTGTGTGTGTGTGTATGTGTGTGAATGTGTGTGTGTGCATGCATGCATGCGTGCATGTGTATGTTGTGTGTGTGTGTGTGTGTGTGTGTGTGTGTGTGTGTGTGTGTGTGTGTGTGTGTGTGTGTGTGTGTGTGTGTGTGTGAGAGAGAGAGTGTGTGTGTGTTGTTTGTTATGTGACTACCCTCTTTGATTATCTTATTCTTACTTTCCTTTTTTTTTATCTAAGTTATTTGTTTTTTGTTTTTTCGCTAATGATATTGCTTTTTTTTGTCATCCCATAATGATGGATTTATTTTTATGATTACTGGTTCCTTCTTGCAGGAGATTATGATTTTGTGTGTTTTTTTTGTTTTTGTTTTGTTTTTTGTTTCTTGCCATTTCTGCTTTGATGGGAGATGATTACATGTTAGGCTTTACAGTTTTGGTCTGTATATTTTGTATTGATTTGTTTGGTTTTCTTTTTTTGTTTTTGTTGTTTGTTTATTGCTTTTTGTTGCTTCATTCTGTGTTGCTGTTGCTAATTTGGTGTGTGTGTGTGTGTGTGTGTGTGTGTGTGTGTGTGTGTGTGTGTGTGTGTGTGTGTGTGGTATTTTGTATTTGGTACAACTTTATGTCACAACAGATTTTTCTGCTCGAAATTCAGGCTTCTCTGCAGAGGGAGAGCGCATTGCCACAACTGCAGTGCCTACCCATTTTCTTTTGTGTTTTCCGTATGCAACTGTATTTGTTTCCCTATCAGAGTGGCTTTTTTCCTCAGAATTTTGCCAGGGTCACCCGCCTTGTTGCCATGGGTTCTTTTACGTGCACTAAATAGTTATGTGTAACACACGGGACCTCAGATTATCGTCTCATCCAAATGATTAGCGCTCAGACTGCCACTCATGGTCTATTGGATGGGGAAAAAGTTCTTGGCCCGAATGGGATACAAACCACTGCGCACTCAAAGCCAGACTTTTTGCTCTCTAGGCAAGGCGTGTTACCACCTAGACCTAGACCACCTTGATGAAAAAAAGCAAATCGATGCTTACTCAATGTACCATCTGAAAATAAAATTTTGACTTGACTTGACTTGACTGCACACATGGTTCTCAAGATAATTATTATTTTGAGAACCATGTCTGCAGTCAAGTCAAGTCAAAATTTATTATCTTGAGAACCATGTCTGCAGTCAAGTCAAGTCAAGTCAAAATTTTATTTTCAGATGGTACATTGAGTAAGCATCGATTTGCTTTTTTCATCAAGCCATCTATCTAAGGAATAAAACAACAACAAAACATAAAAAAATGAGAAAAAAAAAATTAAATAAAAAGCAGAGAAAAACATTTCACCAACATTAATTGACCAACATAATTTCAACAGCCTCAAAAATACAATACGCCTATAGAAAATACAAGCAACAACACAAACAACAAAAACTGAAAAGAAAAAAAAAGAAAAAAAAAGAAAAAAAAGAGAAAAAACCCACACACAAAAAACCCACTCAAAAGTCTCATACACACACACTCTCTCTCTCTCTCTCTCTCTCTCTCTCTCTCTCTCTCTCTCTCTCTCTCTCTCTCTCTTCTCTCTCCTCTCTCTCTCTCTCTCTCTCCTCTCTCTCTAGTGGTCAGAACATTGCGCTGGCAATTTGAAGACCTGGGTTTGAGTCCGGTCGAGGAAATTTTCTTCCTGGAGTTAACATCAGTGCTGACTCCACTCTCCCCAAAAAGTCCTTTGGATGAGACTTTAAACCAAGGCCCCATGTGCGAACGTGCGCAGAACATCTTGAGCAGACGTCAAATCCTGTTCCGCTTTTCGTAAGAGTAGGCCATCGTGTGCCGGTGGGAACAGATGACAATATTGACAAAAAAAACTGCATACACAGGGGGACCGGATGAAAAAAGCACATGATTGCTTATTCCGTTATCCTCGATATAAAAGAATAAATAAAATAAATTATCTCTCTCCCCCCCCCCCTCCTCCCTCCCCCCCCCCCCCCCCCCCTCTCTCCTCCTCTCTCCCCTCTCTCCTCTCTCTCTCCTCTACTCTCTCTCTCCTCTCTCCTCCTCTCTCTCTCTCCTCTCTCTCTCGTGGTGCGTGAAGCAGAGATGGACGTGCTCTGACAGTGCTCCTCAATATCCTTGAAAAGTGAATGTGTTTGTGCATGTATTGTGACAGTTTTTTGCAACAGCAACAATACGGGTCGTGCATAGGTAGATGCCATTAGTTAATTTCCAAGGTCAGTGATTAGGCTGTAATTAACATTTTTATTAATCATAGAGGACTTATAGAGGGATTTTTAAGTGAACTGAAATCAAACTTGATAAAAACTGAAGGGGAACCACCACTGCATAATGCATGTGCAATGCGAAGTTGGCTGGGGTGCACCCACACTGAAGTTGATGTAGCAAGCACGAGGCTGTTGCCCGATACTGCAATGGTCCTTGACCTTTGCTTCTTTTCTCGTGCTAATGTACTGTTAAACAAAAAACAAAAACAAAAAATCAGCAGTGAAGAATAGGCGCTTGCAAAAAGAAAAAAGTGTCCCAGGGTGAAATGTTTACTACACCAGCAAATATAATGCATATGATGAACTGGAGGTTTTCTCAGATTCAGCAGGGACTCCTTTTACATTCAGATAGGATAAAGAGCAGCATAGAAGACAAATTTAAAGCCCTAGACGGAAGAATATCTCATTTCTTTGAATAAATTGTTTCACTAAAAGAAGGTGTCATGCAAAACAAAAATGACATCAACAACCTACAGGAAGACAGGCATGTGATGTTTGACAGACTAGAAAAATTGGAAAGAAAATTAGAAGTAATGGAGCAAAGTGCAAAAGCCAACAATGTTAAGTTCATCAACGTGGAAGAGCAGGAAGGGGAAACTGAGCACACCATCACTCAGTACATGATTGACATTCTCAATGACCACACCCCTTAATTGGACTGGCGCCAGGAGGACCTCGCAAGAGCTTACCGCGTTGGGAAGCCACGCTACTGGAAGGGTGAACCACGACCCATCATCGTGCATTTTTGCCGATGGTCGGACAAGATGGCGGTGATGGGAGATCGGGAACTCCGGGACAGGCTCAGAAAGAGTGGTATAAAGGTTTCTTCTGACCTTACCACACACCAGAGGGAAACCATAGATTTCCATCAAGGCCAGGGAAAAATAGCATATTTCCACCATGGAAAATTATGTAAAAGACAACCAACATTCCAGTCATTGGCATGCAGATCAAAGGGGACACTTCAATCAGCAGCCTCGTTACCAGCAAGAAGAGGATTGGCCTCCGATTCCGGACAGAGGGAGTGGCACTTACCACAGAAATGGCCATCCTGTGTATCCAGGCAGACACCAGACGGGAAAGCAGAGGGCTCAGCGGAACTGCAATCCTCTGCAGGTTGAAGAGGATCAGCAGCGTGAGGACTACCAGTCACCAGCCTACAACAGATCCTGGCAGAGAAGTTCCAGACCTTCTTGTCAGCGTGAAGCTCAACAGGACATCCAGGAAGCAGCTGGAGGACATCCTGTCAACTTCTACCACACTGTCAGCAGGGATGACAGCAGTCAAGCACAAATGACTGCCCATCAGGACAGGAGAAGGGGCAGGGCTGCGCCACTTGTTCCAGGACCACATTCATATAGTGGGGCAGTCAATCAGGGAAGGCATGCAGAGCCAAAGAGAAGGATTTTTGTGAAAGAAAAAATCCAAAACACAAAATCCTCAGGACAAAACCCAGTCCCACCTAGTCAAAGACAAAACTCTGCAATATATACATGCAGACTTCAGCAAAACAAAACAAAAGTTTTGACCCCTGAACATGACAACAGTGACTGTGACAGTGATGAGTCTGAAAATTAAGCCAACAAGGCAATGTTCAATATCATTACAGTGACTCAGAAGTTTTAAACAGACAACCGACTGATGACAACCTTGAAGTCACAGATGACGGTATTCTTGATGAGGTTGAAATTGAAGAGAAGGACGATGACTACCTACCTGACAAAACTGAGACTGCTGTTGACATATCTGACAAAGAAAATGATCAAAAAGCAGACAGAGAAGAAAACAGAGACAGTGAAATAACTGACAATAACACCATGACTGTCAACAACAGAACACAGATGGCAGAGTCAGATAACATTGAACCAAAGTATGTTAAAACAGGTGATGATAAAAGCACTGGCAGCAAAGCAGAAAATACGGACTGTTTCATACAAAGTAAAATGTGTCCTAGTACTAAAAGACCTAGGAGGAAAGATGTTTCATGTATTGCAGGTGAACCGATGAATCCACAGAGCAGTGACCCACCGCAGAAACAGAGAGGCAGGCAGACCAGACAGTCTGTGAGCACAAAGCAGGCTCCACAACCCAGACGTACTGCCTCTCAAGTAGGTCCAACAAAGCCAGGCTGCCGTAAAGTGCCAGCAAGGTCTGGCAGCCAAAGCAGTATAACCAAGTCTTTTCACAGACTACATTCTGATGATCGGGAAAATGGCAAAGACATGACCCCAGGGTCAACTGCCAAACCTAATACTGAGGATAGCCCATGCATGTCAAAATAGGGATTCGGCCGGGCCACAGATTCTCATTGCCAATGGCAGAGGAAGGTCTCTGCAGTTACTACTAACATCAAGGGTTTAGAGGCAAAGCCTGATCAAGGTTTATATGCTTCTGGAATACATCTTTTAAATTATAATGTAAACGGTCTTTTGCCTAAAATTGATAACATGGATTTTGTTAATTTTTTGCTTAAATATGATATAATCTGTTTAACAGAAACCTTTGTTGCATCTAATGTTGACTTCCCCATTTTCAGGGATTACATGTTTATTTCAGGGGCAAAAAAACTTTCTCGTCATGGAAGATATTCTGGAGGGGTAATTCTTTTGGTCAGAAAATCCTCTGGAACCTTTGTGGAAAAAAATGAGGTTGGTTTTGACGATACCATTGCTGTAAAGTTGCACAGAGACTTATTGGTTACAAGTAAAGATATCATGTTAGTTTGTATATATTCCTCCTTATGAATCTGTATTTTGGAAAACCAAACAAGGGGTGTATGGTTTGGAAGATTTGGAGCAGTGTTTACTTGAGCTTCAAAGCTCATATGGTGACTTTAATCTGTTAATAACAGGAGATTTTAATGCTTGTACAGCTAACCAAAATTACAATGTGGGGGATGATTTTGATGATTTTGAAAATTTGTACTCTTTTTTCCAATCACCAATTGCCTAGAAAATCACATGATACAGAAACTAATGTATTTGGTAACCAGTTAATTGAAGTATGTAATATGTTTGATTGTGTTATTTTAAATGGGCTTTGTAGTGCAGGATTTGATGATAGTTATACTTTCATAGCATCTTCTGGTTCTAGTACAGTTGACTACTTTATTGCCTCTTTGGATCTATTAGCATCTGTTCAAATACCTTCTCTGGTTATAGAACGTATAACATAATCTGACCGTCTTCCGGTTTGTATGAAGATAGAACATGTTAACAATGTTGCCAAAAAATTATGCAATCAGGCATCTAAAATGGAAGTGACTCATGAAAAACTTATATGGAATGACAATAAGGAAGAGGACTTTGTTAAGGCTTTAAGCACTACTGATATACAAACCAAATTTTCAAAGGCCATAAGTACTATTGAAAACAATATAGAAGAGGCTTTATGTATATTTGTTGAAAGTTTGAAAGAGGCTAGTATATGCATGCTTAAAAAAAATAACCAACATAAAAATAAAAAGTCTGAATGGTTTGATGATTAATGTAAAGCTGCAAAAAAAGAAAGTAGATCAAAATTAAACAATTTCAGAAAAAAACAGGAATGAAGAGGATAGACAAATTTATGTTCAGAAAAGGAAAATCTATAAGCAATTGCTAAAGACAAAAAAACAAGATTACAGAAGAATGAAAACAGAATCTTTAGCAAATAACATTTCAGATTCTACCCTTATTTGGAAGGAAGTTAGGAGCATGGGGTGTGGAAATCATGCAGTTATTTACAATGATATTAGTACTGAAGACTGGTACATTCATTTCAAAAATGTTTTTCAGAACTGTGAAGAAAATATGGAAGAAAACGATATAAATATAGATTTAAACGAAGAAATGGAACATACCATAAATAAAGACATATCTGAAACTGAAGTAATACATGCAATATCAAAACTTAAAATAGGAAAGGCAAGTGGAATTGACAATATATCAGCTGAAATGTTGAAGAATGGAGGCAAAGTTGTACTGGAGTTTTTAGTAAAATTTTTTAACACTATTTTTGCTTCAGGTGCATATCCCAAGGACTGGTCAAAAGCTATAATAATACCCATTTACAAAAAAAGGGGATCCTGATAACACAGATAACTACAGAGGAGTGTCTTTGTTAAGTATCCTTTCTAAATGTTATACATCAATAGTAAATGCAAGACTTTATAACTGGTTAGAAGACAATAATATGATTTCTGAGAATCAGGCAGGTTTTCATAGAGGATACTCAACAGTTGATCAAATATTCAATCTATATGCAATTGTCCAGAAATGTATGTTGAAGAAAGGCAGAAAATTATATGTAGCATTTGTTGATTTAAAGAAAGCTTTTGATTCTGTACATTATGACAAACTTCTTTAATGCATGAGAAATCAAGGAGTGAGTGGAGGGTTTTTGGCCTCTTTGAAAGCAATGTATTTTTCTTTAGTCTCATGTGTATGTGCAAATTGTGAACTTACTGATTATTTTTAGTGTCCTGTTGGAGTAAGACAAGGTTGTGTTTTAAGTCTTACTTTATTTTCTGTTTTCATAAATCAGCTTGCTACTCACATGAATGTTAAAGGAAGACATGGTATACAGGTTCTGCCAGGTATTATGGAATTGTTTGTATTACTTTTTGCAGATGATGTCGCTTTATTATCTTCAAAAGTGCATGGTTTACAAAACTAGTTAAATACCCTTCAGAATTGTTGCAATGATATGAAATTAAATGTGAACACCGAGGAAACAAAAAATATGGTATTTAGAAAGGGAGGGTATTTAGGACGACACGAACAGTGGGTTTTTAATGGAAAGAAACTAGATGTTGTAAACAGTTATTGTTATTTAGGATTCCATTTCACTACAATGATTAGCATGAAGAGGGGTACTGAACGTTTAGCATCTAAGGGTAAGAAAGCAGTAGTCCAATTGAATAAAGTTTTTCCAAAATATAAGGAAATGACTGCAAAAGCATTTTTCAAGATTTTTTACATTAAAATTCAACCAACTCTTCTGTATGCTTCTGAAATATGGGGTTTAACCAAATTAGATCATTTAGAAAAAGTACACTCTATGGCATGCAAAAGATTTTTAGGTGTTCCAGTTAGAACTCCAAATAAAATGGTATATGGTGATTTAGGAAGATTTCCACTTCATGTTAATTCTTGTGTTTCCGTTTTAAGGTATTGGTTTAGGTTATTACAAATGAAGAATGAAAGATTGCCAAATGTAGCTTACCAGATGTTATTGGAATTAGATAAAGTGGGTAAAGATTGTTGGGTGTCGAAAATTAGGGAAATTTAAGACAGGATTCAGTTTTGTTTGGCTGCAGCAGGGTGTGGGTCAGGTCAAAATGTTTCTCAGGCTATTTAAACAGAGACTTGTTGATTTGTACATTCAAGAATGGTCTGGCACTTTAAGAGACCATGATAGATATGACAACTATAGATCTTTCAAGGTAATTTTTTAAAAAGAAAATTATGTGTCTGATATGAATACCTACTGTTTCAGAGTTGCCATCTCACAAGCCAGGTTCAATGTTCTCCCCCTTAATGCAAACATGCATCGCTTTAGCAATGTACTTCAGAAGAAATCCTGTCCATTTTGCAAGTTAGTAGTGGAAGGCGAACAGCATTTTCTTTTTGTGTGTCCTATGTATTCTGACTTAAGAACTAAGTTTCTGGGGGATTTACTTAGAACCCCAATCCATATGTTGTTGCAAGTGTCTAGTATCAAACGAATGCATGCTGTCTCAAGGTATATATTTCACTCTGTGAACAAAAGAAAGAAGGAGCTGACTGGAATTTGATGTTGAATTTGATGTGCGTGGTCTTTTATTTCAGAGTAAGGGTGTCTCCATGGTATCTAGCACCACTCTTGAAACGTTTAAAATGGGGTGTGTGTGTGTGGTGTGTGTGTGTGTGTGTGTGTGTGTGTGTGTGTGTGTGTGTGTGTGAGTGTGAGTGTGTGCACGTGTGTGCGTGCGTGTGGGAGTGGCGTGTGTGTGTGTGTGTGGGGGGGGGGGGGGTGTGCGCGCGCATGTGTGTGTGTGTGTGTGTGTGTGTGTGTGTGTGTGTGTGTGTGTGTGTGTGTGTGTGTATTTTGATTAGTACATTGTGAAAACAAGATTTGTTGGAAACTATCACGCCTACACTGATGTAACTTGAGAAGTGATGGTGATTTCAACATTATGAATGTTATAACAGTAACATGATGTTGAATGTGATGAAGATAATGGCGATGATTGGTTAACTGTTGCTACCGATGGAGATGATGCTCTTTAGTCATGACTGTTATGAGGAGGATGATAACCATGACGATTTTAGTAATGAAATGACTGCGCTGATGATGATGATGATGATAACGATGGTTGCTTAAGTAATGAATGTGTTGAGTAGGATGATAACGATGATGCTCTTAGTCATATGTAATGTATTTGAATGTGTTGCATTAATGGACTGTTGATCAAAGATTTGGTCAATTATTACTATTCCCCTTCGTCCCTTCCATTTGTATTGTGGCCCAAGGCCGAAGTACAATAAAAATGTTCAGTGTTCAGTGTTCTCTCTCTCTCTCTCTCTCTCTCTCTCTCTCTCTCTCTCTCTCTCTCTCTCTCTCTCTCTCTCTCTCTCTCTCTCTCTCTCTCTCTCTCTCTCTCTCTCTCTCTCAGACACACACACACACACCACACCACACACACACACACACACACACACACACACACACACACACACACACACACACACACTCACTCACTCACACTCACACAGAGTTACAATGTTACTAATACCATTATTTAAGACTTAAAGAAAAGAATCAATGAAAAGTCAATAAGCAATTTATATTAGGTTACAGTATCTGCAAACTTTAGTTCATACATCATATATTAGAAGGAAGAAAAGAATAAACAACAAACGCAACAATATTATATGATAATACCCATCCCCACTGGGAGGGAACATAAACACTAACAAGTATACAAACAAGTAAACAAAAAACAAGCAAACAAAAAGAGACAACATAAAACCAAAACACAAAATAAACAAAAGCAGTAAAGGGGAGGGGGGGATCAAGGAGGAAGGGGGAGAATACAAACAGCAAATGGAAAAATTAGAGTAATGATTTATGATTATATTAAAATAAAAACAATATAAAAAACCTACACATACGAATAAAAAACAACAACAACAACAACAACAACAACAACAACAAACGCAAATAAAACAAAAATCAAACAAAAGAAAGAAGAAAGGTAAAAAAAAAAGAAGAAAAGAAAAAAATAAAAGGGAAAAAAAAGAAAGAAAGAAAAAGGGCCCTAACCACTAACCAAAGTAATATAAATTTAATAGTGCTAATAGTCCCATTAATAAAAAAATAATAGAATATATTCAAAAACCATTTATACTAAAACTGTTGAACTGGGTAAGAAAAATGCATGAGAAAAATGTCTCCAATCTAGTCATCAGATCAGTGGTTTGGTTTTCTCCTTTTGAATTTGCGGAATGTACACGTGTTTACATACATCACAAATACCCTTTCCTGTTCCTAAATAAATTTATAAAAATAACTAATATTAAAAAAAAAAAAACAACTCACACACAATTCTGCAGTAAATGTGTGTGTGGTGTGTGTGTGTGTGTGTGTGTGCGTGCGTGCGTGCGTGCGTGCGTGCGTGCGTGCGTGCGTGCGTGCGTGCGTGCGTGTGATGATGATTTGATCCCTAATAAGTGAGTAAACTGGCTGTAAAAAACAACAACCATGAGTTCTTACATTTTACTTTTTAAATAAAAGAATTTGATTAGATTTGTTTTGTTTCTGAATTCTTTATGATACTTTTTTCCTTCCAGATTTACAGCTGACATCAACAAACAAGACAGGCCTGACCCATCAAATCAGTGGGCAGAGAAAGGATTACATCAAGAAAGATGTGGAAGAGGGTGAGGGGCTGACTAGAAGAAAGGGGATAAGACTGCTTGGTAGCAGCCACGATGAGGGAACTGATTTGGACTTTAAATATTACATGGGATTGTGGCAGCCCATTTCTACAGATATGGATCTTGAGGCAAGAAAAGGTAAGATTTCATGATCAGTGGTGATTTGTGTAGTTCCATAGTGTTCAGATCAGCTCTAGGGATGTTTCAGTTTTCACCATTCTGAATTTAAAATTTAATGATATTTTCAGGAAATAGTGACCATAGACATTTGTTAGTGTAACTCACAGTGACCAGTGACATACTGGTATCTAAGCTGATGAAGATATTCATGTAACATGTTACATCTTGTGACCTTATCGGTCACTCCTGCTATTGTCATCTCATTTTACCCTCCTTTGGTCAACTTGAAGGGTTGACATCCATTGTTGTCCTGCTAAGCATGTTGCAGTGTCTGTCATCTTCATTCAGAACACTATCTTGACCTGCCTCCCAACACTAGGCTGAGTATTTTGCTCTAGGGGATGCCAGTGAAGTAAGCACCATGGCAACAAGGGGTGTAGTGACTGGGTAAGGATACATTTCAGCTAAAAAAGACTGAAAAATACCATTCAGCTCAGTGAGTTTTGGCACCTGTCATTCAGACTTCATAGCCTACAAGCTGACTGACCTGGTGGCAGACATGTAGGCCTACTGCACACACACAGCTCTATTCAGGTCCCAGACTTTGGTCATGCTGCATTCACATCCCTGCAATGTGTTCTGATGTGGCTGATGCTGTGGTAAATCAGAAATATCTAATGTGTGTGTGTGTGTGTGTGTGTGTGTGTGTGTGTGTGTGTGTTCGTGCATGCGTGCGTGTGTGTGTATGTGCGCAACCAAGTGTGTATGTGCATGCACACAAACGCACATGTGTGTGTGTGTATACCCATGTGAGTGTGTATACCCATGTTTGTGTGTGTGTGTGTGTGTGTGTGTGTGTGTGTGTGTGTGTGTGTGTGTGTGTGTGTGTGTGCGCGCGCACCCACTTGTGTATGTGTCTGTCAACTGAATTGCTAGTTACATCATCCTCTTTTCCTCACTCCATTCCCACACATCCCTTTTCTGTGGACTGTCCTCTGCTGTCAATGAGACTTTTATTTCTAACATCAGCTCCCCATCAAGCCTTCTTTGCCTGGCTCTTCTTTTCTCTGCTGCCGAGTGGTTGCCGCAAGCAACCCGTAATCCCACGCTGGAGCAACGTGGCTAGGGGTTGGCTGTACGCAAGAGCTTCTCTGTATGGGTTTATTTAGCTTCATCCTTGGTAAAGCAGCTCTGCTAGGTGACATATTACTTTTCCCCTTGTTGAGCCTACAGTCCAAGTCACACAAAAAATGTATATGGAAAAGAAATTCATGAGAGTCAGATTCTGTAAGAGATATCTCCAGTGTCTCAGATCATGGGGAAATGCAGTTTTGGGCTTAGCTGGTGTGAGGTTGAAGGGGTGGAAGCAGAGTGCCCTCTGTCAAAACTAAGTCCATTTGTGGTGGCTAAAGGCCTAAAAGCCATGGTGGAAGAACGTCCAAAATTTACGTAATGGCACACACCTGATGCAGTGCAGTTCAAAAAGACAATCTGAAATACTTCAAAAGTACACAAAGTAAGTGATGTACCCTGTTCAGTTAACCCCCCACCCCCCAAAAAACCAAACAAACCACCCAACAAAAAAGCCCTAACAGCAGCAAAGGGGCCATTTGGGGTAGGGACCTGCTGGGTGTGACTGAGGCAGAGGTTAAAAGTGAACTGGAATCTTGGGGAAAAAGCAGATTAGGAAAGGGTTGGTAGGGTCCTCATAAACACCTTTTTCCTCACCTTTTGTACTACCGTGTTGCCTCAGTCAATCACAGTAAGTTATCTGAATGTTAAAGTCTTGCAGTATATGTCTTCACTGCTCAGATACTTCAGAAGTTTTTCCACGTGAGAGACAGGTGCCCGGGACAGGTGTGCAAAGTCTGTCCGAAGACAGTACACGAAAAGGAATGTAAGGACCCTGCTTGGTGTGCGAACTCCGGAGGCACCCATGCTTCCTCATCCAGATAGTGTCCTGCTTGGATTTTGGAGATAGAAATGCAGAGAGTGAAAATAACGTAGAGGACCCCCTTCTTTTAAGCCAAGTAAAATGGTCCAAGGTAACAACAGTGGCAGTGGTCTGTCATATGCAGTGACAGTTAGGATGTCTGTATCAGTCACTTGTCAAATGGTCTTTGACAGGGAATCTCCTAGCTCTGAGTTGGCTGTAAGCAGCTGACAGTATGATGGACTGTACACCCACTCCAGTAAAGCAGGTTCTGGTGGTGACCTAAAACCCGCTCCTGAGTGCCTTGTTGACATACATAAATCACTATGTCCCATCTGGGGATCCAACCCCTGGAGCAAAGGAAAAAGCAGCTTCATCCCCAAACCAGTTGAGGGCAGGATGCAGGTGTCCTCTGGTTGTTCCAGAAGTTGTGATTGTGATGGGGGGGGGGGGGTGCAAAAGTTGCCTTCCAAGAAAATAGTTTATAAGCCTTCTCCCACCAGAGAGAAAAAGGGAGAGAGATTGTATTCATGAAAGCCATTTTTCAGCACTCTCAGAGGATACATCTGATATGGAATGAGGGAGGAGACCAGTATAAAATATTATGACAAATATTTTTACAATGGAACATTTGTGGTATGGCATCCAATGAGGAGCTGCAGCAAAAATATCTCAATCCCAAGTGTGAACCTTGTTAAATACATTTGTGATTAAGTTTCACATGATATGAGAAACTTACTCTACAATATCTTCAGCCTGAAACAGTCTATACAATAAAGACCCTTGACTGTTTGCATATGACACTCCAAGTCTTGTCATCTGCAATCTATGATTTTACACGTCTAATACTCTTGTGTTCCCAAACGAAAAAGAAGCCATCTTTAGATATGTACGTATGTAAGTTCCCATGTCCTTTTACCACGCTGATCCAGGTTATATCATGAAGATCATGAAGGAACAGTCAGTATTGGAGGCAGAACAATTACCAATTTGTGTTTTGCTGATGACATCGATGGACTGGCAGGAAAAAGAAGAGTTAGGTTAGTGGAACGCCTCGACAAGACTTCAATAGCCTATGGCATGGAGATCAGTGTGCAGAAGACCAAGCTGATGACCAACAACATCGATGGCATCAACACCAACATCAGGGTTGGTGGTCAGAATTTGGAAATGGTACAAAGCTTCAAGTATCTGGGAGCAATTGTAACAGACAAGGGATCCAAGCCTGAAATACTCACAAGGATTGCACAGACAGTTACAGCACTGACAAAATTGAAGACCATTTGGAAGAACAGGAGCATCTCGCTCAGCCCAAAGATCAGGCTGATGCGCACCCTGGTCATCTCATATTCTTGTATGCTTGTGAGTCATGGACCCTCACAGCAGATCTGGAGAGGAGAATACAGGCCACAGAGATGAGATGCTTTCGTAGACTCCTGGGCATCTCTTAACAAACACCACATTACTAACGAGGAAGTGAGAAACAGAATCGGTCAAGCAATCAGGACCTTTGAAGATCTCCTGACCACAGTCAAAAAACGCAAACTGAATTGGTATGGGCACGTCACAAGATCAACAGGGCTTGCCAAGACGATTCTGCAGGGAACTGTGCAAGGCGGGAGAAGGAGAGGCAGGCAGAGAAAGAGATGGGAGGACAACATCCGAAAGTGGACGGGTCTCAGGCTGAGTGACACCCTGAGAAAGGTCGAGGACAGAGGGAAATGGAGAGAGCTGGTTGCAAGGTCTTCCGTGGCGCCCCTACTTTCTAAATAGACTACAGGTTAGAAGAAGAAGAAGAAGCTTCTGCAGATAATCTATATGTTTTCATTTGCAGAACCTTTAGATCGTGGCGTATACATTTTACATGAGAGAGAGAGAGGGGGGGGGGGGGGGGAGGAGGAGAGAGAGAGAAGAGAGAGAGAGAGAGAGAGAGAGAGAGAGAGAGAGAGAGAGAAGAGAGAGAGAGAGAGAGAGAGGCTGAACACTGAATATTTTAATTGTACTTCGGCCTTGGGCCACAATACAAATAAAAGGGACGAAGGGGAATAGTAAAAGATGACCAAAAACTTCGATCAACAGTCCATTAATGCAACACATTCAAGTACATTACATATGATTAAGAGCATCATCGTTATCATCCTACTCAACACAATCATAAACTAAAGTGATTATCTTATCATCAGCAGCAGCACAGTCATTTTATGACTAAATCGTCATGGTTATCATCCTCCTCATCACAGTCATGACTAAAGAGCATCATTTCTATCGGTAACCCAGTTACACCAATCATCGCCAGTATCTTCATCACCTTCAACATCATGTTTACGCTATAACTTAACAGTCATTAATGGTGAAATCGCCATCACCTCTCAAGTTACATCAGTATAAGCATGATACTTTCCAACAAATCTTATTTTTACAATGCACTAATCAAAACACACACACACGCACGCACTGCACGCACGCACACACCACACACACTCGCAAGCACACGCACGCACGCGCGCGCGCGCGCACATAAACACACATACATACACACACACCATTTTAAACGCTTCAAGAGTGGTGCTAAATACCATGGAAACACCCTTACCCTGAAATAAAATGACCATATACATCAAAAGCAACATCAAATTCCAGTCAGCTTTCTTTCTTTTGTTCACAGAGTGAAAAATATACCTTGAGACATCGTGCATTTGTTTGATATTAGACGCTTGCAACGACATGTGGATTGGGGCTCTAACTAAATCCCCCAGAATTTTTTTTTTTTCCTGCCTCGTCTTCTGTGACGTTCCCGTACTGCCGCTCCCACGCCGCTCATTTCACTCTCCCCGCCACAGCCAACCCAGATTCGTCGTGTCTCACCCCCGGGATTGGGAGTCCATCAGGGAGCCCATCAATATTAGGCCGCAGCGGGGCCACCTGCAGAGGGGCCCTGCACTTCTGCTGGGTCACTTTGGTGGTGTTCAGTGGTGCCTGTTCTGAGCTAACATACGCAGGACATCACCTACTAAGCCCCCTACTAACGACAGTATTAGCTCAGTCGCGGAGCCAGACTGAGTGAGCCACCCACCCAAGGTGGCGACCACCACAACGTCCCTCCAACGACCGCCTCCCCACGAACCTCCACCCCCAAAGGCTTTGACACAAATTCACCACAGGCACAGAAACGTATGGGGAAAACAAATCTGAGGTTACCATGAGACCAGAGTAATGAATCAGAGGCAGTTTTTTTTTATTATTGCATGATGATCAATGATGATGAGGATGATGTAATGATGCTGCTGTGTAGGTGCATCCGCTTTGAGACTACTTGACAGGGTTGTTCTCTACTCTTACTGTCATAATATATCCCAATATATCCCGGCATCAACCAGGCCCGAGAGATACAGACACCTGCAGTGTTGGTCAGGTAATTTGAGCAACACTCTAAAACTCGCATCCATAAAGTGGACGAAGCTCGACTGTGTGGTCTCAGTCTCCCCACTGAGCCCACAGCACACTCACTCTGGGTAGGAGCCGGCCGGAGCCCTATGACTTATGGGATTCGAACCCGCAACCTTCCAGTCTGGAATCCAAGGCGCTAACCACTGCACCATGGCAGCTGGTTAAACCCCCAGAAACTTAGTTCTTAAGGTCAGAATATGTAGGACACACAAACAGAAAATGCTGTTCGTCTTCCACTACTGACTTGCAAAATGGACAGGATTTTTTCTGAAGTACATTGCTGAAGCCATGCATGTTTGCATTAAGGGGGAGAACATTGAACCTGGCTTGTGATATGACAACTCTGAGACACTAGGTATTCATATCAGACACATAATTTCCTTTTAAAAAAAATATCTTAACAGATCTATAGTTGTCATATCTATCACAGTCTCTTATAGTGCCAGACCATTCCTAGATGTATAAATTAATAAGTCTCTGTTTAAATAGTCTGAGAAACATTTTGACTTGACCCACACCCTGCTGCAGCCAAACAAAACTAAATCTTCATAACATTTCCCTAATTGTTGACACCCAACAATCTTTACCCATTTTATCTAATTCCAATAACCTTTAATAAGCTACATGTGGCAGTCTTTCATTCTTCATTTGTAATAACCTAAACTAATTACTTAGAACAGAAACACAAGAATTAACATGGTGGATATCTTCCTAAATCACCATAAACCATTTTATTTGGAGTTCTAACTGGAACGCTGACAAATCTTTTGCATGCCATATAGTGTAGTTGTTTTCTAAATGATCTAATTTTGTTAAACCCCATGTTTCAGCATACAGAAGAATTGGTTGAAATTTAATGTCAACAATTTTGAAAAATGCTTTGGCAGTCATTTCCTTATATTAAAAAAAAAAAACTTATTCAATTTGACTACTGCTTTCTTACACTTAGATGCTAAACATTTGGTACCCCTCTTCATACTAATCATTGTTGTGAAATGGAATGCTAAATAACAATAGCTGTTTACCACATCTAGTTTCTTTCCATTAAGAACCCACTGTTCATGTCGTCCTAAATGCCCTCCCTTTTTAAATACCATATATTTTTGTTTTCTCAGTGTTCACATTTTATTTTCATGTCATAACAACAATTCCAAAGGATATTTAACTGGTTTGTAAACCATGTACTGTTGAAGATAATAAAGCCACATCATCTGCAAAAAGTAATACAAACAATTCTATAGTGCCTGGCAAAACCTGTATACAATGTCTTCCTTTAACATTCATGTGAGTAGCAAGCTGATTGATGAAAACAAAATAAAGTTGAATTTAAAACACAACCTTGTCTTATTTCAACAGGAAACTCAAAATAATCAGTTAGTTCACAATTTACATATTCACATGAGACTAAAGAAAAAATATTGCTTTCAAAGAGACCAAAAACCTTCCACTCACACCTTGATTTCTCATGCATTGAAGGATTTTGTCATGATGTACAGAATCAAAAGCTTTTTTTTTATAAATTGACAAACACTGCATTTAATTTTCTGCCTTTCTTCATCATACATTTCTGGACAATTGCATATAGATTGAATATTTGATCAACTGTTGAATATCATCTACGGAAACCTGCCTGATTCTCAGAAATCATATTATTGTCTTCTAACCAGTTATAATGTCTTGCATTTAATATCGTTGTATAACATTTAGAAAGGATACTTAACAAAGACACTCCTCTGTAGTTATCTGTGTTATCAGGATCCCCTTTTTTGTAAATGGGTATTATTATAGCTTTTGACTATTCCTTGGGATATAAACCTGAAGCAAAAATAGTGTTAAAAATGTTTACCCCAAACTCGAGTACAGCTTTGTCTCTACTCTTCAAAATTTCAGCTGATATATTTTCAATTCCACTTGCTTTTCCTATTTTAAGTTTTGATATTGCGTGTTCTACTTCAGTTTCAGATAAATTATGTCTTTATTTAAGGTATGTTCCGTTCCTTCCTTTATATCTATATTTATATCATTTTCTTGTATAGTTTCTTCAAGGTTCTGAAAAACGTTTTTGAAATAATTATACCAGTCTTCAGTACTAATATTGTTGTAAATAACTGCACGATTTCCACACACATGCTTCTTACTTCTTTCCAAAAATTGAAAGAATTTGAAATGTTTTTGCTAAAGATTCTGCTTTCACTCTTCTGTAATCTTGTTATTTTGTGTGTTTAGCAAACGCTTGTAGATTTTTCTTTCTTGACCATAACTATCTATCCTCTTCAGTTCTGCTTTTTCTGAAATTGTTTAATTTTGATCTACTTTCTTTTTGGCAGCTTTACATTCATCATCAAACCATTCAGACTTTGTATTTTTATGCTGTGTAATTTTGTTAAACATGCATATACTAGCCTCTTTCAAACTTTTAATAAAATATATAAAGCATCTTCTATACTGTTTTCAAAAGTACTTATGGTTTTTACAAATCTAGTTTGTATATCAGTCATGCTTAAAGCCTTAAGAAAGTCTTCTTTTTTACCGTCATTCCATATAAGTTTTTCATGTGTCACTTCCATTTTTGACGCCTGATTGCATTAATTATTAGCAACATTGTTAACAGGTTCTATCTTCATACAAACTGGAATATGGTCAGAGTCTGTCAAACTTTCTATAACCAGAGAAGGTATTTGAACAGATGCTAATAGATCCAAAGAGGCAATGAAGTAGTCAACTGTACTTGAACCAGAAGATGTTATGAAAGTCTAACTATCATCAAATCCTGCATTACAAAGCCATTTAAAATAACACAATCAAACATATTACATTCTTTAAATTAACTGGTTACCAAATACCTTAGTTTCGGTATCCTGTCATTTTCTAGGCAATTGAAGATTGAAAAAGAATACAAATTTTCAAAATCATCAAAATCATTCCCAACATTGTAATTTTTGGTTAGCTGTACTAGCAATAAAATCCCCTGTTATCAATAGATTAAAGTCATCATAATTTATGAGCTTAGAAGCTCAAGTAACCATTGCTCCAAATCTTCCAAATCATACACCATTGTTTGATTTTCTAAAATAAAGATTCACAAGGAGGAATATATGTATAAACTAAAATATTTTTACTTGTACCCAATAAGTCCCTGTGCAACTTTACAGCACTCGTATTGTCAAAACCAACCTCAATATTTTTTTCCACAAATGTCCCAAAGGATTTTCTGACAAAAAGAATAACCCCTCCAAAATATCCTCCATGATGAGACAATTTTTTTCCACTGAAAAGAACATTGTATAATCTCTGAAAATGGGGAAGTCAACATTAGATGCAACAAAGGTTTCTGTCAAACAAATTTTGTCATATATAATAAAAAAAATTAACAAAATCCATGTTATCAATTTTAGGCAAAAGACCGTTTACATTATAGTGCAGAAAATGTATTCCAGAAGCATTAACACCATGATCAGGTCCTGCCTATAAACCCTTGATGTTAGTTGTAACTGCAGAGACCTCCTTCTGCCATTGGCAATGAGATTCTCTGGCCCCACCGATCCCTACTTTGACATGCATGGGCTATCCTCATTATTAGATTTGGCTGTCGACCCTGGGGTCATGTCTTTGCCATTTTCCTTATTACCAGAATGTAGTCTGTTAAAAGACTCGGTGATGCTGCTTTGGCTGCCAGACCTTGCTGGCACTTTACGGCAGCTTGGCTTAGTAGGACCTACTTGAGAAGCAGCACGTCTGGGTCGTGAGCCTGCTTTGTGCTCACAGACTGTCTGGTCTGCCTGCCTCTTTGTTTCTGTGGTGGGTCACTGCTCTGTGGATTCATCAGTTCACCTGCAATACATGAAACATCTTTCCTGCTAGGTCTTTTAGTACTAGGTCACATTTTTCTTTGTAAGACACCATCTGTATTTTCTGCTTTGCTGCCAGTGCTTTATCATTGCCTGTTTTGTCATACTTGATTCAATGTTAACTGACTCTGTCATCTGTGTTCTGTTGTTGACAGTCATGGTGTTATTGTCAGTTATTTCATCTCTGGTTTCTTCTCTGTCAGCTTTTTGATCATTTGCTTTAACAGATATGTCATCAGCAGTCTCAGTTTTTTTCAGGTAGGTAGTCATCGTCCTTCTCTTCAATTTCAATCTCATCAAGATTACCATTGTCTGTGACTTCAAGGTTGTCATCAATTGGTTGTCTATTCAAACCTTCTGAGTCACTGTAAGGATATTCGAGCATTGTCTTGTTGGCTAGTTTTCAGACTCGTCCCTGTCAAAGTCACTGTTGTCATGTTTAGGGGTCAAAACTTTCTTTTGTTTTGCTGAAGTCACAAAAATCCTTCTCTTTGGCTCTGCATGCCTTCTCTGACTGACTGCCCCACTATGTGAATGAGGTCCCGGAACAAGTGACACAGCTCTGCCACTTCTCCTGTCCTGATGAGCAGTTAATTGTGCTTGACTGCTGTCATCCCTGCTGACAGTGCGGTAGTAGTTAACAGGATGTTCTCTGGCTGCTTCCTGGATGTCCTGCTGAGCCCAACGCTGACGAGAAGGTCTGAAACTCCTCTGCCAGAATCTGTTGTAGACTGGTGACTGGTAGTTGTCACGCTGCTGATCCTCTTCAACCTGCAGAGGACTGTAGATCTGCCAAGCCCTCTGCTTTCCCATCTGGTGCCTGCCTGGATACACAGGATAGACACTTCTGTATGACAAAACACCACACAAAACCCTTTTTTAAGACAAATTGTCAATTAAACATATCAAGTCAATGTCTGTCAAAAGAATTCCTTTCAGGAAAAACACGATCTCATACGTTCCATCTTACTTAGAGACAGTAAAAAACAAATGATAATGTCAGCCAAAACATAACCTCATAGTCATACATTCTAACTTATTTAGCATACACACATGCACAAATACATTCACCCGCGTGCACACACACACACACACACACACACACACACACACACACAACACACACACACACACACACACACACACACACACACACACACACACCCTATTCATGCTCAAGAATGTCATTGATATGTGCAAATTGGTTGCTCTTAAGAATAACACACATTGAAATATAAAAGCTAAAACAATAGCAACAACAAAGAGAAAAAATATATTAAAACAAGAGAGAGAGAGAGAGAGAGAGAGAGAGAGAGAGAGAGAGAGAGAGAGAGAGAGAGAGAGAGAGAGAGAGAGAGAGAGAGATGTTCTTTTATATCGAGGATAATGGAATAAGCACTTGTGTTTTTTTACATCCAGTCCCCGTGTGTATGTAGTTTTGTAAATGTCATCTGTTCCCACGATAGCCTACTCTTACGAAAAGTGGAACAGGATTTAACGTGTGCACAAGATGTTCTGCGTGCGTTCGCACACGGGCCTCGGTTTAAAGTCTCATCCGAGGACTTTTGGGGAGAGTGGAATCAGCACTGATGTTAACTCCGGGAGAAAAATCTCCTCCACCGGAATCGAACCCAGGTCGTCAAATTGCCAGCGCAAACTCTGATCACTAGGCTATTGAGAGAGAGAGGCTCAGAGAGAGAATGAACAAGAAACGAAGAGTATATTGAGATGGGCTAGGAGAGAGAGAGAGACATGTTTGAGGCAGAGAGAAGGAAATCAAGAGAAGACAATTGATCATATGAATGCAGAGTGAGATGAGACGAGACGATTATTCATCAAGCAATCCCCATTTGAAGGCAGAAATTGACAAGAATATTGTAGTATGATAAAATAATCTTCTCAGCCATCGGTCATTGAATAACCACATTATCTCACGTGACAGCATTAATTTTGTACTTCGCTGCAAATAATATGATGGATACCGCGAAGTCTTTTGAATAATTTATTCAAGTTAAGGAGGAAATTATCAATTACTCTTTCATACCTTGCTGATAAAAGTAATGCCAATCTAGAGGTAAATGAATCAGTCTGATTCTCAGGTCACTTAGTGTGGACAAACAAACAAGTCACTGAGTGCTGGACAAACAAACACAAACAGAATTTTGTCTTCAATCAAAGACGACACAACTTTCATATTTTCTTCATATAAGTTCAATTTTCGTTCTAAATTTTGAATGTTTTTTTCCAGCTTTACTTCGTTATATCTATGTCTTTGTTTTTTTTCTGATAGGGTAAGATATTGAGTCTGCTCTTATTTCCATAACTAATGTGATCTGGAAATTGATAATTGAATTTGGTCATTAGGTATTTCCTCTACGGCCTCTCGATCATAAGGAAGTAGTGCGTTCTGCCTCTTTACTCTTTCAATCGTATGGTTAACTTGTTTAACATGGTCTTTGTCTTTGAGTAAAGATGAGTTAAATTTCCAGAAGCCTTTTTTCTTTTCTTGTTTTTTAATAGCAATATACAACGTTATCATTGAATGATCGCTCCTATATCCAAACAGGATGTCTGTATCTTTTACTTTATTAATAAGAGAGTCAGATACTAGAAAAGAAATCCAGTCGGCTTTGCTGCAATGGGGTTGGTCTTCTCACAGTGTACTAGTGATTTCCTGGTTTAGCATTCTCCAAATATCGACCAGTTCAAGTTTGGACATCATTCCCAAAACCGTTTCTTGTGATTTAACATTATTAATATGTTTATAATTTTAATCATCAAGGTTTGGATTTAGAACCAGGTTCCAGTCCCCTGCTATTATTATGTTAGGAATTGTAGTTTCTTCTATCTTTGCTTGTATATTTTGAAAAAAAGATTGGTTCATCTCTGTTTGATCAATATACATTTACCAACACTAACTCTATTCCCATAGTATTTAACACTAAGATAATGTAATTTCCCTGATAATCTTTAATTATTTTCCTAATTTTAAATTCAAAATTGTGAAAGTATATGAAAGTTATCTTGGAGAAAAAAGAAGAAATCAGTAGACTTAGAAAAACCAAAATAGATGGAATTCTCTTCAGATCTTGGGCTAGGTGGGCTACTCAGGGAGAAAAGGTAACAAACTAGTTCTGCTCCTTGGAGAAAAAAAATTTTGTAAGCAAACAAATGTTAAAATTAAAAACAGATCAAGAATCTGTCTTAACTGACTCTGGGGATATTTTAGAAGAAACCAAAACATACTATAAGAAACTGTACACTGAAAGATCAATAGATGACTGTAATTTAGACAGTTTAAAAAACAACTTGCCCAAACTCAGTAAAGAAGAGTCAGAACAGCTTGAAGGACTAATTACCCTAAAAGAGGCATCTGAGATTTTAAAAAAGACGGACAATGATAAAAGCCTAGGAACGGATGGTATGACAGTAACTTTTTTTCAAATTCTTTTGGAAGCAGCTAGGTCAGTTTGTAGTTAGATCTTTAAATGAGGGTTTTATAAAGAAGAAATGTCATTAACACAAAAGGAAGGCATCATAATTTATACACCTAAAGTAGAAAAACCTAGAGAGTATTTAAAGAATTGGTGACCAATTTCTCTGCTAAATGTTACATACAAGATAGGATCAGCATGCATTGCAAATAGAAAAAAAAGAATGTAGTACCAATTTTGATTAACCAAGATCAGTCAGGATTTATTAATGGGAGATATATAGGAGATAGTTTGAGAACAATATATGATGTAATAGATTACTTGGAAGCTAAGAATCTGCCAGGGCTGTTAATTTCAATTGATTTCGAGAAGGCGTTTGATTCTGTCCACTGGACTTATATGCATAAGGCGCTTCAGGAACTTGGTTTTGGAAAGGCAATACAGAGATGGGTTTTGTCCTTCTACAATAGAATATAATCGTTTTATTTTACAGTCAATGGAAAGGTATCATCAAGTTTTTGTATAGAAAAAGGATGTCTTCAAGGCGACCCAATATCACTTTATCTTTTTGTTCTATGTGCCGAACTATTAGCTTGTAAAATTAGAGAAGATAAAGAAATCAAAGGCATAAAAGTAGCAGACAATGAATTTAAGGTATGTCAATATGCAGATGATACTTCATTCACTCTAGAGGGTGACAGTAGATCGTATATGAGGTTATTCCAAACACTTGAAGCATTTGAATATCTATCAGGCTTAAAATTAAATTATGAAAAAAACAATGAATGTTTGGCTTGGGAAAAAAAAGAAACTCCCTCGTTGTTTACTTGCAGTCAATGAAAATGGAATGGAATCCAATCCAAAAACGATTCAAACTCTTAGGTCTTTGGTTTACAAATAATCTTGATGACATGACATAAATCAGTACAAATGAGAAACTTCCAGAAATGCAAATACTATTTAATATATGGTGTCAAAGAATGGTAACGCTGTTAGGATGAGTGGCAGTGCTTAAATCACTCATGTTATCAAAACTGGTGTATCTGTGGATTCTGCTGCCAAACCCCTGGACATAAGAATAAACCAGTTACAACAAATGTGCTATCAGTTTGTATGGGATAATAAAACAGACAAAATCCAAAGAAAATACTCAGTGCAAAACACTGTAAATGGTGGCCTGGGGATTCCACACATAAAAACATATCTTCAGTCCCTAAAATATCATGGATAAGAAAACTGTACTTCCAAAAAGGCAAATGGGGGAAAATAATACTTACTTTTGTTCTGATATTGACTCATTAGGTAATTATGGTCCAAAACACTTTGTAGGAAAGAAAGTAAACACCATTTGGAAAGATGTGTTTTGCTCATACGAACTTTTTGTAAACAAATCGACCTAAAAGAAAGTCAAGAACTAGCAGCTGAACCAATATTTTACAACGAAAAAGTTAAAGTTGGCAATAGATCATTCTACTACAAGAAATGGATGCAAGGTAACGTGTTCTTAGTAAAACATTTATTAAACGAAATTGGTGACTTTTGAAGTCAAGAAGATTTGTCTCAAAAACAAGGATTTACAATAAACTTTTTAGAATATATGAGTCGTATAAGATCAATCAAAAACTGCGCAACGAAAAGTAACATAGCAATAGATACTAACATTAGCAAAGAAAGAACAAAAGCATTAAATAAAATAGCATCGGTAAATAAGGGATCAAAGTCTTACTACAATGTTATGATAGAAAAAAAAAAATTTTCTGACATCAAAACGTTCGTAAAATGGAACAATTTTTTAAACAATCAAATTGTATGTGGAGATGTTTTGAAGAAAAAAAATTACCAGAATTAAAGAAATAAAGCTAAAATGGTTCCAGATCAAAATATGTCATAGAATCCTGGTGACAAATGGCATTTAAAAAAATGCAGGAGGTTAACAGTGACATGTGTATTTTTTGCAATACTGAAAAAGATACAATATACCACTATCTTTGGGACTGTCAATATTCTCAGGATTTCTGGAGAGAATTTACACATTTATTGGAAAGTAAATGCCAACATTGTACACAATTAACATTAATCACGAACTAGTTTTATTTGGAGAAGCTCAGAAAACAAAAACTGATGAGATTCTAGATTTGTTATTGATACTAGGGAAAGATTTCCTCTATAAATGTCGACTGAACAAAATAAAACCTGCCATTAACAGTATCATGCAGGAACTGAAATACAGATACAAGTTAGAAAAATATATGTATTGCCTAGAAATGAGACCAACTGCATTCGAAGTGAAATGGTTTCCATAGGCAAACCTTGTTGAAAATGGAAACACTGCTATTCATTGAAGAAAAAGGATAATCTAAAAGTGTGACTCGGGGAGGAAAGGGGTTATTACATATAACATACATTAGCTTTCCCACATAAAATATTAAAGTAGCTGTACACTTTCACTCTATACTTTGTTTAATACATCTTTTTTGAGGCCTTTCTTCATTTGTAAGAATACTTTTTCTGTTAAACTTGACTTTTGTCGTTACTGCTATTCTGTTACCTCTGTTCTAGTATTAATGAAGATACTCAAGATAAATGTAACTACACCGTTTTTTCCCCTAAAAATCCCTTGCAAGTTAATTGAAATATTGATATGTGTAACATAATCATAATGTTAGAAGGCTAAACACTGTATTGGCATTGAACATTTTGTTGTTTTTTTCGCTTTAACATCTTCCACTTTCAATGATATTGGACGATAAATAAACGTTTTGTATTGATGAAGATGTATGTGCTTTATGAGTGAATATAACTGCAGTGCAAGGTAGGCCTAAAAAAAAAAAGAAAAGACCAAACAACTTATTTCCTGTATTATTCTGGCTTCATTTGTATCTGTCACAATGTACAAACATATATGACATCCCAATTCTAAATCTTATCAATGCTTTTGTGATACAGGTTCACATATTAATTAAGAAGTGAGGCTCTACAAGATGATCAGCCTGAAACAGTCGATACAATGAACACCTTTGACTGTTCGCACATGACAGCACCAGTCTTGCCATCTATGATTTTACACATCCAACATCGTGGTTTTCCCATACAAAATAAAACTCACATTTAGACAGACATTTCCGTATGTGAGTTACCCATGTCTTTTTTACCATGCTGATCCAGGCTATGTAAAATGTTATAAGCCTGTGCAGATAATCTATGGTTTTCCATTTGTAGTAGCCTACCACTATCCAGTAACTTATACCTTTTTTATGAGAGAGAGAGAGAGAGAGAGAGAGAGAGAGAGAGAGAGAGAGAGAGAGAGAGAGAGAGAGAGAGAGAGAGAGAGAGAGAGAGAGTTACAAATGACAATGATTTATTTTGTTAGGTTTTTAAACCCATTCACAAACAGTTGGGGAAAGGGACCAAAATCGAAAGATACATCAGAAAAATTGAACATGTACAATATCAATGATTCTTCGCGAGTGGTAGCCAAAACTGGTAGCCAAAACGCGGTATTGTTTATAGGTAGCTACACATGTGCGTGAATGTCAATGGTTATAACTGTCTGATGACGGATGTCGTAGCAGGGACCCAGGAACTGTCACAGAGCGGCATTAACGCTGTGGTTGTACTGCTGGCTGGTCACTGGACCTGTCCGGAAGTTTTCCGTCTTCAGCTGCTTTCAGTATTGACTCGAAGCTCCTATCCATTGTGTTTTCAATTTTTTGTAAATGTTCTGTTAACATCTTGCAATCCTCGCTGGACACAGTGGCGCTGTTTCGCGCTTGCTCGATTGTATTGGCACTGTCTGTATTGACTGGTTTCTTGCTGTTCTCCGTCACATCTTCTGCAAAGTCGTGCCCCGTCAGTGTCATAGGATTCATTGTTGGAGTGTCACTGCATACCGTCATGACATCTTCAGTTTCATTATCTTTGTCATAGTCAAAATCGTCACTCCAGTCCCTTAGCGTTAAGTCACAGGGCTGCACTATCAGTGACACAGGATCAACATCAGGCAAGCTGGATGAGAGAGACAAGGCAAGGCAAGGCAAATTATTTTATTTGAGGATAATAGATAAGCACTTGTGTGCTTTTTTACATCCAGTCCCCGCCCTTTTCAGGGATAACATCAAGATAAAAATAAATCTCTAACTGCACAAGAGCAATAATAATGATCCAAATACCAAGAACAAGAGCAAGAAACCATTCCAAGTATCAAACAGCATGCAAAAAATAGGACAGAGATAAATTAATAAGGTAATGATATAAAAAGGCACACATTCAGAAACGAAAAAAAGTAAACTCGATGATTTTTATTTGAAAGAAAAGAAAAAAAGAAAAGAGAGCAAACATGAGAATTTGATGAGGCAAATGACTGAAAACATCAATCCACCACTATCTATCAACAAAATAAGTCATATTAAATATAACATTTTGATAAATTGGGTAGTGATTCACACACACACACACACACACACACACACACACACACACACACACACACACACACACACAACACACACACACACACACACACATTTTTCAGGTTCTTGTGCAGGTCATCAACAACTTGAATCTAAGGGAAATAATTAATGCCTTGAATTCTGTATCTCGTGCATGTCATTACTAACTTGACTCTAAGGGAAATAATCATATACCTTGAATTCTAAATAAAATCGTATAACGAAACATAAGAGTAATCTATCCACTATCAGGCACATATTTAAACATATACTCTAATACCTAAATCAATCTTATGATAATAGTCATAAATTTATGTTCATGATCCTATAGTAACCATGACTAACAAAGTTGATCAGCTTTCTTAAAAACATCGTTAATTAAAGTTTACACAAAAAAACTCGACACACGTGATTATTAAGATATAGAGTACAAAATATGAAAAAAAAAAATCAACAATTATTTTTTCAATATACATGATAAACATGTTTAGACAAAAGCTGAGACATTCAAGGAGAAGAATTGAAAGAATATATATATATATATATATATATATATATAAAGAGAGAGAGAGAGGAGAGAGAGAGAGAGAGAGAGAGAGAGAGAGAGGAGAGGAGAGAGAGAGAGAGAGAGAGAGAGAGAGAGACCACAATACTTTTCTTGGGCTTGGGATGAAACAAAGGGTTCATTCATAATCATTGTCAAAGTAAATGCACAAAAGGTATAGACTTATAACTGATCAAATAAAGAAAACTCACATTATTCTAAATCATGATTATGACTCTAGTATCAAGCATAACCAAATCACAAAAATGTGATGTCTAGGGAAAATTGTGGAAATCAAGCATATCAATTAC
>CM060335.1:37600063-37602563 GCA_030674155.1 Stramonita haemastoma | reverse complement strand
CTTACAAACTGGCAAATGGTCAGATTCTGTTAAGTTTTCAACCAGCAAAGAGAGAACTCTAACCAAACTAAATAAACCCAGAGATGCAATGAAATAATCCACAACACTTGAACCTGCAGGTCCTATAAATGTATAGCTTTCATCAAAACCTGGATCACAAAGACCATTGAATATGACACAGTCAAACATGTTGCATATCTCAATCAGCTGATTACCAAAAACATTTGTGTACATATCATGTGACTTCCTGGGCACTTTTGAATTTGGATAATGATGTAAATTCTGG
The DNA here is from genome assembly GCA_030674155.1 of Stramonita haemastoma. Lineage (NCBI taxonomy): Eukaryota > Metazoa > Mollusca > Gastropoda > Neogastropoda > Muricidae > Stramonita > Stramonita haemastoma. Next base: position 37,602,277 of record CM060335.1, on the reverse strand, counting down.
AAGTTAACATAGTCATCATCTAAACTGTAATTTTCACAAACGGTTCGTGCATTAAAATCCCCCATTATCAGCAATCCCAAATCACCATACTCATTCTGAAGATCTAATATACACTGCTCCAAAACTTCTAAGCCATAGATATCTTGTGTTGTTTTCCAAAAAGTAGATTCAGAAGGTGGAATGTACATGCAAATTAACATAGTGTCATTAGTGGTACCAAGTAAATTCTTGTGTGGTTTTATAACCACAGTATTTTCTGTCTCAACATGAATTTTTTCAAGACATGAAATAAATTTCTTTTTAACCATGACAATTACCCCACCAGAGTATCTCCCCTGATGAGATAACTTTTTTGCTTTAGCAGTAAGAATAGAGTAATCATGAAAAATGTGAGACTCAAATTCAGTCCCAATAAAAGTTTCTGTTAAGCAAATAATGTCGTATGCAAGAAGATAATTAATAAACTCTTTATTTTCCAGTTTTGGCAAAAGGCCATGCACATTATAGTTGAGAAAACTTATATACAGCTTTTTTACATTAATATGGGTTGTTGTCATCCTGGTAGTTGGGCATTCAATACAATGCCTGTGATCACCTGGATTACTTTCACAAACTGTGGCCTGGCCGAATCCCTATTTATTGCCACTAGAGGCGTCATTGCCTGTGGACTTAGTCTGAGGATGCATGTTGGAATTTGCATGTTCTTTTGAGCTACAACAAGAATGTTGTTTGCTAAAAGAATCAGAGATGCTGGACTGACTTTTTGACCTTTCTGGTATTTTGCGGCCTCTTTGTCTGGAGACACTTTGGGTTGTGTCTCGTCTTGGTCGCAAACCATGTTTAGTGGACCTAGATGGTCTTTCCTGTCTTGTGGTTTGCTTTGGTCTTGTAACAGTGTTACCTGTGTCAGTGGATTCTTTGTTGCATAAACCCATGTGTAAATCACTATTAGACATGTTGCCTGCATTAGGTCTGCAGTCACTAGTAACCACTTTGCTTGGTTCAGTAGTGTTTGTAATTTGTGACGCTCCACCACGAAATGAGTCGCTTAGCACATTACCCAATTTTGCGCTAGGAGCCTTTAAAGGCAGGTGGGGGCCAAGTTGTCAATTTTGTTATTTTGATTGATTATTAAAGTAGATCTGTTTATTTATCTTATAATGAAATATGAAGGTATAATTTTTTTTCCTTTTGCTTTTAAATGTGTTTTGAAAATACCAAAACACTCATTCTGACAACCTGTTACTAAAATAAACTTGCCCGTTTCTCATTTTGTCACATCCTGCAGTCTATCATTTCAATTTGAAATAATGTTGCACAGAATTGTCCGATTTTCAATCTGTTTTTTGTATTTGATAGCCACTTTATTGCACATTAATAAAATGTCAATAACTAAAAATTGACCTCATGTGCACTCCGTCTCATTATGTGGTGGAGCGTCACATTTCTGTTTTGTTTTTGATACAAGTATCGTCAACTGTCTTGTCATCAGCTACATCACTGCAAAGATTTGCTTTTTTTGATCCATCTTCTGCTTTGTTTGTGTCAGTTATGATGTCTTCCTCAGTCCCTGTATGTTGTTTGTCTATTTTCCTGCTAAATGTGTCACCTTCACCTTCTTTGTCAGACATGTTAACACTGCTCTCATAATTATCAGGTATGTCTTCATTGTCCTCTCCTGTATTTGTATTATCCTTATCACTGAATTCATCATTGTCCTCTACTGTAATTGTATCGTCTTTGTCAGTGTCTTCTTCATTATCCTCTGCTACATCGGGATAATCCCTGTCACTGTCTTCAGTTTTGTCTTCTAAGATCCTCTGTCCTGTCATATGCACTTCTTCACTAGGGAGACAAGTCCCACCAAGTCTTTTGTTTCCCTTGGACATGACCCTTTCATGGTCATTGACATCCTGTTCTGTGGCTGTATCTGCAATGAACTTTCTGTTTTGCTGCTGACTATAAGCACACACATCAGATTTGCGTTTTGACCTGGAAATACTGGAGGTCTTCCGCTCTTGTCTTTCACAAAGACAATTCTTTTGCTGGACTGGGCCGTTCTCCCTTGTGTTCCTGCGTCACTGTAGGAGTAAGGTCCTGGACTGACTGGAACTCTGCCCTCCTCTTTTCTGTTGGGTCTGCCAGCAGGATTTCTCTGCAATCTTTGCTCGCTGTCCCTCATTGCAGTGTAGGGGTAGCTAACAGGCTGCCCTC
>CM060335.1:37562563-37590063 GCA_030674155.1 Stramonita haemastoma | reverse complement strand
TAATAATACTTCAGTAGCAATTAGGAGTTTGCAGTCTTTTAATTGCCTTATAGGATATATGCTTTAAAAGTTCATAGCACTCTCTCAAGTCAAAAGGAATATTAACTGAAAGTAATCTTTTAATATTTCGTGCACCTCGTCGCGCAGCTCTATCCACCCAGCCATTAGCAATAATCCAACAATGAGAAGGCACCCAAAAGAAAATAACATAAATGCCTTTCAAGGACAATAAATGAACAAGTCTGATTTCAGTAATTATTTGCAGTCAAGTATTTTGGACTAAGGAATTTAAGGCGCACAAAACAGATTTAGAATCAACACATACTACAACTTTTAGATTTTTCTGAGGTGATGAAACAAAATAACTAAGAGCCATTAATGTTGCAAAGAGCTCTGCAGTAAACCTAGAAACGCCACTAGTACTATGGTAGTTTTCTCAATGTTGAAAGCTGGTATACAAAAGCTGCACCAGCATGATTGTTATCAGCTACTGATCCATCTGTGTATATCTTTATGTGATCTGAAAAGTGAGTGTCAATGTGCGAATTAAGGATGTTAGGTGGATTGCTTTTTGAAAGGTTTGTGTAACATATGTCAAATATTGGCTGATTCATTTTGCTTTCAGGGGTATCTGAAAAGGAAGTGTGTAACAGCAAGAATGTTTTAATCAATTGTATAATCTTTGAACATATCAGAAGTGAACATCTTAATTGATGTCAGTGATACAATTGACCATGCTCGTTTTGCAAAGTCTATGTTTAACTTCTTTTCTTGTTAAGTTTTTGTTTGATTAGCATCTCAAAACATACTTTGCAGTTCCCTGTGTTCATCAAGAGGTAAGCACTCCTGCTTCCTTGTAAGAACCTAAAGTAGATCCTTGGAAAGGAACTCCAAGAGATAACTCAAGTGCTTTACTGTCTATGCTTTGCAACTTATTTCATCAGTATTAAGAAGCGGTAAAAAAAACTTTTCTCGTATGTTAATCTTGAGGCCCTAAAGAGGTAGCTAAAGATGTAAGTGATTTTTTTATTGCCCCCAAACTTGTTTACATACAACTTTTTAAAAAATCACCGCTTTATTGCTTTATTTAGTATATTGCTGATATAACTATACAAGGACAATTTAGTTGTCAAAAAAGTACCCAGGAATTAAACGTATTAGGTGTATTGTATTTTAGTGGCATCTATAGTAAAAGGGGGGGGGGGGGAAGAGTTCTTAGTGTCATAACCTGAATTATAATGCATCATGCTTGTTTTTTGAAGCGACAAGCTTATCCCATTTTCTGTCATAAAAGAGCTTGTTTTATACAGATCACACCTGTAAAGTTTTTTTTTATACAGTTTATAGTTCGGAGTGGAGTAATCTGTTTTAAGGTTGCCTTCATCCACACGTAAATTTTGTCAGCATACTGAACTAAAACTGAATCTGTTGATAACGTTTTTGGTAAATCAGCTATTAGTATGTTGAATAAAATAGGCCAGGGGGAATTACTGATCCTTGGGGCAAACCTATTTCCAAAGTTCTTGCATCTGAATATGGATCTCCTAGTCTTGTCTGGATAGATATATCTGCCAGGAAATGATTGATGAAATTTAACATACAACCTGAAATTCAGCAGTACCCAGTGCACAATAAACGAGATTAAACCAAACCAGATTCGTTAAAACAAGTTTGGTTCTTCTTACCAACCATAACGCTTTTACTCATATCAAGTCAAGTCAAGAGAAGTCAAGTCAAAAACACTTTAATCATACCTGAAGGGCATTTACAATACTGACAGGCATATTGATACGAATCATAATCAAAAGATACAAGCTAGCTACATTTCGTACTTGTTCAAACATTATTCCTGCAAATAAAAATATTATAATACACACTCATAGGCGTACGGCATGCACATACACACACCCACACACGCTCACCCCCCCCCCCCACACACACACCTATATATATATATTATATATATATATATATTATATATATATATATATATATATATATATATATATATATATATATATATATATATATTTATCTCTCTCTCTCTCTCTCTCTCTCTCTCTCTCTCTCTCTCTCTCTCTCTCTCTCTCTCTCTCTCTCTCTCTCTCTCTATATATATATATATATATATTATATATGTACACACACACACACACACACACACACACACACACACACACACACACACACACACACACACACCACCAGTATATGGACGCAATGTTATTAAAACCATTTACTAGAAAAGACATAACCACTTTTATTTACACATGTATGTACGCATGCACTCGCACAAGCGCATATACATGCACACAGGTTGGTATACATACAAACACGCCCCCATCCCCCCACATACCATCCACACACACCCTCTGTCTCACACCCACACCAATAAATGCAATGTTTTAAAACCAATGGCTAGAAGACATGATTTTATAAACAAAGAAAAAAACCCAAAACAAAAAAATCAATAGAGCCAAAAATATGACATACTTATTCTATGAATACATGTTCATTAAATAAGTGAAAAAAAGTAAAAGAGTCGGTAGTCAGTGTTATTGTGAGTTTAGAACTCCAATGGCTACTGGTACAAAGCAATTCCTTCTTCTGTTTGTTTTGCTGTTGTAGCATTGAAAACCATGTCCTGAAGGCAACAATTGAAATTTTGAAAACAGAGCATGGTAGGGATTGGTCAAAAAGGCAGTCGCTTTGGGTACAAGTTGCTGATTACAAAATGACTTGAGATCTTTTTGTTCTTCTCCAAATATTTTTTTTTTAGCTGATTCTTACAATTCTCTGAAGACCAATCTTATTCTTAATACTAAGGTTATTGTACCACCAAATGAAAGCAAAACTTAGAACGCTCTCTATGTAAGCTTTATAAAATAAAGAAAGAATCGTTTTGTCAACTAAAAATGAGTTAAGCTTCCTCAGAAAATACATACATTTTTGCCCCTTTTTGAGACCAAAAAAACCCCAATTCTTAAATGGTGCCCAGTCAAAAATTCACAACAGGGATCTTCAGGTAGTCTAAGTGGTCACGCACCTTCCCTAGAAAGCAAAAAGTCGGGTCGGAGTGTGGGAAACACCGTTTGATTTCAGTGCTGTGGTTGACGCGATAGGCAAACTGGAAAGGGGGAAAGAGATTATTGGAAATAAGATGGCTATTGAGTTGTTTCAGAACAACTTTTTCAAGGACTTCAGAGATAAAAGGCAGATTAGAAACAGGTCTATGGTTCTTCAGGATGTTAGGATCGAGGTCGTGCTTTTTTAGTTGAGGTGTGACTATTGCACTTTTGAGAGTTGATGGAAAATTTCCTGAAAGAAGAGATGGGTTTACTATTTTTGTGATAGTAGGTATAAGCTGTGGAATGCACTGAATGAAAAGAGAAGCAGGTACAGGATCGAGATCAACATGACTTTATTGTCATTTTTTTCAGAATATTCTTGATTTCTTTTTTGCTTGTTGGGTAAAGAAAAGTGAATTGGGGATCAGGAGGCGCAGGTTGGAAAGAAGTCTGATCAAGTTTGAAGCGTACGTTGCGGACCTTGTCAGAGAATAATGAAGAAAAAATAGCGGGAAGTTCAGAAAGGTTGTAGGGGGTAGGCAGATGACTTGCCTTATCAGAACCAAGAATTGAGGTGAGGGAAAAAAGAGATTTCATGGATTTAGCATTACAAACTTGAGCAGAGTAGTAGTTAGTCTTTGCGAAATGGATTAAGGTTTTGACTTTGTTAGTTTGTTTTTGGAAGAGCTGTCTGTTTATTTCAGTTTTTATTTTTCGCCATTGCTCCTCTAGCTGTCCGCGTTTGCGCTTTGTGACTAGAATTTCATAAGAGTACCATGGGGCACAGGGCCTATCAGCCAGAAAAAGGTCAGTTGGAGGTGCATGCTCCTCGAGTACTTGACTGAGAACATTATTGTATTGTGTAGAAGGGTCATAGTGGTCAGAAGTTTGTGATAGGCGTTCTGCAGCTTGAGAAGAGAAGGTCTGAATAGTAATGGCCTTGAGATTGCAATGGGTAACGAGCTTTTCCTTTTTGACAGGCTTTGCAATGTTGAGAAAGAAAAGAATAGCAGAGTGATCAGAAACCAGTTCACTAGTGAGGGGTACAGATGTGATGAGATCTAGTGAAGCATCAGTGATGAGCCAGTCTAAGATGTGGTCTGATCTGTGTGTTGGACTGTTTACTAGCTGAAAAAGAGAGTGGTTAGATTAGGAAAGAGAAAGACCTTTGACATCAGGAGAAGACTGGTTGTCGAAGTGGAAGTTGAAGTCACCGAGAATTACAAGTTTCTTGGGAGAGAGGCTGTAGTGATCAAGGAGGGACTGAAACCCTTGATGGAAAACTGTCTTTCTTTCTTTTTTCTCTTTTTTCTTTTATATCGAGGATAATATAATAAGCACTCTTGTGCTTTTTTACATCCAGTCCCCGTGTGTATGCAGTTATGTAAATGTCATCTGTTCCCACCGGCACACGATGGCCTACTCTTACGAAAAGCGGAACAGGATTTAACGTGTGCGCAAGATGTTCTGCGTGCGTTCGCACAAGAGGCCTCGGTTTAAAGTCTCACCCGAAGGACTTTTCGGGAGAGTGGAGTCAGCACTAATGTTAACTCCAGGAGAAAAAATCTCCTCGACCGGACTCGAACCCGGGTTGTCAAATTGCCAGCGCAATGTTCTGACCACTAGGCTACCCGTTCCCTCTTTGAAAACTAAAGATGTTAGATTATTTTTACAGCTAGAAGGCCGACGGTAAAGACAGCAGACAGTAATAGAATGGCCTGGTAAGTTGAGGTTGAGTGCAGAGACTTAAAAAAATTCAGGTGAAAAAGGGAGGGAGTGGCAGGAAGAAAGAGCTGGGTGCAGTGTGTCTTTGTAGATGACAGCAATGCCACCTCCACGGGGAGAGTCGGGGGAAACAAATAGTCGTGTAGCCAGGTGGTGTCAGCTGTTTAATCATTGGTTCATGACCTAAAGGATTTAGCCAGGTTTCTGTTAGAAAAGCTAGATCCACGCTCTGTTCAGATATGAAGTCAGAAAGAAAGCCAGGTTTACCCTCTGGTAAATAGGTAAATAGGTAGATAGATAGATAGATAGATAGATAGATAGATAGATAGATAGATAGATAGATAGATAGATAGATAGATAGCCTAGATAGATAGCCTAGATAGATAGATAGATAGATAGATATATAGATAGATAGATAGATAGATAGATAGATAGATAGATAGATGGATGGATGGATGGATGGATGGATGGATGGATGGATGGATGGATGGAATGGATGGATAGACAGACAGGTCTAGAAAGAATTTGTCCTTAGAGAGAGAGAGAGAGAGAGAGAGAGAGAGAGAGAGAGAGAGGAGAGAGAGAGAGAGAGAGAGAGAGAGAGAGAGAGAGAGAGAGAGAGAGAGAGAGAAAACACTGAACACTGAAATGATTTAATGTACATTGGCCATGGACCACAATACATTTCATGGGCTTGGGATGTAATAAAGTGTTCATTCATATAACTGGCAATGCAAAATGCACAAAAGGTTTGATTCATAACTGATCAAAGAAGCAAAACACACGTTATTCTAAATCATGATTATGACACCAAGCATAACCAAATCACAAAAATATGATGTTTCGGGAAAATTGTGGAAATCATGCACATCAATAATTATTATGTATCGAATCGTAACATTTTTTTTTAATATACATCTTGAATCAGCATTGTCTTCCTTTTATTAATAGAGTGAAAAATATATCTTGACAAACTGTGCCTGTACTCATCATTTGTTGCTTTGAACAGATCGGGCAAAGGTACGTTGATACACTCACTTAAAAACTATTCTCTTAAGCCAGTGTATATGCAACATTCCCAAAGAAAGTGGGCTTCATTTTCAACTTTCGTTTTACAAAAAGGACACATTTTTTTCTCCATCATTCTCACTATATCTATATACATTATTATTAAGGGGTAGAACATTAAATCTTGCTTGTGTGATTGCTACTCAAAAGCAGTCGACATCCAAAGAGTTTATATACTGCTCTTTTACAAAAATACTTTTAAATGATCTGTAATGGTCATACCTATCTTTATCTCTTATAGTCCCATCCCATTCTTGAATGAACATATTTACTAATCTTTGCTTAAACATACCTAAGTAAAGTTTTACATACCCAACACCTTGTTGCATCCAAACAATGTTAAAACCGGTTTCACATAAAATTTCCCTTATTTTTGAAATCCAGCAGTATTTACTATTTCTATCTAGCTCTAACAGCATGCAGTAGGCATTATATGGTATTCTGTTTTGATCTATTTGCAATAGTTTTAACCAGTACTTAATAGTTCTTGTACATGAATTGACATAAAGTGGATATCTACCTAAATGTCCCTATACCATCTTATTGGGTGTTCTTACAGGTACTCCTAAAAATCTTTTACATGCCATCAAATGAATTTTCTCGATGTGTTCTAGTCTGTTTGTGCCCCATATTTCTGATGAATACAATAAAATTGGCTGAATCTTAGTATCGAAAATCTTGAAGAAGGTACTAGCATTCATCTCTTTATACCTGTGAAATACTTTATTTAACTGAACCACTGCCTTCCTTCCCATCGTAACTAAATGCTGTGTACCTAATTTACAGCTAACCTTTGTTGTAAAACTGAACCCTAAATAGCAATACTGATTTACAATTTCTAACCTAATACCATTGTAATACCATTGCTCCTGTTTTGACAGAAATCCACCTTTTCTAAAGACCATCACCTTCGTTTTATTAATGTTAACACTTAACTGTAAATCATACAGCAGTCTTTCAAAATGTTTAATTGATGCTGCAAACCTCCTGGGGTTGTTGAAAATAGTGCAACATCATCTGCAAACAACAGAATAAAACTATCCATGATATTGGGTAGCAGCTGAACCCCATGTATTTCATTTCCATTGATATCATTAGCTAGCTGGTTGATAAATATTGAAAACAACGTGGGGCTTAGAACACAACCTTGCCTGACTCCTACTGGACATTCAAAAAAATCTGATAAAGGGCTATTCATTCGATAACAAGATAATAAGGAGCTAAACATGGCTGATAGTGAAGCAAGAAATGTTCCCTTTATCCCCTGACTTTTTATACAGTTCAAAAGTTTATCATCTTTAATCGAGTCGAAGGCTTTTTTGAAATCAACAAAAGCAACATACAGTTTTTGACCTTTCTTGGACATACACTTCTGGACAACTGAATATAGATTGAAAATCTGGTCTACTGTAGAATATCTCTTCCTAAAACCTGCTTGGTTTTCACAGATCAAGTGATTATTTTCTAGCCAGGAATACAATCTTGCGTTAAGTATAGAAGCATAACATTTGGATAAAATACTCAGTAATGATACTCCTCTATAATTATCTACTAACTCTGGATCCCCTTTTTTTTTATAAATTGGAATAATAATGGCTTTAGACCAGATCTGTGGATATATACCTTTATTGAATATAGTATTAAAAAGCTTGAATATGAACTGTTTAGCTTCGCTAGTTCCATTTTTTTTAGCATTTCCGCAGTAATTTCATCAATCCCACATGCCTTACCAGACTTCAGTTTGTGTATAGCTGTATTTATTTCCTCTTTTGTAATTTCTTTGTTTAGTTCATGTTCATTTCCTTCTAACAAATCTACTTCTGTACGTAAACAGTTAGAGAGAGAGAGAGAGAGAGAGAGAGAGAGAGAGAGAGAGAGAGAGAGAGAGAGAGAGAGAGAGAGAGAGAGAGAGAGAGATTTGATTGATTTGATTTGATTTGATTTGATTTATTCTTTTATATCGAGGATAATGGGATAAGCACTCTTGTGCTTTTTTACATCCAGTCCCCGTGTGTATGCAGTTTTGTAAATGTCATCTGTTCCCACTGGCACACGATGGCCTACTCTTACGCAAAGCGGAACAGGATTTAACGTGTGCACAAGATGTTCTGTGTGCGTTCACACACGGGGCCTCGGTTTAAAGTCTCATCCGAAGGACTTGTGGGGAGAGTAGAGTCAGCACTGATGTTAACTCCAGGAGAGAGAGAGAGAGAGAGAGAGAGAGAGAGGAGAGAGAGAGAGAGAGAGAGAGAGAGAGAGAGATACAAATATGAATACGAATATGAAAATTTATTCAGGAAGGCCATTGGCCCATTCTGAAGGGGCCTGTACAATATCAATATATCAAAAAGAAATGACAAACATTTTACTAAAGACAAAAAAATTCATGCAAACAGTATACTACAATCATTAACTTATGGCTATGTTGCGTCTTGTCAGTGCTTTGTGTATATATAATGACAAATTCCTTACTGTAGTCTCATTGGAGCATGACAACAAAAGTCGTAACCTAAATGCACAAGGATTACGGTAATATTTTCCTGGAATGTATTCTTCCCGAAGGTCGTCATAAGCTGGACATAAAAATATGAAGTGAATTTCATCCTCACTATCAGCTTTACACAATGGACATAACAACTGATTAGTGTTAGTTGGTTTACTGAATCTTGCTGAATGTTTCAATATGGGTGAAACTCCAAATCTAAATTTTGTCAAAGCATTTCTTACCAATGTATTCACATTCATTTTCAAGTACAATTCCATTAAGTGATTGTGTTTTAGCAGAGCATATGACTGAAATCTTTCACTCGTTTGAATGTGGTTATTCCATTCTTGCCATCTGCAGTCTACAAGTGTCTGTCTGAAAACTTTAATGAATGCCGAAATTGATTCTACTCCTTGGTTATCCCAAACAAATGAAAACCCATGTCTGTCTAGCATTGTCCTTACTTGTGTAGCCCACGTTACTTTTCCCTTTGATCCAAAAACATCAACATTTTATATGCTTCACGTGGTATTCTGTGTTCCTCCATACGAGTTAGTCTTAGCCAAAATCTAATACATTGTACATAAGAGTTCAAGTATATGGGATATCTGTTTAACTCGCCATACAATAGCTCATTTGGTGTCCTTATATCTACCCCCAGAATTTTTTTCAAACGATAAGTGTGTACTTTTTCTAACTCATATGTTGCTCCATGAAATGCCCATATTTCAGCCCCATACTGTAACATTGGTTGTATCTGTCCATCAAACAGCTTTAAAAATACGATGGGTGAACTGTTTTCTAATCTGCGTAATGTAACAAGTATTTTCATTAGCGCTTTCTTAGCTCTCCCTGCCAAGTCATCACATGCTGTGAGGAAGCTAAGTTTTGTTGAAAAGTATATTCCCAGATACTTATAACTGTTTACAACCTTCATTTCTTTTTCACTATATACCCATTTCTCTCTTGAAGCTAAGTATCCTCCATTTCGAAAAACTATTACATTACTTTTGGTCATGTTAACCTTCAGTTTAAGACTACTAGCTGCCCTGTAAAGGTTATTCAATTGATTCTGTAGCCCTACTGCTGTTTCTGACAACAAAATGATATCATCTGCAAATAACAAAATAAAGAGTTCACAAACATCATGCGAAAATGTAACACCATGTTTTCCATTTTGAATTATTTCTAATGCTAGCTCATTAATGAAGAAGGAAATCAAAACAGGACTGCATACGTCCCCTTGTTTGACCCCTTTGGTACAGTCAATGATATCTGTGAAATCAGATCCATTTCGTATTCTGGCTTTAACTTCATTATACATACTTCTTATACATTTGTATAGCTTACCGTTTATTTTATTTTTAGCAAGTATAGGCCATAAGAGTTTTTGTGAAATAGAGTCGAATGCTTTTTCAAAATCTATAAATGCTACATATAACTTACGATTATTAGCTAGCTGTTTCTGAACAAATGCCATAAGAGTAAAGATATGATCAATTGTAGAATAATTCTTTTTGAACCCTGCTTGATATTCCCCAGTACAGTTATTGTCTTTGATCCACTCTTGTAGTCTTGAATTAATTATAGAACTGTATAACTTACTACATACATTACTTAAAATTATGTCTCTATAGTTATTTGGATTGTGTATGTCTCCTTTTTTATGGATAGTACAGATAATGGATTCAGTCCACTGCTCAGGATACTCACCTCTATCAAACAAAACATTGAATAGTTTTACAAGAAACATAACAGCACTATCACATGAATACTTGAGAAATTCGCCTATAATTCCATCTGGCCCCGCAGATTTTGAATTTTTAATTTTTCTTAATGCATGTGTGACCTCTTCTTTTGTTATAGGCTGGTTAAACCAGCACTCATTTGTTTCATCACAATCAACTAACTGGGCATCTTGATCAAAATCAGACTCTGTGATATCTATATCTGTTTCATTTTCTAAAATATTTTTAAAGTGAATATACCAATCTTCCGTTGTAATATTACAGCTTAGCTTGCCTTTACGCCTTGGAATTGTTTTACGAACAGCTTCCCAAAATCCACACTGATCACCTATTGAGGAGACAAGACTTTTCAATAATATGTTTTTGTGTTCTTTTTCTTTTCTTCTTAACATGTTTTTATATTCTCTTTTAGCTTTACAATAATCCACTCTGTCCGTATTACATAATGTTCTGCAAAATTTTGAAAGCATTTTTCTGACTTGTTTTCTTGCAAATTCACATTCACTGTCAAACCAGTCTTCGGTTTTTCTATTATTAGTTCTTTTATTGTCATAAATTCTTTCCTTCATACATGTAGCTTGCTGTAGTATGCACATATTAAATAAAGACACAGCACTATTTGTATCTACATCAATCACATCTGTTGCACGATTAAATGCTTCCTGACATTCTTTACTATTCATTGAATCCATAAACTCAAACGCATGTTCTGATTTCCATGTGTATCTTTCGATAACTGATTTTTCCTTATAAATCTCAAAGTCATGAACATTAACACTTGATGTCTCGATGTATAACTCAACCAGTAAATGATCCGACTCTGATCTTTCAACTGCATGCATAATGCTAGTTCTATGAAACATTGAAAAAGATTCTTCACAAACCAAAAAATAATCATTCACGCTACAACCACTTTCTGCAATGTATGTAAAATGACCATTTTTATCACCCTCACACACACCATTTAACATACATAAATCTAGTGATGTACACAAATTCAACAGCTTTTTACCATAGTTATTCAGTATTTCGTCTTGTGATTGTCGTTGTACTTCACTGTATGTTTTGTAGTTTGCTGTCAAATTGTTAAGACAATCATCCATCACTGGGATATGGTCACTCGTTCTGCTGTTTAAATCCCCACACACTAAGACATACACATCATTTTCATTGTTCAGCATATTAACAACAACAATTTCTTCCAACATGTCTAAGTCACTGTCTAAATTGCTTGATACATAATACGGGGAGTTCTCTGGAGGTATGTAACAGCATATGTAAAGAATATCCTTGTCCAAATCAAAGATAGTTTTATCTATTAAAAAGCATAAAAAATTCCCATCAGGAGAAGCAATTTGCTTAACATAACTTGTGAATTCATTTTTGATAAGACAAAGAACACCCCCAGAAGATCTCCCCTGGTGCAATAGTTTATAGGCTGGTTTGCAATAGACTGTGTGATTTGGGAATGCTTGGGAGGTAAAAGCATCAACAGAAGTGTCTACTAAACAAATAAAATGAAAAGATGAAACATATGACATGAAATTGTTGTCATTTAGTTTAGACAAAAGGCCTGCAATGTTCCAAAGCAAGAAGGAATTTTTTTTCTTCGTATATTGACAATCCTGCTTTGAATAACCTGTGTCTACACTATCTACATGTTCAAATTCACTTTCTTTATGGTCCCCCAACATCTCTCCCCCATCATCCCCACTATTCTGTGAGTGCAATGAACTGTCAATTCTGTAACAGGCATGAAAAGTTGCATGGTTTGCACGAACTGTTTTTGCCACTACGCTATCTGGTGACAGTTGTCTAGTACTACCCCCTAGTGAAAAATTGGACCTGGTAGAATGAAAACTAGCAGACTTTGTATTTCCTTCTAATACACTGGGCCGGCCACACCCTTATTTCCTCATTACTAGCTTGTCGTTTGTCTCCAGAAAGTACTTTGAACCCTCAACAATGAGATGGTCGAAAACCATCACTGCCTTTTTCCCTTCATCCCTTGCAGCCTTAAGGTATGGATGGACCCAGCTTTTTCCGTGTGTCCCTCACTCTCTTGCTGAAATCCTCCCCCACAAATATCTTTGACCCCTTTAGCTTACCTCTGGCTCTCAGAATCTCTTCTTTGTCTTTATAGAACGTAAGCCTGGCCATAATAGGGGAGTTCTCTTTGGAGGACAAGCGGTGTACTCTATCAAACTGGCATTGGCCAGTGAGTTCCAGTTTGTCCACAATCATTTCCTTTACAATGTCTTTGCAGTCCTGCCGGGATTCATTTTCTTCTCAAGGAATTCCATGGATGATGATGTTGTTCCGCTTGGAGCGGTTCTCCAGGTCTTCAGTCCTTTCCAGCGTGTAAATTTGTTCCTCAGCTCTTCATTCTCCCTCTTCAGGTCTTCATTCGCTCGTACCAGGGAAGACATTTTCTCTTCCAGCGTTCCAATGTCGGACCTCATGGCTCTGCATGCGTCTTTCAGCTCTCTGGTGTCTTCTTGCATCACTTTGAACTGTGCGCTTAGTGTCGCCAGGCTCTCCATGATGGTGTCCAGAGATGACGTTTGCTGTCCGCCTGACTGCTGTGGTGAGGCTTCTTCTCCATCCTTGCTGTTGATCTTTCCTGTAGAGGTCAGCCGGGTTTGCCTGTCCTTTGGTCCCGGGTTCTTTTCAATGTCCCCACACCTGTGCAATAAATCCCTGTAGAATAAAAGAGTGAGGAGCACTCCTACCATGACACCGGTTAACCTTGTTCGCACCTGCATGGTTGGCAAAAAAATGGCTTTCTTCTCTTTTGCTCTTTTGGCCATAAAGCCAATATAGACTGCGGTGAAACTGCCACATACGGCATGAAAGGTCAGGGAATCTTGCAGCATAGTGTTCCGACTATCGTTCTCCTCTCTGCAAACGTTGGTAACTTATCGACTTGTTGGGACCTTGCAATATACCATAATAGTCAGAGCTCAATCAGTGTGCCTCTTGTTGGTTCAGAGTCTAAACATGCACCTCGAGAGAGAGAGAGAGAGAGAGAGAGAGAGAGAGAGAGAGAGAGAGAGAGAGAGAGAGAGAGAGAGAGAGAGACTTTGAATGTTTTTTAAACAAATATTCAAATAGGGTAATAGAATAAGCAGAAATTGCTATTTTACATTCAGCCCTCTGAAAAGAGACCCCCCCCCCCCCTCCACTTTGTCAAGAAAAACAAACAAACAAATCCCATCCAAACAAAAATAAACAAAAAAGCCCCACAACATATATGGAAAGTTACCAAATGTAAACAATTTGAAAATATATCCTGAAAATGATTTCTAACGAGCAAGTGGAAATCAAGTGCCAGCAAGGACACTTTGAAAAAAATCCATATTTGCAGGATTCAAAAGAGAGAGAGAGAGAGAGAGAGAGAGAGAGAGAGAGAGAGAGAGAGAGAGAGAGAGAGAGAGAGAGAGAGAGAGAGAGAGAGAGAGAGAGCGCACACACACACACACACACACACACACACACACACACACACACACACACACACACACACACACACACACACACACACACACACACACACCGAGAAAGAGACAGACAGACACATTACATACTTACATCCCTGACTACCTCTTTCCTGTCTTTAAAACTTGAAACATACAAAGACAAAATTATATATGCATATGCCATTTTCTAATTCTAGCTAAAAAGGATTTATAATGGATCTAAAAATGAAAGAGTAGATGACCACGCTAACATAATCATCCAATATACTACAGGATAAGAAGAAATTAGTATGAGACGATAAGTATGAGACACATCCTTTGTGGATGTGTGTGTTTGTGTATGGCGCGCGCGCGAGCGCATGTGTGTGTGTGTGTGTGTGTGTGTGTGTGTGTGTGTGTGTGTGTGTGTGTGTGTGTGTGTGTCTGTGTGTGTGTGTGGTGTGTGTGTGTGTGTGTGTGTGTGTGTGTGTGTGTGTGTGTGCGCGCGCTTGCGTGTGTGAGTACGTTCGAATCTGCTAGGACCGTAGATTGTTATCAATTGCTTGTGTGATGTATAGGTCGAAGGTAAACCCTTATATTTGTTTTCACAAGATATAGCGCTATTTAAGTTCCATATATTTATTATTATTATTATTATTATTATTATTATTATTATTATTATTATTATTATTATTATTATTGTTGTTGTTGTTGTTGTTGTTGTTGTTGTTATTGCCATTGTTAGTAGTAGTAGTAGTAGTAGTAGTAGTAGTAGTAGTAGTAGTAGTAGTAGTAGTATTAGTAGTAGTATTATTATTAGTATTAGTATTATTATTATTATTATTATTATTATCATCATCATCATCATCATCATCACCATCATTATTATTATTATTATTATTATTATTATTATTATTATTATTATTATTATTATTATTATTATTATTATTATCATCATCATCATCATTATTATTAATTATTATTATTATTATTATTATTATTATTATTATTATTATTATTATTATTATTATTATCATTATTATTATCATTATTATTATTATTAGACGAAAGGTTATGAAAACTGTTGATATTGTTGTCATTTACTGTCTCGGGGTGGTTTCTTTTAGAATGTAACCCTAACTGTTTATTCAGTTTTAACAAGCATGATAATGATATCGACTGTAGTTTAGGAGCATGTTTGACCCATCTACCCATGTACTGAAACAGGAAAAATTTATAATTACACTTAAAAAATGCAACATTACTTTTATCTTTGATATTTTGGGGGTAAAGAATTCAAAACACTTCCTCCAGAGTAATGATATTTATAGACTTGTTTTGTAAGGACCAAGTCTTTATTTAGGTACTATTAAGTTGTTAGTGTTTCTTGATTGATTTATTGGAAAACTAGTAGTCAGTGTAGATAGAGCAAAACCGTTCATTATAGAATATATTGTGATCGCTTTATTATCATCTAGATGATGTTAGGGGGAGAATGTCCCAAATCAAAAACTATAGCCTTGGGGTGGCAAAGTGGAAGACTTTAAGTGTACCACTTTGAAGAGCTCCTTTATGGATTTTTGAAAGGACTACATTAGCACTACATCCATTATATGATGTTAAGGCGTAATCATTACATGATTGAATATAAGCATAGTAAAATTTTCACGAAAAATTAAGTCTAGAAAGTTTTTGATTTTAGAGAGCTGAAATTTGTTTAGAAAGATTCGTTTGTACTGAGAGTCAATATGGGATTATTAGGAAAGGGAACTGTCAAAAGTATTTCCTAAAAAGTGTTACCAATGTAAATTGGTGGCAGAGAAAGGTTACATTTGGCTGTTTTGTCGAAATGTAGTTATCTACTATTCAGTTTCTTGATCATTTAGGGCTATATGATTAAGTGTGGTTAGTTCCAGCATTAATCAGCATTTTCTTGTATATAATGAAATAGTTTCGGGGACGGGATAAGACAGTGATCAGAGAACTTGCCTTCCCCAAGCTAAGGTTAAGCGATATCGTGCTTGGTTACCAATTGCATGGGTGGCCCTTTGCGCGCTTTGGCTTCAGTACAGTCCCTCAATCCACCCATATGTAAAAATGGGTACCTAAACTTTTCAGGGTCAGGGAAGGTAAAGCAGTGAGGGAGAGATAGGTGCCGCCCTCAATAAGCTGGCCCATAGAGAAGCTGAGGTCTCTGATGCCTTGCTCCCCTACGACCACATAGTTTATGGGTCACCTTTACCTTTGATGAGATAACTGTTTTAGGTCAAAATGAGAAGAATTTATAACAGTATCATGGGAAAAAAGTTCAGTTACGCCATTAGTTGTAAATAACGGACGATCATTTATGTATAGTGAAAACAGAGGCCTTAAAACTGACCCTGGGGAACACTAATTTATTGTTGCAGAAATTTAGAACACTCCTCATTTAGCCAAACAGTGTTGTTTTGATTAGAGCGAATTTATTTTATGAGTGACAAGGCATCGTGAGGAAATGTATACATGTCAATTTACGGACTAAAGGTTATGATCTCTGATATCAAAGACTTTTGCAAAGTCAATAAACAATACACAAGTAAATTTGTTTTCCTTTATATTTTTTAACCAGTCCTCAATGAGTTAATCAGAACCGTATGACACAAATGATAATTTTAAAGCCATTGGGATATCGTAGGTTATGTTTTGAAAATTAAGACATGAAGCACTGATATATAATATACATATATATATTATAATAAAATATATATATATATATATATATATATAATATAATAATATAATATATATAATATTTATTATATATATATATTGTTTTCAGTCCTCATGAAGTGTAATCATGGTCTATGAGCATGTATTTCTAAACATTGGGTTTGTGTATAGTTTTAATTAACATGCAAGCTACTGTACATATTATTCATTATATTATTTAATTATTTTTCGTTATTATATATATATCTATACTATCTATATATATTAATATTGTTGCCTGCCAGAGTGCTACCAGGTTTGAGCGTTTCAGACAAGGGTTGAGTTTTAATCTGCAAGCTCTGACATATTGCTGTTCTGTCTCTGTCTCTGTCTCGTCGTCGTCTGTCTGTCTTCTGTCTGTCTCTGTCTCTGTCTGTCTGTCTGTCTGTCTCTGTCTGTCTGTCTGTTCTGTCTGGTCTGTCTGTCTGTCTGTCTCTGTCTCTTCTGTCTCTGTCTCTCTCTGTCTGTCTGTCTGTCGTCTGTCTGTCTTCTGTCTGTCTGTCTCCTCTCTCTCTCTCTCTCTCTCTCTCTCTCTCTCTCTCTCTTCTCTCTCTCTCTCTTCTCTCTCTCTCTCTCTCTATATATATATATATATATAATATATATATATATAAAGAGAAACAGACAGACAGAGAGAGACAGAGAGCGAAACAGAGAGAGAGAGACAGAGAGAGAGACAGAGAGAGACAGAGAGAGACAGAGAGAGAGACAGAGACAGAGATACAGAGAGACAGAGAGAGAGTCAGAGATAGAGACAGTGAGAGAGAGACAGAGACAGAGAGACAGACAGAGAGAGAGACAGAGAGAGAGTCAGAGAGACAGAGAGAGAGAACTGAACACTGAAAAGTTTGATGGCACATCAGCCTTGGGCCACTGTACAATTGGCGCAAGGGGGACGGTAGACATAGCAGACAAGGTTTTCATCCATTTCGCATTTCCAATTCTACAAGTACACATAATCACACCCATTGTCTTTTAGTTATCATCATCCCCTAAATCATCTTTATCATCTACATCATTATTGGCATCAGCATCTTTGTTATGTATAGAAGCAGCTGCAGTAAGTAAATCAACATCACCATCATTACTATCATGATCCACGTCATCATCATCATTATCAGTATCATCCGGCCGATTCCCTATCATTTAGAATCTGCAGCACATGCATTTATCCCCGTAGCTCTCTCTTTAAACTGGAGATCCAGATACTTGTACAAGACTCCTCCATCAGTAGCTACCTTCTTAAAGGAATCGGCAAGGATGCTCTGGCTACTGGACCGAACTGAAACATTGCGTCTGCTTTGCCTGGATTTAGTACTGCCTGTCCGAGAGGCAGCATGTCTGGGTCTTTCAGCTTGTGCTGTGAACAAAGACTGAGTAATCTGATTAGCTGCTTGCTTATATTGTGTGTTTGTCAGTGTTTGTGCCATCTGCTTTCTGAAGTTGGTCAGTATTAGGAACCCTTTCTTTCTTTTTAGCTGTTTTTTTTTTCTATGTTGACATTTATATCATCGCCAAGTACTTTGTCATTGTCCGTCTTTCATAACTGTAGTGTCTACATCTGGGTCATCGTCTTGTACGTCATCGTCCACACCCATGCATGTCATTGGTACCCATGTTCAAGTCATCAGCACATGTTTTAGCAGACCTACACCAACTAGTGTATGTAGCTGCATCACTCATACAGTCTTCAATATCTTTTGAGAGAGAGAGAGAGAGAGAGAGAGAGAGAGAGGAGAGAGAGAGGGAGAGAGAGGAGAGAGAGGAGAGAGAGAGAGAGAGAGAGAGAGAGGAGAGCTTAGATACAAAGAATGTGCAGTGCAGTATTTTGCAGGATGTTAACTTGATCTGCATATCGGTGATAGGCATAAAGCAACACATGACCTAAACATCAATTTGTTTTTCTTTTCACCAGTTGCACGAAGGCAGACTAGAGAGCTGGAGAGTGCTGATGACAGGGATGATGAACAGAAACTTCCAGATGACAGCTGTACTGACAGCACACAGGTCACGGCTGTCACATCTGACAAGACTCTGCCTACAAAAAACGTTGGCACTGACGTGAAGGACTCTTACACTGAAATGGAATGCTTTGAAGATGTGACACCAGCGCCGATAGCTACAGAACGCATGCATGCAGATCCCGGGCTTATATCCAGCATTAATGCAGCACTACCTGAAACAGATCTTGAGACAGAAATGTCAACACATGGAGACTTGCCGAACAGCAGTAGTTCTGATGAAACAGAACAACATTGTTCAACCCATTGTCCATTTTGTTCAACATCTGATAGCTCCTCTTCAGCATCATCTCATACAGACATGGAGCTGTCTGATCCCTCTGACGAGAACAGTGGTGAGGAGGACAGTACAGAAGACTGTCAACAGGAAGCAGATAAACATCCACATAGAAAGGATGCAGTTCCACCTCCGCTGTTCATGGAAAAATGGCAGATGCTGCATGAGTTCACTCAGGAAGGTGGGTGTCTGCAACAAAGCCACTCTGATGTAATTCTTCATGTACCACCAGGTGCTGTGAAGGACAGCCCTGTTGAAGTCCGTGCTGCAGTGTGTGCTGATGTGGGCCATATCCGACGTGTGCTGAAGCTGTCAGATAATGAAGAAGTGGTGTCCCCTCTTGCTGAGTACTGGGCCGGGGAAGGCTTCCACTTTCAAGGTCCTCTGTCTGTGGTCCTCCCCCACTGTCTGTCTGTAGACCACGACCTTGACCTTGTGCACGTCTATCACGTGTCCCACGGCAAACAGGGTGGAGTGGAGGTGAAAAAACTTAAACGGCAGACGGACGATGGGCACGGTCCGCACAAAGAAGCCACCGCAGTGGTTGATGAAGCCCTTGATTTGTCTTCAATGACCATCACCTGTTTACCTTCAGAGGCAGAAAAAATACCTGATGCAAAGTTCAATGTAACAAGAGACACAGACCCTGGACATTCAGCAGATGCTGCAGTGGAAGAATTGGGCACATTCAGAATGTCTCCAGAGGGCGTAGTGACAATAACAACTGACACTTTCTGTGGTTACGTCTGCGTTAAATGTAACAAAGTAAAGAAATGCAAAGCAGAGCTCTTTATGGTGGGTTATGTTGCTGACAGCTCTGAGCCGTTCAAAATCTCAGCCTATGTGTGGGATGCCAGACTGAAAGTGAAAGATTTCAGGAAGGTGAGTTATTCTGCGAAATAATGATGTATATAATCATGTTTTATGTGAAAATACGACTCTGCGCAGACATTGTGTAGTTCTGCAGGTTTTGAAATGAAAAGGATATACTGCCTTTTAAGGTTTTATGACATATGTTTACCATGGTTTGAAAAAACGTGTCCTAAACAACAAAAAATTGACTTGTGTTTCAGGTCAAATAATGGTTGCTATTGCAATCAAACTTAAAAGAGTGATATAGAAATATTCACAGTAGCGGCAGTACCAGACTCTTATCTTCACTTTGCAGGATTGATTTTACATTTATGTCTAAAATAGTTAGATTTTTAGCGTAGCTTAACGTATTTGATTAGAAAAACTTTATGAAGTTTACACTGGAAAGAAATATACATGAAGTAAAACTAATGCTTAATCAGTCAACTGTCTGTTTTTCTAGGTGTCTAGTTATGTATCTATTCATCTATTTATACATTAATGCAGAATGGCGTATTAATCAATCATTTAATCAAACAGTTCAATTATCCTTGAGTCATATATCAATATCCCAAATGAAATCTTTAGTCTTCAACTGTCTTTGAGCATCTTCTTTTGGGTTTGAAAGAGAAGTGGAAAGTGAAGAACATCCACACAAAATTCTACAAGTCAGCTGTTTAGAGCTGGACTCGGGTTTGTGTTGTTTATGTGACACACGTCACTAAAAGCTCGTTACTTTGAGATGCCATTTCCTGTCGTAATCCTATGATAAGATCCTTTTGTTGCACTGTGCATTGGAATCTAGTGTTCAATATTTGATTGTCTAAATTCAAACCCTGTGTATGTCTAGTGGATGTGTTTAAATCGACTGTATAATACCCAAGAACTGATGTCTGATTGGTTCAGCAATAAGTCAAAACAAAAACAAATCAGTTGCTATTGATGAGCATTATGGGTATTTACATATGGGGACTACCTCTGGAACGTCTTGATACCAACGAGGATTGTCATTAGAGGGAAGATGCTGAACGGAACCGTGCATTGCATGTCTGGCTACTTTTTGTATTGGAGCAGATTATAGCATACGATGATTCACCCTGTTTTTGTAAATATAGTTTTTTTCTTTGTCAACAATAGTTTAGTCTGGTCAACTGTGAATGTGAGAGACAGATACATTGACACAGACATATGGCTTGTCTGGATTTAGAGAAGAAAATATCAGGTTATTGTATCCAGCTTTTAATTTCACAAAGAAAGCAAATTAAAAAACAAACAAACAGAAACTGTCAATCATGTATGGGATGTAAGAGAAACATAGAAATATGTGTGTGTCTTTATATATATGTATATATATATATATATATATATATATATATATATATATATATATATATATATATATATATATATTATATATATATATATATATTATTTTTTTATTATGTGTGTGTGTGTGTGTGTGTGTGTGTGTGTGTGTGTGTGTTGTGTGTGTGTGTGTGTGTGTGTGGGTGTGTGTGTGTGTGTGTGTGTGTTGTGTGTGTGTGTGAGAGAGAGAATGAATGAATGAATGAATAATCTTTATTTTTCAAGGGTAACAGAGTAAGTAAGCATTACATACTTTTTTTCATCCGGCCCTTGCCCTGATCAGGGAATAAAGCTAAGAAACCCCCTCCCTACCCCTGTATACCAGCATCACCACCAGCAGCAGTTCAAACAATATTTTAAAAAAAGAAAACAGAGTACATTCAACAAAACGCGTCATCCCAACTGGATACACTGATAATTATTTAAACAAAAAATAACATAGCAAAAAACATTTTAAAAATAGCAAATATTCAGGACCATGAACCAGAAGGCATTACAAATATATAATGCGTGAGTGTGTGAGTGTGTGTGTGTGCGTGTGTGCGTGTGTGCGTGTGTGCGTGTGGTGTGTGTGTGTGTGTGTGTGTGTGTGTGTGTGTGTGCGTGTGTGCGTGCGTGTGTGTGAAAGCGGGAAAAACAAGCAAAGTAGGCATAAAAGGGGGGAAAAAACAGATTAAAAAACAACAACAACATAAAATCCTTTAAACACAAAAGACTATATGAAAACACATTTCAATATTCAAATGGTAAGAATACAGTTTGAATCCAACATAACAACCAAAATACTCCTCTCCATAATAAGTCTAGGATAGAATATCTGAAGGTGGAAGTTGGAGGGGAAAGGAGAGGGAAAGGAAGCAAAAGAGAGAGAGAGAGAGAGAGAGAGAGAGAGAGAGAGAGAGAGAGAGAGAGAGAGAGAGAGAGAGAGAGAGAGAGAGAGAGAGAGAGAGAGAGAGCATCGCCAAATTATATCGTCATCAAAACAAACCAGTCAACAAAAATATTTTTAAAAAACTCACACTTCCATAAAAATAACTATCATCAATGAAACCTAAAAACTCACAATTTGACCAAATTTAACAAGGAAAGGAAAACCCAGAGAGAGAGAGAGAGAGAGAGAGAGAGAGGAGAGAGAGAGAGAGAGAGAGAGAGAGAGAGAGAGAGAAGACAGGACAGACAGACAGACAGACAGACAGACAGACAGACAGACAGACAGAGAGAGATCAGAGAGAGAGGGGAGAGAGAGAGAGAGAGAGAGAGAGAGAGAGAGAGAGAGGGACGGACGGACGGACGGATGGACAGACAGACAGACAGACAGACAGACAGACAGAGAGGGACAGGTTAGATATGTAGTCACGTGCATTGGCATTTGCTCTTTGATGTAGAGAAAGCTGTATTTTTTAAGTCATACCCCAAATAGAGTAGATGCTGTTGTAGAGAAAACTTTCAGTGATTATACCACTGGATCATTTATGTTTTTTCAGGAGGAAGGAATACAGACAGACAGCACAGTGAAACAACTGTGTCTCCTTGACAACATTGCTGACTCCAAGCTCTGGATGTGCCTCAAATTACCAAACGGCAATAAAGTTCAACATTACCTGGGAGAGGATGGAGATCCTCTTCTGGCAGAGTGCAAGGTACTGCCATGTCTGCCTCTTCCCTTAGCCAATGTTCTGATGCATAAATAATGTGAAATGACTATGTCCACCTACCTCTTTCCATAAAGGAAATATTGACAGCACAACAAAGGAATGGATACTAGATTGACTTTATAGCCTAGTGGTAAAGATGGTTTCACTTCAATCCTATGTGCCCACAAAGTTGTGGATTTGAATCTCGGTGATTGCTGAACTAAGAATGGGGAATTCTAGGGGTCCCCCCAGGTTAACTGAAAGAAAATACCTTCTGCCTGAATTCCCTTCATGTATATGCACAGGGGAACTTACGATGATCATGTTTGGGGGTGTTTCTTGTTCCTTAACTAGAGCTCGGGGGTTTAACAATCTTCAGATTTTGCATATTTGACCATCTGTTCCCACTATGAAGGTAACCCAATCTAACAACATGGATGAGCTGATATTAGGAAAAACAATAGGAAGAATGTTTTAGGGGCTTAAGAAGAAACAATATTTGCCCCTGCTCGTTGTTTTATCTTTTTATGAAGTCTATCTGTCGCTCTTATCTGTGACTGTGTCTTTGTGTTGTCAGGCAATTGACTTTCCAGTATATTGCAAGAGATGCATTAAAAAGAGCAAGATCTCACCTATTTCAAATGACTGGTGGGTGGAATCGAGTGATAGCATCTCCACGTCACGGAACCTTGTGTTTGCTGTGAATGTGGCACATGTGGCAGCAAACCTGTCTCCATTGTGGAGGGATGCAGACAAGAAAGAAAAGGTCACCTCAGTTTCGTTCAAGGTAAATACTGACTTTGAAACAGTTTGAAATGATGATGATTTATTCGGTGGCATACACAGCATTAGTTTAGTTTGTGTCTGCTTTTCATGGAATAGTGAAGAGACTCAACATGGTAACCCTTGAGGTTACAGCATTTACGACATGGATAGTGCCTTACCACCATTCGAAGGTTATAGCCATGTTGTGGCCTCAATTTATTATCATGATGAAGGCAGTGATGACGCAGTTACAATATTAAGAAAGCATTTACACTGTCATATCCAAGAACAGTATTTGTGACGCTCCACCACATAATGAGACGGAGTGCACATGAAGTCATTTTTTAGTTATTGACATGTTATTAATGTCCAATAAAGTGGCTATCAAATACAAAAAACAGATTGAAAATCGGACAATTCTGTGCAACATTATTACAAATTGAAATGATAGACTGCAGGATGTGACAAAATGAGAAACGGGCAAGTTTATTTTAGTAACAGGTTGTCAGAATGAGTGCTTTGGTATTTTCAAATCACATTTAAAAGCAAAAGGAATAAAAATTATGCCTTGATATTTCATTATAAGATAAATAAACAGATCTAGTTTAATAATCATTCAAAATCTCAAAATTGACAGCTTGACCCCCACTTGCCTTTAAAGGCTCCTAGCGCAAAATTGGATAATGTGCTAAGCGACTCATTTCGTGGTGGAGCGCCACATTTTTAGATTACAGTTCATATTGGTAAAAAGTACCCAGGGCATTGCAAGGGAGGAAAGAGAGATTCCGCGCATGTGTGTGTGTGTATGTGTGTGTGTGTGTGTGTGTGTGTGTGTGTGTGTGTGTGTGTGTGTGTAAAACGTTGGTAATTTTAACAGTTTCAGATGCTGGATACAATGCAGTTGAACACTCAGAGAAGACATTGGACACTTCAACTCCAGGCACTAAGCACAGAGAAGCTGAAAGCTATAGCTCAAAGCTTAGGTGTCCAGCATTGCGTGTCTGGTAACAAGATCAGGTAAGCCATTTTTCCGTATTGTCATTTTCTACCTCATTACCTACACATGATTTATTCTGTATATTCCCAGCATTACTTTTATAGATGGTGAAGTTACTTTCTTGAGAGAACAACTAATGTAAGTCAATGGTTTATAGGGGTTTAATACTTCAAATAAATGTTATCATACAGTAAAAGTCTTACTTTTGTCTTATCCAGCAGATTTGCAAGCTAAACAACTCGTAGGTCAGTGATGTGGTTAGCAAAATCACTTTTAGAGTAGGTCAGTGAGCTTCTGTAGGAGCAGATGTTACAATTTAAAACCAGCGCTGGCACACTGGTGTTGTATCTAGACATCATCTCGATGTCGGAATACAGTTACTTTAATGAAGAGCAACGATTATTTCATATGCAAATTCTCACTATTGATGAAACTCAAGCTCTTCCCAAGGAACAGGAAATCATGTTCATTTAGGCAGGTTTTCTCCACTGGCACAGAATCATTGCATATGCCAAAGATGTGGTGTGTGTGTGTGTGTGTGTGTGTGTGTGTGTGTGTGTGTGTGTGTGTGTGTGTGTGTGTGTGTGTGTGTGTGTGTCTGTGTGTGTAAAAAGCCCGCCTTTTTTTGGGTGTCAGCTGGTGAGATGGAAGGCTGACTGTATTCAGTTTTATTGCTGCTTTGATTTTCTATGACGTGTTTGGATCAGTGTTGCCTTGTGACCTATGCATTCTCTGCATGCTTGATGTCTGACAAGGCCATTGCAGCCTTTGTTAGCGCTTTTTGGACATGAGAGCTTCTGATGTCAGATTTTCAAGTGTCTGCTGGCAGGTTGTTCAAGGTATTAGGGATGACACGAATGTATACAACGCTTCATTATTTTCTGGTAGATTGTGTTAGTCAAGGAACTCTTTTTTACCCCTCAGAATGGCCATTTTGAAAATGCTTGTTTTATTTTCTGAGCTAATGAGGAGGAGACTCAGGGTACCGTCTCCTCACAATCTTTAAGATCGCTATCTGTTTCGTAAATCAAATCTTCATCTAAGCTGGCTGCCAAGAGTGTATCATCCTTTTCTTCCCCTTTAGAATCTGATTCCAAGTCACACGTTGTGAGCCTTCTTCCTATGTTCTGATTCCTCTTTGCCTGTCACTTCCTCATCCAAGCTAGTAGTGTTGATGGAAAATGCACCCTTTCATTTTGCTCTTCTTATCTCATTCCTCAGCTAGAGATCTGAGATTTATTGATGGTAATGTTTTGTGTATGCGACCGTTTTTAAGGTTCACATTCAACACGGGGATGGTGTGTAAGCACAGCACCTGTGTGTATGCATTTTTCAAATTGCTGTCAGACCTTCCCACCCACAAGAAATAACCTACACTTTTGAAACTTCAAAACGAGTTTTCAACGTGTGCTAGCACTCACAACTTTGATTTTGGGGGAAAAGAGTCAGTGCTAATGACAACACCAGTTCAAAATTCCCTAAAACGGGTTACTCTGGGGTGGCTTAATCCCAGGCCATCTGATCACAAGCACAATGTGTTAGCCACTAGGATATCCTGCCCTCTTGTTTTGATTTTGAATCAGAATGGTTGAGATTGCATAGTTTTTTCAGTCGTAGCTTCCAGTCCATCAAAGCAGCTGGCCATGCTTGCATCCAGCGACTGCAAACCCACAAAGCCTACAGGCGTGGTGCTATGATGCTGTGCCTGCTTGCGTTCCTGGCATTATTCCGTCTTTCCATCAGTCACGGCTGACTTTAATTCTCAGCACCTGCTGATAGTCTGTCAGCTCTCTGCTGACTTTACGACCAGTATTAAACCCAGTCTCTGCTGGTTTACCCTCATGATCTGTTCTTCAGCGTGCTAAAACCCCATGTGTAACTTAACTACAATGGGATTTTTACAGTTTATAATTTAATGCTGATGCACATGTATGATCAAACAACAGCGGTGCAAGAGGGAATAACTCGAAGGAGAAAATCAAATTGTACTATCTCTTTGAAGTGGTGCACATCGTCAGAACCAAACTGTTCCAGATTTTATATAAATCAATGTTTATGATTAATTATGATCTATCTATCTATCTATCTATCTATCTATCTATCTATCTATCTATCTATCTATCTATCTACTATCTATCTATCTATCTATCTATCTATCTATCTATCTATCTGTCTATCTATCTATCTATTTATCTGTTTATCTATCTATCTATTTATCTATCTATCTATCTATCTATCTATCTATCTATCTATCCATCTATCTATCTATCCATCTATCATCTATCTATCTATCTATCTATCTATCTATCTATCTATCTATCTATCTATTCTCTCTATCTATCCATTTATCCATCCATCCATTCATCCATCCATCCATCCATCCACCCACCCACCTACCCATCCATCCATCCATCCATCCATCCATCCATCCATCCATCCATCCATCCATCCATCCATCCATCCATCCATCCATCTGTCTATGCCTTAGTCTGGCGACTGTGGGGGAACCCTTGAAGACTTGACAACCAGTTCCCTCCATTCTTCTCTCTGTTCTGCCTTTCTGAAAATTTTGTTGAGTTCTAGGCCGGTTCAATTGATGATGTTGATTTATGAATATGCCATTTAAAGGTTATATCAAGAAACGATACATCATCTGGTGCTCTACAGGTTCATTATCTCTATCTCCATCTATCTCTTAGTCTGGTGACCGTAGGGCACCCCTGAAGAGGTTCATTAAAATCCTGATTTTCATCAAAGCGTTACAACTTGCTGTTCAAAGGTACGACCGTAAGCAAAGTTGAAGAAACATTTTATATTTATTTTTCATTCTTTTCCATTAATGCTTGTCTGTCATTCATCATTTAGAAACAGATGATGATGATGGCGATGCTATGTTTCAGGGAAAATGCTGAAACACATTTCAGACAACAGCTCATACAGACGATTATCAGTGAAGGATCCACCCAGTTCATCCAAGTCTTGGCAGATCTCCCTCAAACGTCGCTGCATCAGAATGGTGAAGAACCTCAGGCGGCCAACAGTCCTCCACAATTCAATACTTCTTCACCACTTGGACAGTCTTCTGTGAATGGGCATGAGGGATCACCTGAGGAGACCACACCTAAAGTCCCTGACACTCAGAATACACCGTCCTCATTCAGAGGAATCCAGGAGACTCAGAATGACCAGCACATGTCTGACAACCTGACCACAAACGATTCTGCAGTTTGCTATAACGATCACACAAAGCCCAGCCTGTCATCTAGTGTGTCATCAACGTACCCTCCTG
>CM060335.1:37540063-37560063 GCA_030674155.1 Stramonita haemastoma | reverse complement strand
TGCTGCATGTAAGCATATTGATAAGAGTTACTTTTGGTAAATGCCACTTGTTGTAATCTTGATCAATAGTTGTTATTGGAATGATTTATTCTCATTGTAATCATGATGAAAGTTAATTTTTATACTTTTTGCTTGTTTTCAACATAATAAATAATAATTTTTGTAATTACAGCCTATTGTAATCATGATAACTCTTACTGTTCTTGCTTTGGTAATTTCTGCTTTGAGAATTTCTGCTTGTTGTCATCTTGATAAATGATCTGTTTACGATACAGCTTTGTGTTGGTTTAATAAACAGTACTTGTGATAGATGCTGCTTTGCTTTTGATAAATGCCACTTATGATGAAAGCTTCTTGATGAATACTGCTTTATTTATTTGCTGCTTTTGGTGAATACTACTTGTTATACATGCTGATTTTTTTTTGGGCTGCCTCATCTTCTGTAACATACCCGTCCTGCTTTTCCCACGGTGCTCATTTTAATCTCCCTGCCACAGCCATACCCTGATTTGTTATGCTTCATCCTCAGGGCTGGGAGTCCACAGGGAGCCTATCAATATTAGGCCACCATGGGGCCACCATCCAGAGGGGCCCTGCACTTCTGCTGGGTCACTTTGGTGGTGTTCAGTGGTGCCTGTTCTGAGCGTACATACGCCGGAAACCACCTACTAAGCCCCCTACTAACGACAGTATTTGTTCAGTGGCAGAACCAGACTGAGTGAGTCACCCGTGGCGACCACCACAGCAATCCTTCAACAACCGCCCCCCCCCCCCCCCCCCCCCCCCCCCCCCCCCACGAACCTCCAACTCTAGTGGCTTTGATACAAACTCACCATAGGCACAAAAGTGTATGGGAAAACCAAATCTGTGGTCACCATGAGACCAGTACAATGGCGGCTACCGAATCAGATGCAATTTATTAAAAAAAAAAAAAATGCATGGCAATCGATGGTAATGAGGGTGATGTAATGATTTTGCTATGGGAGTGCATATGCTTTGAGACTACTTGACATGTTTCTGCTCTACCCTTACTATAATGGTAATTATATCCCAGCATCAATCAGGCCCGAGAGATACAGACACCTGAAGCGTTGGTCAGGTAATTTTAGCAACTCTCAAACTCGCATCCGTAAAGTGGATGAAGCTTGACTGTGTGGTCCCGGTCTCCCCACTGAGCCCACGGCACACTCAATCTGGGTAAGAGCTGGTCGGAGTCCGAAAAACCCCTATGCCTATTGTGGGATTCGTACCTGTGACCTTCCATTCCAAAATCCAAATCGCTAACCACTGCACCATGGTGGCTGGTATACATGCTGATTTGATAACGATGCTTTAATAAATGTTGCTTTAATGAATGATGTTTGATAAGTGCTGTTTTGATGAATGTTGTTTTATAAATATGGTTTTGATGAATGTTGTTCGATAATGCTGTTTTGATCAATGCTGTTTGATAACTGCTGTTTTTGGTAACATTTTTTTCTTTGTAAAATTAATGCGTCTTTGATCAATACTGCTTTTGAAATGCTGCTTTGAAAAATGTCTTGGCAAATTCTGGTTGGTAAATGCTAATTTGATCAATACTGCTTTAATTAATACCACTTTGCCAAATGCCTCTTTGATAAATGCCACTGGAATACATTTTGTTTTTGGTAAATACTTCTTTTATATACCTATACTGCTTTAGAAAATGAATGTTGCTTTTATTAGGTAATAAAAGCCGATTCTGATGTACACTGCTTTCTTAAAGTCCTCTGATAAACACTGCTTTGATAAAAGCCACTTTAATTAATGGCGCTTTTTTCAAATGATGCTTTAGAAAGAAAGCTGCTGTTGTTAAATATTGCCTTTGATAAATGCTGTTTTGTTAGATACTGCTAGCACTAAATGCTGTTTTGTTACATGCTGCCAGCAATAAATGTTGTTTTGTTAGATACTGCTGGCAATAAATGCTGTTTTGTGTTAATGCTGCTTGTAATAAATGTTGCTTTTGTTCGATACTGCTTGCAATAAATGCTGCTTTTGTAAAATACTGCTTGTAATAAATGTTACTTTTGTAAAATACTGCTTGTGATAAATGCTGTTTTGTTTCATACAGCTTGCAATTAAAGCTGCTGTTGCTAGACACTTCTTAGAATAAATGCTACTTTTGTAAAAACATTGCTTGTAATAGATGTTACTTTTATTGAATATTGCTTTCAAGAGATGTTGCTTTTGTTAAAATGCTGCTTGTAATAAATGTTGCTTTTGTTAATTTCTTCTTGTAATAAATGCTGCTTTTGTTAAAATGCTGCTTGTAATAAATGCTGCTTTTGTTAAAATGCTGCTTGTAATAAATGCTGCTTTTGTTAAATACTTCTGGTAATGCTGCTTTTGTTAAAAGTTTACTTCTAATAAATACTGTTTGGTGTTAAACACTGCTTGAATCAAATGCTGCTTTTGTTACGTGATTATTTTGATACTGCTGCTTTTAGATGTAGGAAATGTTGTTTTAAGCAGTAATGATTGTATGATATAATGATAAAAGTCAATTTAAAATAAATGCGCTGCTTGTAGATGTAATGAGTTCTATTTTGAGAAGTGTTGCATGTAGATGTGATAAATGCTACGTGTTAGAGGTGCTACTTCTACATAGGATAAGTGTTACTTTTGAGAAGTGCTGCTTGTAAATGTGATATTGTTACTTTTGAGAAGAGCTACTTCTACATAGGATACGTGTTACCTTTGAGAAGTCCTGCTTGTACATGTGATAAATATCACTTTTGAGAAGTGCTGCTTGTATATGTGATATTGTTACTTTTGAGAAGTGCTGCTTGTATATGTGATATTGTTACTCTTGAGAAGTGCTGCTTGTATATGTGATATTGTTACTTTTGAGAAGTGCTGCTTGTATATGTATATTGTTACTTTTGAGAAGTGTGCTGTATATGTGATATTGTTACTTTTGAAAAGTGCTGCTTGTAATGTGATATTGTTACTTTTGAGAAGGTTGCTTGTACATGTGATATTGTTACTTTTGAGAAGAGCTGCTTGTAATGTGATATTGTTACTTGTGAGAAGTGCTGCTTGTAGATGGGATACGTGTTACTTTTGAGAAGTGCTGCTTGTAAATGTGATAATTGTTACTTTTGATAAATGCTGCTTGTAAATGTGATTTGTTACTTTTGAGAAGTGCTGCTTGTAGATGGGATACGTGTTACTTTTGAGAAGTGCTGCTTGTAAATGTGATGAATGTTACTTTTGATAAATGCTGCTTGTAGATGGGATACGTGTTACTTTAGAGAAGTACTGCTTGTAGATGGGATACGTGTTACTTTTGAGAAGTGCTGCTTGTAAATGTGATAAATGTTACTTTTGATAAACGCTGCTTGTAAATGTGATATTGTTACTTTTGAGAAGTGCTGCTTGTAGATGGGATACGTGTTACTTTTGAGAAGTGCTGCTTGTAGATGTGATAAATGTTACTTTTGATAAATGTTGCTTGTAAATGTGATGTTGTTACTTTTGAGAAATGCTGCTTGTAGATGGGATACGTGTTACTTTTGAGAAGTGCTGCTTGTAGATGGGATACGTGTTACTTTTGAGAAGTGCTGCTTGTAGATGTGATATATGTTACTTTTGATTAATGCTGCTTGTAAATGTGATGTTGTTACTTTTGAGAAGTGCTGCTTGTAGATGGGATACGTGTTACTTTTGAGAAGTGCTGCTTGTAGATGGGATACGTGTTACTTTTGAGAAGTGCTGCTTGTAAATGTGATATTGCTACTTTTGAGAAGTGCTGCTTGTAGATGGGATACGTGTTACTTTTGAGAAGGGCTGCTTATTGTTATCTTGATAAATGTGTTTGGCAATGACTGGCTATTTTCATGAAAAGGCTTCTTTACGTGTGTGGTGTTTCTGATTTTAATAAATGCAATGTTTTCAATAAAGTCTACTTTGTTAAGGCTTGGATAATGCCCTTACTTGATTAGTGCTACTTGTTCGCTTGAGAAGTTAGTTTGTTTTTTTCTGTAAATCAGTATCAGGCTACACTTATTAGTGTTTTTGATGCTTTTCAATTCTTGTCTAAAAAAAAGTACTTTCAGTCGGTGCTGCTTGTTGCAAGATAGAAAGATAGATCGGTGGTCTAGGTGGTCACGCGCCTTGCCTAGAAAGCAAAAAGTCCGGGTCGGAGTGTGGGGGTTCGTACCCCGTTTGGACCCAAAACTTTTCCTCCATCCATTAGACCATGAGTGGTGGTCTGGGCGCTAGTCTTTCGGATGAGACGATAAACCGAGGTCCCGTGTGTTACACATCACTATTTAGCGCACGTAAAAGAACCCACGGCAACAAGGGGGTTGTCCCTGGCAAAATTCTGTAGAAAAAAGCCACTCTGATAGGGAAACAAATACACTTGCATGCAGGAAAAAGAAAAATAAATGGGTAGGCGCTGCACATGTGGCGACGCGCTCTCCCCGGGGAGAGCAGCCCGAATTTCACACAGAGAAATCTGCTGTGACATAAAGTGGTACAAAATACACACAAAAAAATAATAAGCACCGCTTCTTTTGTTGAGTGTGATTACCCAGTGGATGAGCGACATTTCGTATTCCTCTGCTTTAGTAAAGTCCCCATTCCACCCAGCTATGAATTGATACCTGTCCTCTTCACGGACAGGAAGGTAAAGCAGCAAGGGAGGGGAGATGACCTCCGCCCTCAATAGGCTGAAGAAGCTAGAGATGCTGAGGTCTCTGACACCTCGCTCCCCAATGACTACATAGGTTATGGGGACATCTTTACTTGTACCTTTTTACTCTGTTTCATCTGTATCATGAACAATTTTTGATAAGTACTGTTTGTCACCATTATAAACTAATTGTTACATTATCAAGTATTACTTTATTAGATGCTATTTACAGTTGTGCTGATAATTATGCTACTTTTAAAGGCCCACTTATCTTGGCAAATACTTGTTTTGTAATGAATGCTACTGTTTATAACTTTTTGGTCATATTGATATGTACATTTGGTGAAAGCTATTGCTAGGATTTTTGTTAGAGGTTTTTGCTGCTGGTTTTTGTTTGGCTTTAATACGTGTTATTTTATAATGTGCTACTTGTTGTCTTGAAAAATGTAGCCCTTAAAAGAGGCTAATTAATGTCTTGATGAACATTACTGTTAAAAGTGCTGCGTGATGTTCCTGTAGGAAAATCTTCCTTAAGTTCCACTTGTCCTCAATATGAACAACACTTTTGACATTTGTTACCTGTTGTTTTGGTAGGTATAAACCTTAGTAAGTGTGATGCATTTTCCTGCTTTAAAATGCTACCTTTAATAAGTGCTACTTGCTGTTATCCAGATGTCTGCTAGGCTTCGTTTTGTTTTTGTGAACGCTAAGTATTGTCCATGACAAAAACTGGTTCACAAAACAGGACTTTTTTGATGCGTGATGCTTGTTATCAGATTGAGTGCTAGTTTTTGATGAGCCCTCTGTATAAGTGCTCCTCTGGTTAAGTAGGGTTTGTTGTCATTAGGAAAAGAAAGTCCAGTAACTCCGCCATCCAACTGTCACAGATGCAAGGCTTGGCCTAATGTCCTCGAGCAATAGGTCTGAACAATTTGCACCGTGTTAAGTATGATTTTGAATGTTATTCTCTATCCCATTGTCTGGCGACCGTGGGGGCACCCCTGAAGACTTGACAAGTTCCTTCCATTCCTTTCTCTGTTCTGCCTCTCCTTTGGGTTTTCTGAGTTCTAGGCCTGTCTAATCTATGATGTTGTCCTCCCATCCTTCCTTGGTCTGCCTCTTTTTCTTCCTCCATGGACAGTGTCTTGTAGTATTGTCTTTGTAAGTCCTTTTGATCTTGTGACATGCCATACCATTAAGTCTTATGTTTTTTTACGATTGTTGTTAGGCTTTCGAGGGGCCCAATGGTTTGCTGGATTTTGTTGTGCATATCTTTGTTGCTTATGTGGTTTTAGGTGATGCCAAGGAGTGTCTGGAAGCATCTCATCTCTGCCACTAGTACTCTTCTTTACACATATACTTTCCTTTTAAACAACCTTTACTGGAGCAATCATTACTTGCTGACAGTGTTACCTGTACATGGAACATCAAGACAATTACAAGATTCAGTCACAACACAATCAGTAAAGGATGCTAGTTGTGTGTGTTTCTTCTTGCTTTGTTTTGGGTTTTTTTGTGCTGCCTTATCTTCTGTGACGTTCCGATCTGCTATTGCCACGCTACTTATTCCAATCTCCCTAACCTAGCCATACTTAGATTCGTCGTGTTACATCCTCAAGATAAGAAGTCTTTAAGGAGTCGATCGATGTCACGCTGCCATGGGGCTACGAGAGAAAGGGGCCATGCACTGCTGCTGGGTCACATTGTTGTAGTGTTTGTAGTGTTCTGAGGTAACACACGCAAGAGACCACCTACTAAGCCACCTGCTGACGACAGTAATAACTCAGTCACAAAGCAAGACTGATCGAGACGCCCACCCCGGATGGCAATCACCCCGGCATCCCTCCACCGACCTTCTCCTGTGAAGTTTTAGCCCCAAAGGCTTTGACACAAACCTACCACAAGCACAGAAGTGTATGGGGAAACATAAGCTGGAGTCACCATGAGACCAGAGCAGCTTGGGCAACCGAATCATAGGCAATGTTCTTGTATTGCATGGTAATTAAAGAGAATGGGAATAGTGTCATGACTCTGCGTTTCCTCTGCACCTCACATCTGTCAGTTTCCCCCACTTTCAGCTGCTCTGAGCTGCTAATTGTTCCATTCCAGCCCAGCACACCTGCTGGGCCAGCCGGTGCTAATTATAGCAGGAACTGTCCACACTTGGACTAGGTTAAAGGAAGGGGCATGCTAAGTTTAGCAGTCTTAGCTAAGTGATGTTGGATATGTGCACTTCTATGATTTTTTGTCAAAGAGCTGTCCTGTATGTACATGCCAAATGACCGTTGCCTTCTTATCTTCATCATTATTTGAAAAACACAAACACAAAACATTTGGATTGATTTGCTATTTCTGCTTTTGGCACCTCTTGATGCTTTTCGTGCTTTCCTGGTTAATATTACAACCTATAGAAGCAGTACAGTCACATGACTTCCTAGCCTTAAATGTCGTGCAATTCTCACAAAAAATCCCCATGTTTCACTTTTGTATCATCATATTTTGTTTCATAGTTCCATGGATGCATAATGGTTTATGTATCATAATTATGTCTAGATTGCAGATACTACTTTTCTGCTGTGATGTATATGCTGGTAAATTAGAAGTTTCTGCTAGAGTTAAAAAAAATCCTGGTGAAATAATTATCTTGATAAGCATTGGATAACTGAGATCTTATTGGTGTGGTAGTTAGGTTTGATAATCACACAATGTAGATATTTTTTTGAGATGGTAGCTTATTTGATGGTCACTTTATCCCATAATCTTGTTAATGTCATTATTTCTTTGGTGGTTTCTTAGTGCTAATCTTGTTGAAATTGTTAATTTGTGGTTACTATGTTCCATATTCATGTTAATGTCAATGTTTCTTTTGTGGCTACAAAGTGCTAATCTTATTATTGTAAATGTTTTTTTGATGGTCATTATATGCCATGATCTTGTCAACATTAGCGTTTCTTTTGTGGCTTCTAAGTGCTAATCTTGCTGGTGCAATTGCTATTTTGATGGCCACAAAGCCTTATAGTCGTGTTAATCACTTTTGTATTTTTACCACTTAATGTCATGCTCCTTTACTCTCACCTGTTCTGAAGTCCTGCAGACTGGGGGTACCACTGAAGATTTTGCAACCATCATTCCTTTGCCCTCCATAGCAGATCACTCCACCCAAGGCCCGCCCACTCTGTGATGTTGTCTTCCCATTGTTTCCTCTGTATGCCTCTTTATCTCCCTCCTTTAACTATTCCCTATAAGATAGTCGTGGCCAGTCTAGATATTCGTGTGACGTGCCCGTACTACTTTAACTTGCGTGTTTTTCACTGAAGTCACGAGCTCTTCATATGCTCTGATGATATTCTTTATTCTGGTTTTCATCTCTTCATTAGTGATGTCATCTATGTATGAAATGCCAAGGAGTTTGCTAAAGCATCTCATTTTCATTGCCTGTATTCTTTCGATGATTGCTGTTATGGTCCATGTTTCACATGCATACCAAAATATGGACATGATCAGGGAATGCATTAGTTTGATCTTGAAGCTGATGGCAGTGTTCTTATCATTCCAGAGGACTTTCAGCTTGTTCTTTGTAGCTGTGGTCTGGGCTATCCTGGAGAGAATTTCAGACTTTGATCCTTCATCTGATGCTATTGCTCCCAGATATTTGAAGCTATGGACAGCCCCGATTGTATTACCACTTATAATTATGTTTTTTTTATCATCTATATATATGGATGATAAGAAACTGGGTGGCCGGATAGTGAAGACGTTTCCCTGCCGACACGTAAACCGTGAGGTTTTGGCTTCGATTCCCAGCCTATCCCTTTCCTCCCTGTTTGACGAAGAAGTCAAACTGAATGTTATAGTCCTTTGGTTGAGACTGTAAACCGAGGCCCCGTGTGCCAAACACACCCAGAACATCTTGCACATATACTAAAACCCCTTCCGCATTTAGCAAGAGTAGGCCATTGTGTGCCGGTAGGAACAGATGACAGAAACAAACCAGCTTGCACATAGGTGTCGTGTTGATATACTGTCCTTGAGGTCGGAATGCGGCTGCCTAAATGGTGGGAAAGTTTGGCACAATACCCATAAAAATCACCATTTGTGAGCCCGAGTTATAGCTGAGGAACACACACACACACACACGCACACATGCACACACGCACACACGTACACACGTACACACACTACACACACACACACACACACACACACACACACACACACACACACACACACACACACGGCTAGAGCTTGTAGACTCATCAATATATATATATATATATATATATATATATATATATATATATATATATATATATATTATATATATATATATATATATATATATACATATATATATTACATGACGTCGTGTTTTCTTCTAATAATTTTGTAGACGTAAAACTATGGAATTGAATGATGTTAGCAGTAATGGTATTGATTGCGCTCTTTGAAAATACATTTCATTAAGATGGATGCTTTGCTTGTTGCCTAAAAAATATTATAATCTGTATTTTAAAAAAAGAAGAAAAAAAAAACGTTTTGCTTCCCCTTGGATTGGTTTGTGTTTTTTGTAATATAGAAGCTTGACGGTGTAGTGATGTCATTTTAATGGATTCAGCTCTTGATGTTGAAATATTTTATTTGCCAAAAATAATCATTACATAATAGTTTTGTACAAAGTTGTTTTCTTTCAAACATATACGATCATTACTTTGAACATCAGGTTTGCAGATCAATTACACACACACACACACACACACACACACACACACACACACACACACACACACACACACACACACACCACACACACACACACACACACGTGCGCGCGCGCAGCGCGCGCGCGCGCACACACATGCATGCACGCAACGCACGCACGCACGAACGCACGCTCGCTCACCCGCACGCACGCACGCACGCACGCACACACGCACTGATCATAGAGGGTTACGGTGGGTACCACATAAGTTACTGTAGATCAGAGAAGTCAGTATTTCGTGTGCTCTTGATTGCAGGGGCTCTGCACAGTCGCTTTAAAAGACTGGTAACTGAAGCAATCTTTTCCTTTGCGGGAACTAATGAGATAACACCGTCTTTTATCCTTTATCAAAGTTTGAGCATGACCAATCTGGGAGAGCTGATCAATCGCACAGGGATAGTACGGAAGAAAAGACCAGTACAACAATAACATTTTTAAAGATAGACAACTGAACTAGGAAGCTTTCTTTTTTATATAAGGTAATGGAAAGCAGTCTGGGAAAGGCATGTTTGTTGAAAAACAATATATTTCAGAAAGAGGAATGATTGACTACTAGAACTAGAACAGTACTGAATGAGAGGACAACGCTGAAGAATCAGGCTTCTTTTTCAGAGACAGAAACATGATGGACAGGTCATGTAGTTGTGCAATATTCTTATGTCACTTTGGTCTGTTTGCCATCATCAAGAGTGCTAGCATTAAGTTTTAGATACTGAATCAAACGTGCTGACTGGAATGGACATTGGAAAATGAAGCAGGTGTCATCAGGAAATTTGTGACGGCCAAAGTGAAGTGCCTGAAAGAGGTCATAGAGAGGGTCATTGGAAATGAGAGAAACAGAAAGAAACCCCCGTGTAGAGAATCAACACCTAAGAGGAATAACTGTGAGTAGGTACTGTGTAGGGGACGGGATAGCTCAGTGGTCAGAGCGCTCACTTTCCCCCAGCCAAGTTAAGCAGCGTCAAGCGTCGTTGCCTATTGGATGGGTGACCGTTTGTTTGCCTTGGCTACAGTATAGTTTCCTCAGTTCACCCAGCTGTAAATGGGTACCTGCCCTCTTTAGGGTCAGGGAAGGTAAAGCAGCAAGAGAGAGGAGATGGGCGCCGCCCTCAACATGCTGGCCCTTAGAGAAACTGAGGTCTCTAACGCCTCACTCCCATATGATCACAGGTTATGGGACACCTTTACCTTTTACACTTAGGTACTGTGTAACAGGAACAGACAGTGTATGCCAAACCTTTCAAGAGTTGCTGACACTTGTGGCCTTATTCTGATCGAAGTTAAAAGCTGCTGGACTGTGCTGAATGGGTGGTATCAAAAGTGGAAGAAAGGTCTGCCAAGGCAGCAGTTGTCACAAAACTCTGACCCATAATGTCAAAAGAAGGTTAGGGGATGCTAGCAGAGCTGTTCCAGTATTAGGTGACTGGTGGGATTCAGGCAGATCAGTTTTTTTTCCAAAATTATCAGATTCTGCAACAGGCCACATTTTTTTTCAGAATTTCAAAGGGAAGAGTAGACACAGCTGTTAGTTTCCGTCACATTCAGCTCTGCTAGCTGCTAATTATTCTATCCTGACCCAATCCAGATGGGACCATCTGGTGCTAATTATAGCAGGAACAGACCACACTTGGACTAGGTAAAAGGAAGGGGCACTCACAGTTTAGCACTCTTGATTGAGTGATGTTGGATTTAGTGGTCATTGGTTTTGGGGATAGTTGATATTGAGTTAAAGGGTACTTTTTGCTTGTTTTCTTTTTAAGAACAATGAAACGAAATGACAATTGCATGCATGAAAAAAGAATGGACTTCACCTGTAAGAAGACTGATTGGTTGTATGGGTGTTGATATAGATACATGGTCATTTTGCACACTTTGAAAGGAATAATGCAAAATAAGGGTCATTTAACATAGTTTGGCAGTAATAGTGTGAATACAAGGTCAACTGTCATACTGACAGTTTCACAGTAATTATATAAATACAATATCATTAAGGATAGCTTGACAGTGATAATGTAAATACAAAATCATTGAACACAGCTTGACTGTGATAGTATAGATTCAAGGTAATTAATTGAACATAGTTTGATAATGATGGTGCAAATACAAGATCATTTAACATAGTTTGACAGTAATAATGTAAATACAAAATCATTGAACACAGCTTGACTGTGATAGTATAAATTCAAGGTAATTAATTGAACATAGTTTGATAATGATGGTCTAAATACAAGGTCATTTGTCATAGTGACAGTTTTACAGTGAGTGTGTAAACACAGTATCATTTAGCATAGCTTGACAGTGATAATGTAAACACAAAGTCATTGAACACAGCTTGACTGTGATAGTATAAATTCAAGAAAATTAATTGAACATAGCTTGATAATGATGGTGTAAATACAAGATCATTTAAAATAGTTTGACTGTGATAGTGTTAACATACGTTTATTTAGACTTTGCGTTCTGTTCGCAATTTAAATACAAAGTAATTTTGGCACAGTTTAACAAATCAAGATGTAGATAGAACAGTTTTGGCACAATCTAAAGCTTAGATGATATCAATAAAAAGTTCTTTTGACAGTATCTGACAATAATAATGTAAGGCATAAGATATTGGGTTGTTTCGTTGTTTTTGGGGGGAGAGCACATGGATAGCATATTTTAAGCACGCATTGACTAATAATTTTTTGGTAACATAGCTATAAAGTCATTGTGGCACAGATTGACAATAGTTATATAATCTGTTTCTTCTTCCAAAGCTCAGCTGTCTTCGAGTAACCATCACAGATTTGCATAACTTATAAAGATTCTTTATTGAGTCCGTCATTCTTTTTCTGAATAATTATGTTGGTATAAAACGCTGAATCACGCAGAGGTCAAATGCACTGGGCCTGACTTTCCAGGCACTTAAGGGCAGAGTAACGCATTTTCATAATATGATGAAGAATAGTTGCTGCCTGGGCGTTGGGGAAGAAGAAGAAACTATGAATGTAAAAAAAAAAAATTCATATGAGAAAAATTGCAACACGTTGCAGCAAAATAGTTCTGGGTGATCTTCTTCCTTTCTTTCTGCTCTCAGCTTAACCTGGCAGAACTGTCGTCATTAACTTTAGGTGTTTCTGTTGTTTGCTTGGCCAACATATTTATCTTATACATGCTAATCAATTTTAGCCAATATTCAAATTGTGACGCTCCACCACGAAATGAGTCGTTTAGCACATTACCCAATTTTGCCCTAGGAGCCATTAAAGGTAGGTGGGGGTCAAGTTGTCAATTTTGAGATTTTGATCGATTATTAAACTGTATCCGCTATTTTACCTTGTAATAAAATAACAAAGCATCCTTTTTATTCCTTTTGCTTTTAAATGTGTTTTGAAAATACCCAAGCCCTCATTCTGACAACCTGTTAGAAAAATAAACTTGCCCGTTTCTCATTTTGTCACATACTGCAGTCTATCATTTCAATTTGTAATAACTTTGCACAGAATGGTCCGATTTTCAATCTGTTTTTTGTATTGAATAGCCTTTTTATTGCAGATTAATCATCACTCACTCACTCAGTCCCATGTCCCAAAGGACGTAGGGGGGACATGAGAGAAGACGCAACAGAGATCTTTTTCCATGCTTCACGATCCTGTGTGGCTAGTAGGAGGTGTTGCAGGGGTTGGGCGGTCCAGTCTTTGATGTTGTCAACCCATGATTTCTTTTGGCGGCCTCTTCTTCTCTTGCCCTCGACTGTTCCTTGCAGGATGGTTTTTGCTA
Organism: Stramonita haemastoma; assembly: GCA_030674155.1. Taxonomy (NCBI): domain Eukaryota; kingdom Metazoa; phylum Mollusca; class Gastropoda; order Neogastropoda; family Muricidae; genus Stramonita; species Stramonita haemastoma. Next base: position 37,546,882 of record CM060335.1, on the reverse strand, counting down.
GGGTGTTGTGTCTTGTGGTGTGACCAAACCACATCAGCTTTCTCCTCTTTATGGTGGAGAGCAAAGGCTCTTGGGGGCCCACACGCTTTTTGATTTCTTCTTTCACATAGTTATTGGTCTTGTGTTCTTTGTATGATATTTTGAGGAGTCTTCTGTGGCACTTGTTCTCGAATGCTTGGATTCTCCTCTCTAACTCTGCTGTCAGAGTCCATGATTCACAGCCATATAGGAGGATAGATATCACGAGGGATTTGTAAAGGTGGTATTTGGTGCAGAAGCTGATGTTGTTGCTTCTGATGATCTTCTCGAGTCTGACTAGAGCAGATGTTGCTGTTGCAATGCGAGCTTTCACTTCATTGTTTGATGTGCCATCTTTTGTTAGGATGGAGCCTAAGTATTTGAATTGGCTCACCTCTTCTAGTGTTTCTCCAAGCAGATTAATAACTTGTCAATAACTAAAAATTGACCCCTGGTGCAATGCGACTCCTTATGTGGTGGAGTGTCACAATTGTGTCTTTGCACTGAGAGTTTATCAAGAATCCATACAATAATGATGATAATGTCAACTGCTTGCTGTTGATGTCTTCTGCTCTTTTGCTTGCTTCTTTTCAAAATAAAGTATTCCAGATTGATTAGTTTATCGACTGATTGCATGATTTGTTCTGATTGATGGATTGATTGGTTCTATTTTGGTCTCTCTATCAGTCTCTATAACCGTTGGTATGCCCGTTTGGTTGCCTGTTTCTCTGACTGTACATTGTTACGTCTTCCTTTACACCTTTTTTTGTTGCTGGATTTGTAAATAACTATCATTTTAGGAGGATTTTCTTGCAAGTTAGCGCTTGCTCAAAGCAAAATTAGACCAACGAATCAAACAAGAGTAAACATGGCGGAAAGCCGATTGATCAAACAAAACAACATCTGGAAAGTTCGCATTATTTCTTACCCGCTGAAAATGAAAATATCGGAATCATAGTAGAACTGACATAATTATTAATATGGCTGCAAATCCTAAACACAAACACATGGTTATGACACAAGGATTAAAGCAGCTGACAATATCAATGTGTTATTGTACGAAGCTGCTCCTACTGAGTGGGACAGATAAAAGAACAAAGGAAAGCCAACTGCTCCCCGTCTCCCTCCCAATTGTACCCCATCTCCCACCCGATTACTCCCCTTAGTGTGTGAAGAAGAGAAAGACAAACATAGAGAAAGAGAGAGGAAAAGACTGACAGACAGACAGACACAGACACACACATACGTACACACACACACACACACACACACACACACACACCACACACGCTACGCACGCACACACACACACACACACACACACACACGCTACGCACGCACACGCACACGCACACACACACCTACACATACACATACACATGACAGATAACAAGATTTACAAAACTGCATACACACGAGGACTGGATGAAAAAGCACATTTGTGCTTATTCCATCATCCTTGATATAGAAGAATAAATACATTTAAAACACACACACGCACGCACGCACGCACGCACGCACGCACGCACACACACACACACACACACACACACACACACACACACACACACACACACACACACAGATGATAAAGGAGAGCACTGGGTTGATCAATAGGGCAGGGATGATAAAAGCTACGTAAGTAGTATCGAAAACGATTGTGAAGGAGTTAAGCCTCTCAAAAACTGTGTTAGCTACCTACAATCAGCCTTGCCATCATTCTCTCTCTCTCCCCCCCCCCCCCCCCCCCCCCCCCCCCCCCCACCAAAAAAAAATAAAAAATAGAAAATAAAATAAATAAATAAATATATATATATATATATGTATATACATATATATATATATATATATATATATATATATTATATATATATATATATATATATATATATATATATATATATATATATATATATATGTGTGTGTTATAGTGTGCACTTTAGACACTATAACTAGACACTATGTTGGACTACAACCCTCTCCTTCCCCCCCCCCCCCCCTCCTTCTTCCCCTTCTCTTCTAAGAGTGTTACCGGGGCTGGCATAAGGTCTACGTGTACCCAACTTGGACTTTCTTTGTTAGCGGGATGGGTAGGATTAGAGACAGAGAGTCGGCAAGCGTAGCGTGGGCAGCTCAAGCTGGCGCCAATTAACAGGTTGGAGGGCTTGTCCCTGCTAGTCTATTGCTCAACAAGCGTGTTGTTGTGGTCAACTTTTGCTGACTTGTTTTCTTTCAAATTTCCACGTTTGAATTCATTGGGTTAGGTCCGAGTCAGTTGGCATCCCCCTGGACATGATTGGTTTAGACTTTAGAGCAGATGAGGCTTGGCGTAGGCCTAAGTAAGGGAAGCGGTCAGTCACTCAGCTTTTCCCTGCGACAGCGAGAGGACGGCAAGACGAGTCCGTAGAGCGCAACGATGTGACGACGCTAGCTGACAGTAGTTGTTCTTCGGGTTGAGCTGTAAGTGAATCGTTTTCTTTTATTGAAGTTCAGTTCATCAGGGTGATAGTCGATTCGACAAACAAATTCGATCCCCTATACTAACTGAATTTAATGATGGATTTGGTTTCGTGAGAGTGTGTGTTGTTTGACACACAGAAGTTGGTTGAGAATCATAAGACTTATTATTTAATTGTGAGAGCTTGGGTTTATTTTACGATTGATTGGATGTTTATCGATTTGGTTTCGTGTTATTCCGAGACGAAGTGTATATAAATCGTAGTGATCGCAGATAAATTAATGTGGACTAGTACGAAGGATTGTGTTAAACTATTATGGTATAGTTTGTGTTAAACTATTATGGTATAGTTTAATCGGAATAGACAACGTTGAGTTGGAAACTGTGGAGGTTGTCTGGGTAGTCGGCTATCTGAAAGTACGGACTAGCTTGGTCCTTGAGATAATTGTTCTACTACTGTAGATCGAGAGGGGGTTTCAGCAACCGTGATTGTGTGATTATGGTCAGTCATTTGTGTGCCAAAAGTGGCTAGTTTTGTATGCGATTTTTGAGAGGCTAGATTATGCCTGCTCAGTCTCTTCCTTACCCCCCCCCCCCCCTCTCTCTCTCTCTCTCTCTCTCTCTCTCTCTCTCTCTCTCTCTCTCTCTCTCTCACTCCTCTCTCTCTCTCTCTCTCCTCTCTTGTGCTACGATATCCATGGGTTTGATAGGAACCAATGTTGTGGAAAAGATCTTAGCATAAACTAAGTTCTGTTGGACATTATTTAGGATAATGTCAGTTGAGAGTACTGAGGAAAGAGTTCTCCTGGTTAATTGTAATATTTGAACAAATTGTATACTCTCTGTTGGTTCCCTGTGATTAACTTGGTATCTTGGTGTGGGTGATGAAAGGAGGTTGGTTTTCTGATACTCGGCTAGACCACAGACGACAATAGTATTTGCTATGTGTGCCTTTCATGAGCTATGTACCTGGTTAGTTATGGGTAGTTACATGGATTTCGTATTTGTTGCAGGTGTGGTTTTAAATGTGGATAGTTACCTGAATTTTGTATTTGTTTCAGGTGTGGTTTTAAATGTGGATAGTTACCTGAATTTTGTATTTGTTTCAGGTGTGTGTTGTTGGGTTTGGTAAATGAAACAATAAAACGTGTTACCATAACACCCCTGCGTGGCCTCCATCAATACGGTTTGAGATGTGGAGTGCCTGAGATCATCCTACCATCTTTCCCCTCTTCCCCATTCTTCACCCCTTATTGTGGAAAGGGAAAACGAACCTGTCTGTCTACAATTGGCGCTGCGAGCAGGATTGCAGGTCAGTTTTATTTTACCGTAGCCACACACACACACAGCTCAACCGACTACCATGGCATACGAGGAGACGAGATGGGTTTCCCCGCCTGAACTGCAGTACTTCTCTGGTGAAGTGACAGAATTGTCATTCGAGGACTTCTCTGCGGAAGTGGAGCGAGTCCTGGCAGCCTATCCTATGAGAGAGGAGATGGCTGCATACTACATCTATAGCCACCTGAAGGAAGTGGCTCATAGAGAAATACAGCTGCACACGTTGGAGGAAACCAACACCCCAGAGAAGATATTCAACATCCTCAGGGCCGTGTTTGGTGACAGGCGGCGGATCACCACTCTCCTGTCTGTTTTTTACAGTCGGGACCAGATGCTGGAAGAGTCGGTCCTGGACTACTCGCATGTGTTGAGGGACCTGGAAAGGTCCATCCACATGCGGAAGGCAGACGCCCTTTCTGATTGTTTGTTGAGAGACAGATTTATTGATGGTCTTTCCAAGCTAGAGTTGAGAAGGGAATTGCGCCATTTGGTAGGGAGGAAGCCTCAAACCACATTCTTCCAGATTAGGGATGAAGCGTTGAGGTGGTTGAGTGAAGAAGAAGAAGAACAAGAGAATGTGAATAGAGAAAGCGAAAAGACTTTGACTCTTGAGCAAAAACAGATATCAGTTTTAGAGGATAAGATTAGATCACTGAAAGAGTCTGTGCAGGCAATGTTAGCTGTTGTTGCTGACAAGTTTCCATGTAGGAAAAGGAAACGGAGTAGGCGGAAAAGAAAGCGAAACAAAAAGAATAACCAGCCTACCAAAGAAAACCCGGTTCAGAGGGATTCAAACCCCAAGAAAGTTGTGAAGGGTTTCAGAGCGGTGACTGATGTGTCCTTGGATAAGACAGGTATGAATCCTCTGCCAGCTTCTAGCATGGAGGATGAGTCACAGGAGGGTGGATGGGTGCTGCTGCCCATTTCACCCAAACCAGTGGCGTCTGGTTGTTCTCCATCAGGGAGAAGTAGTGGACAAAGTGAAAAGGTGTCTACAGCTGTGACTGAGACAAGATCTGTAAGATCTTTGTGTGAATTGTCAAAAACCAGTTCACAAGGTGGCATGTCTCATCCAAAAGAGGAAAGACACGGAGGTACAGGGCTTGATGTGGGTTTGTCCCATAAGGTTCCTGACAGAGGAAAGTGGTTCAGGAAAGAGCCTTTGCCATGCAGAAACAGATTTATGGCAAGTAGGAAAAATGGCATTCCTATCAGGGCTGTAGCATGTGCTAGCTGATGTGTGGTTGTAGTTACTAGGCTTGGATTCCCAGTTGTAGTAACTATGAATGTTTTGTTCTTTTCCTTTCAGGATGTGTCGATGTAACAATGAATGTTTTTATGTTACTTATGTGCTGCAAATGGTTTGATTTTGCAGGCATCTGTTGTTGTTTTGCATATGCTTTCATGATTATGCTGGTTGGTATTTGTCATTGAACTTTTGTGTTTGTGAATGGTGACACTGGAGGCTATGAGGAAGATGATGGAATATGATGAGTATGGCAAATAGTATTTTGTTGGGTAAATCTAGTGTTGTAATTTTGAAGCCAGTCGTGGAATTGTGGTTTTGAAGTAGGCCTAGTTGGTACAGGCCTAGATGGGACATCTGAGAGTTTTCACGAGTTTTGCTTTAGAGGTTTCTCAGATTGGTTGGTTCTCAGTTTCTCTGTCAGAAGAGAAAGGGTTTTTTTAGCATACCAATTTGGCTATGTTGTTGATGAGGACTGTAGACATGCAATGAGGACATTGCATTTAAAGCTTGGGGAGTGTGTTATAGTGTGCACTTTAGACACTATAACTAGACACTATGTTGGACTACAACCCTCTCCTTCCCCCCCCCCCCCTCCTCCTTCCCCTTCTCTTCTAAGAGTGTTACCGGGGCTGGCATAAGGTCTACGTGTACCCAACTTGGACTTTCTTTGTTAGCGGGATGGGTAGGATTAGAGACAGAGAGTCGGCAAGCGTAGCGTGGGCAGCTCAAGCTGGCGCCAATTAACAGGTTGGAGGGCTTGTCCCTGCTAGTCTATTGCTCAACAAGCGTGTTGTTGTGGTCAACTTTTGCTGACTTGTTTTCTTTTCAAATTTCCACGTTTGAATTCATTGGGTTAGGTCCGAGTCAGTTGGCATCCCCTGGACATGATTGGTTTAGACTTTAGAGCAGATGAGGCTTGGCGTAGGCCTAAGTAAGGGAAGCGGTCAGTCACTCAGCTTTTCCCTGCGACAGCGAGAGGACGGCAAGACGAGTCCGTAGAGCGCAACGATGTGACGACGCTAGCTGACAGTAGTTGTTCTTCGGGTTGAGCTGTAAGTGAATCGTTTTCTTTTATTGAAGTTCAGTTCATCAGGGTGATAGTCGATTCGACAAACAAATTCGATCCCCTATACTAACTGAATTTAATGATGGATTTGGTTTCGTGAGAGTGTGTGTTGTTTGACACACAGAAGTTGGTTGAGAATCATAAGACTTATTATTTAATTGTGAGAGCTTGGGTTTATTTTACGATTGATTGGATGTTTATCGATTTGGTTTCGTGTTATTCCGAGACGAAGTGTATATAAATCGTAGTGATCGCAGATAAATTAATGTGGACTAGTACGAAGGATTGTGTTAAACTATTATGGTATAGTTTGTGTTAAACTATTATGGTATAGTTTAATCGGAATAGACAACGTTGAGTTGGAAACTGTGGAGGTTGTCTGGGTAGTCGGCTATCTGAAAGTACGGACTAGCTTGGTCCTTGAGATAATTGTTCTACTACTGTAGATCGAGAGGGGGTTTCAGCAACCGTGATTGTGTGATTATGGTCAGTCATTTGTGTGCCAAAAGTGGCTAGTTTTGTATGCGATTTTTGAGAGGCTAGATTATGCCTGCTCAGTCTCTTCCTTACCCCCCCCCCCCCCCCCTCTCTCTCTCTCCTCTCTCTCTCTCTCTCTCTCTCTCTCTCTCTCTCTCTCTCTCTCTCTCTCTCTCTCTCTCTCTCTCTCTCTCTCTCTCTCTCTCTCTC
>CM060335.1:37517563-37520063 GCA_030674155.1 Stramonita haemastoma | reverse complement strand
CGACTTCAAAGGGCTACCATAAAAAACAGCACCTTGTTTCCCCCTGATCCACCTCATTCTAATCGCTTGTTTTCAGCTCAATCACTCAAACTACCGGCATTTTTATTCTTTTTTTTTAAAAACTTTTTTTTTTTCCCCTCTTCACCAATAAATAACGAGAAAAAAGGGGAAAGAAAATGGCTGTACGGGGAAGAGGGGAAGAGAGAGAAGAGAAAAGGGGGAAGGGGAGGGGGGAGAGAGGGGGGAGAGAAGAGAGGAGAAAAGGAAAGAGGGGAGAAGAGAGAGAGGGGGAAAGGAGAGAAAAGGGGGAAAAAGAGAGGGGGGGGAGAAAAAAAGGGGTGGGGGGGGAAAGGGGGGGGGGAAAAAAGGGGGGGGGGCGGGGGGGGGGGGCCCCAAAAAAAAAACCGCCGGGGGAAAAAACGGGGGGGGGGCCCCCCCCCCCCCCCAAAAAAAGGCCCCCGCCCCCGCCCAAAGGCCCCCCAAAACCTTTGCCCCCCGGCCCCTCTCTGTTTTTTTTAAAACCCCTTTAAAAGAAAAAACCCCCCCAAAAACCAAAAACCCGGGGGCGGGGGGGCCCCCCTTTTTTTTCATTTTGTTGACTTTGGGTTTGGGGGGAGGCGGAGGGTACCAGGAAACTTCATTTCAGCCACCATTATTTTATGCAGCGGCAGCAAGAACACCAAAAAGACGCAGGCCTCTCTGCTGCTTCCCTCAGGCGTTTGGTTTGGTTACGGAGGGTGCGGAGACAGCCCATAAAAGAGGAGGTGGCTGCTGTGCTGCCCTGTCAGATCAGGGAGGAGCAACAACGAGGATGCAGGCGGTCAGAACACCCACTGGAGGCTGGACGCTTCTTTTCCTGCTGTGGGCAGGGCTCGTCTTCGTCACGGCAGAAGGTAAGCTAGGCTAGGAAGCATCTGTGTCTGTATCTTGTATTTTGTATTTTGTACCACTTTCTGTCACAGCGGATTACATTTTCTCTGCGTGAAATTCGGGCTGCTCTCTCTCCCCGGGGAGAGCGCCTCGCCACAAGTGTAGCGCCTACCCATTTTCTGTCTGTCTTTTTCCTGTATACAATTGTATTTGTTTCCCTATCTGTCTCTCTATCTGTCTGTCTGTCTGTATTTCTCTCTGTCTCTCTATCTGTCTGTCTGTCTGTATTTCTCTCTGTCTCTCTTTCTCTCTCTCATATTATTATCATATCATGATGCATTCCTAAGAACGGGGACTGGATGTAACAATAAAGCACATGAGTGCTTGCTTATTCATTATTCTCAAAATAAAATAATTTGATTTGATTTGATTTGATTTTGTTTTGATTTGATCTCTCTCTCTCTCTCTCTCTCTCTCTCTCTCTCTCTCTCTCTCTCTCTCTCTCTCTCTCTCTCTCTCTCTCTCTCTCTCTCTCTCAAGGGGCAATGGCCTATAATCTGAATAAACGAATCGCACCTGTACTTGCACTCGCTCTTGCATTCTCTCTCTCTCTCTCTCTCTCTCTCTCTCTCTCTCTCTCTCTCTCTCTCTCTCTCTCTCTCTCTCTCTCTCTCTCTCTCTTCAGACTAATTCGTAGTATTTCATGGGTTTTTTCATCTCAATTCAATTCAAATGGTTTTCTTATCATTATATGAAGACAACTGTGTGCTGATTGAAGTCAAATCAAGTCAAAAAAATCTTTCTTGAGGGTATTAAAGTAAACAAACGAGATTCTCGTTTTCATCCTGCCCTTACACGCACGCACGCACGCACGCACGCACGCACGCACGCACGCACGCACGCACGCACGCACGCACGCACGCACGCACGCACGCACGCACACACACACACACACACACACACACACCACACACACACGACCCGGGTTCGAATCCTGTTCGAGGGGATTGTTCCCCTCGAGTTAACATCATTGTAGACTCCACTATTCCCAAAAGTCCTTCCATCGAGACTAGAAACTGAGGTTTCGTGCAAACGCACGCAGAGCATCTAGTGCACACGTTAAATCCTGTTCCGCTTTTCGAAAGAGTAGGCCATTGTGTGCCAGTAAGAACAGATGGAAAAAAATACAAAGCTGCATACACACGTGGACAGGATGTAAAAAAGCACACGCATGCTTATTCTTTTATCCTCAAATAAAAATGATGAATACATAAAATAATTAAATAAGAAAAAATACACATATGCATCGATGAACACACACATACACACACACACATCCACACATAAGCAATAAACAAAATATCTATAGGCATAACATAATTGTCAAGTTTCAACCTTCTTGTTTCAGCTTAATATGATTTTTATAAAGATTGCTGAGTTTAAGAGCACTTAAAAAAAAAAAAAAAGTTGCACAAAACAAATTACGAATTTTTATGACCTTGAATCTTCTATAATAAAATTGTAACAGAGTGCAGATGAGATGCCGTCAGACAGTGGGAATGTGGCCTCTAAAAAGAGGCTGCATACATAGGCAGAGTGTACGCAACGACGGTTTTTGACCGCTCCCCCA
>CM060335.1:37510063-37512563 GCA_030674155.1 Stramonita haemastoma | reverse complement strand
AAGATCTTTATGACTGGATATCTCACTGGTACAAAAAGAAGACCAAAACTGTCTTTTAGCCTCAGCAATAACTTTGTTGCTATGATTTTTAGCTTCTTTCTGCTTGATATAATTTTCTGGCGTTTTATCTTTTAGATATATCTTATACATTGAACGTTTATTCTTAACTGCATGGTCACATGCTGGTGTCCACCATATATTTCCATTATGTTTCTTTGATTCACGCATGTTTATTCTAGGGATAGACAAACTAGCAGCTTGAAGGATGGTTTCAGTAAAAATAGAATAGAAGTGGTCTATGTCATCAGTTTCAAAACTGTCAGTGTTGTAGGCAGCAAGAATGCTTTTAAATTTTTCCCAATCAGCTTGTTTATAATTAAATTTAGGAATTTTGTCTGCAAGGGTGTCACAAGTAGTTGTTCTATGAAGAGTTATAATAACAGGCAGGTGGTCACTGCCAAGGGTGTCTTTGTGTGTTGTCCAGTCACATTCCGGAGCTAGTGCTGGAGATATAAATGTTAAATCTAAGGCTGATGCTCTATGAGTAGCAATGTCTGGAATTCTGGTGACACTGCCATCATTTAATAAGCATAAGCACGAATCCACTACATTTTCTACAAAGCGGTTACTGGATATTTTTTCACACTCTTTATCCCAAAAGGGGGCATGGGCATTAAAGTCGCCTGCAATAAGCCATTTTTCATCATCTTGAAGACTATGTATCCATTCAGTATTATAAATGTTAGGCCCCTTAGGCAAATATATAGATACAACATTTAGCACTAAATCCTCTGCAAACTTTACTCTTGCTGCACATGAATGTACATCAAGCACTTGGTTAGGCACTGGTGAAGAGCGAACACTATAATCTATCCTTTCTTGGATGTAAATTGCTGCACTAATTTTGGTAGCAGCATCAACTTGCTGATGTACAGGTGGATAATAATAACCAGGCAGTTTGGGCAGTTTACTCCTGGTTACATTGAGGGATTGTAATATGATTGCTTGATAGTGATTGTCAGCAAGATGCTGGACTAAATAGGGCAAATTGGTGGAGACTGACCGAGCATTCCACTGCATGATTTTAAGTGGACTTGATTGTTTAGAAGGCATTATAGTATACAAAATCTAGGCAACAAAGTAAGAATAGCCAATAATCTAAAAACAACTTTTAAAATAATAACAATAATAATGATAATAACTATACAAATATTTAACCAAACAGATCTAGATTAAGCACTTCTCAATCCAGTCTCTATACAGATGTGAGGCACAAAATCAGTCAAGTTCAAACAACAAGAAAAAAAAAAAATCACAAATCACTACAGATATGTAGCTAATTGTACCAAAGTTACGCAAACTAGTTAAGGTTGTAGCACACACTACACAAAAGATTAACGTCTGATTCAATATCTGGCGATTGCTTCAAAGAAAGCAAAAAGTCACCATGGAATATATGGCCTGCTCACAGGGGTGCACCAGAAATTATGGCTAGCGTTGTTCCTATACCAGAATTGCCTGGGGTAATTTCTGGGAAAATGTGAGCATTGTCTCCTAGGGTCAGCGTAGTTGGCCTCTTGTATGTTGTGTTTTGAAGACAACCAAAAATCTTTCTTTTTAAAAGTGGCAGCATAGCCAGACTGTGTGAATACAGAATTTTTCCTGGTATTATTCACACGACGCTGGCCTCTTTGGGTGGGCTTCTTCCACAGAAGAGAATGTAGGTGTCGCCCCAAATTTCCAGCAAGGACACTGGCTCCTCTGACTGATGGGTGAATAGAGTCACTCATATAGGTTGTAGAGGTGGCTTTTAGATTTTCATGACTCAGGAAAGAGGTGTTGTCTTGGTCACAGATCTGCGAGTATGTATAGGCATTAAATAATTCTCTCTTAGCTTTTAACTCAGGGACATTAAGAGGCGCCACTCTGCTTAAAACCACTGATGTTTGGGGCCACTTAGAGTGTACAGCTTTTGTACAGGAGACCAAAGAATCGCTACAGCATTTTGCATCTTTTTTCTTAAGGTCGTTAATACCCAGATGGAGAACTACTGCTTCAAAATGATCATTTGCACTGTAATCCTCCAACACTTTCATGCAATCTTCAGTTGTGAATGTCTTTCTTGTGGTAGCATGAAAACCATATGAATTCCCCAGCCTTTTACTGTCAATCTGGTTCATTACAGAATCATGAAGTATTAAAACAGCTGGTAGTTGGGAGCTGTCATTTTGATCATTTTGAATAGATTCTGATTTGCCCACTTTGTTGTCAGGCATTGCAGTATGGCTATTGGCAAAGGTTGGGTGTCTGCGCTGTTTTGTGGGGTTTTTGCCCCTGGGGATTTTATTTGGGGGATCTTTTTTATTTCTGTTTCCCTGGTCTTGTTTCTTCTGCTCTACATTCTTTTTGACGTCATTGGTGTTGACCTTAATACGTGGGCTTTTAATGACGTCATTTTCTTCACTGTTCTTTTTTTCAAGAAGAGACCTATTTTTTGAAA
>CM060335.1:37497563-37502563 GCA_030674155.1 Stramonita haemastoma | reverse complement strand
ATAATGATAATAATAATAATAATAATAATAATAATGATGATGATGATGATGATGATGATGATGATGATGATGATAATAATAATAATAATAATAATGATAATGATAATAATAATGATAATAATAATAATAATAATAATATAATTATAATAATAATAATAATAATAATAATAATAATAATAATAATAATAATAATAATGATAATAATATTAATGGTGATGATGGTGATGATGGTGATGATTATAATATTATAGTAATAATAATAATAATAATAATAATAATAATAACAACAACAACAACAACAACAACAACAAAACAAAACAACAACAACAACAACAACAACAACAACAACAACAATAATAATACCGTAAAATCCCTAGCATAAGCCCACCATCTAGCAAACGCCCACCCCCCACTTTGGGCCAAAAGTTGTGCACAGGGGTAACTACCTCGCAAACACCCACCCTGCTTTTTTCAAAGAGACTATGCTCACTTTCACTAGGATTTGTGCAGACTGTTCTAAAAGTCATCTTTTTCACCTTCTTTACCTTTTGCGTTTCTTTCCTTTTTTCCTATTCTTTGTCCCCTCTCCTCACTCCCACCCATCCCCAACAAAGTGAATTAAAATTGACCAAACTTTACTGTTCTGCACAGGCATGTACTATACCTACGATATGCTGTGCTGTGCTGTAGTGTGACGCTCTGCGCTAAATTGTCCTGAGCTCTAATATACACACTGTGATAAGTGGCCCCGTGTGCAAACGCGCGCAGAACATCTTGCGCACACGTTAAATCCTGTTCCGCTTTTCATAGAATAGGCCATCGTGTGCCGGTGGGAACAGATGACAAATATTTACAAAACTGTATACACACGGGGACCGGATGAAAAAAAAAGCGCATGATTGCTTATTCTGTTGTTCTCGATATAAAAGAATAAAAAAAAAAATAAAAGTGGGATAAACGGACTGGACCAGGAGGAGTTGAGGTCAGTTCAGCATCCATGGGTCTATCTTCAGGATCTCTGGACGCGCTGGGTGCACAGCCGTTAAAGACAGTCTTGGAAGAACTGGGCGGCTGGCCCATGCTACAGCCATCCTGGAGCCGCGACACCTTCAATCTGACCGACCTCCATGCCAAAATGCACTCCTCAAGCCTCTTTTCGTTCTACACTGGAGCCGACTTGAGCAATGCCAGCAGGTTGGCTTTGACGGTAAGTCTCGCCAGTTGTCTTCCATTGTGCGCGGACTATTTAAGATGAATATCGTTAGTGGCATTTTCGTCTCCAAACACTGCTTTCTTTTGTTTACATGGAGCAAATACTTGTTCGAGCTGTTTCCCCACGTGTTAAGGAGGATGACACTGTTACTTTTGCACTAAAATTGGCGATGTATCTATACGCCAGAAGGCTTCTCGCTTCTCTGAAGGAAGGAAGGTGGCATGATAGTTTTGCCTGCCAACAAATAAACGTGAAGATCTGTCGCAGGTTTCAAAAGATTGTATTCAACTGTCAGCCATGCCCAAAAATGTGACGAGGTGACAGCCCCGATATGGCGTGTGGGGTCTGCGGGGCTATAAACAACATGATTGGATTGAGCCATACCTCTGCTTTTTTGGGTGCCTCATCTTTTGTGACGTTTCTATCCTTAATGTTCCCATACCGCTTATACCAAGGTTCGTTATGTCTCATCCTCAGGGTCAGAGGTCCACAGGGAGTTCATCAATATTAGGCTGCTGTGGGGCCACCAGCCAAGGGGGCCCTGCACTGCTGCTGGGTCACTTTGGTGGTGTTCAGTGGTGCCTGTTCTGAGCTAACATACACAGAACACCACCTACTAAGCTCCCTACTAACGACAGTATTAGCTCAGTCGTGGAGCCAGACTTGGTGAGTCACCCATCTGAGGTGGCGACCACCACAACGTCCCTCCAACCACCGTCTCCCGTGAACCTCCAACCCCAAAGGCTTTGACACAAACTCACCACAGGCACAGAAGTGTACGGAGAAACCGAACCTGAGGTCACCGAGAGACCGAAGCAGCTGGGGCCACAGATTCAGAGGCATGTTTTGTATTGCATGATGATTGATGTTAATGAAGATGATGTAACGATGCTGCTATGGTAATGCATGCGTTTTGAGGCTACCTGACAGGGTGATACTCCACCCTTACCACAACGATAACTATATCCCGGCGTCGACCAGGCCCGAGGGATACAGACACCAGCAGTGTTGTTGAATACCTCCACATTCCTAGTCTCTATCCAGGAGCCATCTTCTGTAATCATAAACATGATCTTGCCTCAGTTCCAGAACAGCCCCCTGTCTCCATTGATAAAGGGGTTTCTTGGTCCTGACCAACCCCTGCTGTGTCAGTGAGCACTGTGAGCCAAGTGCCCTGGTTTACATCCACATAAGTATGCTTTCATGTTGAAACCGTCTTCAGCCAAGACAGAGTCCTAGCATAATGACCCGCAGTCTTTTAAAGGAGGAACAAAATCCTCTGAACTCTGCGCACGGCTGCCTATACGAAAAAGTATTAGCAAACTCCCCATCCGACGGGCGGGAACTCCGTTATTCCCAGCTGGGGGGGGGGGGGGGGGGGAGTGAAACAGACTGCATATTCTGAGGGACCCCAAGATATCAAATAAGGGAGCGCGAAACAACCAAAAGGACCAAACGGTCTTTGTACGAATAAACCTACGGGTCTGTCTGTCTGTCTGTCTGTCTGTCTGTCTGTCTGGCTGGCTGGCTGGCTGGCTGGCTGGCTGGCTCTTTTCCCCCATCCATCAGTCCATGAGTGGTGGTCTGGGTACTAGTCTGTCTGCCTCCCTATCTCTCTATGGATTTATAACTTTTCAGATCACACCGCCAATGAGGTTTGGAATCGGATCCTATGATTCTTACTTCACAAACACAACAGCCTCCAAGCTGGCTGCCTATAAACGAGGCATCCGTACAGTGGTGGAGGCGATGGGGGGCTCAGACCTCTGTCAGGAAGACATCGAGGACATGGTCAACTTCGAGATAGCCATAGTGAATGTGAGTCATCCCAGAGACAGCCAGTTAGCGTACATCATCTCTTTGTTTCTCTGTGTCTCTGTCATATCACATCCTATGTAAGAACTAACCATGCCCATCTCTACAGGTAACACAGACGGTTTGGGAAGAGTACTTCTCATAATTATAGTACCTCGCACAGAAACGAAGCAAGTTAAAGCAACAAGCGCTGAGACAGATCAAATCGACACACTCGTATCACTGCAGGATCATGTACAGAAAACTGACCGATACAATTGACAGGGTTCTTATTTGAACAAAAACAACTTTGAATAATGCATGCCGTTTCAATGAACGCCTGACACGTTGTGCTCTGTGAGACTTTAATATTGACTTTCATAAATAAAAAAAAACATAGCAAAGTATGAACGATTGGGTTTGCTGAATAACCGTTCCTAACTTGCTGCTAAATCCGTACCTGAAAGCGCAACCTCTCAAATAATTCTTGAATATGTTTACAGTTCATATCTTATTTCTGACAGGCATATTTCTTGTTCTTTGGCTGGAGCTTTCAAGGTTTGCTGATAGGTGAGATTTTGCGTATGCGACTGTTTCTACCCATCTTTAAGGAAGCTGCATAGCATCTTCTGGGATTACAGGCACATAGTTAGTTTCCAGTGTTAAGACCAAGGTGCCATTTGGCAATATGTATGAATAATCTTTTTTTTCTAAAAGGCGTAAGGGCTGAAAATGCTGTAGATAGATATGCCAGAAGAACTACTGGTACATATTTTGTGGCATGCATTAAAAAAAAAAACAAACAACTTTTCTTGTTGACGCGTACACATGATATTTTCAGAAAGATAACACAAGATACTGACTTCATGACTGTTCTGGCATATACTAGAAACATGGCATATCAGAAAAGTGAAACATTTAAAGCAAAATGGACGCTGCCAAAATGTTACTCTATTGTCAATTGACACAGGACTTTTGATGCTAGAGAAGAAAGCAAAGCCCCTTCAACTGATATCAATTTGCTGTTCTTGTTTCGGTTGTGGACACATTACGTAAACTGGTACTGCAACAGTTTAGACTAAAAATAACCACGCTTTACTTGTTGCATTGTTTTCCTATGAATATAATTCCCCCACCAACCCCCAACCCTCTCTCTCTCTCTCTCTCTCCTCTCTCTCCTCTCTCTCTCTCTCTCTCTCCTCTCTCTCTCTCTCTCTCTCTCTCTCTCTCTCTCTCTCTCTCTCTCTCTGGGAACGGGTAGCCAATGGTCAGAACATTGTGCTGGCAATTTGACGACCCGGGTTCGATTCCGGTCGAGGAGATTTTTCTCATGGAGTTAACAGTAGTTTTGACTCCACTCTCCTCAAAAGTCCTTCGGATGAGACTTTAAACCGAGGCCCCGTGTGCGAACGCACGCACACCATCTTGCGCACACGTTAAATCCTGTTCCACTTTTCGTAAGAGTAGGCCATCGTGTGCCGTTGGAAACAGATGACATTTACAAAACTCCATACACACGGGGATTGGATGTAAAAAAGCGCAAGAATGCTTATTCCATTATCCTCAATATAAAAGAATAAATCAAAAATCAAATCAAATCAAATCTCTCTCTCATTCTCTCTCTGTCTCTCTCTGTCTCTCTCTGTCCTCTGTCTCTGTCTTCTCTCTCTCTCTCTCTCTCTCTCTCTCTCTCTCTCTCTCTCTCTCTCTCTACCTCCTCTCTCTCTCTCTCTCTCTCTCTCATCTTGTGCCAGTGGGAACAGAAGCAATTTACAAAACTGCATACACACAGGGACTGGATGTAAAAAAAAAAAAAGCACAAGAGTGCTTATTCCATTATCCTCGATACAACAGAATAAATCAAATCAAATCTCTCTGAAATATGTAAGCGTTATACATTCAAAATAATGGAAAATAGATTTCAGTTTCAATTTTGTCAAAAAAGCAAAATTTAGATGTATCAAAAGTTAACTATTTTTATTTACATTAGAGA
>CM060335.1:37485063-37490063 GCA_030674155.1 Stramonita haemastoma | reverse complement strand
AAACTTGTCAATTTCTCATTTTGTCACTTCTTGCAGTCCATCGTTTCAATTTGTAATAACTTTTCAGACAATTGTCCCAGTTCTCGATGGTTTTAATTTTCAAAGTGAATAAACTTTTCATTTCAGATTAACAACATGTCAGTAACTAAAAAAAAAAGACCTCTAGAGAAATGCGACTCATTATGTGATGCAATGTCTCATATGTGTTTTATTCATTTTTTTCTGTCCACACTGTCTGTAGGTGACTTTGCAAGGAACTGTTTGCAGTGTGAACAGTGTCTATTTTGGTTGGCGTCTAAGTAGTGTTGAGGGTAAGATTGGAGTTTGGGGTTTGTCTTGACAGAGAGTTCCAAGGCCCAGTAGGGTATAACAGGGGCATGCAGTCTTGTAGCCTGCTGCTTGCTGAATGGTCACCCTTGCAGATCCGACATCTGTTCAATCAACAGTTCAGCAGCGCACAGATATCAGATATATATATATATATATATATATATATATATATATATATATATATATATATATATATATATATATATATATATATATATATATATATATATCTTACGGTTGAGGAAAAAATAAAAACCAAGAGCTTCTGCGAGCGATACACATTAAGCACACGTAACAGAACCCATGGCAGCAGGAAAGATGACCCTAGCAAAATCTTTTAATAAAAAAAAAAGAAACTCTGCTAAGGAAAGAGATACACACCCAGAGAGTACAATCTTATTATTTACTATGCTATGTGAACTCTGTAATTCCTGTAGCGATGTGCTATATCCAAGGACAGCAGCCAGAATCCCACGGAAGAAATAAAACAGCAAAAAGCTAAAAGTAAAAATAAAGACAACCCACAACAAAACGAAGCATGCACGTGTACTTTGATAGTGTGTCTGTATTGTGTTCGTGTACATCATGTGTGAGCTGTTTTTATATCGGTTTGTATGTTTATTTTGTGTGGGTGCGTGCGTGCGTGCGTGCGTGCGTGCGTGTGTGCGTACGTGTGTTTGTGCGCGCGTGCGTGCGTGTGTGAGGCGTGGGGATGTGTGTTTCTGTGTGTGGGTGTGTGCGTGCGTGTGGAGTGGGTGTGTGTGCGTGTGTGCGTGTGTGTGTGTGTGTGCGTGCGTGCATGTGTGTGTGTCAGTATGTTTGTGTGCCTGTGTATACTTGTGTATCTTTGAGTCTGTGTATGTGTGTGGCTCGGCGTGCGCGCGCGCGCGCGTGTGTGTGTGTGTGTGTGTGTGTGTGTGCGCGTGTCTCGGCATGTGTGTGTGTGTGTGTGTGTGTGTGTGTGTGTGTGTGTGAGCAGGAAATTTTTGGCAAGCAAGCCATGGAGAACAGAGAAAAGGAATGCGTAGATATCACCAAAATGTATTTTACCGAACTGTTGGGCTACACCTTCTTGACAAAGTATTTCCAAAAACCCAATGAGACCAAGACTGAGGTAAAACTTTCACCTGCATTATGTATGTATGTATGTATGTATGTATGTATGTATGTATGTATGTATGTATGTATGTATGTATGTATGTATGTATATGTGTATTAGAGTGGACGTTTGTGATTTCCCGTCTCTGCACAGCTTCTTGTGTGGGTAGAACTCGAACTCGAACTCGAACTCGAACTCGAACTCGAAAACTTTATTCACAAAAAGGCCATTGGCCCATACATGAAGGGGGGTTGCCGAGCTGCTTAGTATTTTGGTGAGAGGAAAAAAAACAACAACAAACAAACCCACAAACAACAACAACCCAATAACAACAACAAAAATTACTGAATAAACAGTCAGATACACAAATATAACCTACGACAACAATATATCTCTTATTCTGAAAGCTTTACACAAATATAAAGTGAGGCTACGCACAACCTCAGGCTGACTTGACGCCATGAGTAAACAAAGTCGAAAAGAATTAGGCTGCCTACTATATTTTACAGGGATGTAATTCTGCCTAACATCCTCTAATACTGGACAGCATAACACAAAATGTACTTCATCCTCAGGTGCTTGCTTACATAATGGACATAGTAACCTGGGGTCATCAACATCATGTTCTCTATATCTGAACTTATGAACATTTAAATCTGAAACACCAAGTCTAAACTTAGACATAATTCTTTTCAGATGAATGTCCACATCAAGCTTTAGATAAGGTTTGACATCATGTGTACTTGTAAATTGTCTGTACAATAGATATCTTTCACTGGTTTGTATGTGATCACTCCATTGCTGCCAACGGCAGTCAATCAATCTTTGCCTGAACATGTTTATAAATTCTCTACAATTTCCAACACCTTGATTGAACCAAACAAATCCAAAACCGAGTTCACATAAACAGGTTCGTATTTGTGTAGCCCAGTTATTTTTTCCTTTGGCATCTAGATCATAAAGCATCTTATAAGATCTAAAAGGTAGTCTGTTCTCTTCCATATGCAAAATCTTAATCCAGTATCTTACACATCTTACAGCCGCATTAACAGATAGAGGGTATCTGTTAGTTTCACTATACACAAGATCATTTGGTGTACGTCTATCTAAGCCTAAAAACTGCTTTAAAGCAAAGAGGTGCACTGATTCACAATGTGTTACAGCTGCATCCAAGCCCCAAATTTCTGCACCATATAATACAATGGGTTGTATTTGCGCATCAAATATCTTAATGAGCACGTCAAAAGAGTTATTATTCAACGTTCGTAACTTTCTCAAAACCAATAACAAACTTCGTTTACCTCGACTTGCCAGATCTTTACATGCAGCTGTGAAACTAAGCTTTGTAGAAAAGCAAATACCTAAGTATTTATAGACATTAATCACAGGCATGACTTTTCCATTGTACAACCATTTTTCATGAGCAGCTAAATAGCCACCCTTTCTGAATACAACAATATTACTCTTATTCAGATTAACCTTAAGATCAAGCGCTGATGCAGCACTGTTCAAGCTATTCAACTGCTTTTGTAAGCCGACAACCGTTTCAGATAGCAGGATAACATCATCAGCAAGTAGAAGAATAAACAATTCTGTGAAATCTTGGGGGAAAGTGGCACCATGTTTACCATTATTGATGACTTCTCTAGCTAACTCATTAATAAAAACAGAAAATAATAATGGGCTACATACATCGCCCTGTTTAACACCAGTGGTACAGTATATTATGTCAGTCAGTTTTGTACCACATCTTATTCTGCTTCTGACATTCTGGTACATGGCTCTCAAACATCGTAATAATTTACCCTTCACACCATTTTTCAGGAGAATAGGCCACAACAAATTTCTATTAACAGAATCAAATGCCTTTTCAAAGTCAATAAATGCCACATACAGCTTACGGTTATGAGCAAACTGTTTCTGTACAAATGCAAGCAGAGTAAACATATGGTCTATAGTGGAGTATCCTCTCTTAAAGCCAGCTTGATGTTCACCTGTAATATTATCTTTCTTAACCCATTCTTGTAATCTATTATTAATGATGGTACTGTACAATTTACTACTTATGTCACTAAGAGAAATACCCCTGTAGTTATTAGGGTTATCAACATCACCCTTTTTGTGTAGAGTTAAGATTATAGATTCAGTCCAGTTATCAGGAAAAAGGCCATCATCAAAGATTTTGTTGAATAATTTTAGGAGAAAAAGCACAACATTTTCACCTCCATTTTTCAGCAATTCTCCAATGATTTGATCAGGACCAGCTGCTTTATCATTCTTTAGTTTTCTAAGTGCCAAATAAATTTCCTCTTTAGATATTGGACGATCAAAATCCTCCTCACTTTCATCATTGTCAACATTAGTATTCATGGAGTTGTCTGACGAGCCTTTCTCCAACAAAGATTTGAAATGTTGAAACCAACTGTCAACTGATATATTATTCTTAGGTTGACTATTTCTAAATGACGCCTTCTTAACACTTTTCCAGAACTGGACTTGAGAAGAGATTGAAGACACCATATCTGCAAGTAATGTCATATTATACTGTTTTCTTTTCCTTTCTAGCATGGATTTATATTCCCTTCTTAAGACACAATACAAGTTTTTGTCTTCGTTCTTTAGCGTTTTTCGATAAGTCTTCAAAAGTTTTCTCACCCTATATTTCATATTTTTACATTCATTATCAAACCATGTAGCAACAGTTAAACCTTTATTGACATGTACCTGTTTTTTCATACATTCAGCACTGGACTTAATGCAACCATTGAACAAATCTAGAGCTTCATTAATGTTCTCATCAATCATCTGTAAGGCACTTGAAAAATTTACACAGGTGTCCTCCTCACAAAGATTATCTTTATAGGCTGAGAGTTTGTTTTCATCCCACACAATCTTTTCCACAACAGATGGCTCTTCAGCTATTGCATATGTTTTATACAATGAATTAATATGTAGTTCAACAGGAAGGTGATCTGAATCAGAACGTTCCGCAACATACAAACGACATGAGTCAAAAATCTGAGAGAACAAATCATCTGACACTAGAAAATAATCATTAACACTGCATCCTCCATCGGAAATGTACGTGTAGCGTCCTTGCTTATCACCAGTGCACATGCCATTCAGAATTTGTAAACTAAGTGTAGTACACATATTCAATAATAATTTACCATAACTATTGAGAATAGAGTCTTCAGAATACCGATTACCACTGAGAGACATGCTTTTACTTTGGAGATCTGCAATCTCGTCATTTGCTACATGATGACAAGACAAGTTTGATGTCCTGCTGTTTAAATCTCCACACAATATTATATCAACTTCATCCAAAGTTACCATGCAATTGACTAAATATTCTTCCATCATAGCAATCCCACTATCATTGTCAAACATGTTATAAAAAGGAGAACCTTCAGGTGGGATATACACACATACAAGCAAAACATTTCTTGAGGTACACAATAATGATTTGTCACAGAGAAAAGTACAAATGTTAGGGTATGGAACTTCTAAACATTTCACAAGAGCAGCTAACTCATGCTTAATCAAGCAAACAACTCCCCCCGATCGC
>CM060335.1:37472563-37477563 GCA_030674155.1 Stramonita haemastoma | reverse complement strand
CTGATTTACATCTACATAAGTATGCCCTTCACTTGCGGAATCAATCGAGGGGGAAAGAGAGAGAGAGAGAGATAGAGAGAGAGAGAGAGAGAGAGAGAGAGAGAGAGAGAGAGAGAGAGAGAGAGAGAGAGAGAGAGAGAGAGAGAGAGAGAGAGAGAGAGAGAGATTATTGTTGGTTGCTGTGTCTGTGGTTGCAGTGGGAAATAAATGACGGTCAGTATTTCGACAACATGCGTTCAGCCAATAAACACTATACCATGCGAGCATATAGAAAGTTCCGGGAATACCAGGACAGACGAAAGTAAGTAGTAGTTTATTAGATGGATGTTTCACTTGCACTCTTGGGTGGGTGTCCTGTCCATATTATTTGATGGCTATGTCGATAAGATCATTTGTTGATATCATTTGTTGTTGCTTTTTCCCGTCATATCCTTAATTTCGATGGCTATCCCACTGATATGATTGGATGGCTATTTAAATAATACATTTCGATGGCTATTTCACTGATTATATTACTGTGATGGCTATTTCACTGATATCATTTCACGGGTATTTTACTAATATTCCATGGTTATGTTCACTGATATCATTTTATTTATTTATTCTTTGTTTCCTTATTCTTTTATTTCTAGAAAAAAAGAATCAGCACTCATGTGGGGTTGGTTGTTTTTTTATTTACATCAAGTACCTGTATGTGTGCAGTTTCTGTAGATTTTGCCATCATGGCTATTTCACTGACAAAGTTTATTGACAGACCAATTTGCAACAACCTGAAGGTGGTAAACACATTTGGTCCACACAAACCATCTAGACGCTGGACATGGCACAGCCCAGGAGGAAATCACCACAATCAAATTGACTACAACATGATCAAGCAACGTTTTCAATCAAGTGTCAGTATTGCAAAGGCCAGGAGCTTTCCAGGAGTGGACTTAGGAAGTGACCACGAGCTTGTGATGATGACGTTTAAACTCCGCCTCCGGAGTATTAAGAAGCAAGGTAATTTAAGATTAAAGTTTAATCTTGACAGATCAAAGAACCCAATCGTAGCAGAAAACTTCAAAGCTATGATAGGGGGAATTTTTGCCCCACTGCTCGTTTTTGACAACCACGACAGCAAAGAAGAACCATTGGTTAACAGCTTTAACACTGCAGTGGCTGAAACAGCTAGCAACATCCTCGGCAAACACCGGCTAACCAAAACACCCTGGGTCACAGGAGACATACTGAAACTTGCGGCAAACGCAGAGAACTGAAGGAAAGGGAAAGAAAAAAGTTGAAAGTCCGAAACTATACAGAAAAATCAATTAACAAGTTTAAAAGGCATGAGAAAAGCAAAGGAGAAATGGATTGAAGAACCATGCAAATTTATAAACGAAAACCTGAAGAAAAATAACAGCAAGAAAATCTACCAGCTTGCGGAAGATCTGACAAGCTCAAAACAAGGGAAAACCACTACCATCCAAGACAAAGCAGGGAAATGTCTCACTGAAGAAAACATACTGAAAAGAGGTGGACTGAATACTGCTCTGAACTGTTCACTCACACAACAACAGGAGACCCCAAGGTGCTAGATGTCCCTCCACCCTACAACACCAGAAGCTACCCCGTCCTACGGGAAGAAGTTGAAAGAGCAACAAAATTATTAAAAAAGAGGGAAGTCAGCAGGAGTGGACAATATTCCATCAGAACTGGTCCAGGCAGGAGAAGAGACCATGATATAGAGGTGTACTTACCATCTGCAATAAGATTTGACGGACAGGGGAGAGCCATTACTTAAGACACAGACCCCGATTATCACTCTCCCGAAGAAAGGCAACTTACAACGATGCCAAGACTACCGTACCATCATCCTGATCAGCCATCCAAGCAAACTCAAGATAAGAATTCTGAACAGACTAAAGCCTCAAGCTGAGGAGATCATCAAAGAAGAGCAAGCAGGGTTCAGAGCAGGACAGAGCATAACAGAACACATGTTCAATCTTAGAATACACTGTGAGAAATACTTGCAACACCAACAAGATCTTTACCAACATCTTTTTGGACATTAAGAAGAAGTTTCACAGAGTCTGGCATGCAGCTCTGTGGGCAACCATGATCTCTCTCTCTCTCTCTCTCTCTCCTCTCTCCTCTCTCTCTCTCTCTCTCTCTCTCTCTCTCTCTCTCTCTCTCTCTCTCTCTCTCTCTCTCTCTCTCTATATATATATATATATATATATATACATATATTCAGATTTTTCCTCGCGTGTTTTGTGTAACAAAATAGAACGCGCCAGTGGCCCAGCCAGTCTAAACACTTTGCTGCATTAACCAATCTGACTATGGATCTCACTCTTTGTACCATGACGTGGAATCCATACCATGGGGATCATTTGAGCTACAGCCATAATTATTCTTTTTTCGTTATTGTTCTAATATATGTTTTGTCATCAGTCCCCTTCCCACTGTCCCCTTGTGAATGGGTTTAAAATTAAAGCTCAAATCACACAAAAAAACCTATGATCATTGTCATCGTCATTCTCTCTCTCTGTCTGTCTGTCTCTCTCTCCTCTCTCTCTCTCCTCTCTCTCTCCTCTCTCTCTCTCTCTCTCTCTCTCTCTCTCTCTCTCTCTCTCTCTCTCTCTCTCTCTCTCTTCTCTCTCTCTCTCTCTCTCTCTCTCTCTCTCTCTCTGTCTCTCTTCTCTCTCTCTCTCTCTCTCTCTCTCTCTCTCTCTCTCTCTCTCTCTCTCTCCTCTCTCTCTCTCTCTTCTCTCTCCTCTCTCTCTCTCTCTCTCTCTCTCTCCTCTCTCTCTCTCTCTCTCTCCTCTCTCTCTCTGTCTCTGTCTCTCTCTCTCTCTCATTTACAGACTCAATTTTTTTATGTAAATACATTCTGCTCACTTTGAGTGAAAAACAGTTTGTAAAAAGAAAAAAATAGAAAAACAACGTGTCTGTCTCTAGGTATTCTTCCTATCCAATGGAAACAAATGCTTTTTACATGCCGAGTAAAAACGCGATAGGTGAGTATATTCGTTTTATACCATATCGTAGCATGTTGTGTATAGTCCTAGCTACCCACCACAAAAGCCACACCAAGGGTGTTACCTCATTTAGTTTCAGTGTCTCCAGTAGGTTTCACCTTCAGGTCAAAAACCAACCCCTTTTGCTCCTCCCAATACCTTCAAATATCTAGCACCGCCCATCTGAAAGAAAAACAAAAACAGCCCCCCCCCAAAAAAAAAACAACAACAACAACAAAAAAACAACAACATTAAGCAACACGATATCAAAATCACTTCAGTCCTTAACTTGCGCTCGAACTGTTGGTATGTATATGTACGCACGCTTACATTTAAGTGCATGCATGCACAGGCACGCGTACATACCCACGCTCGCTCGCGCGCGCGCGCGTGCACACACACACACACACACACATACATACACACACGCACTCACACACACACACACACACACACACACACACACACACACACACACACACACACACACACACACACACACACACACACACACACACGATTCTAGCCTTTAGCCCTTTTCCAACAGTTATGATTGGTTTGTTCTGGTAGTCAGAGTTTTCAAATGTGATGCGCCACCACATAAAGAGTTGCCCTGCATCAGAGGTCAGTTTTTAGTTATTGACATGCTATCAAACGGCAATAAAATGGCTATACAATACCAAAAAAAACCCCAGATTGAAATCGGACAATTCTCTGAACAGTTATTACAATTTGAAATGGTAGACAGCAGGAAATGACAAAAAGGGTGACATTAAAACGTTTAGCATCATAATAAGTTGTCAGAATGAGGGCTTGGGTGTTTTTTTAAAACACGTTTTAAAGGCAAAAGAAGGCACACTTATGATTTGATATTTCATTATGAGGTAGAATAATGGTTATACTTTTATAATCAATAAAAATGTCAAAATTGCCAACTTGACCCCGCCTGCCTTTAATAGCTCCCAGCGGAAAGTGGGTTAGGTGCTAAGCCACTCATTTCGTGGTGGAGTGTCACAAATATCTTGTACCTTTTACACCTTTCTCTTATTTAGCACAGTATATAAACTGTGTAAGGTTTTGCATAAACTATGTGTCACAGTTGGTTAGCATATCACAAACTAAATCTTCCTTGGGGACGGGATAGCTCAGTGGTCAGAGCGCTTGCTTCCCGCATACCAAAGTTAAGCAGCGTGGAGCCGGGTTGCCAATTGGATGCGTGACCGTTTGCGCGCCTTGGCTACAGTACAGTTCTCCCAGTTCACCCAGCTATAAATGGGTACCTGCCCTCTATAGGGTCAGGGAAGGTAAAGCAGCGAGGGAGAGGAGATGGGCGCTGCTATCAATATGCTGGCCCCGAGAGAAGCTGAGATCTCTGACGCCTCGCTCCCCTACGGCCACACCGGCTATGGGACACACACCTTTACCTTTATATCTTCATTTAGTTGATTATCCCCGAACTATTCATGCCTTATTTTTTTGTAATATGTGCATGTACAAATCAAATTGATTACATTTTCTATTATTTTCATTTTGACAAAAACTGTGCAGGAAGAGATTTATTTATTTATTTATTCTTTTAGAGAGAGAGAGAGAGAGAGAGAGAGGAGAGAGAAGAGAGAAGAGAGAGAGAGAGAGAGAGAGAGAGAGAGAGAGAGATGCTTATTTCTTTTCTTTTTTTTTCTTTTATATCAAGGATAATGGAATAAGTACTCGTGTGCTTTTTTTCATCCAGTCCCCGTGTGTATGCCTTTTAAAGATCTTGTCATCTGTTCCAATCGGCACACAGATGCCTACTCTTACAAAAAGCGGAACAGGATTTAACGTGTGCGCAAGATGTTCTGAGACAGAGAGAGAGAGAGAGAGCGAGAGAGAGGAGAGAGAGAGAGAGAGAGAGAGAGAAGAGAGAGAGAGAGAGAGAGAGAGAGAGAGAGAGAGAGAGAGAGAGAGACTGTAGCTTAGTGAAAGATGTGTTGGTGTATTATATTTTCCAGGACTGTGTGC
>CM060335.1:37437563-37457563 GCA_030674155.1 Stramonita haemastoma | reverse complement strand
AAAAGTTTTGTTTGGTACGGGTGCAATGATAGCACTTATGATGTGTTTCACCTAAAAATACTGTTAAGCAAAGTTTTATATCTACACGTATATGTCGGATTGATAAAACAAAATCTGAGGTTGGCATTCGTCTAATTGAACTAACACGTGCAGTTTACTTAATTTTAGAAGAAAAAAAAGGCTTCAGCACAAAAACCTCCTAGAGACATGAGCACTACTTTAAAATGACAATAACAGTACATAATAGTTTATGTGGCTTTTTTATACACACTTGCCTTGACAACATAAGTGATGACAAGTTATTTGCAGCTGTTTAGCAGTTAGCCTTTGTAAGTAAGTGTCGCATGGAAATGCTGACTTGTTATCTTGATGGAAAAGCCAATTTGTTTCAAATGCATATATGTGTGCCAATCAGAAAAACAAAGCAACTAAACAATATATATATATATATATATATATTATATATATATATATATATTATATATATATATATATATATATATATATATATACCTTTTCTTTTGCAGAATCATCGGATCACTACAGAACTTTGATGAGTTTTCCAAAGCCTTCGAGTGCCAACCTAAAACTCCCATGAACCCAGACCCGGACAATAGGTGTGAGATTTGGTAACTGACCTCCTGCCCGCGCCCAACTGTGCTATGGATGGTCAGATGTCCAGGCAGTAACTCCTCCTTCCATTGCTCTCACGTTGACCTGCTATCATCACCTGATCATTTGTCCATCTGCCTGCCCTAGAAATAAAGCTAATGTCAAGAATGGTGTGGGCCATTTTAAGAAACCAAATAAAATGCTGGTACCTGCACTTGTTTTTCCTCCACAATTTTTTCCTCAATAAAACCAAACAATGTTCTCAAAAAAGAAATGCAACATTCAAGTTAAAAAAAATAATGTCTTTACCATTTTGTATATGCATTAATTTGTTGTTTTGAAGATGCTCCTTAGCTTTTGATTTCAGCAGGTGAACTTTTTTTTTCTTCTGATTTTATCATTTTAACTATGAGAGGGAACTTTTTTGCTTTACTCTTGTGATGTGGTGTGGTTTCTCTTTTTTCATTTATAATATTTATCGAGAACTATTAGCAGTAAATGTTATTCTTTGTTATTATGAGAAGGACCTTTTTCTTCTACTTTACTCTTCTGGTTTGGTGTGGTTTTTCTATTTTTATTTTCAATACTTATCCAGAACTATTAGCAGTAAATGTTATCTTTTTAACTATGAGAAGTAACTTTTTTTTGCTTTATTCTTCTGGTTTGGTGGGGATTCTCTATCTTTATTTTTCTCTGTGAAACTTGTGATTTAATCATACAAGGAAAGGGTCGATAAGTGTTGCACGTTGTTGTCTCACGTTGGTTGAGGGGCAGATTTCCTCTTTCTGTTGATTCATATTCGCAGTAGATCTGAATGTCACAGTCAGCATATGACTATCATTGAGAAGACAAACGGGGGTTGCGAAATAAAAAAAAAAAAAAAAAAAATGTTGGTGTGTGTGTTTGGTTACAGAACTTTGTGTGTACGAGTGCTGTGTGTATGTGTGTGTGTGTGTGTGTGTGGGGGGGGGGGGGTAAGCATTATGCGCGCACACGTGTGTGTATGTTGTGTGTGTGTGTGGTGGGGGTAAGCATTATGCGCGCACACGTGTGTGTGTGTGTGTGTGTGTGTGTGTGTGTGTGTGTGTGTGTGTGAGAGAGAGAGAGAGAGAGAGAGAGAGAGAGAGAGAGAGAGAGAGAGTAGAGAGGAGAGAGAGAGAGAGAGAGAGAGAGAGAGAGAGAGAGACTTATTTCGTGAACAACACAATAAACACTCATGAACTTTATATTTACAGCCTGTTCCCGTGTGCATGCAGTTTCGGTACCGTTTTCATTTGTTCTCACTGACACAAATTATAAACCCACTCTCTTGAAAGGCAAACAAATTTTAACATTGGCGTAAGGTAGAAGAATGGGCCTCTTGATGGTGGCTTGAACCCAGGCTGTCAGATCGCAAGCACAATGCAGAGTGCTTTAACCACCAGGCTATCTTCGCCTCACATGTGTGTGTGTGTTTGTGTGTGTTTGTGTGTGAGAGAGAGAAGAGAGAGAGAAGAGAGAGAGAGAGAGAGAGAGAGAGAGAGAGAGAGAGAGAGAGAGAGAGAGAGAGAGGAGAGAGAGAGAGAGACAATGACAACTTTTAATGAATTTAAGCCTCTGCCCATTATCATGGGATACATACATGTGTATAAACACAAGGATACCCATATCAAGAAAAGGCGAAAATAGTGAACAGTGAAAAGAACACATAAGCGTAAGTGATTGACATCAAGATTTGGCAAATTCTAGGTAGGCATGAAACTGAGTTTGCATCTCTTAGTTTATAAGCTTTGTGCACAAACCTTGCTAGTTGTCTGATCACTGAAACGTTCTGGATGGCCATAAGGCTAAAATATTTTACATCCTGGAAGTGAGAAGAAATCTGTTTCAGGATGTTAGGTCTTAATGCAGCATACATATTATTCTGAAAACACATCCTAGTGTTTAGTTGTTGTTTTTTCTGATCCTGTACAAAATGGACAGTCATTGTTTGTAACATCTGCACACATGCAACGACTCTTATGAACTCTGAGGTTACTGATTCCAAAACTGTACTTGGATAAAGATGTCCCTAAAACACTTTTCTATACCCTTTCGACAGAAGTTTTTCAGGGTAAGGGAAGATTTGAAGCACGTATATAACTTCGGCCTGTTACTGGTACTGATACTTGTCAACACCTCTTGCTTATATAGGTCTAGAAGCTTTTGTTTGAATAATAGCAAGAAATGCTCCTCGTCTACTCCTTGACCCAAACAAACATACCCAAATCCCAAGCTTTGTAACATACCCTTCAGTTTAGAAACCGAGTTAACTATACCAGCCTCATCTAAGGCTGTCATCATCCAGTAGGCTTGCTTTGGTTATTGCGCATTGTCCATCTGAAGTAACCAAAACCAATACTTCACTGCACGCATCCGACAGTTGATCTGCAGGGGATACCTCCCAAGGTCTCCATATACCATTTCATTTGGAGTACGGCTGGAAACATTTAAAAGTATCTTGCAGGCAAATGAATGTACTGTCTTGTCTGGATAATTATCACACATAATGCCCCATA
The DNA here is from genome assembly GCA_030674155.1 of Stramonita haemastoma. Classification (NCBI taxonomy): domain Eukaryota; kingdom Metazoa; phylum Mollusca; class Gastropoda; order Neogastropoda; family Muricidae; genus Stramonita; species Stramonita haemastoma. The sequence goes on along the minus strand of CM060335.1, from coordinate 37,454,414 downwards.
CTTCAGAAGAATACAAAAGTATGGCTCTGAGTTTTGCGTCGAACATTTTGAAGAATGTTTGGCTTGACATGCTGTTATATTGGTTATACACTCTGATTACATCAAATACTAATCTTTTCCCCTTTTTGTATGTTTTGTCACTGTCGTTTGGGCTCATTGTAGTTGTAAAGGCGAAGCCAAGGTACACGTATTTTGTTAACAACTTCTATAGGAGCACCATCCATAAACCATTTTTCATTCTTGCTCAGATACTCCCATTTTCTAAAAATCATACCTTTTGTTTTGTCTCTGTAAAGCTCTAGTCCCAGATCAGTGCACATTCTAAGAACGCAGTCAATTTAGGTTTGCAGACCATTAGATTGTAGGACAACAGCACGAGGTTGTCAGTAAAAAGCAGAATGAATAAATCAGCCAAGCCTGGTAGAAGTTGCACTCCATGTCTTCCCTGATCCTCTAGATATGTTACAGTTTATTTATTACCACAGAAAACAAAATGGGGTTTAGAACACAACCCTGATGTAAGCCTTTGGGGCAGTTAAACAAGTTTGTACAGTTATTATTTACTTTGACACATGACATCACTTCCCTGTAAATGCTTTTATGGCATTTAAAAATACAGAGGATGTGACTGCTTTGCATAAAGCCTTTAGCATTACAATTCTTGAACAGAGTCAAAAGCCTTGATCGATTAACATATACAACATAAATTTTACCTCTCTGCCTAGAAAGCTTTACTGGATAGTTGAATATAAATTAAATATGTGACGCTCCACCACATAATGAGACGGAGTGCACATGAGATCCATTTTAGTTATTGACATGTTATTAATGTGCAATAAAGTGGCTGTCAAATACAAAAAAACAGAGTGAAAATCGGACAATTCTGTGCAACATTATTACAAATTGAAATGATAGACGGCAGGTTGTGACAAATGAGAAACGGGCAAGTTTATTCTAGTAACAGGTTGTCAGAATGAGTGCTTTGGTATTTTCAAAACACATTTAAAAGCAAAAGGAATAAAAATTATGCCTTGATTTTTCATTTTAAGATAAATAAACAGATCTAGTTTAATAATCAATCAAATCTCAAAATTGACAACTTGACCCCCACCTGCCTTTAAAGGCTCCTAGCGCAAAATTAGGTAATGTGCTAAGCGACTCATTTCGTGGTGAGCGCCACATATATTTGACATGCTACCACAAAAGATACATTAAGTCACAGGGAGTTTTCACCTGCGGGCAAGAAAAGGCGGCTACACCTTTTATTCTCTCTTTTTTTATCGACTTCAATGTGTTTGCAGCTTCGAAGCTTCGGTTTCTTCAAACATCGAAAAAATCATATTCCAAAGTACCAAAACCCAATTTAGCTTATAAAGCTTAAAGTCCCTGGTTCTGAGGTCTTCTGTTTTCGACACAAATACATAGTTCAAGAAACTGTAAACCCAAATTTCTCAAAATGGCCGCCTCACCACTTTCTGAATTCAAACTACTGTAACTTTGCTTTTAGTCAAGCTACAGCCAAAACAAAAATCCCCAAGTACATCATTGTAAAGCAAATAATTCACCTTTTTCACTGTGTTCAAATCTTAAAAATAATGAAAAGGCACTTAATGTACCTTTTGTGAAAGTGAATCACATAATAATTATGGTCTGCTGTGCACTATCCTCATCTGAAACCAGCTTGGTTTTCCAGAATATTGTTATCATTTTCCAGACAGTTATAGAGTCGTTTATTTAAAAAAGCAGTATAGTATCTACCTATAATACTAAGCAATAATACTCCTCCATAATTATCAATTAGATCCGTTGGCCCCTTTTTGTGCATTAGTACAATAGCTGTGGACCAAATAGTAGGATACTTTCTAGTTGAAAAAAAGAAATATTGAAAAAATCGTAATAAAGTTAATTAGTAGAATGTCTGCTGACTTTGGCATTTCTGCAAGAAATATTGTCCAAGCAATAAGCTTTTCCTGTTTTAAGTCTTTTTATTGATGTTATGACTTCTCCCTGGGAGATGGAATTATCAAGCTCCTCAACAAAAGGGAGGGAGTCATTTGGAGAGGCTTATTATAATCAGCATTGAAAACAGTCTTGAAATGATTAAACCAGTTTTTCTGAGTGATCTCATTGCACGCCTGTTTCTTTTCGTCAAGTCCTTGTTTTATTTTAATTTCCTCCCAAAAGTCTTTTGGGGTCTTTTATATTGTTAGCTAGATAATGTGTTGTACAAGACTTAAAATGTTTGTTTCTTTCCTCTCAGAACTTTACAATACTCAAGTCCTAGCCTGAACAGCACTCTGACGATCTGTTGCCAGTTGTGTTCTTTTGAATCTTTGCATTTTTGCCCTTGCTTCCTTCCTCAAATTAAAGCACTCCTTATCAAACCAAAGAGCTTGCTTCTACAACTCTTTGTCCTAACCATCTTAATACTTGACTTACTTGCAATTTGTAGACGTGAATTCAGTTCTTCTAGTGCTTTGTCTATGTCTGACTTTATAAGTGTTCTTACCTTACCGTTAAAGCCCGTTCTGCTTTTCAAAAGAGTAGGCCTTTGTGTGCCGGTGGGAACAGATGACAACATTTACAAAACTGCATACACACTAGGACTGGATATAATTAACACAACAGTGCTTATTTGGTTACCTTGAAAAGAAAATATATTAAAAAGGTAAACCACAGAAATCACTCCTGAAATATTACATAATCCTTTGATATCACTTGATGCCAACTTTAATAAAGCCTGCTGTCCTTGACATCGTTTGGTAGAGAAAAATTGAAATAATCCACCGTTTCACATCCCACCCATACCATAACATGAAGTTAGAAAACTTATAATGCAACTATTTTTTTAAAACGGTATCAGACCCTGACATTTTTGTCAGACTTGCTCTTCTATAGCATTATTGACTGCCTTACCTACATTTACTACCTATTCATTGACACCAAAAACTTTTGATTTCGGCTTTATAAGGGCATAAATAGCGTCACTTCCATTGATTTAAAAAAATCTATCGGGTCCAGACATTTCTAAACCCGTATCATTAATGTGTATTGAATCGATCCCCTTGATAAATATGATGCACAAACACATCTATCTTACTTCATGACAAACACCTTTCTATATATTTCAATTTGGTGTTTTTCTGAGTCATTTTTGTCATACAGCCTTATTTATTTTTTTAAAAAATCGTTTATATCAAGAATGATGGGATAAGCACTCGTTTGAATTTTTACATCAAGTCCCCGTTTGTATGCAGTTTTGTAAATGTCATCTGTTTCCACCAGTACACGATGGCCTACTCTTACGAAAAGCAGAACAGGATTTAACGTGTGTGCAAAATGTTCTGCGTGCGTTCACACATGGGGCCTTGGTTTATAGTCTCATCTGAAGGACTTTTGGGGAGAGTGGAGTCAGCACCGATGTTAACTCCAGGAGAAAAATCTCCTCGAACGGGAATCGAACCTAGGTTGTCAAATTGCCAACACAATGTTCTGACCACTAGGCTATCCCGAGAACGAGAGACTCCTGGCTATCAGCATTGAATCAATCCAAACATGTTGGCTCTTTATTTCTTGATTTAAAAAACAACAACAACGCTTTAACTTTATTGTTTAATCTGTTATACAGTACAATAAAAAGATAATAAAAGATAATAAATTAAAAGAAAAAAGGACATTGAAGAAGTAAATAGAAATCAAATGAAAAGCCCATGCTGAAATTTAAAGTATAGACATTGTATGCACATGTCCACAGACACGCAGAAACATACAGACACATTCTGTCTCATACAGTTACACACACAGTAAACACTAGCAAAACAAGGCAAGGCAGAGCAAGACAAAGTTTATTTCAAATTCCCATCAGAGGTATACAAAAATGTATAATACTGCATGCAACTAACTCAAAGCACTAAACACCAATCACTGAAGTTGTCAGGAAAGCAAAAGGGTTAATTTATCGAAAGGCAACTAACATTTCAGCAAAATGAATAGGAGACCTATAAGTGGGTGTTAAAGAAGGGTGTTTTTTTTTTAATAACCAATTATGGTGCTGTGCAAAGTCAAATTCTTTTGGATATCACTTTCTCCTGAGAAAACGAAGTAAATGAGTAAACATACGCTTTTTCCTGCAATTAAAAACATATTTAATTTCAACACATTTGGAGTTTTCCAATAAGTATTTGCTGTGTATCTTCTCCAGCACAGATGACATCTACATATGTATTATCAAACTCATTTCACAAAGACTACAGTTTGGACAATTTTTCTCTTCACGGAAAATGTTCAATATTCTTCATGTTTTAATTGCAAGTTTATGGCTCAACAACCTAAAGTTTGAAAGTGCATGGCCTATGGGGCCAGCAATATTCCAAATGCACATTTATTAATAAACAGACAAATCATGATACTTAACAAAATACTAATTAAACAACTAAACAAAGCAAGAGAATAAGGCAACCCTAACAAATTGACAAGAAAAGAACAACAACAGAGATGTTAACAGAGCAAAGAAAGGCCAATAGTACCAAACTAACAAGATAGGAACAATAACAGAGATATTAACAAAACAGAAAAAGGGGCAATAATGGCAAACTAATAAGATAAGAACACTAGCAGAGATATTAACAAAGCAGAAAAAAGAATAGAGCAATCTGAGTTGAGAAGACAGGTACACAGAGATGAAGAAGACAGAGATGTTAAGTAGGTAAAAAAAAAAGAGCAATTGTAGCAGACGACAGAAACAGTGACAGAGATGCAAACAAGGTCATGAAAAAGGGCAACTGTTGCAAACAGAGGACAGGAATGATGTTAAGAAGGTGATAAAAAAGCAGAGTTATAGCAAACAGAGGATAGGAACACTGACAGAGATGTTAAGAAGGTGATGAAAAATAGGACAATTGTAGCAAACAGGGAACAGAAACACTGCCAGAGATTTTAAGAAGTTGATATAAAATGGCAACTGTAGAGAGGACAGGAACACAGACAGAGATGTTAAGAAGGGGATGAAAAAAGGTATTTGTATCAAACTGACAAGACAGGAACACAGGCAGAGATGTTCAGGAGGTGATGAAAAAAGGGCAACTGTAGCAGACTGAAAAGACAGGAACACTGACAGAGATGTTAATGCAGCAACTGGGCGGTGAAGCAAACAGAGCGATGGGAAAGTAACAGTAACATTATGGCAGAAATGCTAACACAGTAACATAATGGCAGAAATGCTAACACAGTAACATTATGGCAGAAATGCTAACACTTTAACGAGTACGGCAGAAATGCTAACACAGTAACAATGGCGAAGTAAAATGCAACATGGCAATGTAACAGTTAAGGCAGAAATGCTAACACTAACATATGGCAGAAATGCTAACACAGTAACATGGCAGAAATGCTAACACGTAACATATGGCAGAAATGCTAACACAGTAACATGGCAGAAATGCTAACACAGTAAAATATAGCAGAAAAGCTAACACAGTAACAATTTAACAGAAACGCAAAAACAGTAACAATATAGCAAACATGCTAAAACAGTAATATAGCAGTGATGCTAACACTTTACCATGGTAAAAAATGCTAACACTGTAATATGTTTTAAATGTTAATACTGTAATATACATATATATATATATATATATATATATATATATAATATATATATATATATATATATTATATATAAATCATATATACAGAGACAGAGAGAGAGATGAGGAGAGAGAAAGAGAGAGAGAGGGGAGAGGAGAGAGAGAGAAGAGAGAGAGAGAGAGAGAGAGAGAGAGAGAGAGAGAGAGAGAGAGAGAGAGAGAGAGAGAGAGAGAGAGAGAGAGAGAGAGAGAGAGAGAGAGAGAGAGAGAGAGGAGAGAGAGAGAGCGCGCTCTGACCACTAAGCTATCCATTTTCCTAGGGAGATGTCGGACAAAAACGTCAGATGTGATACTGAAAACGGTTCAAGGAGAAGAAGAATAAGAAATATGATTTGGAGCTCCATCAGGTTTTCATACTACATGATTCTACACTAAAGAGAAAACCCCAAAGCATTCAACTTAATGGATGGGACAAGCATAGTTCCTGAGCGAATCTACACAGAGAGAATCTGCATGGACGAAAAAAGAAGATTTACTGTAGACCATACTGTTGGGAATATCATGCACAGAGAAACCAGAATATCATCATTCTACGCAGAGAAACCACAATGTTATCCTTCTACACAGAGAAAACAGAATGTTATCATTCTACACAGAGAAACCAGAATAGTATCATTCTCAACAGATAAACCAGACTGTTATCATTCTACACAGAGAAATCGAAGAAACCAAACTGTTATCATTCTACACAGAGAAACCAGAATGCTTTAATTCTGCACAGAGAAACCAGAATATCATCATTCTGCATGGTGAAACAAAAATGTTACCATTCTACGAAGAAAACATAATATTATTCAACACAGAGAAAAAAGGGTGTTACTATTCAGCACAGAGAAACAAGAATGCTATTATTCTATTCAGAAAAAAACAGAATGTTATCATTTTATAAATAGAAACAAGAATATCATCATTCTACACAGACAAACCAGAATGTTATCATTCTACACAGAGAAAACAGAATGTTATCCTTCTATTCAGAGAAACCAGAATGTTATCACTCTATTCAGAGAAACCAATATGTTATCATCCTACACAAATAAACCAGAATGCTATCCTTCTATTCAGAGAAACCAGAATGTTATCTTTCTACTCAAAGAAGCCAGATTGTTATCATTCTACACAGAGAAATCAGAATGCTATCATTCTGCACAGAGAAACAATAATGTTATCCTTATATTCAGAGAAACTAGAAAAACTAGAATGCTATTCTATTCAGAGAAACCAGAATGTTATCATTCTACACAGGGAAACCAGAATGTCACTTTACACAGACAAATTGGAATGTTATCATTCTACACAGAGAAACCAGAATGTTATAATTCTTTTTATAGAAACCAGAATGATATCGTTCTACACAAGAGAATCCAAAATACTATCATTCTGAAAACAAACAAACATGTAAAGTAAAACCTTTAAAAGATTAACAGAAAATATCAATTAAATCAGCATAAAAAGTGTGTGTGTGTGTGTGTGTGTGTGTGTGTGTGTGTGTGTGGTGTGTGTGTGTGTGTGTGTGTGTGTGTGTGTGTGTGTGTGTGCGTCCGTACGTGCTTGCGTGCGTGCGTGCGTGTGTGTGTGTGTGTGTGTATGCGTGCGTGCGTGCATGTCACAGAGAGAGAGAGAGAGAGAGAGAGAGAGAGAGAGAGAGAGAGAGAGAGAGAGAGAGAGAGAGAGAGAGAGAGAGAGAGAGAGAAGAGAGAGAAGCAGATAATTTATTCATATAGGCCTTAGCCCTTTACGAAGGGAATGTGAACAATACAAGACATGGCATGATAAATACAGTAAAAAATCATTTGATCATTAAGCACACACTTCCTTATGAATAGATTATTTCTCTAAGTTTGAAAGCCTTGTACACAAATAGAGAAAAGTTGTGTAAAACTTCAGGATGTGTACAAGACATTGATAAAATTAATTTAAACAAACAAGATTCCTTATAATACTTTGGTTGAATAAATTTTGCTCTAAGGTTATGTAATTGTTGGCAACAAAGAACAAAGTGGACTGCATATTCCTGTGACACATTGCATAATGGACATAACAAATCATGGTCATTATGGGTTCTATATCTTAAACGATGTACATTCAGATCAGATATACCAAGTCTAAATTTTGCTGTGATATGTTTCAATAGTCGATTCATATCAAGTTCTAAATAGCATTTTAAATCATGACCATAACAATATGTTCTAAAAAGTCAAACCTTTGGCTAGTGTAAATATGATAGTTCCAGTTCTGCCACCTGTAATCAATCAATCGCTGACGAAAGACTTTAATGAACACATGAACATCACCCATCACCCACACCTTGATACAACCACACATCACCAAACCCATTTTCATTTATACAGATACCCACACTTGATATCCAATTTTTCTTACCTATTGCATCTAAATTAGACAACATGTTTATGCCTTATATGGTAATCTCAGATCTTTCATTTGTAGCAACTTAATCCAATAACAAATACAGTTAACTGCAGAATTTATGTACAAAAGATATCTATCAATTTCACCATAAATGATGTCATTGGGTGTACGTCTATCAACTCCTAAGTACTTCTTTATTGCGAACAATTGAACAGATTCACAAAGAACTGCTGCTTTGTTCAACCCCCATAATTCTGAACCATACTGAAGAACTGATTGAACCTGTGAGTCAAATAGCTTCATTAACAGCCCTAAAGAATTATTATTAAGTGTGTACAGTCTTTGCATAATATATACCAACGCATTCTTTGCCCTACTAGAAAGGTCCTTACAAGCAGCAGTGAAACTCAGACTTGTAGAAAACAATATCCCTAAGTACATACAAACATTAACCACAGGTGGCAGATTACCATCGGAAGTCCATATTTCTTGCATACCCTAACAGCCACCCTTAGGAAACACAATGATGTTACTTTTCTTCATATTCAAGTTGATTGAAGTGAAAAAGCAGTACGATACAAATTATTTAACGGATTTTAAGCCCCAAAATAGTCTCTGATAACAGCACTACGTCGATCATCAGCTAGCAACATAATGAACAACTAAAACGCACCTTGTAATAAAACTGCACCTTGTTTCCATTATCAATTACTTATAATGCTAGTTCATTTATGAAAAGTGAAAATAAAATAGGGCTGCACACATCTCCGTGTTTGACTCTGGCCGTGCATCTAATGAAATCTGTCAATTTAGAATCACATCTTGTTTTACATTTTATGTCTTCATACTTTCTTTTTATACATGTGTGGAGCTTACGTCTAGTACTTTTTTTTTTTTTTTTTTAACAAAATGGGCCAAAGTAAATTTCTGTTAATGGAGTCAAAGGCTTTTTCGAAATCGATAAACGCTACATATAACTTACGGTTGATGAAAACTGTTTCTGTATCAATGCTAATAACGTAAACATATGATCTCAAGTAGAATACCCCCTTTTAAATCCTGCTTAACACTCTCCAGTAATGTTATTTTCTTATATCCATTCCTGTAGTCATCTGTCAATAACGGAACTTAAAATTTTGCTACTAAGTGAAATACCCCTATAATTATTAGGATCATTAACATTTCCTTTCTTATGTTATGGTAATACAATAGACTCTGTCCAATTTGCAGGAAACTGATCAGTCTCAAACAGTGTATTAAACAATTTTAGAAAGAAATCCACTATCCTCACCTCACCTCACCTCACCATATATTCGTTTAAAGTCATGGCACCTTCCAGTTTACCTTGAATGTTTTCCTGACTCAGCATACTGTTGTATGTAGCAGCGGTCATCACACCAGACAAATTTTTCAATCACCATACATGTATCATCTGTTTTCATCAACACTTTTTTTTTGATTTAACTCTTTTTTGTTTTTCTTTTTTTTTACAATGACAATTGTTTACTTATGATAAGCATCAACGCTCATTCACAAGGGGACAGTGGGATGGGGACTGGGCACAAAACAGAATCAATGAAAATCATAACTAACGACAGACCAAACAGTCTTCATGGCATGGATTCCACATCATTTTTCTAAATGGATATACTGTCAATCATTGGGTAAGTATTTTTTATGTTGTTAAGTCTCTCTAGAAGTCTACATACATTAATTAACAAACATCTTTGTCAACGTTTCCTTTGAACACAGCAGTAGTACTAGTAGTGCTTTGTCTAAAGTCGCACATCATAGAGTGGACATCTTCAGCTGTCCCTGTCAATTGATCTTTAGAATCTTTCCAGTATATCTGCTATTGTAATAGTCTCTTGCATTTCGCAGTGTTTATTTCCATCTTCCCCATATTCAGCACACTCTGCTCCTGTCACATTCTCTGCACACTTTTCCTCACTATCATTCTCTGCACATTCTTCCCCACTCTCACACTCTGCACACTCTTCCTCTCTGTTATTTTCTGCATGTGTGCCATCACTATCATTTTCTGCATGCTTTTCTTGATCTTCCACACCCTCATCCAACCTTTCCCCTTCAGCCACTTCATTCACATTATCATGGACACAATTTTTTATTCCATTTAAACTACTACAGCCACACTCTTTTGCCACGTTCAAGATTTCACAACAACACTCATTTTCGACATTTTTATCATAAGAAATCGTCACTGTTTGTTTGTCTGTGTCAGTCTGCACCATGTCAATACAGTGTTCATCTTGACAGTAATTTAAAGAGGGAGGGCAGCCGGTGTCATATGTAAACATATCCGTAGCGGTGTTGTTGTCGGAATGGCCTGTAGAATAGTACATACTTGGTGTAGGTAAAAATAAACAGGAGGGGGAAGAAACTTGTTCGTTCACGTTGTTTTCTCTATACCTTTCCGCTCTCCTTCTGTCTCTGCTCACCTGAGACGGGCACTTCCTTCAATACATTGCATTTTGGACTGGAGCAACAGGGGAATGGCGGGCAGTGTTACCAGTCAAGCGAATCACAACAGTGTGATGTTCTCGCCCGTCAACTTTGAAAGAAGACACTGTTTGCTCATGCAACACTGCATTTAACATGCACTCCAGTGACACTGGGAAACCCACAACTGGCATTTTGAACATGAATAGTTGTAAAAAAGGAAAACGTTATGCACAAGTGGAGAGAAAGTGTCTTGCTGGCAGCCAAGCAAGGGAAGCCACTCCTCATCAACACTAACTTTATTTTCATATGGAAATACTATGTTGGTGATAACAGGCATATGATGAGATCATTATTCTTTCATCTATCAACAATTCACAGGATTCAAAAACAAGACACAATAAATCATTTGAAAGAATAAAATAATCATTGACACTGCATCCTGAATCTGAAATATATGTATAGCGACTCTGAAGGCTGCTATGACATAACATATTCAAAATACTTAAGTCTAAAGTGGTGCACATGTTCAACAAAAGTTTCCCATAATTATTCAAAGATATATCCTGAGAGCATTGCTTACATATTAGCGACTGACTTTGGCATTGCAACTCAGCATTTCCACTGACTGACGATTCCTGGTGCGAAATATTGGATGTTCTACTACTAAGATCCCCAAACAACATACTGTAAACATCATTTAGTAATATACAATCAATCCAACATTCTTTCAACAAACTAATTCTGCTATCTAAGTCAAAATGAGCATAAAAAGGTGAACACTCTGGTGGGACATAGGAGCACATATACAAAACATCTTTATCTAAACCAAACAAACTGTTGTCAATGAGAAATACACAAGCATTTACATGTTCACTAATTTTAATACTTTTCAAAAAGGGAGTGAATTCATTTTTAATCAAACAAATGATACCTCTGATTGTCTCACCTTGACAGACAGTTTTACAGTATGTTTGCAGAATATCTTAAAATCGGAAGAAAAAAAAACTTTTGCTCACACTCATCCATAGATGTTTCAATCAAACAAGCCAAGTCAAAACAAGAAACATACGAAATAAAATCTTGATCTGCAAATTTAGACATTAATCCATTTGCATTCCACGACAGGAATGCAAAAGGCTGCTTTGCTTCTGAGCCACTGTCATTCAGCTCGTACAAATTGCCGGATGAACGCTTAGTATCCCTATCATGCTTTAAATGCGTGTGTTTCCTTACTTACCTAGCTATAGGACACGAAGACAGTGCCATCTCGATTTGATTCCCAGTAAAATCATTCATATGGGAGCAAATAATTTCAAAAGTGCGCCGGCCTCCTTCCTATTTGTTTTGTGCAGGTGAATGAAAGTCTTTCAGAAAGACTTTCTTCCAATCAATGAGAAGAGAGTCAAAGACCAGCGTGGTTCTTTGCCCATTCTGTCTTGGACTTTTCAGATGAGGTGACAGCTTGTGCCTTATTTCCCTGACCCCAGTAGAGAAATCCTGAGAGAGAGAGAGAGAGAGAGAGAGAGAGAGAGAGAGAGAGAGAGAGAGGGGAGAGGGAGAGAGAGAGAGAGAGAGAGAGAGAGAGAGAGAGAGAGAGAGAGGCAAGGCAAGGCAAGGCAAGGCAAGGCAAGGCAAAGGCAAGGCAAGGCAAAGTATTTTATTCGAGGATAATAGAGAGAGAGAGAGAGGGGGGGGGGGGGGGGGATTGTGTGTGTGTGTGTGTGTGTGTGTGTGTTGTGTGTGTGTGTGTGTGTGTGTGTGTGTGTGTGTGTGGTGTGTGTGTGCGTACATGCGTGTGTGTGTGTGTGCGCGCGCACAGGTGGTGGTGTGTCTTCATTTTAACATCTATCCACTAAAAACTGGTTTTAGACAGATGATAAGAAAGAAAAGAGATTGGAAAAAAAATGTTGGTGTTTTGTGTGGACAGGTGAATGGAGGATAAAAAAAAACCAACAAAACTCCTAACAAACAAACCAAAACAGGTCTATCAGAAACTACTTGAAGAATACATACAAAAAGATAATAAATGGAAGCAAGTGAACTTGAGTAAGATAAATGCTACAATTATGAGTGTGTGTGTGTGTGTGTGTGTGTGTGTGTGTGTGTGTGTGTGTGTGTGTGTGTGTGTGTGTGTGTGTGTGTGTGTGTGTGTGTGTGTGTGTGTGTCTCAGTTACCTTGAAAAGTCATTTGATGACAAGCATAAGACCTGAGCCTGCTGGTCTCGATTCTAGGCAAACATGGCACGTCACAGTCCAGCATAGCACTGTAAGGTATGTTGGCATCTCCATTGAAAACCATTTCGTATTTTCTCAGTCCTGACTCTTTCTGTGTCGTGCATTTGCAGCCTTCGCGGCTTACTTCCCGGTCACACTCATGGATTGAAGTTACGCACAATGGATAATTGGCTGGATTGTCAGCGACGTAACGCAGGCTGAAGATAACGTATTGGCCAATGTGTTGGCAGCCCTCATTTCTAAGCGCCGTTATGTTGACAAGGCAGGTCAGGGTGTTGGGCCATCCAATTATTATGAATGGATTAGGGCATATCAGTCGAATAGGAGCCACCTGCTGACGAGCTGAAATAGGATTAGTTATTTGTTATTAGGGTTAAGACAAATAGTTTTTTCACAACTAAAGCCATACTGTCTAGTCAGGGAAAAAAACTGGTCAGAGTTGGGGTTCTTGTTTCAAGGAAAAGGATGATAAAGTTACCGAAAAGAAGACAGAATGTGCATTGAATCACTGAAATTCGATAAACACACTGTCCTGTTTGTACTGCTGAAAACTCTTCCTGATGGTTAATTAATTGTGCTCCACTAGCCAAAGTTAGCAAGCTGTTTGATCAACTAAAGTAAAGTTTCCAGATATGACTATAAAATATATGTGACCTCCACCACGAAATGAGTCCGTCTGCTCCGGACTTTTCCCCTAAAAGTCATTAAAGGCAGATGGGGTTCAGATTGTCAGTTTTGAGGTTTGGCTTGATTATTTGACTAATTATAAAACTATATCCTATAGTCTACCCTGAACTGAAATATCAAGGTAAGTATGTTTCATTTTGCTTTAAACCGAGTTTGAAAAATGCTCAAGCTCTTATTCTGAGCACGCATTAGGATGTAAAACCTGTCAGTGTTTTTTTTATTTTATTTTGTCACTTTCCAGTTTCCCAAACCATTTTGTTTTTAATGACTTTTCTGAGAACTGTCCGATTTACAATGGTCTTTTAAAAAAAGCAAATAGCCTTTCCTTTATTGCAGATTTATAATATAATGATTTCAATAACTAAAAACTGATCTCTGGTGTAATGGGACTCATCATGTAGTAGAGCTCACAAATTAGCCTGTTGGCAATGTAGGTAGATAGATAACACCAGAGCTGAAAAATCATATATACAGGAGTACCCTAGAGGCCGGTTGTCATCATGTACATTTTCTATGACAGTGCCACGTAGTATCAACAGCTATCAAGTGATCAAGGTCGATTAACCAATCTCTTAAACCTTAGGTTGATAACCAGCAGGATCTTTTAAGAAGTCTTCATCTCCAGGTGAAAGCTTTGCTTTCCTTTGAATGAAAAAAAAAATGCTGACTCCTGGAAGTCCTTGGATGAGACAATAAACCAAGGTCCCCTGTGCGAACGCACACAGAACATATCGTGCACACGTCAAAACCTGTTCCGCTTTTCGAAAGAGTAGGCCTTTGTGTGCCGGTGGAGACGGATGACCCATTTTACAAAACCGCATACACACTGGGATTGGGTTAAAAAAAAAAAGCGCGCATAAGTGCTTATTCTTTTATCCTCGAAATAAAAAGAATAAAAATAATAGATATATACTTTTTTTTAAAGCAGTTGCTTCCCATCATCTGTTTCTTTTAGTGCCTGCTCCCTTCTGGCACATATCCTGAAAGATATTCTCTAGGGGAAAATATACTATGTATATTATTATGATGTCATCATTAGTAGCTGGTTATCTTTTATTTCTAGATGCTTGTATAGTAGGCACTCATCAGTCTCTGAAGACTATGGAGTTGCGCTCTAGTCTTTAGAGCGCAAAGCCTGGGCAAGTATGTATGGAGGGCAAGCTGTTACCCATGCAGCAGACCCCCCCTCTCCACGGCACTGGAATGATCCATTGGAAGGGCATTGACCGATACGAATGGTTCCAGTACCCTCGCAGGAGCCACCAGAACGTTGCCATATACCTACAGCCCCGAGCCGCTCTGGGACTCCAACTCCCCGATTTTTCCTCAGGGATGGTGTCTAAACACGACACCGGTGTGCATGCTGGTTTGTTTTAATTTTGTCATCCGCTCCTACCGGCACACGATGGCCTACTCTTCCGAAAGGTGGAACGGGGTTTTAACGTGTGCGCAAGATGTTCTGCGTGCATTCGCACACGGGGCCTCGGTTTCGAGTCTCATCCGAATGACTTACACATTCAGTTCGATTTTTTCGTCAAACTGGGAAGAAAGAGCGAGGCTGGGTACGAACCCAGAAACTCACGATTTACATATTGGCAGGCGAACGTCTTAACCATCCTGCCACCGTCCTTCCTTGATGCTTGTATAATATAAACATAACAGACAGGTGAAAGTCGCGTTGCTTTTTTTCACCATTGATTATGTTGTCTTAAAACACACACACACACACACACACACACACACACACACACACACACACACACACACACACACACACACACACAAACAAATATGCAGGATCCCTTCAAAGCATGACATTTAGAATGCTGGGATTGCTGTTGTACTCGGATGCTACCCTTTATTCATGATTCGCAAGCTAATTAAAGACCGCCCTAAGTGGTAAGAATGGTACATCATTCTCTCTTATTGAGCTGACAGATCAGGTGCCATGAGGTTCGTTCTTGTGTTTAACGTCTGTTCACTGTAAGTGATATTAGACGGGGGAAAAAAGTCATTTAACAGGTATAAAAAAAATCAATGCAACATCGAAAAATGCAAATAGGGAAAATAATACCAAAGAACTTTAAACAAACGCGAAAATTGGGCTATGTACAAGAGACTTCGTAACAGCGAAAAGAATGTTTTCATATGAGAGAATTATATCTAGAGAACTTTTCTTCAGAAGGATTTTTGTTTATAAATTTTTAGGTAAAAAACCACGAAGGTTCTGAAAATATAATAAACATTTCTCCAGAGAAAATTGTTCACCACAAATGCACATAACATTTTTACAAAACGTTGTTTTTAGAGCATTAAGTCGTATTCTGTAAGAAATTTAGGTCATTAATCTTGAAAGAAAATCGAGGAACACGATTTTTTTGGTGCTTTTTTTAAATTAAAACATGATTTAAAGAAACTAAACTTTCCTGTGATACAAGTTTCACATGTGTACGATCATGCCTTGAGGTGTGGTCTTGAGAGTTTTCTTAATGTATCTGCCATTCTCTACAGGATGATTTTTTTTTATTTTTTTTTTTTTTATTTTTTATTATTGGTCTATCATGGCTTCCACTCACATGTTTAAGATTTTTTTTTCTACGCAATGTATCACTGGCCTCTCTGTCTCTTTATACTTCTACAAACAGCATGTATTTGTCCATGCAATACTATACTATACTATATTATACTACATTATACTAGACTAGACTAGACTAGACTAGACCAGACCAGACCAGACCAGACCAGACCAGACCAGACCAGACCATACTATACTATACTGCACTGCACTGCACTGCACTGCACTGCACTGCACTGCACTGTACTGTACTGTACTGTGCTGTACTGTACTGTACTATTTCTATTAGTATACTGTACTATACTAAAGGCGAGAGAATCAAGTGGGTAGATCGCCGTAGTCACAATCTGATTGTACTGAGGACTCGCGCTCACGTTTGAGTAACTTCACACGGAGGTGTCCATTCTTGAAAGGGATCTGTCTGCCAGAGCTGACGTGATGCTAACTTTACTGCCCCGTTTATCTATCGTTCTAATAAAATAGATATAGAGCAAGGGTCTGTGTGTTGATGCATGCACATCTCGAGCACATTCTGATATGTTGTCCAGTTCCCTTATATGATATATATATATATATATATATATATATATATATATATATATATATATATATATATATATATCTATATCTATATATATATGTGTGTGGGGTGTGTGTGGTGTGCGTGCGTGCGTGCGTGCGTGCGTGCGTGCGTGCGTGCGTGCGTGCGTGTGTGTGTGTGTGTGGCGCTCCACCACGAAATGAGTCGCTTAGCACATTACCCCATTTTGCGCTAGGAGCCTTTAAAGGCAGGTGGGGGTCAAGTTGTCAATTTTGTGATTTTGATTGATTATTAAACTAGATCTGTTTATTTATCTCATAATGAATTATCAAGGT
>CM060335.1:37397563-37435063 GCA_030674155.1 Stramonita haemastoma | reverse complement strand
CTCTAAAATCTGCTCGTTCTGACGATATTATTGAGGGATAGAACTCAGAAAAGCTTTAGTAATGAAGTGAGGACTTTATTACAACCTATTGAAGTGCTATTTATGAAAACGTAAGCGAAAACGATGCCGCCGATATCGCTGACGTGACTGAATCGAACTCGGCAATGAATCCCTTGTTCATCAAGAGCAGAAAAACAATAGTGCTTTATCTATTTATTTTATTCTTTTATTCTTTTATATCGAGGATAACAGAATAAGCAATAATGTGCTTTTTTTCATCCGGTCCCGTGTGTATGCAGTTTTGTAAATATTGTCATCTGTTCCCACCGGCACACGATGGCCTACTCTTACAAAAAGCGGAACAGGATTTAACGTGTGCGCAAGATGTTCTGCGTGCGTTCGCACACGGGGCCTCGGTTTAAAGTCTCATCCGAAGAACTTTTGGGGAGAGTGGAGTCAGCACTGATGTTAACTCCAGGAAGAAAATTTCCTCGACCGGACTCGAACCCGGGTCTTCAAATTGCCAGCGCAATGTTCTGACCACTAGGCTATCCTACCCCCCTGATTCTGATTCTGATTCAAGCGATGCACGATGAAGATAATTGCATTAAACTATATTTTGTCAGTATGCTTTATCTCGACATCATCGAGTTAGTTATACTGAACACCAATTTCTCAGAGAGCGAAAAGGTTCAGCCTTTTGACAAAAAGTGCACTGCTAAAAATAAGCTGAAAAACAAAAACTTGTGTCAGATAGGCTAGGCCTACTGTGTATAGAAGAATGCACTAGGCTACAGATGAGAAATCATGTTTGAAAATGTGTGTGTGTGTGTCTGTGTGTGTGTGTGTAATTTCATGTGTGTGTGTGTGTGTGTGTGTGTGTGTGTGTGTGTGTGTGTGTGTGTGTGTGTGTGTGTGTGTGTGTGTGTGTGTGTGTGTGTGAGTGAGTGAGTGGGTGGGTATGAAAAATTTCATGTGTTGAAACTATGATGCCGTTTGATGATTTTTTTTTTAATCTTAAGCATAACTCTGGCTTCAGTATTTCAATTAAAAAAATCTTGATTTTTAAACATTTGATTCTGGGGAAAAAATCAAGAAAAGATAGTGAGGAAGGGGATTAGAGTCAAGAGCACACTATGCAGTGTGTGTATACTGTGTGTGTGTGTGTGTGTGTGTGTGTGTGTGTGTGTGTGTGTGTGTGTGTGTGTGTGTGTGTGTGTGTGTGTGTGTGTGTGAAGTCAAATAATAATTTAAAAAAAACTATTCACTGCCAAAATATCAGATTTTATCATTCTTGTTCATCTCACTCTCACAAGAAAAAAAATTTTTGTACACAAAACTGCTTCATAAAGTCTGACTATTATAAATCATTTCAAAATAAGACAACTAAATATGAAAACAAGAACTACAAGTGCACCAGTTATACTGTGAGACCAGAAATATAGACAACTTATCTGGAAATAACAAAAAATCCAACCAAAACAAACTAAACATGAAATTAATGGAGAACATGTACATGCATACACATATCCATGCATACTCATTAAGGAAAGAGACACATGAATCACAGGTAGTGGATGAGATAAAAAATATTTAGTCACATATGATATAACAGCTGATAAATGTTTAATTCTAGAAGAATGAAAACTAGTTTACACTTGCTTCACTCTGTGTGTGTGTGTGTGTGTGTGTGTGTGTGTGTGTGTGTGTGTGTGTGTGTGTGTGTGTGTGGTTCACTAGTATATGCACATTATGGCTTTATAAGTTTTATGTGTAGGTAAGTGTTGTTCAAAGCTGTGGCTAAAACAATTACAGTATAAGGATAATGAGTTTTCAGTCTAATTTTGGTTAGGGGAAGAGACTGGGGTTTTGTGCATGTTCACATTATCATAAAACTTTGGATTAATTTTCAATGTCTACAATATTGCCTCATTTACTGTGCAATTTCTATAGTAAGTATTCCCCTGAAACCTTGCATGTAGATGCAAAAATGACTTCTGAGATAAACGCTATTATTAAAAAAATTTTGGTCTATCAAAGTTTTAATTTTAGGCATGGTTAAGTTTGGTACCGTAATTTTGTTGATTTTAAGTAAAATCCAGATTGGTGCTGTCTACACCTAAGTCAATTTACATATCCTAATTTCTGTCCATGGTACCTTTCTATTCACATGTTTTGACTTTGTAATGATTTTAGTTTCAACAGTCCACACATTAGCTAATTGTCCATGAGGAGATTACCTGTTTTTCACAAAATATAATATTTTTTGTAAAAAATCAAAAAAAATATTTTACCATGATATTCACTGTTGAAACTTAATATTCTAGCTTTAAATAATGATTTCTCTTTCTGTGTAAAATATTACTGCAAACTATTTTGTAGAACCTGAGATACAATAATCAGCTAAAATGAGCACCAAGACCAGGGGTTGTCGCCCATTGAAATAGGTCTAATATTTGAGAAAATTCTTATATGACCACAAAACTTTGTAGGTATGCATTTCTTTGTGTACTCAATCAGTATGTAGAGTTTCATAAAGATTAAACATTGGTTGCTAAGGAAAACTGAACATTGAAATTGTGATTCAGTTTTTCTTCATTTTCTCAAAATAACGTTTTCAGGTAACCCCCCTTCTAAACCGGCTATCTAAAAAACTAATCATCCGATTTTGATGGGGTTTTCACCAGTAGAAAGATCATTCAAATTACATCTAGAATCATATAAAATATGCAAAAAGCCGGATCATGAGATCCGACTCTCTTTGTTCTGGAACTTCACACACACACACACACACACACACACACACACACACACACACACACACACACACACACACATATTTATATATATGCAAACTCGAGTCAGGTCAGGCCCAAAACATGGTCCTTACTCAATAATTCCCCAAATGCTGCCTTCAAAGACTTTTATCTTATAGTGTTGTGTTGTTTTTTTTGAATCTTTGAATAACATCAATTTTATGATGAGAATGAAGTTTTATTGGTTACTTGCACTTGTTTTTCTCCAATATATTTACTGTTTACGATAATTTTGTAAGGTAGGATTCAGAAATGAGTTTTAGTTCTTGTTCGTTGTAGCTCAGTAGTTCCGAAGCAAAATTCTTTTTATCTGTCAGTGTGCATAAATAAGTTAGAAATAAATAAGTTAGAATTACTTTTCCCATATACTACTAAATTCCCTATCCCCCCTTTTCTGTCTAACCTAACAAACTGTGAAAAGACGTTAAATGAATTTGAACACACACACACACACACAAAACACACACACACACACAATCCCCCCCCCCCCCCCCCCCCCCCCCACACACACACACACACTCACAGAGCATCAGCTTTAGATCTTTCTTTAATATCTTCTGCTCTTGCTCCTGAATGTACGTGGGCAATATATGAAGATACATTGGGAAGTGATCATCTACCTATTACCATTACTTTTAATGAAATGTCAGTCCCCTGTAACTCTGAAAAAGATAAACTCCCAAAATTTAACTATAAAGTAGCCAATTGGCAAAAGTTCAGAAGTATTCTTGCTGCCTACAATACAAACAGCTTGGATTCTGAAAACATAGACCAATTTTATTCTGTCTTTACTAATGCCATCATTCAAGCTGCTTACCTATCCATCCCAACCATAAACTCTTCAAAATCAAGAAAGTATTCAGGAAATATTTGGTGGACACCTGCCTGCGAGGAAGCAGTGACCAGGAAACGTTTAATGTACAAAGCATTTTTAAAGGATAAGACACAAGAAAACCATGAAAAACAGAAGCAGGCAAAAAACTACAGCAACATGGTCATAGCTCAGGCGAAACGACAATTCTGGTCTTCGTTTTGTTTCAACGAAGTTTCAAATCAAAAAGATTTTAACAAAGTGTGGCAAAAATTTCATGAAATGAAGAAAGGTGTTATTTTACCCACTTGTCCAATTAAAATTAAAAACAATGAATTTCCATCGAATGCAGAAAAGGCTGAGACTTTTGCAGTTATGTTTTCAGAGTCCATGCGTATTGAAGGTCTCTCACCTAAAAGAGCTAAATATAGAAAAGTTGAAGAGAACAAAGAAGAATATAAAGACCCAAGTCCTGATAATGATGAGTACATTAATGCCCCTATAACAATCCATGAGGTAAAAGATGTATTGTTTTCTCTTCCTAATAAGAAAACGTCTGTTGGATTAGACGCCATATCTAATGATATGCTTAAACAGTTACCAGAAAACTTCATTTTTCTCATGCATAAACTTTTCCAAAAAAGTTGGACTGAAGGTGTAATGCCAGTGAACTGGAAGCAGTCTATTATTGTTCCCATTCATAAGCAAGGAAAGCCTAAAACTGATAAAACTAGTTATAGGCCCATAGCACTAACTTCTAACATTGGTAAGCTTATGGAGAAAATCATTCTTAGGAGGCTTGTGTATTATTGTCAGAAAAATAAAGTTGTTTCTGTCAATCAAGCAGGCTTTCAAAAAGGTAGATCTGCAATCGACAATTTAGTTAAATTAACAACACAAGTCAAGCAACAATTTGCAAGAAGAAAAAATCTTCTTGCAACATTTTTTTATGTGAAAAAAGCCTATGACCAAGTTTGGCATGCTAAATTACTGCATAAACTGAAAACTATTGGCTTTTCTGGGCATTTTTACTATTATATCAAAAGTTTTTTTTATGCAACAGAAGTATGCAAGTAAGAGTAGGGAATGCATATTCAAACTTTAGGTCATTACATATGGGTTTGCCACAGGGTTCTGTAATAGCCCCCTTTCTGTTTAATATACTGTTACATGATTTACCCACAAAACTGTCTAAAGATGTCGTTCTAGTACAATATGCTGACGATATATGTATATGGATGAATGTCACTATGAAGCGCACTACAACAAAGAATCCTAAAGTATATCAAAAAGAGCTAGATAATTTACATAAATATGTTTTTGAAAATGGTCTGACATTGTCGACAGAAAAAACGCACATTATGCTTTTTAACAATGGCAACGATCCAGAGACATTGCCACAGTTTAGGATTGGAGGGGAGGCAATCCAGTATAAAAATACCGTCAAATTTTTAGGCATTCAGCTTACATCAAAATTAACTTGGAATGCTCATATTGAATACATTCTAACAAAAGCAAGGAAATGCATTAATTTTCTTAAAATGGTTAGTAGACAATCCTGGGGACAAGATATCTTCACTCTAAAATGCTTGTCTAAGTCACTTGTACGTTCCAAATTATCATATGGCCAAGAAGTCTTTTTCAGTGCTCCCAATTACTTAAAAAACTCCAAAGTATAGATTGTAAGGCATACAAACTTGCACTTGGGGTACCATTCCATGCATCCACCATAGGAACTTATAAAGAAATTGGGGAACTTCCCCTAGCTGATTACCGACAACTTTCATGCGCCAAATATGTGTTACGGAGCACTAATAACGAAAATTTTGCCTCAAGTGAATTAAAGATTCAAGCAGAAACGAACTTTCCAAAAAGGGCTAAACATATTTCATGTTTAAAGCCTATTGGCACTTACGTATCAGAACTTTTTAAAAAATCTGAACTTAATCAATATAACTTAGAAACACAAAAAGAAGTGCTACCATGTCCATCATGGGAGATGAATAAAGCAGGTTTTGATATAGATTATACTGATGAAAAAAAGAACGAAAATCAAAACGTCATGGTTGCAGATGTCCGGTCCCATATTGAAAATAAGTATTCTGACTACTTAAAAGTTTATACAGATGGATCAGTTTTAGAAAATCATAACACAGGCTCTGCATTTGTCATACCAGCGCTTAAAATAGAAAAATCATATTATCTTGGTAAACATCATTCAATATTTACAGCTGAACTTATTGCAATTCTTATGGCTCTTAACTATATTCTTGATGTTCCATGCTTCTTCTTTCAGATCTTACTTTGTGTTGACTCGAAGTCGGTACTGTATGCTCTGAAATCCCCAAATTTTAAGAAAGTTTCCACAATTATTTTTGAAATTAACCATGTCATACACCTCCTAAGTTTAAAAGGTATCCCTGTTTCATTTTGTTGGATACCTTCTCATGTTGGAATTTTTTCAAATGAGTGGGCTGACAGAGTTGCAAAAAAGGGGGCAAGACATGAAATGGGATCGATAGAACTGCATGTTCCCTTATCTATACAGGAGAGATACCGTATATTAGAGCAGACATCATGGGGTAAGTTTAAAGAATCTGGTCAATTCAAGGGACGGTCTTTAAAGAGTCGTCTAACTACTGCCCATATTTCTTTTAATATGGCTCCTTTTCAAAAAGATTTAAGTTTTCTAACCGTAAGAAGGGTTAGTTCATTATATTTTAGAATGAAATTAAATGCATTCCTTACCAAATTTTGCAAAAATGTCCGATGTCTATGTGGAGATAATATTTCAAACACTCATATCATATTTGAGTGCCCAATTCTAAAACCATTTTTGCCTGCATTTTCTGAGCAGTCTCTGGAAAATGTATTTGAAAATTCAAAGTTAGCCTTTGCCATAGTTGGATGTTTACTGCACAGCCCACTTGAACATTTACTGTAGTTACATTATTATTGTTAATTGTTCCTACTTTGTTGAGTTTAAATTTTGCTCCTGGTTTTAAGAGCATTGTTTTTATCTTCTTCTTTTTTTCTTTCTTTTTTTTTTCTTTTTTTTTTTTTCTTTTTTTTTTTGAAGGTACAAAAACACCACCATTAATGCTATCTTATAATGTTTTCTCTTTTCACCCCTTCCACTCACTTCCATAACTTCCATTACACTTTCCACTTATCTTGTCTAATATCACTTAGAGTGAACAAACGTTAAATTGAAGACAACAACAACAACACGGGGACGGGGACGGATAGCCTAGTGGTCAGAACATTGCGCTGGCAATTTGACGACCCGGGTTCGAGTCCGGTCGAGGAAATTTTCTTCCTGGAGTTAACATCAGTGCTGACTCCACTCTCCCCAAAAGTCCTTTGGATGAGACTTTAAACCGAGGCCCCGTGTGCGAACGCAAGCAGAACATCTTGCGCACACGTTAAATCCTGTTCCGCTTTTCGTAAGAGTAGGCCATCGTGTGCCGGTGGGAACAGATGACAAGATTTACAAAACTGCATACACACGGGGACCGGATAAAAAAAAGCACATGATTGCTTATTCTGTTATCCTCGATATAAAAGAATAAATAAATAAATAAACACACACAGAGGCTTACATACAAAAGTGCACAAGGTGACTTACGCAAATGAATGCAGCCTTCACCCCTGAAAAAGATAGGATTGTTAATTCGGCCGTCAAAGCAGACTATTCTTGCTAACCAAAATCGGTGTCCGTCAAAGTTGAACCTGAATCTGTACTGCACAAAGTAGAAGTGATGATTTTTCCTTGTGCAGCCACAACCCATTGCCGTAGGAGAAAAGGAGCAGGCTCCAGCCTCCCGAATATCGTTTGTTTGACACTTTGTTCTGTAATCTGAACTGCCATCTGGGCTGCTTTCAAACGTCACGACCCCATTTGTGCCATAAACACACAATGATGGGAATTTGGAGCGGGATATCCTGAGCTCAATCTGGACAGTTTGATTAAATTTCCACTTGGTTGTACTGGGTTGGCAAGTGTAAGTACCTCCTTGTTCCAAGCCCATCACTGAAAACAGATAGGAAATCAGTCACAGCTACTATTTACTAAATCATACTTCATAGACTAAATTCGTATTTGTAAGCAACCTCAATCGCCTTGGGAAAAAAAGGTATGTGGCAGAGCTAAGGCTTTGACCAGCTTCTACAAAGAGTGCATGGTGGGAGGGTGAACAGGGTTGTGGATGACTTTTCTTCATTGATCTTTACACACCAAACCCCAGCCCTGTCAGTAAGCCTCTCAAGTGCATACGTGACGCTCAACCACGACATGAGTCGCTTAGCACACAACCCCCTTTTCCGCTAGGAGCCATTAAAGGCAGGTGGGGTCAAGTTGGCAATTTTGAGATTTTGTATGACTAATAAAGTATAGCCATTATTCTACCTCATAATGAAATATCAGATCATAATTTTGCCTCCTTTTGCCTTAAAGCGTGTTTAAAAAAAAAAAAACAGAAAAAAAAACCCTGAGCCCTCATTCTGACCACCTATTACGATGCTAAACTTGTCAATTTGTCATTTCTTGCAGTCTATTATTTCAACTTGCAATAACTTTTTATAGAATTGTCTGATTTTCAATTTGTTTTTTGTATTGTATAGCCATTTTATTTCGGTTTGATAACATGTCAATAACTAAAAAATTGACCTCTGGGGCATTGCGACTCATCATGTGGTGGAGCGTCACATAATGTAGTTGATGTGGTGCCCTAGAAATTCTTTGGTGCACCATGTGTGAGGCTCAGAAGAGGATCTGAATGTGTAAGCCTGAATCTGAATTGCGTGTGAATGAAGGGTGAAACACAGTTTTATCTGTTCCCTTCCCTAATCACTTTCATCCAGCCAGTGCAATAAGGCATCACTATTTAGTGCACGTAAAAGAACCCACAGCAACAAGGGGGTTGACCCTGGCAAACTAGTGTAGAATAAAGCCACTCTGAAAGGGAAACAAATACAGTTGCATGCAGGAAAAAGAACAAAAAAATGGGTAGGCGCTGCACTTGTGGCGACGCGCTCTCCGCGGGGAGAGCAGCCCGAATTTCAAGCAGAGAAATCTGCAGTGACATAAAGTGGTACAAAATACCAGGTTGATCAAGTGATTTATGTGGCATATTCTGGGTAGTGAATAATTAAGGGGTATCCCCCCGTTAAGATAATGCAGCACTCTAGAATACCAGAGATAATGGCAGAGCAATCACAAGAGGCAGATGGATTGCTCTGGGTCATCACCGTTGCTGAGAAAAGAAGAAAAAAGTTCACCAGGAATAGGTCACCCTGTT
Organism: Stramonita haemastoma; assembly: GCA_030674155.1. Lineage (NCBI taxonomy): Eukaryota > Metazoa > Mollusca > Gastropoda > Neogastropoda > Muricidae > Stramonita > Stramonita haemastoma. The sequence continues at coordinate 37,426,136 of CM060335.1, read as the reverse complement.
TCTGGTTTGTGGTTCAAACCTTAGGGGAACAGAACTGTCTCGTTCACAGGCAATATTCTGTTTTGCTCTACTTAAGACCAGGAACTGTGGGCAGCATCCGCCTGAGGCAAATTCAAGCAGACAGATTGTCTCTTATATAAAGGTGTTTTAAGTGTAATATTTCAGAGGGATCCAAACGGTGCCCTCAATGGCATGGTAAGATCCAATGGGAAATCCCAACATGGTGCTCTCTGAGAGGTTAGCTGCTGTTTGCGTGCAAACTCTTTGGAGGTGTCTTGGAGGTGGGAGTCATTCTCTAGACAGAGGAACCCAACTTGTCTCAGAGTAGTAGAGAAAACGTATCTGTGTGCCTTCACTGAAGAGGCCGACAGCCTAAGGGAAGCGCTGATATTGGCTATACAACTGTCCACCTGAGTAGATAATGGACCCGGGGAGTTGATGCTGTCACTACTTTAGGAAGTCCACTTGTGCTAGTTTGACTCATAGACTTTTGTCGTGTTATCTCTATGTGTAAAAAGGTGTCCTATAACCTGTGTGGTCGTAGGGGAGCGAGGCGTCAGAGAGCTCAGGTTCTCTAGGGGGCCAGCATGTTGAGGGCGGCGCCCAACTCCTCTCCCTCGCTGCTTTACCTTCCCTGACCCTAAAGAGGGCAGATACCCATTTCCAGCTGGGTGAACTGGAGGAACTGTACTGAAGCCAAGGCGTGCAAACGGTCACCCATCCAATTTTTTGGTAACCACGCTCAACGCTGCTTAATATTGGCAGGGGGAAAGCGAGTGCTCTGACCGCAGAGCTATCCAGTGCTCATCTCTATGTGCAATAAGGGCAAGTCTAGATGTGTCTTGCCTGCTACCTAATGAAGACTGCGATCACGACACAGCATCTGTGCATGAACATCCAAGAGTTCCAGACAAGTGCAGTATTCTGAAATGCTTGTGCTGGTCATACACAGATGAAGAAAAGCTATCCACAGAACACAATTATCACAGGTTTTACATTTTATAAAAAAAAAGAAGAAAACCAAAGGAATGTGATTAACTCAATAGTTCTACAATTGAAGAAGTGAATGTCTAAGGAATGTAATTCTCTGAAGAGTTTCACACAGAAGGAATAAATATCCAAGGGGCAATAATTTGTTTTGTTTAACAGCTTCACGGGTGAAGACAGATAATATTATATTCAAGACATGCAATCCTCCCTACCCGTCACTCTACAAAGTTAATAGTAAATTGGAACTAGCTGTATGCCCAACTCTATTTATTCTGATATTGTTAACTCCACGTGGGGGACGGGATAGATAGTCTAGTGGACATAACATTGCGAACAAGTGCTGACACCACTCTCCCGAAGTCCTTCGGATGAGACTTTAAACCGAGGCTCCGTGTGCGAACGCACGCAGAACATCTTGTGCACGCGTTAAATTATATTCCGCTTTTCGTAAGAGTAGGCCATTGTGTACCGGTGGGAACAGATGACAAGATTTACAAAACGGCACATACACGGGGACTGGATGTAAAAAGCATACGAGTGCTTATTTTGTTGTCCTCGATATAAAAGAATGAACAAATGAATACATAAATAATTTAAAGATTTTTTCTTGAAACAAATTCTTGAAGCTGGAGTATACAATTTGATCATGAATACAAGTGTTAACATAAAGTTTGAAAAAAAAAACCTGCACCACAATGTATTTTTTTAAAAAGTCACACGCAACAGCCACCACGGGAGAGTGGTCAGTGCATGGTTTACTGGTTGGAAAGTCATGGGTTTACATCCCATAAGAGTTTCAAGGTTGTTTTATTTCGTGTTTTCCTTTATTCCAGCCAGCTTCTGCCTTGAGGTGTCTGGGGCAAATGACCTAAATGATGTGTTTTAAAAACAAAACGACACTTCTGTAACCAAAAACGTTTGCGTGTGCACATTGTACTAGCCTGTAGCAATGACACCAACACTATGGAGATCAGACTGCATAGGTCAGACATAAAATCGTTTTCAAATCAATTTGGCAGCTTTGCAGCAACTACCATGCTTCTCATTTGCCAGATGTACTGAGCGTTTTTCCTCCTTTTTCTTTTTTTAAGGGGAGGAGGGGGGGGGGGGGGATGAGTGGAGGTCAAATCCTCTTTTGTGACCTCCACCAGATAAGAAGTCGTATTGCACCAGAGGTTAATTTTTAGTTAATGACAAGTTATTAATCTGCAATAGAAAGGCTATCCAATACAAAAAACAGATTGAAAATCGGACAATCTGTGCAAAGTTATTACAAATTGAAGTGATAGACTGCCGGCTGTGACGAAACGAGAAACGGGCAAGTTTACTTTGGTAATAGGTTGTCAGAATGAGGGCTTGGGTATTTTCAAAGCACATTTAAAAGCAAAAGGAATAAAAACTATGCCTTGATCTTTCACTACAAGGTAGAACCACGGATATAGTTTAATAATCAATCAAAATCTCAAAATTGATAACTTGACCCACACTTGCCTTTAATTGCTCCTAGGGCAAAATTGGGTAATGTGCTAAGCAACTCATTTCGTGGTGAAGTGTCACATTTGATCTTTTCTCTTCAAGCATATTACATTTTGTCCCATTCCATTTAGGCATAGGCCTATAGTGTAGACTTAGGCTACGGCCATAGTAAACCCGGCCCATCCCATTGTTTTGACAGCCGTCTCTTTGACGGTAAACCGATTGGTCAAAGCGGCCATAGTCAACCCCGCCTGTCTCTTTCTGACAATATGGTCACCCCGAGACTGCGAGTGACGCAAAAATGAGGCTGCTGCGGTGACGCAAATCGACAGAAAATAGTTCGACATAAAATGTGCTTTTAGTAAAATCCCTCCCCAAAAACTTTTATCAAAACCATTGGAATGTAATCGGGGAGGGTCAATTTACTAGTTTGTGTAGTCAGAATTTTTGAAGCACCATAAATAAGTTTTTCTTGATTATTTTCCTTTCCTGGACCGGCAAACGGACGTGTTGCTCGACGTCTAAACGATGGGTTAAAAAGAACGGCCAGACCGGCTCTACTATGGCCACACACAGCCCTTTTCAGTGACGCCACAGAGTAATTCAGCCGGGCAGCATTTTTCACCTGGCTGGTCATTTTGACGGTGTCAAAATGCCAGGTTTACTATGGCCGCAGCCTTACTCTAACTTTATGTTTTAACATAATCATGATATCCAGAGGGATGTACTCTTACATGTGAAATGGATTAAGGATAATGCTGTCGTTTCTTCTGTTTGTCAAGAATGGCAAAAGAAACCTTACATTATGGATAAAATCACTCTTCATTTTAGACCATTGCTGTGTTTGCTTATTTTTAATGATTTATTTAGTAGTAGGTAGCCAGTTGTGTGTCAGTCAGGGAAGGGCCAGTCTGATTTGTTAAAGAAGCATTGTGCTCACGATCATGATGCAGGATCGATCCTAGATTTGAGCTACCAAGTCTTTGGAGTGAAGGGGTGGAGCCTCCACTCCCGAAGTCATTTGAATGAGACTATAAACCAGGGCCTTGTGTGCAAACCATGCAGAACAGCTTGTGAACACGTGAATGTTAGCATATATATATATTATATATATATATATATATATATATATATATATATATATATATACTCCTTTCCCTGTCAGTCTAGGCCTTGTGGGATTTTTAAGTAGCATGTAACATTTTTTCCCCCATACAAGAGAAAACAAAATATTATAGAATCCTACTCACCAGAGCCAATAGCACAAAGAGAGAGCAGGCCTGCCGTTAACTTCAACTGACCCATTATTTTTTTATGTTCAGAAAGCGGGTAAAATAGTACACAGAACTATTGCCACAGACTTGGAGCACACATCCCACAAAATATGACTGGACAGATCAGTTTGGCTGCTTACATCTGAGAAGGAAGCGGAAGGAGAATTATGCAGTGGCCTAGCCTAGGCCTACATACGACAAACAAATTTGCAACTGTTTGGTTGCGTTCATTTGTAGGATGACGTTATAACACAATTTTCTCTCATTTAAAAAACAACAACAACAAAACCTAAACTCTTTTATTTTGAAAATAATGAACACGAGTTTATGTAGATTATAAACTAAGTCTCCCTAGGCATGGATTAATGTAAATGTCATCTTTTCGCATTCATACACTATGGCTAACTCTTTAGGACGGGGGAGCAGGTTTATCGTGTGCAGATGTTCTGCATGTGTTTCTAAGCAAACGTTGGCTTGTGATACTATCTGAAAGACTGAAATGAAACTGGAGTGCCATGCAATTAGTAAGTTATAAAATATTTAACCTAATTGTCACCAATCCACAAAAAAACAACCAAACAGGAGTTAGAAAACAGACAAGGAACAATGACACAATAGCAAACCAGCACAACTAGTATCATAGACATTGTTGACAAAATAAAACCAATCACAGCCTCAAAAATGGGAAGGGGCAATAACCTAGTGGTCAGAGCATTGAGGCTGCAACCTGATGGCATAGTTTCCAATCACCAGGGAGATGCCTGTACAGGGATTTTTGTTTTGTTTTGTTTTTGTTTTACCCTGGAGTTGACATCAGTACCTACTCCATACTTCCAAAAGGATGAAATAATAACTAGGGGTCTAATGTGTGAACACACGCAGAACATCTTGTGCACACCTTAAAACCTCTTCTGCCTTTCAGGAAAGTAGACCACTGTACTGGTGGCAGCAGCCCTCTAGGGCTGCTTCCATATTTTCCCAATGTCTAAATTTGTTGCCTCAGGTGCTTGCATCTTTTGCACACGCCTAAGGGTCAGGTATGTCAGCTATATAAGGGGACAGTTGTGCATTTAGCCTGGAAGCAAAGAGATCAATAATAGATATAAAGGTTCACTTGGAGGGGATTCAGGATTAGTTTCAGTGCTGCACTGTCTAAGGTCCCTTTGCTCTATAGTAAGCAGCACAGAACAAGTGTCATCAGCACTATGACTTTCACCAGCAGCATGCACTGCTGACAAATAGACATATGGTTATCAATGAACCCTTTTCAAATGTGTGTGCTGTAATGTATTTCATAATGACTAGTACCCATGCGATTGATACAAGCCATGTCTGTTGTATTATCCATTAAAATCCGCACATGTTTTCTCACAGCTGGGTCTGGAAACTCCCGATGCAAACAAAACAGCTTTTAGTTCCAAGTCATGGACATGAAAACTTACCTCTTCAGGTAACCATACCCCTCCTCCTGTATGAGCACCATGGCGTGTACAGCCTGATAAAAAAAAAACCAACCAAACCTGGCATCACAGATAATCACCTTTTCTGGGTCTTTAAATACAATGTCATTGATCACCATTTCTAGGTGTTTTAAAAACATGTGACTATCACCATTTCTGGGTTTTTTAAGCAATGTCATTGATCACTATTTTTGGGTTTTTTGAAACAATGTCATTGATTACTATTTATCACTTTTTTGTGGTCTTTTAAAATAATATCATTGATTAACTTCTTTTTTTTTTATTTTAAGGATGTCATTGTTTACCATTTATGCGTCTTTTAAAACAATGTCATTGATCACTTTTTAGGGTACTTTAAAACAATGTCATTGATCACAATTTCTGAATCTTTTGATGCAATGTCATTGATCACTATTTTTCTGGATTGTATATAGCAATGTCATTGATCAACCATTTCTGGGTCTTTTAGTACAATGTCAGTGATCATCATTTCTGGGTCTTTTAAAACAATGTCAGTGATCATCATTTCTGGGTCTTGTAGAACAGTGTCAGTGATCATCAATTCTCTTGGTCCCATTAAAACAATACAATTGATCATCATTTCTCTGGGTATTTTAAAACAATGTCATTGATCATCGTTTCTCTGAGTCTTTTAATACAATATCATTGATAGCATTTTTTTTTTCTTTTAATATAATGCCATGGTCACCCTTTTTTGGCTTTTAATAGGATGTCATTGATCACCATTTTTAGGGTTTTTTTAATACAAAGCTATTACATGCACCACAGTGCTATTTAACCCCAACTCTAATTCTGACCTAGCAGCAGTGAACAGTTTCTAGGTACTTGTCAAAATTACCCCATTCAAAAGACACTTCTCTCTTTGTATTTGCGTCAGCATTGTAAAAATGCATAGGCCCGAAGTTTTACACTTAGGAATGGAGCTACAATTTTTTCCAAATACTTTTGCACACACAAAAAACTAAGTAAAATATAAAAAGCCGACATTGTTATCAGCCTTACTTTCCACAAAACCATGTTGGCACACAGTGCCAGATCTTGTCATGGGTTAACATCACCTTCCTAATACAACCAATAATCATTCTAAATACTGAATTTGCTGTGTAAGCTCTGGATGTGTAACAAATCCAAAAGGATGCCAGATTAGCAATGTTTCTTCAACAGTTTTATTTTCAACACCTGCATCATATGCTGTAGCAAGGAGTAAAGAAACATCACTAAATTATGTGGAAACATGCCATACAAGCCATACAGCAGCCTGGTGTGATCAGCTTAAGAGCCATCTGAAGGATGTCCATCTTAAATGATACTACCCTATAATTATACTCACTCATTTTAGATTTAGATTCATTTGATGATTTCCAGAAATTTTTGGTCAATTAAAAACTGGAAAAGTAAACTGAGATGAGATCCCCTATCCACCATGTAGTAGCTGCATTTCAACCTCAGGGATGATGTCTAAACACAACAAGAACGACATGTGTGATCCTGTTTTTTTTTTAAAGGGATATTTTGTTTCTTTGTTGTTTTATTGAAGGGGGGGGGGGGGGGGGGGGGGGGTAAGGTTGTCATTAATTTGTACTGGCACACAAAGGTCTAGTCTTGCAAAAGGCAGAATGGATTTTTAACTTTTGGACAAGATGTTCTGCCTGCTTTTGCACACATGGCCTCGGTTTATTGTCTCATCTGAAGGACTTTGACAATGGGTTTGATTTTTTTGTCAAACAGGAAGAAAGGGGAGGCTAAGAATCAATCCAGAAATCATGGTTTGCTTGTTGATAGGCGAACATCTTGACCATCCTGCCACCCACCTTCTTTGCCAGTGGAAGCAGGCAAACATGACTTTGGGGCAGTCTTGCTCTAACCTGTTGCCTAAGCCTAAACCTCTCTCACTCCCATTGAGCAGAAAACAAACTATACCCCATCGTTTTGCCTCAAACGTGTTTTCAATAATAACATGGGCTTGAAAATCAGTAGGGCTGTTTTGCCTACTTGACAAGTTTTGTCATTCATGTGCAAGTGTCAGTCTTACTCTAAAGTGTTAGTATGCTTTGAAATGTTATGTTGAGATTGCCTTCATCCCTGGCAAGTTCTTTGCCTAGCAACTGTACCTTCTTTAAAGGGAAAATTCCTCTGACGTGTGTCTGCCTCTTCGGCAAAATACTTGAAAATGGTCATACTCGCAAACATCTTGTCCATAGTGTATAAAAGGGTCTCAGAGTGAATCTCAGGTTTATTACTGATACAGATGATGTTTCGTTGGTGACCCCCCCCCCCCCCCCTACCCCACCCCTATACCCGAACAATAAATATGTTAGCCCAGGAACGTCTAATGTTCCAATGACTGGCCTGCAAGCTACACAGTAGGACTTTGTGCACAGCTATTTTGAAGCTGAACACACCTTTGGACAGCGTCTCTTTAAGTTTTATGACGTCATTATTGTAGAGGAAGCCTACATGTTGCAAATCTGGCTGAAGTCCTTTCCAAACAGTACACAAAGTTACAGAAGACAACTATTGTTCTTTCAGATTAAACCTTAAATTCTAAACAAAGAAAAAAGTAGAGATGCTACTTGCCAATATCTAGCAGATAAGACCCAAACCATAATAGATTAACATGGTGATGAATAGTATGACAACTCTATATTAATTTTCCCACATTGTGCCTGATAGACTGTATCCTTTTGACTTAAAGATCCACAGAACTCAAGAAAAGCTTGCCAGAGACTAGCAAATAAAACCCAACCAAAATATTTAACATGACAACGAAAAGTATGACAAGTCAATACTTTTTCTATGTCATGCCTGATATGCTAACAAACTTTGTGATTTTAGATCTGCAGAAATCACAGAATGGTTGCCTATCCTCAGTTGACAAAGTAGATCTAGGCAGTTTTATTTTGATATGTTATGCAATGCTTGTTTGTTTAGTTGTTTATATTCTTTTTCATTTTAGCCCCCCCCCCCATCTCTCTTCTCTCTCTCTCTCTCTCTCTCTCTCTCTCTCTCTCTCTCTCTCTCTCTCTCTCACACACACACACAAACAACACACACACACACACACACACACACACACACACACACACACACACACACACACACAACACACACACACACAAATATGGTTCGGATTTTGGTATTTTGTTAATAAACTCTGATTACATCAAATCTAATCTCTTCTCTTTTTGCACACTTTTACACTTTCATTTGGACTCATTGTAGTTGTAAAGGTGAAGCCTAGTACATATATTTGTTAACAACCTATGTAGGAGCACCATCCATCAACCATTTTTCAATCTTGCTAAGATACCCCTTTTCTAAAAACCATAACTTTTGTTTTGTGTTTGTTAAGTTTTAGTCCCAGATCATGCACACTCTAAGAATGCAGTCAATCTGGGTTTGCAGACCATTATGTGTGTAGTACAACAGCACGAGGTCGTCAGCAAAATGAATAAATCAGCTAAGGCTGGTCAAAGTTGATGAACTCCATGTCTTTCCTGTTTCTCTAGATATTTTACCAGTTCATTCATTACCACAGAAAACAAAGGGGGACTTAGAGCATAACCCTACTGTAAGCCTTTGGGGTAGTTAGAAAGTTTGTATAGTTATTATTTACTTTGACACATGACATTTCTTCCATGTAAACTGCTTTTATGGCATTTAAAAATACAGAGGATGTGGCTGTTTTGCATAAAGCCTTTAGCATTACAATTCTTTGAACAGTCTCAAAAGCATTTGATAGATCAACACATACAACATAAATTTTACCTCTGTTTTTCGACAGCTATTCTGAATAGTTGAATATGAATAAAATATATTTGGTGTGCTACCACAAAATATGCATTAATTCACAGGGAGTTTTCACCTATGACCAGAAAAGGCGGCTACACCTTTTTTTTTTTCGTTTTTCATGTGTTTGCAGCTCAAAAAAACTCATTTTCTAAAGTATCAGAGCCCAAATCAGCTTCTGAAGCTTAAAATCCCTGCTTGTAAGGTCTTCTGATTCAGATACAAATACATAGTTCAGGAAACTTTAAACTCAAATTTCTCAAAATGGCTGCCTCACCACTTCGTGAACTCAAACTACTGTAATTTTGTTTTTTAGTCAAGTTACAGCAAAAAACAAGTACATTATTGTCAAGCTAAATGATTCAACTTTCTCACTGTATCCAAATCTGAAAAATGATAAAAAGGCACTCAATGTCTTCTTCTTCTTCTTTCTCATGACGGGAAATGTCGTGGAGGAGACATGAGAGACGATTTTACAGCCAGCCGTCGCCAGCCAGCCCTGTCCTCCACCTTCTGAATGAGTGTTGGACTGTCCAGGTGGGTCTACTCCTTGATGTTATCTATCCAGTTTTTGGTTCATCTGCCTCGGCGTCTGCCACCTTCTAGCGTTCCTTGTAGGACTGTCTTGGGGAGGGTGTTGTGGCATGTGACATGCCGAATCATGCCAGCTTCCTTTTCTTGACAGTGGCTAGTAGGGGTTCCTGAGGGCCAGCCATCAGTGCGACTTGACTTCGCACATAGGTGTTTGTTTTCCTATCCTTCCAGGAAATTCCAAGCAGTCACATAAAGCATTTTGTCTCAAACGTTTGGATCCGCTTGGGGGTTTCAGCCGTCATTGTCCAACTTACGCAGCCATAGAGCAAGATGGAGATGACCAGGGATCTGAACAATTTTACTTTTGTTTTGAAGCTGATGTTGTCGCTTCTCCATACCTTGTTCAGTTTTGCCATAGCTGATGTTGCCATGGCTAGCCTGGTCTTGATCTCTGTGGTGGAGCGTCCATCTTTCATGAGGGTAGCGCCAAGATATTTGAAAGCGTCTACTTCTTCCAGCTGCTGGCCCATTCATGTAGATCTGTGCTGTGGTGTCGTTTGTACTGTTAACCATTACTTTACTCTTTTCTGTGCTGACTTCCATCCCATATGCGCCTACTCAGTCTACCAGTCTGTTGGTAAGGTCTTGGAGTTCCTTGTTGCTGCCTCCCATTAGATCAATATCGTCAGCGAAGCGCAGGTTGTTAATGGGTCGCCCTCCTATTGAGATGGTAGAATGGAAGTCGTAAAGTGTTTCCCTCATGATGTTCTCCAGGAATAAATTAAAGAGAGTTGGAGATGGCAAGCAGCCCTGACAGACGCCGACTGTGGTCTTGAAGTAGTCTCCTACTTGGCCGTTGAGGAGAACTGCACTGCTGGAGGTGTTGTACAGCACTCCTATGATCTGGATGAGACCCTCCTCAATGCCAAACTTCCTGAGGACTTGCCAAGGCTTGCATGCCACACTCTGTCAAAGGCCTTCTTGAAGTCAATGAAGTTGTGTAGCAAGTCCCTCTGATGTTGCAGATGTTTCTCCATCAGGATTCGGCACTCAATGTACCTTTTGTGAAAGTGCATCACATATGGTCTGTTGTGCATTATTCTCATCTGAAACCAGCTTGGTTTTCCAGAATATTGTTATCATTTTCTAGACAGTTTTAAAGTCGTTTATTCAAACTAGCATTGTAGCATCTACCCATAATACTAAGCAGTGATGCTCCTCTATAATTTTCAATTAGATCTGGTAGCCCCTTTTTGTACATTGGTACAGAAATAGCTTTGGACCAAATAGGATACTTTCCAGTTGAAAAAAAAAGAAGAAAAAAATAGTAATAAATTTAATTAGTAGAATGTCTGCTGACTTCGGCATTTCTGCAAAAAATATTGTCCAAGCCACAAGTTTTTCCTGTTTTAAGTCTTTTTATTGATGTTATGACTTCTCGCTGGTAGATGGGATTATCAAGCTCTTCAACAAAAAGGAGGGAGTCATTTGGGGTGGCTTATTATAGTCAGCATTGAAAACAGTCTTGAATTATTAAACCAGTTTTTCTGAATGATGTCATTGCACGCCTGTTTCTTTCCGTCGAGTCCTTGTTTTATATTAATTTCCTCCCAAAAGTGTTTTGGGTTTTCTTTATTGTCAGCTAGATTTTGTGTTATACAAGACTTAAAATTGTGTTTCTTTTCTCTCAGAACTTTACGATACTCAAGTCCTAGCCTGAACAGCACTCTGACAATCTGTTGCCAGTTGTGTTCTTTCGAATCTTTGCATTTTTGCCTTGCTTCCTTCCTCAAATTAAAGGATTCCTTATCAAACCACAGACCTTGCTTCTACAATTCTTTGTTATAGCCGTCTTAATCATACACTTACCTGCAATTTGCCGACATGAATTCAATTCTTTTAGTGCTTTGTCTATGTCTGACTTAATAAGTGTTCTTGCCTCACAATTAAAACACGTTCCGCTTTTCGAAAGAGTAGGCCTTTGTGTGCCGGTGGGAAACGGATGACAAAATTTACAAAACTGCATACACGCGGGTACTGGGTATAGATAACACAACACTGCTTATTTCAGTGCCCTGAAAATAAAAGAGATTTAAACAGAAAAACAACATAAATCACTTCTGGAATATCAAACACTCCTTTCATAACACTTGATGCCAACTTTAATCAAGCCCGCTGTCCTTCAAATTGCTTTGTAGAGAAAAACTGAAACAATCCATCGTTTCACATCCCACTTGTAGCATAACATGAAGTTATAAAACTCATTAGGCAACTGATTTTTTTTTTAAACGGCATTAAGCCTTAACAATTTAGTCAGACATGCTCTTCTATAATAGTGTTGACTGCTCTACCTACATTTACTACATATTTACTGAAACCAAAACTTTTGATTTCAGCTTTATAAGGGCATAAGTAGCGCCACTTCCAAAAATATATTTTAAAAATCTATGGCGGCCAGACACCAGACATTTATATACCCGTATCATTAATGTGTATTGCATCAACCCCCCTTGATAAACATAATGCACAAACACACTTATCTTATTTGATGACAAGCAACTGTCCATCTATCTCAATTTGGTGTTCTTCCGAGTCATTTTTGTCACACAGCCTTATTTTTATTTTTTGTTTTATTCTTTTATATCGAGGATAATGGAATAAGCACTCATATGTTTTTTTTTTACATCCAGTCCCCGTGTGTATGCAGTTTTGTAAATGTCATCTGTTCCCACCGGCACACGATGGCCTACTCTTACGAAAAGCGGAACAGGATTTAACGTGTGGTAAGATGTTCTGCGTGCATTCACACACGGGCCTCGGTTTATAGTTTCATTGGACGGACTTTGGGGGAGAGTGGAGTCAGCACCGATGTTAACTCCAGGAGAAAAATCTCCTCGAATGGGGAATCGAACCTGGGTCGTCAAATTGTGAACGCAATGTTCTGACCACTAGGCTATCAGAGAACGAGTGACTCCTGGCTATCAGCATTGAATCAATCCAAACATGTTGGCTTTTTATTTTTTGATTTAAAAAAGAAAAAAAAAACCTCTTTAACTTTATTGTTTACTCTATTATACAGTACAATATAAAGATAATAAAAAGAGAATAAAATTAAATGAAAAAAGACTTTAAAAAGTAAACAGAAATCAAATGAAAAGGGCATGCTGAAATGGAAAGCATAGACATTGTATGCATGTGTCCACAGACAGCAGAAACATACAGACACATTCTGTCTCATACAGTTACACACACAGTATACACTAGCACAACAAGGCAAAACAAGGCAAGGCAGAGCAAGACAAAGTTTATTTCAAAATCCCATCAGAGGTATACAAAAATGTATAACACTGCACTAACTCAAAGTACTAAACACCAATCACTGAAGTTGTCAGGAAAGCAAAAGGGTTAATTTATCGAAAGGCACCTAATATATCAGCAAAATTAATAAAAGACCTATAAGTGGGTGTTAAAGAGGGGTGTTTTTTTTGTTTTTTTTTAAAACCAATTATAGTGCTCAGCAAAGTCAAATTCTTTTGGATATTGTTATCTTCTGTGAACACAACTAAATGAGTAAACATATGCTTTTTCCTGAAATTAAAAACATATTTATTTTCAACACATTTGGAGTTTTCCAATAAGTATTTGCTGTGTATCTTCTCCAGCACAGATGACATCTACATATGTATTATCAAACTCATTTCACAAAGACTGCACTCTGGACAATTTTTCTCTTCAGGAAAATGTTCAATATTCTCAATGTTTTTAATTGCAAGTTTGTGGTTCAACATCCTAAACTTTGAAAGCATATGGCCTATGGGGCCGGCAATATTCCAAAGGCACATTTATTAATAAACAGACAAATTATGATATCTAACAAAATACTAATTAAACAACTAAACAAGGCAAGAGAATAAGCAACCCTAACAAACTGACAGGACAGGAACAACAACAGAGATGATAAAAAAGCAGAGAAGGGCCATTAGTAGCAAACTAACAAGATAGCAACACTAACAGAGATATTAACAAAACAGGAAAAGGGGCACTATGGCAAACTAACAAGATAGCAACACTGACAGAGATATTAACAAAACTGGAAAAGGGGCACTATGGCAAACTAACAAGATAGCAACACTAACAGAGATATTAACAAAACAGGAAAAGGGGCACTATGGCAAACTAACAAGATAGCAACACTAACAGAGATATTAACAAAACAGAAAAAGGGGCACTATGGCAAACTAACAAGATAGCAACACTAACAGAGATATTAACAAAACAGGAAAAGGGGCACTATGGCAAACTAACAAGATAGCAACACTAACAGAGATATTAACAAAACAGGAAAAAGGGGCACTATGGCAAACTAACAAGATAGCAACACTAACAGAGATATTAACAAAACAGAAAAGGGGCACTATGGCAAACTAACAGATAGCAACACTAACAGAGATATTAACAAAACAGGAAAAGGGGCACTATGGCAAACTAACAAGATAGCAACATAACAGAGATATTAACAAAACAGGAAAAGGGGCACTATGGCAAACTAACAAGATAAAACACTACAGAGATATTAACAAAACAGGAAAAGGGGCACTATGGCAAACTAACAAGATACAACACTAACAGAGATATTAACAAAACAGGAAAAGGGGCACTATGGCAAACTAACAAGATAGCAACACTAACAGAGATATTAACAAAACAGGAAAAGGGGCACTATGGCAAACTAACAAGATAGCAACACTAACAGAGATATTAACAAAACAGAAAAGGGGCACTATGGCAAATAACAAGATACAACACTAACAGAGATATTAACAAAACAGGAAAAGGGGCACTATGGCAAACTAACAAGATAGCAACACTAACAGAGATATTAACAAAACAGGAAAAGGGGCACTATGGCAAACTAACAAGATACAACACTAACAGAGATATTAACAAAACAGGAAAAGGGGCACTATGGCAAACTAACAAGATAGCAACACTAACAGAGATATTAACAAAACAGGAAAAGGGGCACTATGGCAAACTAAACAGATAGCAAACACTAACAGAGATATTAACAAAACAGGAAAAGGGGCACTATGGCAAACTAACAAGATAGCAACACTAACAGAGATATTAACAAAACAGGAAAAGGGGCATATGGCAAACTAACAAGATAGCAACACTAACAGAGATATTAACAAAACAGGAAAAGGGGCACTATGGCAAACTAGCACGATAGCAACACTAACAGAGATATTAACAAAACAGGAAAAGGGGCACTATGGCAAACTAACAAGATAGCAACACTAACAGAGATATTAACAAAACAGGAAAAGGGGCACTATGGCAAACTAACAAGATAACAACACTAACAGATATATTAACAAAACAGGAAAAGGGGCACTATGGCAAACTAACAAGATAGCAACACTAACAGAGATATTAACAAAACAGGAAAAGGGGCACTATGGCAAACTAACAAGATAGCAACACTAACAGAGATCTTAACAAAACAGGAAAAGGGGCACTATGGCAAACTAACAAGATAGCAACACTAACAGAGATATTAACAAAACTGGAAAAGGGGCAATATGGCAAACTAACAAGATAGCAACACTAACAGAGATATTAACAAAACTGGAAAAGGGGCACTATGGCAAACTAACAAGATAGCAACACTAACAGAGATATTAACAAAACAGAAAAAGGGGCACTATGGCAAACTAACAAGATAGCAACACTAACAGAGATATTAACAAAACAGAAAAGGGGCACTATGGCAAACTAACAAGATAGCAACACTGACAGAGATATTAACAAAACAGGAAAAGGGGCACTATGGCAAACTAACAAGATAGCAACACTAACAGAGATATTAACAAACAGGAAAAGGGGCACTATGGCAAACTAACAAGATAGCAACACTAACAGAGATATTAACAAAACAGGAAAAGGGGCACTATGGCAAACTAACAAGATAACAACACTGACAGAGATATTAACAAAACAGGAAAAGGGGCACTATGGCAAACTAACAAGATAGCAACACTAACAGAGATATTAACAAAGCAGGAAAAAGAATAGAGCAATCTGGGAAGACAGGTACACTGACAGAGATGTAAACAAGGTTATGAAAAAGCACAGTTATAGCAAACAGAGGACAGAAACAGTGACAGTGATGTTAAGAAGGTAATGAAAAAGGGCAACTGTAGCAAACAGAGGACAAAAATTCTGACAGCGATGTATAGCAAACAGAGGACAGAAATTCTGACAGCGATGTATAGCAAACAGAGGACAGAAATTCTGACAGTGATGTTAAGAAGGTAATGAAAAAGGGCAACTGTAGCAAACAGAGGACAAGAACTCTGACAGAGATGTAAACAAGGTTATGAAAAAGCACAGTTATAGCAAAAAAGGACAGGAACTCTGACAGAGATGTTAGGGAGGTTATGAAAAAGCACAGTTATAGCAAACAGAGGACAGGAACATTGACAGAGATGTTAAGGAGGTTATGAAAAAGGGAAACTGTAGCATACAGAGGACAGGAACATTGACAGTGATGTTAAGAAAGTGATGAAAAATGGAAACTGTAGCATACAGAGGACAAAAATTCTGACAGCGATGTACAGCAAACAGAGGACAGAAATTCTGACAGTGATGTTAAGAAGGTGATGAAAACGGGCAACTGTAGCAAACAGAGGACAGGAACACTGACAGAGATGTTAAGAAGATGATGAAATAGGGCGATTACAAACTGACAAGACATGAACACTGACAAAGATATCAAGAAGGTGATGAAAAAGAACAGCATCATTGTACAAACAGAGGATAGGAACACTGACAGAGATGTTAAGAATGTGATGAAATAGGGCGATTACAAACTGACAAGACAGGAACACTGACAGAGATGTTAAGAAGATGATGAAATAGGGTGATTACAAACTGACAAGACAGGAACACTGATAGAGATGTTAAGAAAGTGATGAAAAAGGGCAACTGTAGCAAACAGAGGACAGAAATTCTGACAGTGATGTTAAGAAGGTGATGAAAAAGAACAACATCGTTGTCCAAACAGAGGACAGGAACACTGACAGAGATGTTAAGGAGGTGATGGAAAAGGACAATTGTATCAAACTGACATGACAGAAACACTGACAGAGATGTTAAGGAGGTGATGAAAAAGGACAATTGTATCAAACTGACATGACAGAAACACTGACAGATATGTTAAGAAGGTGATGAAAAAAGGGCAGTTGTAGCAAACAGGGAACAGAAACACTGACAGAGATATTAAGAAGTTGATATAAAATGGCAACTGTAGAGAGGACAGGAACACTGACAGAGATGTTAAGAAGGTGATGAAAAAAAGGGCAACCGGAGCAAATTGACGAGACAGAAACACTGACAGAGATGTAAACACAGCAAATGGACAGTGAAACTAACAGAGCAAGGAGAAACCAGGCAAAAATGCTCTGCCTGCAAGGGAAGCTAACATGGCTATATCAAGGCAAGGGCAGTTGTGAAGTAAAACGGCAGACAAGCTAGCAAAGTAACACGGCAGAAAGGCTAACACAGGAACATGGCAGATATGTTAACATAGTAACATTGTGGCAGAAATGCTAACATAGTAACATTATGGCAGAAATGATAACATAGTGATATTATGCCAGAAACGCTAACACAATGCAATATGGCAGAAACGCTAACACTGTAAAATGGCAGAAGTGTTAACACAGTAACAGCATTGCACAAATGCTAACACAGTAACAATATGGCACAAATGATAGCACAGGAACATAGCAGAAATCCTAACACAGGAACATGGCAGAAATGCTACCACAGGAACAATATGGCAGAAACGTTAACAAAGTAACAATATAACAAAAATGGTAACAAAGTAACATGGCAGAAAGGCTAACACAGGAACATGGCAGAAAGGCTAACACAGGAACATGGCAGAAAGGCTACCACAGGAACATGGCAGAAAGGCAAATCACAGGAACATAGCAAAAAGGCTAACACAGGAACATAGCAGAAAGCTTACACAGGACATGGCAGAAATGCTTACACAGGAACATGGCAAAAATGTATACACAGTACATGGCAGAAAGGCTAACACAGGAACATGGTAGAAAGGCTAACACAGAACATAGCAGAAAGGCTAACACAGGCATGGCAGAAAGGCTAACACAGGAACATGGCAGAAAGCTAACACAGGAACAAGCAGAAGGCTGACACAGAAAATGGTAGGGCTAAACACGTTAACAAAGTAATGTCGCAGAAGTGCTAACACAGCATGGTAGAAATGCTAACACGTAAAATATGGCAGAAATGTTAACACAGTAACAACATGGACAAATGCAACACAGAGTAACACAAGCAGAAATCAAACAAAGGACATGAGAAGAACTTAACACAGTAAATGGTAGAAATGCTAACATTGTAAGAGAGAGAGAGAGAGAGAGAGAGAGAGAGAGAGAGAGAGAGAGAGAGAGAGAGAGAGAGAGAGAGAGAGAGAGAGAGAGAGAGAGAGAGAGAGAGAGAGAGAGCATTAAATAATATAACCTAGCAATAAAATAAACTCAATGCTAAACACATTAAAGGCAGGTGTAGATACGAAAAACTGTTTATACCTCACAGAAATCTGAATCAACAAAGCAAGGAGGTCAACAGCTATAACACTTACAAGCAAAACATCAAGGAAGACCTTGAAGGGAAGAACTAGCCAAAGAAATCAGTCAGTTCTTGGACCAGGGACACTTAAAGATATGTGACGCTCCACCACATAATGAGCCGCATAGCACCAGAGGTCAATTTTTAGTTTATTGACATGTCAGTAATTTGCAGTAAAATGGCTATACAATAAAAAAACAACAAAAAAAACATTGAAAATCGGAAAATTGTATGAAAAGTTATAACAAATTGAAATGATAGATTGCAGGAATGTTAAAATGAGAAATTGACAAGTTTGGCATCATAAACCGTAGTCAGAGTGAAGGCTGGATAATTTTTAAAACATGTTTAAAGCAAAAACATACAAAATTATGATTTTATATTTCATTACAAGGAAGACTAATAAATATAGTTTTATAATCAATCAAAATATCAAAAATTGACATCTTGACACAACCTACATAAAATGGCTCATAGCAGAAAAGGGGGTTAGGTGCTAAGCGACTCATTTCGTGGTGGAGCCTCACAATTTTTATTTCAAGACCCTCCTCCCCTCTTTCTGGAGGTAACATGGAATTTAACAGAACTAGAATCCGAACAGCATAACCCTCTCACTCCACACTGCCATCATGCCATGGATCAGTGTAAATCAAGTAAAACCTCGCACACTTCTCCACTCTTAAGCCAACTCAAAGCCCAAAAGATACAATAACTTAGATGGTCCCGATAAAATAACGATAGTATGACATAACAAACCCTGACTATTCATGGTTTGGAAAACCTAAACGCAGCACAACAATTGCACTGACACAAAATTCCAATTACTTAAAATATTGTTTGAAATAGATTAGCAGCCAGTGACACACATGCACTCCCTCATTGCTCATGGCATTTCGTGCTGAAAGCCAGACTCAAACATAGAGTCCGCGTACATGCAGACACGCACACACGCTCTCTCGCTCTCGCCTCTCGCTCTCTCTCTCTCTCTTTTCTCTCTCTCTCTCTCTCTCTCTCTCTCTCTCTCTCTCTCTCTCTTACAATGGGCGCTGTTCCCTGTCCATTTTTTGTGTGTATCGCTGACAAAGGAATATTTTGATTAAAACACTACTTACCTTTCTTACAAAACAATCACACAGTTGAATGCTTTTTTAATGTAGCTTCAAAAAACAACAAGCACATTTTATCTCTTTGATGCCAGTGCCTAGAAGAAAGCTTGGACCTGAAAGCTTGTGTGATGGCTCATGCTTGAAGGCGCTCACCCACACATCCCAATGACCTTGAGTTGAGACAGCATCAGTGCTGCATTGGCACCATACATGACGGTCTTCAGGGGGTGTTGAGTCTGCTTCGATCACTATGAGACGTACTCCGCGCTCGATTGACATCTGCAGGAATTGGAAAAGTATCATTATACTGCTCACAGAGGCAAAACAGTGTTATCTTAACAGATCCATTTCAGTACTGCATAATTACATGCAAAGAGGTACATGGCAACACACACACACACACGCACACGCACACACACGCACACACACACACACACACACACACACACACACACACACACACACACACACACACACACACACTCACGGACACAGACTCACGCACACACACTCACGGACACCGACACACGAACACATTCGCACGCACGCATGCACGCACACACGCACGCGCACACCCACCCACCCACACATACACCCACATGCACACATCAGTGCTGACTCCACTGACCCCAAAATTCCTTCGGATGAGACTATAAACCGAGGCCGTGTGTGAGTGTTTGAACGCACGCAGAACATCTTGCGCACACGTTAAATCCTGTTCCGCTTTTCGTAAGAGTAGGCCATAGTGTGCCAGTGGGAACTGATGACATTGACAAAACTGCATACACATGGGGACTGGATGTAAATAAGCACAAGAGCGCTTATCCCATTATCTTCAATAAAAAAAAAAAAAAATAAATAAAACACACACACACACACACATACAGATACACAGACAGACACAGACAAACACACACACACACACACACACACACACACACACACACACACACACACACACACACACACCAGCAGCGCGCCGCCACCACGCTTGCATATATCATCAAATTAGTAGATATATTTAGCAGTTCTGTATCGTTTAACTGAAACCAAAAGTTGTCACAACCATTACAAGAAACTACAATCCAAGTTGGGATATACTCTTCTTTCCTTCTTTTCATTCTTTCTTTTCTTTTTTTCCTTTTTTCTTTCTTTCTTTTCTTTCTTTCTTCTTTCTCTCTCTCTTTCTTTCTCTTAATTAATTAATTAATTAATTAATTAATTAATTAATTAATTAAAGATAATGGAATAAGCACTCATGTGCTTTTTTACATCCAGTCCCTGTGTGTATGCAGTTTTGTAAATGTCATTTGTTCCCACCGGCACACGATGGCCTACTCTTACGAAAAGCGGAACAGGATTTAACGAGTACGCAAGATGTTCTGCGTGCGTTCGCACACGGGGCCTCAGTTTATAGTCTCATCGGAAGGACTTTAGGGGAGAGTGGAGTCAGCACTGATGTTAACTCCGGGAGAAAACAAATTCCCTGAACGGGAATCGAACCCGGGTCGTCAAATTGCGAGCGCAATGTCTGACCACTAGGCTATCCCGTCCCCTCATCGCCGCTTCACAATCCTTCAGTGACCAGACCTTCAAGGAAAGCAGCTGCCGAATCCCAGGAAGAGGCCAGTCCCTGATCTATCATGCTAGTGATGCAGTTGGGCACCAGATGCAATAGGACTCTCCCCGCCCATACCGCTTCTCGAGAAAAGATGTGTGAGGAAGGAAATGCGTCAACTATGCCTGAATTACAACAGTTCCATATATATGGTATGCTAATACAGGATCATGAAACTATGTGCCCTTGAAAGAGTGTTGTAGTTACAACCAGCCTGCATCACCACATGGGGCAGCTATCCAGACTGACAAGCCAGAATGCAGCACTTACCTATGCGTATTGCCTGCTGCTTCATCATCCAACAATTTGCTTGCAACCCAAATAACAGCTGTTCCTGATTTCAGCTACGAGGAACTAGCCATCCCTGCTTGAAATGGTACTACACAATTCAACCTGCAGCAATGTCTTCTTGACTCCCTGACACACAGAGCCTAGAATGTTAAGAGGTAAAGGTAAAGGTGTCTCATAACCAATGTGGTCGTAGGGAGCAAAGCATCAGAGGCCTCAGCTCCTCTTGAAGGCCAGCAATGGAGGGCGGCGCCCATCTCCTCTCTCTCGCTGATTTACCTTCCCTGACCCTAAAGAGGGCGAGGTACCAATTCACAGCTAGGTGAACTGGGGGACTGTACTCAAACCAAGGCGCGCAAACGGTCAACCATCCACTTGGTAAAAAACGCTCGATGCTGCTTAACCTTAGCTGGGGGGTAAGCGAAACGCTCTGACACTGAGCTATCCCTTCCCCTAGGAAGATGCCAGACAAAAACGTCAAATGTGATACTGAAACAAAGTTCAAGGATGAGAATGAAAAGAAAATATTAATAGGATTTGGAACTAGATCAGGTTTTCATATTACATGTTCTACTCTAAAAAGAAAACCCTAAAGCATTCAACAAACTGGATGGGAGAAGTATAGTTCTTGAGCGCATCTACGCAGAGAGAATCTGCATGGGCGAAAAAAGAGCAATTATTGGAACCATATTGTTGGGAATATTATGCACAGAACAGCCAGAATATTATCATTCTACACAGAGAAACCAGAAATGCTACCATTCTACACAGAGAAACCAGAATGTTATCATTCTACACAGAGAAATCAGAATGTTATCCTGCTATTCAGAGAAACCAGAATGTTATCCTGCTATTCAGAGAAACCAGAATGGTATAATTCTATACAGAAAAACAAGAATGTTATCATTTTATACAGAGAAACCAGAATGGTATCATTCTACACAGAAAAAAAACAGAATTTTATCTTTCTATTCAGTGAAACCAGAATGTTATCCTTCTATTCAGAGAAACCAGAATGTTATCAATCTATACAGAGAAACCAGAATGTTATCATTCTACACAGAGAAACCAGAATGGTATCAATCTATACAGAGAAACCAGAATGTTATCCTTCTATTCCTAGAAACCAGAATGGTATCAATCTATACAGAGAAACCAGAATGTTATCATTCTACACAGAGAAACCAGAATGGTATCAATCTATACAGAGAAACCAGAATGTTATCATTCTACACAGAGAAACAGAATGTTTATATTCTACACAGAGAAACCACAATGTTATCCTTCTATTCAGAGAAACCAAAATGGTATCATTCTATACAGAGAAACAAGAATTTTATCTTTCTATTCAGAAAAACCAGAATGGTATCATTCTATACAGAGAAACAAGAATGTTATCATTCTACATAAACCAGAATGGTATCATTCTATACAGAAAACAAGAATGTTATATTCTACATAAACCAGAATGGTATCATTCTATACAGAGAAACAAGAATGTTATCATTCTACATAAACCAGAATGGTATCATTCTATACAGAAAACAAGAATGTTATAATTCTACATAAACAAGAATGGTATCATTCTATACAGAGAAACAAGAATGTTATAATTCTACATAAACCAGAATGGTATCATTCTACATAGAGAAACCAGAGTATTATTAATATTTTCATAGGAACCAGAATGTTCTCTTTCTACACAAGAGACACTAGAACATGATCATTCTGAAAAAAAAAACCACCCAAAACATGGATAGTAAACCTTGAAAAGATAGACAAAAACTATTTATTAAATCAGCATAAAAAGTGTGTGTGTGTGTGTGTGTGTGTGTGTGTGTGTGTGTGTGTGTGTGTGTGTGTGTTGTGTGTGTGTGTGTGTGTGTGTGTGTGTGTGTGTGTGTGTGTGTGTGCCTCAGTTACCTTGAAAAGTCATTTCATTACAAGCATAAGACCTGACCCTGCTGTTCTCGATTCTAGGCAAACATGGCACATCGCAGTCCAGCATAGCACTGTAAGGTATGTTTGCATCTCCATTGAAAACCATTTCGTATTTTCTCAGTCCTGACTCTTTCTGTGTCGTGCATTTGCAGCCTTCGTAGCTTGCTTCCCGGTCACACTTGTGGATTGAAGTTACGCACACTGGATAATTGGCTGGCTTGTCATAGGCGTAACGCAGGCTGAAGATAACGTATTGGCCAATGTGTTGGCAGCCCTCATTCATAAGGGCCGTTATGTTGACAAGGCAGGTCAGGGTGTTGGCTCGTCCAATCATTATGTATGGATTAGGGCATATCAGTCGAATAGGAGCCACCTGCCAACCAGCTGAAATAGGATTAGTTATTTGTTAGTATGGTTAAGACAGATAGTTTTTTTCACTACTAAAGCCATGCTGTCCAGTCAGGGGGAAAAAAAAAAGGTCAGAGTTGGGGTTTTTGTTTCAAGCAAAAGGATGATAAAGTTACCGAAAAGAAGACAGAATGTGCATTGAATCACTGAAATTCGATAAACACACTGTCCTGTTTGTACTGCTGAAAACACTTCCTGATGGTTAATTAATTGTGCTCCACTAACCAAAGTTAGCAAGCTGTTTGATCAACTAAAGTAAAGTTTCCAGATATGTCTAAAAATGGGACCCTCTACCACGTAGTGAGTCCTTCTGCTCCGGACTTGTCCACTAAAAGCCATTAAAGGCAGGTGGGGTTCAGATTGTCGTTTTTGAGATTTGGTTTGTTTATTTGACTAATTACAAAACTATATCCAATAGTCTACCCAGAACTGAAACATCAAGCCTAAGTGTGTTTCATTTTGCTTTAAACCTGGTTTGAAAAATGATCATTTTTTTTATTCTGACCACACATTACCACGCAAAAACTTGTCAGGTATTTTTTTTATAGTTCGTCACTTTCTGAAATCGATCTTTTTCGTCTGTCATGACTTTTCAGAGAACTGTCCGATTTACAATGGTCTTTTTTTTTTTAAAGTGAATAGCCTTTATTTTCCTTATTGCAGATTTATAATATGTCAATAACTATAAACTGACCTCTGGTGTCATGAGACTCACTATGTGGTAGAGCGTCACAAATTAGCCTGTGGGCAATGTAGGTAGATAGATAAATCCAGAGCTGAAAAATCATATCTACAGGAGTACCCTAGAGACTGGTTGTCATCATGTACATTTTCTATGACAGTGCCACGTAGTATCAACAGCTACCAAGTGATCAAGGTCAATTAACCAATCTCTTAAACCTTAGGTTGATGACGAGCAGGATCTTTTAAGAAGTCTTCATCTCCAGGTGAAAGCTTTGCTTTCCTTTGAAAGAAAAACAAACAAACATGCTGTCTCTTGGAAGTCCTTGGATGAGACTATAAACCGAGCTCCGTGTGCGAACGCACACAGAACATATCACACACACGTGGAAACCTGTTCCGCTTTTCAAAAGAGTAGACCTTTGTGTGCCGGTGGAAACGGATGACCCATTTTACAAAACCGCATACACTCTGGGATTGGGTGGAAAAAAAAAAAGCGCATAAGTGCTTATTCTGTTATCCTCGAAATAAAAAGAATAAAATTAATAGATCTTTTTTTTTTTTTAAGCAGTTGCTTCCCATCATCTGTTTCTTTTAGTACCTGCTCCCTTCTGGCACATATACTGAAAGATATTCTCTAGGGGAAAATATAATAATTATGTATAAGTATTATCATTATGATGTCATCATTAGTAGCTGGTTATCTTTTATTTCTAGATGCTTGTATAGTATAAACATAACAGACAGTTGAAAGTCGCGTTGCCTTTTTTCACCATTGATCATGATGTCTTTAAAAAAAAAACAAAAAAAAACACGAAAATATGCAGGATCCCTTCAAAGCATGACATTTAGAATGCTGGGATTGCTGTTGTACTCGGATGCTACCCTTTATTCATGATTCGCAAGCTAAATAAAGACCGCCCTAAGTGGTAAGTATGGTACATCATTCTCTCTTATTGAGCTGACAGATCAGGTGCCTTGAGGTTCGTTCTTGTGTTTAACGTCTGTTCACTGTAAGTGATATTAGACGGGGGAAAAGTCATTTAACAGGTATAAAAAAAATCAATGCAACATCGAACAATTCAAATAGGGAAAATAATACCAAAGAACTTTAAACAAACGCGAAAACTGGGCTATGTACAAGAGACTTTGTAATAGCGAAAAGAATGTTTTCATCTGAGAGAATTACATCTAGATAACTTTTCTTCAGAAGGATTTTTGTTTATAATTTTTAAAGGTAAAAAACCACGAAGGCTCTGACAATATAACAAACATTTCTCGAGAAAAAATTGTTCACTAGAAATGCACATAACATTTTTACAAAACGTTGTTTTTAGAGCATTAAGTCGTATTCTGTAAGACATATTGGTAATTAATCTTGAGTTGACATATTGGTAATTAATCTCTACGATGTTTTTTTGTCTAAAAACATGATTTAAAGAAACTATACTTTTCTGTGATACAAGTTTCACATGTGTACAATCATGTCTTAAGGTGTGGTCTTGAGAGTGTTCTTAATTAATGTATCTGCCATTCTCTACAGAATGTTTTTTTTTTAATTTTTATTTTACTTTATTATTGGTCTATAATGGGTCCCACTCACACGTTTAAGATTTTTTCTACGCAA
This sequence comes from Stramonita haemastoma, assembly GCA_030674155.1. Lineage (NCBI taxonomy): Eukaryota > Metazoa > Mollusca > Gastropoda > Neogastropoda > Muricidae > Stramonita > Stramonita haemastoma. Next base: position 37,400,256 of record CM060335.1, on the reverse strand, counting down.
GGTATCACTGGCCTCTGTCTCTTTATACTTCTACAAACAGCATGTATTTGTCCATGCAATACTATACTATACTACACTACATTATACTAGAGTAGACTATACTATACTATACTATACTAGACTACACTAGGCTAGACTATACCATACCATACCATACCATACCATACCATACCTAAACCATACCATACCATACCATACCATACCATACCATACCATACCATACTATACTATACTATACTATACTATACTATACTATACTATACTATACTATACTATACTATACTATACTATACTATACTATACTATACTATACTATACCATACATGTGTGTAGGCCTCCCTCAGTCGGTGTCGACTATGGAATTCGCGCCAAAAGACAGGTCATCTGTTCAGCGACAACGCCGGCTGTGGCTGGTCAGTCCGATGCGAGAGTGGCAGTCTCTGTTGCATCTGATGCAGATGTGGCTTGTCGAGGTGGCTGGAGCACATGCCTTCCGCTTGGCTCTCTTTTCGTTTGCTGCAGTGTGGATCTTTTCTTCACCACACTTCAGCTGTTTGTGGAGAACACTGCGCCATTTGCTGCGGTCAGCCGCTACCTCCTCCCAGTTCTCTAGGCTGATGTCCAGGGCTTTCACGTCACGCTTGCAGACGTCTTTGTAGCGCAGTTGGGGGCGGCCAATACTCCTCTTGCCGGAGACAAGTTCACCATAGAGGAGATCTTTAGGAATGCGTCCATCCTCTATCCTTCGCACGTGACCGAGCCATCTGAGTCTGCGTTGTCTGAGGAGTGTGTACATGGTGGAAAGACCTGCAACCTCGAGGACCTGAGCGTTGGTAACTTTGTCACTCCAGTGGATGCCGAGGATGCAACGGAGAGAGCGCAGATGGAAGCTGTTCAGTTTGCGCTCCTGTTTGGAGTATGTTGTCCATGTTTCACTGCCGTATAGGAGAGTGCTGACGATGCAGGTGTTGTACACTGCCATCTTGGTGGGAATTTTCAGCTTTGGGTTCTTCCAGACACGGGTAGTGAGGCGTCCTAAGGTCGTAGCAGCCTTGCCGATGCGCTTGTTGATCTCGGCATCAAGGGATAGGTTGTCACTGATGGTGGATCCTAGGTATGTGAACTGGTGTACGACATCAAGCTGGTAGTCATCGATGTAGATGGCTGGTGTAGTTACCACATCCTGGCTCAGCACATTGGTCTTTTTCAGACTGACTGTCAGGCCGAAGTCTTTGCAGGCCTGGGAAAACCTATCCATGAGGCATTGGAGTTCTTGCTCAGTGTGAGAAGTGACAGCAGCAGCATCAGCAAAAAGCATGTCCCTAATTGTTTTCTCCATCACTTTTGTTTTTGCTTTCAACCGAGCCAGGTTGAATAGTCGACCGCTGGATCTGGTGCGTAGGTATACACCCTCTGTTGCAGTTCCAACAGCGTGCTTTAGGAGCAGGGCAAAGAAGATGCCAAAGAGGGTGGGAGCAAGGACACAGCCTTGCTTGACTCCACTCTTGATGTCAAATGGGTTGGACATGCTGCCCTCATACTGGATTGTTGCCTTCATGTCATCATGAAAGGATCTGATGAGACTGTGGAGTTTTGGGGGGCAACCAATTTTTGGATGGATGATGAATAGCCCTTCCCTGCTGACTAGGTCAAAGGCCTTGGTCAGGTCTATGAAGGCTATGTAGAGGGGTTTGTGTTGTTCTCTGCATTTCTCCTGAAGCTGGCGTAGGGAGAATATCACGTCCACCGTGGAGCGTCCAGCTCGGAAGCCGCATTGTGACTCGGGGTAGACACGCTCAGCAAGTTTATGGAGGCGCACAAGCATGACACGAGCGAAGAGTTTTCCTACGATGCTCAGGAGAGATATGCCTCTGTAGTTGTTACAATCACTCCTGTCGCCTTTACTCTTGTAGAGAGTGACGATCTTGGCATCTCTCATGTCTTGCGGCACGGCTCCCTTCCTCCAACAATGGAATAGGACGTCGTGAAGGGGCTGTAGCAAGGTGTCTTTACAGCTTTTGATGAGGTCGGGTGGAATGCCATAGGTGCCAGGTGCTTTGCCGCTAGCTAAGCTGTCAATTGCTTTGCGGAGATCAGCAAGGGTTGGTTCAGTATTAGTTCCACCATGATGGGCAAAGGCTGAATGGCATCGAGGGCTGAGTTGGAGACTGTGTTCTCTCTGGAGTAGAGCTCAGAGTAATGCTCCACCCACCTGTCCATCTGTCTGCTCTTGTCGGTGATCACCTCCCCATTGGAGGTCTTGAGTGGGGCGGTTTTGCTCTGTGTTGGCCCTAGAGCTGTCTTGATGCCTTCGTACATTCCTCTGATGTTGCCTGAGGCAGCTGCAGACTGGATGGAGGCACTGAGCTGTTGCCAGTATTCGTTGGCACATCGTCTTGCAGTCTGTTGTACTTTGTTTCTGGCTGCTCTGAGTGCTTGCAGGGATTTCTCACTAGGGGAGCGCTTGTATTCGGCAAGGGCAGCACGCTTTGCGTCAATGACGGGGGACAGCTCGCTAGACTTGGCATCAAACCAGTCATTGTTCTTGGAGATCTTTTTCCCAAAGGTTGCAAAGGCTGTTTTCTGAATGGCTTCCCGGAGGTGGTTCCATTTCTTAGAGGCTGATCAGTACTGGTGTTCATCAGACAGAGCTTTTTTGAGAGACATGGCAAATTCTTCGACTTTCTCTGGAA
>CM060335.1:37375063-37387563 GCA_030674155.1 Stramonita haemastoma | reverse complement strand
CCTCAATCGCCTTGGGAAAAAAAGGTATGTGGCAGAGCTAAGGCTTTGACCAGCTTCTACAAAGAGTGCGATGGTGGGAGGGTGAAGAGGGTTGTGGATGACTTTTCTTTATTGATCTTTACACACCAAACCCCAGCCCTGTCAGTAAGCCTCTCAAGTGCATACGTGACGCTCAACCACGAAATGAGTCGCTTAGCACACAACCCCCTTTTCCGCTAGGGACCATTAAAGGCAGGTGGGGTCAAGTTGGCAATTTTGAGATTTTGTATGATTAATAAAGTATAGCCATTATTCTACCTCATAATGAAATATCAGATCATAATTTTGCCTCCTTTTGCCTTAAAGCGTGTTTAAAAAAAAAAAAACAGAAAAAAACCCTGAGCCCTCATTCTGACCACCTATTACAATGCTAAACTTGTCAATTTGTCATTTCTTGCAGTCTATTATTTCAACTTGTAATAACTTTTTATAGAATTGTCTGATTTTCAATTTGTTTTTTGTATTGTATAGCCATTTTATTTCGGTTTGATAACATGTCAATAACTAAAAAATTGACCTCTGGTGCAATGCGACTCATTACGTGGTGGAGCGTCACATATGTGATGCTCTACCACATAATGAGACGAGTGCACATGAGGTCAATTTTTAGTTATTGACATGTTATGAATGTGCAATAAAGTGGCTATCAAATACAAAAAACAGATTGAAAATCGGACAATTCTGTGCAACATTATAACAAATTGAAATGATAGACTGCAGGATGTGACAAAATGAGAAACGGGCAAGTTTATTTTAGTAACAGGTTGTCAGAATGAGTGCTTTGGTATTTTCAAAACACATTTAAAAGCAAAAGGAATAAAAATTATGCCTTGATATTTCATTATAAGATAAATAAACAGATCTAGTTTAATAATCAATCAAAATCTCGAAATTGACAGCTTGACCCCCACCTGCCTTTAAAGGCTCCTAGCGCAAAATTGGGTAATGTGCTAAGCGACTCATTTCGTGGTGGAGCGCCACATATGTAGTTGATGTGGTGCCATAGAAATTCTTTGGTGCACCATGTGTGAGGCTCAGAAGAGGATCTGAATGTGTAAGCCTGAATCTGAATTGCGTGTGACTGAAGGGTGAAACAGTTTTATCTGTTCGCTTCCCTAATCATTTTCATCCAGCCAGTGCAATAAGGCATCACTATTTAGTGCACGTAAAAGAACCCACAGCAACAAGGGGGTTGACCCTGGCAAACTAGTGTAGAATAAAGCCACTCTGAAAGGGAAACAAATACAGTTGCATGCAGGAAAAAGAACAAAAAAATGGGTAGGCGCTGCACTTGTGGCGACGCGCACTCCCCGGGGAGAGCAGCCCGAATTTCAAGCAGAGAAATCTGCAGTGACATAAAGTGGTACAAAATACCAGGTTGATCAAGTGATTTATGTGGCATACTCTGGGTAGTGAATAATTAAGGGGTATCCCCCCGTTAAGATAAGGCAGCACTCTAGAATACCAGAGATAATGGCAGAGCAATCACAAGAGGCAGATGGATTGCTCTGGGTCATCACGGTTGCTGAGAAAAGAAGAAAGAGGTTCACTAGGAAAAGGTCACCCTGTTTCTGGTTTGTGGTTCAAACCTTAGGGGAACAGAACTGTCTCGTTCAAAGGCAATATTCTGTTTTGCTCTACTTAAGACCAGGAACTGTGGGCAGCATCCGCCTGAGGCAAATTCAAGCAGACAGATTGTCTCTTATATAAAGGTGTTTTAAGTGTAATATTTCAGAGGGATCCAAACGGTGCCCTCAATGGCATGGTAAGATCCAATGGGAAATCCCAACATGGTGCTCTCTGAGAGGTTAGCTGCTGTTTGCGTGCAAACTCTTTGGAGGTGTCTTGGAGGTGGGAGTCATTCTCTAGGCAGAGGGACCCAACTTGTCTCAGAGTAGTAGAGAAAACGTATATGTGTGCCTTCACTGAAGAGGCCGACAGCCTAAGGGAAGCGCTGATATAGGCTATACAACTGTCCAGCTGAGTAGATAATGGACCCGGGGAGTTGATGCTGTCACTACTTTAGGAAGTCCACTTGTGCTAGTTTGACTCATAGACTTTTGTCGTGTTATCTCTATGTGTAAAAAGGTGTCCTATAACCTGTGTGGTCGTAGGGGAGCGAGGCGTCAGAGACCTCAGCTTCTCTAGGGGGCCAGCATGTTGAGGGCAGCGCCCAACTCCTCTCCCTCGCTGCTTTACCTTCCCTGACCCTAAAGAGGGCAGGTACCCATTTTCAGCTGGGTGAACTGGAGGAACTGTACTGAAGCCAAGGCGTGCAAACGGTCACCCATCCAATTTTTTGGTAACCACGCTCAACGCTGCTTAATATTGGCAGGGGGAAAGCGAGTGCTCTGACCACAGAGCTATCCAGTGCTCATCTCTATGTGCAATAAGGGCAAGTCTAGATGTGTCTTGCCTGCTGCCTAATGAAGACTGCGATCACGACAGAGCATCTGTGCATGAACATCCAAGAGTTCCAGACAAGTGCAGTATTCTGAAATGCTTGTGCTGGTCATACACAGATGAAGAAAGGCTATCCACAGAACACAATTATCACCGGTTTTACATTTTAGAAAACAAAAAGAAGAAAACCATAGGAATGTGATTCACTCAACAGTTCCACAATTGAAGAAGTGGATGTCTAAGGAATGTAATTCTCTGAAGAGTTTCACACAGAAGGAATAAATATCCAAGGGGCAATAATTTGTTTTGTTTAACAGCTTCACGGGTGAAGACAGATATATTCAAGACATGCAATCCTCTTGCCCGTCACTCTACAAAGAATATAGTAAATTGGAACTAGCTGTATGCCCAACTCTATTTATTCTGATATTGTTAATTCCACGTGGGGGACGGGATAGATAGTCTAGTGGACATAACATTGCGAACAAGTGCTGACACCACTCTCCCGAAGTCCTTCGGATGAGACTTTAAACCGAGGCTCCGTGTGCGAACGCACGCAGAACATCTTGTGCACGCGTTAAATTATATCCCGCTTTTCGTAAGAGTAGGCCATTGTGTACCGGTGGGAACAGATGACAAGATTTACAAAACGGCACATACACGAGGACTGGATGTAAAAAGCACACGAGTGCTTATTTTGTTGTCCTCGATATAAAAGAATGAACAAATGAATACATAAATAATTTAAAGTTTTTTTCTTGAAACAAATTCTTGAAACCTGAAGTATACAATTTGATCATGAATACAAGTGTTAACATAAAGTTTGAAAAAAAACACCTGCACCACAATATATATATATATATATATATATATATATATAATATATATATATATATATATATATATATATATAATATATATATAATATATATATATATATTTCTTTTTAAAGTCACACGCAACAGCCACCACGGGAGAGTGGTCAGTGCATGGTGTACTGGTTGGAAAGTCATGGGTTTACATCCCATAAGAGTTTCAAGGTTGTTTTATCTCGTGTTTTCCTTTATTCCAGCCAGCTTCTGCCTTGAGGTGTCTGGGGCAAATGACCTAAATGATGTGTTTTGAAAACAAAACGACACTTCTGTAACCAATTACGTGTGCGTGTGCACATTGTACTAGCCTGTAGCAATGACACCAACACTATGGAGATCAGACTGCATAGGTCAGATATAAAATGGTTTTCAAATCAATTTGGCAGCTTTGCAGCAACTACCATGCTTCTCATTTGCCAGATGTACTGAGTGTTTTTCCTCCTTTTGCTTTTTTTAATGGGAGGGGGGGGGGGGGGGGGGGCGGGCAGTGGGGGTCAAATCCTCATTTGATCTTTTCTCTTGAAGTATATTAAATTTTGTCCCATTCCATTTAGGCGTAGGCCTATAGTGTAGACTTACTATAACTTTATATTTTAACATAATCATGATATCCAGAGGAATGTACTCATATGTGAAATGAATTAAGGATAATGCTGTAGTTTCTTCTGTTTGTCAAGAATGACAAAAGAAACCTTACATTATGGATAAAATCACTCTTCATATGAGACCATTACCGTGTTTGCTTATGTTTAATGATTTACTTAGTAATAGGTAGCCAGTTGTGTGGTCAGTCAGGGGACAGGCCAGCCTGATTTGTTAAAGAAGCATTGTGCTCACGATCATGATGACCCGAGATCGATCCTAGATTTGAGCTACCAAGTCTTTGGAGTGAAGGGGTGGCGACTCCACTCCCCCAAAAGTCATTCGAATGAGACTAAAAACCAGGGCCTTCTTCTTCTTCTTCTCATTGGTTTAATGTCCGTTCACTACAAGGTGATTTAGACAATGGTACATTCACGTTAAGAATGCACTGAAAAGGGGATGAGGGGAAAAAGTGAAAGGACAAAGAATATAATGGATGATGATAAGTTTATACAATTTCATTTATAGTAACTGACCTACTGGTAACTGGCAAATACTTGCTGCAACTGATATTAGGACATGCGACTCGGAATCATACAGAACACTTGGGAAATTTCCATATTTTTCCCTTAGATCTATCCCTTTGCTTTTATACGAGGCAATGAGCACAGGGCAATCAAACAGTATATGGTGGACTGATATAATAGCAGAACAAGTGCAGAAAACATTTTTTGAATATTTAGTTTTCCAAGCATTTAGACGTAATTTATGAATTATAATTTCTATATTTCGTGGGCAACACAAACGATTTAAGTGAAATCTAAGAAACTTTGAATATACAGAGTTTGCAAGAATTGAAATAATTTCAAATGAAGATAAACGTAGACCTATACTATTAATCATTATGTCACTTGTACATTCTGAAGCACCGCGTTTTGCCAGAGAATCTGCCAATTCATTCCAGTAAAGACCGCAATGTGATGGCACCCAGCAAAATGTTATCCCAATACCTTTAGAAACAAGAGAATGCACAAGGAACTTGATTTAAAAAATAACATCATTTCTCAGTTTAGAGTCCCAATGTTTTAAAGCCAGTAAAACTGATTTTGAATCAACACCAAAAAGGACATTGTAAATCGCAAGAGAAATGTTTGAAATATAATTTAGCGCCATAAGAATTGCGAACAATTCAGAAGTGAATATTGTAAAACCTTTTCCAATACAAAAAGGTCTTTTTACTTTTAAGTCGGGTATAACGAATGCAGCCCCGCACATGCCCGATTCTAAGACAGATCCGTCCGTGTATACTTTCAAGTGGTTTAAATACTGACAATTTATATGATTTTGAACCTCAGATTTGAGTAGGTTTTGATTAGTGTCCTTTTTTGTTTCTGTGTAGTCAATATCAAAATTTGCATATTTATGTTCCCATGGTGGAATCTGGGGAACTACTGGTAAAACTGGTACGTTTGATATATCGATATTATTTTCCTTCAAAAGGTCTTCAGTATAATTTCTTATGGGCTGCAAAAAAGAGATATTCCTAGCTCTTTTTGGATAATCCTTTTGATTAATAAATATTTCATCGCGAACAGAATTTGAAATAGCAAGACTTCGAATGACATATTTAGAGACAGATAACATTCTTTGCTCAGAAAGTGGAAGTAAATGAGCTTCTGTATAAGTTTTTAATGTACTGGCATGAATCGGCACTCCTAGCGCTATTTTAATTGGTTTGCTATCCACACTTTGCAACTTTTTAAAGAGATAATTTGGAGCAGAAAAGTACACTTCTTGACCAGAAATGAGTTTAGATCGAATTAATGAAACAGCAAGATGCATGATTGTTTTAGTATCCTGACTCCACGGCTGAGCACTCACAATCTTTAAGAAGTTTAATCGTTTCCTGGCTTTTAAAATCAAATTTTCAATATGCATTTTCCAGTTTAACTTGCTAGTTAAATGAACTCCCAAGAATCTGGCGTCTTGTTTGTATTGAAGTGTGACCCCATCAAGTGTTAATAACGGTAGTGTTTGGGTTTTTTCCCCATTGTTAAAAAAGAACTAGACAAGTTTTTTTTCTCCAGATAACTCCAATCCATTCTCTTTCATGTAATTACTAAGTTTATTCAGCTCAACCTGATAAATCTTTTGAACACATTTTATCACTATACTTTTCGTATTCTTTGTAAGAGAAGTGTTGATCCACATGGCAATGTCATCTGCATACTGAACAATAGTCGTATTTTTTGACAATGCCTGAGAAAGATCATGAATTAAAATAGAGAATAATAATGGTGCCAAAATTACTCCCTGTGGTATTCCCGTATCAACAGATTTAAAGTCTGAATATACACCATTCACTTTGGTACAGATTGATCTTTCAGACAGAAAATCCTTTAAGTGTTGAAACCTTATGCCTCTAACGCCGATATTTTTCAATTTGTATAATAATCCCGTATGCCAAACCCTGTCGTATGCTTTCCTAACATCAAAAAAAAGTAGCTAGTGTACTCTTTCGTTTGGAAAACTGCTTTTTAATATCATGGGTTAACTTTACTTGGTGATCAGTTGTACATCTCCCTCTTCGAAAACCAGCCTGGTTTATAGGAATTATATTGGTTTTTTCACAATAATGCCATAGACGTTTTTGAACTATTTTTTCAAGTACTTTTCCAACATGAGAAGTGAGGGCAATTGGTCTGTAGCTGCTTAATGCTGATTGAGTTTGCCGCTTTTAAGAACTGGGACTACAGTCGACTGCTTCCAGACATTAGGAAGAGTGCCATTTATTCAACATTTTTGGAGAAATGAAAATAGTACTTTTTTCCAACTCTCGGGCAAATTAATTAACATTTGATAAAACAAGCAATCAATACCAACTGCTGACCTGTCACTTCTAAAAGATTCAAGGACTTCAACAAAATCATTGTATTGAATTTCAGAGTTTAGATAATGCAAGTTATCTACTGGAGGTTCTGCCATATTTAATAGTTCAGCTTCTTCTTGTCTTTTATGTCTAACATCAGGAGACAATTCTGAAGTCAAACTACTTTCAGAAAACATTGTATTAAAGGCTTCTGCTTTTTCTGGTGTGCTTGGGAAACTATTGTTTTCTAATTTTATTGGATAAGCTGGTAAGTGAAATCCATTTTTCATTTTATTGATCTTCTTCCAAACCTTTTGCATATCTTTTGATTCTGATACTTCCGTTAGGCAAAATTCTGTCCAATATGTCTTTTTTGCTTTTGCAATTGTTTTCTTGCATAGCTGCTTAGCTCTTTTACTATTGATAAGATTTTCTTCAGTTCTATCTTTAAACCATATTTTGTATTTCTCTTTTTTATAATGGACTGCCTCTTCACAATCTTTTGTCCACCATATAATTATTGCCTTTATGCTTCCCACTGCATTGATTTTTACGCTTTGGAATAGAGAGCTCAGCAGCTGACGTAACAGCTTTCATGAAAAGTCTGTAGAAAATTTTTACGTCATCATTTTCCACACTTGCCAAATCATATAGGTCAAGGTGTGTTCGGAATGACTCCCAGTTTGCCAAATTAAACAAGTACTTTGGAACTTTATCTTCAAATTTCGGTAAATCTAGAATAATGTTTTTACTAAATGATATAGAAATAGGAAAGTGGTCACTACCAAGACAATCTTCATTAACATCCCATTTGCAATCGAGTGCTAAAGAAGGGGAAATCAATGATAAATCGATGGCACTAGGCTTGTGATAGTGAATATCAGGTGTTCTGGTTATCCTGCCATCATTTAAAAGACATTATTTAGAATCGATAATATTTTCCACAATACGATTATTGGTGACAATTGTACATTCTGAATCCCAAAACGGGCATGCGCATTAAAATCCCCCAATATCACCCATTTATTCTTTGTAAAATCTACGTTTTTAAGCCAGTCAGCATTATCAAGTTTTGGACCTTGGGGAAGATATACAGATAAAACATTAAATACTACAGATTTGTTAATCTTGACAGACACACCAGTACAATAAATATCCTTGACATCTGGAAGTATTGGCCACAAAGCTAACTTTTGATAATCTAAACCCTGCCTTATATATATGGCTGTTTTTACCTTTTTAGAAACATCATCAATGTTACATAATGGCGGGTAATAAAAATGCTCTAGTTTGGGCATTTTATTTTTACAAACATTCAAAGACTGCAGGGCTACTATAGAATAAAAGTGACAACTTAAAAAATGTTCAAAACTTAAAATGTTTGTTGCAATGCTCCTAGCATTCCACTGAAGAATCTTTACTCCTTCAAATAATTCAGGTTTTCTTTGTCCGTTTTTCTTCATGATGTGACTGAAATACTAAAATTGAACATTTCTATGATTTTAACTACAATTATTCAATCAAGTTAGAAAGGACTAAAACAGGATGCAGTCCAACGCTGAGCAAAAGAGCTAAGGACCAGGAAGCCATGGCGGAAGTAGAGGACAGAAGCCAGGAGGTGGCAGGAGGTGGTGGGGTCTGGGAGACCAGTGGTAGCCTTGTCTAGCGTTGGAAGCGCCGAACCTTCCCCCTCTCTGCCTTCGCCGGGGCTGTTCCCAGTAGAGGCGGTGCAGATGTCGCCCCAGGTTCCTGGCCAGCAGACTAGCTCCCTGCTCTGTAGGGTGCAGACCGTCTTGGAGATGTCTAGATGGGAAAATGTTCTCATGGTCTACATAGGATAGATTTTGAATATTTTGTTCTGTAGCCTCTGAAAATGTATGGGCATTGTAAACCACGTGTTTCGACTCCAGATGTTGTTGTTTTACTGGTAGAGCCTTGCTGCACACGATGTGTGATCGAGGAAAGATGCTTTGCACGTGGACAGCATCAGGAGCGTTGCTGAAGAAGCCAGACAACACCTGCACCCTGCTCCTGATTGTGTCGTGCTGCACACGGGGATCAATGATCTCAAGGGGAAAGATGCTCCACTATGTGGCAAGAACATGGCATCTGCTGTGAAAACCAGGGCCTTGTGTGCAAGCACATGCAGAACAGCTTGTGCACACATTATTATATAAACTTTGGAGGAGTAGGCCCTTGTATGTCCCTAGGAACAGTTGATGGAAACCCAGGAATGAAAAAAGCAATATATATATATATATAATATATATATATATATATATATATATATATATATATATATATATATATATATATATATGTGTGTGTGTGTGTGTGTGTGTGTGTGTGTGTGTGTGTGTGTGTGTGTGTGTGTGTGTGTGTGTAATATATATATATATATATATATATATATATATATATATATATATATATATATATATATATATATATATATATAATGAATATGGGTGTGCTGTCAATCTAGGACTTATTGTGGGATTTTTAAGTAGCATGTAACATTTTTGTCCCCATACAGGAGAAAACAAAATATATAATCCTACTCACCAGAGCCAATAGCACAAAGAGAGAGCAGGCCTGCCGTTAACTTCAACTGACCCATGCTTTTTATGTTCAGAAAGCCGGTAAAATAGTACACAGACCTATTGCCACAGACTTGGAGCACACATTCCACAAAATATAACTCAACAGATCAATTTGGCTGCTTAGATTGGAGAAGGAGGCGGAACGAGAATTATGCAGTAGCCTAGCCTAGGCCTACATGCCACAGGAAAAAAAAAGGAACTGTTTGGTTGTGTTCATTTTTAGGAGGACGTTATAACACAATTTTATCTCATTAAAAAAAACAACACTTTAATTCTTTTATTTTGAAAATAATGAACAAGAGTTTATGTGCCATTATAAACTAAGTGTCTGTGGGCATGGATTTATGTAAATGTTATCTGTTCCCATTGCACACTATGGCTAACTCTTCCGAAGGGGAAACATGTTTATCATGTGCAGAAGATGTTCTGCATGTGTTCCTATGCAGACGTTGGCTTGTGATACTACCTGAAAGACTGAAATGAAACTGGAGTGCAGTGCAATTAGTAAGTTATTAAATATTTAACCTAACATGTTACCAATCCAAAGAAACAACAACCAAACAGGGAGTTAAGAAACAGACAAGGAACAATGACACAATAGCAAACAAGCACAACTAGTATCATAGACATTGCTGACAAAGTAAAACCAATCACAGCCTCAAAAAATGGGAAGGGGCAATAACCTAGTGGTCAGAGCATTGAGGCTGCAACCTGATGGCATAGTTTCCAATCATCAGGGAGATGCCTGTACAGGGTTTTTTGTTTTGTTTTTTTTTACCCTGGAGTTAACATCAGTACCTACTCCATACTCCCAAAATGGTGAAATAATAACTAGGGTTCTCATGTGTGAAGACACGCAGAACATCTTGTGTACACTTTAAAACCTGTTCTGCCTATCAGAAAAGTAGACCATTGCACTGGTGCTAACAGCCCTCCTAGGGCCGCTTCCATATTTTTTCCAATGTCTAAACCTGTTGCCTCGGGTGCTTGCATCTTTTGCACATGCCCATGAGTCAGGTCTGCCAGCTATATAAAGGGACGGCTTATATACCATGATAAAAATTATGCCATATATTGAAAGGGCATCACTTGTAGAGCATGCATTTTTTTTTAAATACTCAGTTTTCTGTACTGTTGCCATGGAAACAATCCAATATGGCCACCAAAATTAAAAGTTTCAAACTATTTAACCTTTTTAACTATAACAAGTTGAAGTAACATGTTTCTACAGACATATTTCACAACCTGAATTCTTTAGATTCACACAGGGGAATCATCATAAATGTATCCAGCAATTTTTTATTCTAAAAAAAACACATGATTTTAGGCACTTATGTACCCACGTTTACCCTTAACCTACTTACTTACTTAGGTCCATCACTCCCCCTGGAGCATAGGCCACTGACAACAGTACGCCAGAGTCCTCTGTCCTGGGCTATTCTCTCCAGCTGTCTCCAGGTATATCCCATCTTCTTGGTTTCTGCCTCAAGGTCACGTTGCCAGGTGTTTCTTGGCCTTCCTCTTTTTTGTTTTCCCTGGGGGTTCCATGATAGTGCTGTGCTGCCTTGTGATGTTGCTGGCTGGCTTTCTCAGGGTGTGCCTGATCCATCCCCATCTCCTGCGCGGGATTTCATTCTCGGCTGGCAGCTGGTTGGTACGTTGTCACAGGTCTGCGTTGCTGATGGGTCAGGCCAGTGGATCTGAAGAATTCGTCTCAGGCAGCTGTTGATGAAGATCTGCACTTTCTTGATGAAGACTAACTTGACGTTGGAGTTGAACAGCCTGATCTGTGTGCAGGTCGACACCACCTTGGAGCTCCAGATGTTCTTCAGCTGCAAGTACACTGCCCTCGCTTTGCCAATTCTTGCTCTGATGTCTGCGTCTGTGCCGCCCTGCATGTTAATGATGCTACCCAGGTAGGTGAATGCCTCCAGTTCTTCCAGCTCCTTCCCATTTAGTGTGACTGGGTCCTCACTTGCTGTGTTGATCTTGAGAACATTAGTTTTGCCTTCATGGATCCATCATCAGCCCTTAACCTAGTTGACAAGTTTTGTCAGTCATTTATGAGTGTCAATGTTGGTATGCTTTGCAATGCTATGTGGAGATTGCCTTCATCCCTGGCATTCTCTTAGCCTAGCAACTGTACCTTCTTTAAAGAGAAAATTCCTCTGTAGTGTGTCTGCTTCTTTGGCAAGAATCTTGAAAATGGTAATACTCGCGAACTTCTTATCCATAGTGTATTTACCTTTTCAGAGTGAATCTCAGGTTAATTACTGAGACTGATTGTGTTCCGTTGGTGCCCCCCCCCCCCCCCCCCCTCCCAGCAATAACTATGTTAGCCGAGGAAAGCCTAATGCTCCAATAACTGGCCTGTAAGCTACACAATGGGACTTTTTGCATAGCTATTTTTGAAGCTGAACACACCTTTGGGCAGCGTCTCTTTAAGTGTTATGACGTCATTGATGTAGTGGCAGCCCACATGTTGCACATTGTTGCTGGAGTCCTTTTGAAAACCAGTATATAAAGTCTAGCAGAAGACAAATAGGCCTGAGTTTCATCTCATCTTGTTGCTTCATACAATTTCTACAAATTGTAACATTTTTGGGGTGGCCCAAGGTGCTGGGGTGGGACAGCTTGCAGAAGCGTGGGACCTCCGACTTCATGGTTTTCGGCTGAAAGTCCTGATTTCAGCTTTGCTGAAAAGGACTATAATGCTACTAAAAGAAGAAGAAAAAAATAGGCCCGAACTGAAACTAAAATAGGCCTATTGTTCTTAGAGTTTCATTTCAACTTGTTGCTTCTTCAATTTCTACAAATTGTAACATTTTTGGGGTGGCCCGAGGTGCTGAGGTGGGAGAGCTTGCAGGAGCGTGGGACCTCCGACTTTCTGGCTCGGGGCTGCAAGTCCTGATATCAGCTTCTGCTGGAAAGGACTATAATCTAACTGAAACTAAAATATTGCTCTTCCAGATTTGATATTCGTGAATTCAAACAAACAAACAGCAAAAGAAAGAGAGTTATTTGCCAGAAGACTAGCAAAATAAAGCCCAAACCATAATAAATCAACATGACAATGAAAAGTAGGACAACTCATTAATTTTCCCATGTCTTGCCTAATAGGCCTACAACCTT
>CM060335.1:37356704-37367463 GCA_030674155.1 Stramonita haemastoma | reverse complement strand
CATTTTATTTCAGTTTGATAACATGTCAATAACTAAAGAATTGACCTCTGGTGCAACGCGACTCATTATGTGGTGGAGCGTCACATATGTAGTTGATGTGCTGCCATAGAAATTCTTCGGTGCACCATGTGTGAGGCTGAAAAGAGGATCTGAATGTGTAAGCCTGAATCTGAATTGCCTGTGACTGAAGTGTGAAACACAGTTCCTTACTACATTTTCATCCAGCCAGTGCAATAAGGCATCACTATTTAGTGCACGTAAAAGAACCCACGGCAACAAGGGAGTTGACCCTGGCAAAATTCTGTGGAATAAAGCCACTCTGAAAGGGAAACAAATACAGTTACATGCAGGAAAAAAAATGGGTAGGCGCCGCACTTGTGGCGACGCGCTCTCCCTGGGCAGAGAGAGCAGCCCAAATTTCAAGCAGAGAAATCTGCAGTGACATAAAGTGGTGTAAAATACAAAATACAAGGTTGATCAAGTGATGTATGTGGCATATTCTGGGTAGTGAATAATTAAGGGGTATCCCCCCGTTAAGATAAGGCAGCACTCTAGAATACCAGAGATAATGGCAGACCAATCACAAGAGGCAGATGGATTGCTCTGGGTCATCACTGTTGCTGAGAAAAGAAGAAAGAGGTTCACTAGGAAAAGGTCACCCTGTTTCTGGTTTGTGGTTCAAACCTTAGGGAAACAGAACTGTCTCGTTCAAAGGCAATATTCTGTTTTGCTCTACTTAAGACCAGGAACTGTGGGCAGCATCCGCCTGAGGCAAATTCAAGCAGACAGATTGTCTCTTATATAAAGGTGTTTTAAGTGTAATATTTCAGAGGGATCCAAACGGTGCCCTCAATGGTATGGTAAGATCCAATGGGAAATCGCGACATGGTGCTCTCTGAGAGGTTAGCTGCTGTTTGCGTGCAAACTCTTTGGAGGTGTCTTGGAGGTGGGAGTCATTCTCTAGGCAGAGGGACCCAACTTGTCTCAGAGTAGTAGAGAAAACGTATCTGTGTGCCTTCACTGAAGAGGCCGACAGCCTAAGGGAAGCGCTGATATAGGCTATACAACTGTCCACCTGAGTAGATAATGGACCCGGGGAGTTGATGCTGTCACTACTTTAGGAAGTCCACTTGTGCTAGTTTGACTCATAGACTTTTGTCGTGTTATCTCTATGTGTAAAAAGGTGTCCTATAACCTGTGTGGTCGTAGGGGAGCGAGGCGTCAGAGACCTCAGGTTCTCTAGGGGGCCAGCATGTTGAGGGCAGCGCCCAACTCCTCTCCCTCGCTGCTTTACCTTCCCTGACCCTAAAGAGGGCAGGTACCCATTTTCAGCTGGGTGAACTGGAGGAACTGTACTGAAGCCAAGGCGTGCAAACGGTCACCCATCCAATTTTTTGGTAACCACGCTCAACGCTGCTTAATATTGGCAGGGGGAAAGCGAGTGCTCTGACCACAGAGCTATCCAGTGCTCATCTCTATGTGCAATAAGGGCAAGTCTAGATGTGTCTTGCCTGCTGCCTAATGAAGACTGCGATCACGACAGAGCATCTGTGCATGAACATCCAAGAGTTCCAGACAAGTGCAGTATTCTGAAATGCTTGTGCTGGTCATACACAGATGAAGAAAGGCTATCCACAGAACACAATTATCACCGGTTTTACATTTTAGAAAACAAAAAGAAGAAAACCATAGGAATGTGATTCACTCAACAGTTCCACAATTGAAGAAGTGGATGTCTAAGGAATGTAATTCTCTGAAGAGTTTCACACAGAAGGAATAAATATCCAAGGGGCAATAATTTGTTTTGTTTAACAGCTTCACGGGTGAAGACAGATATATTCAAGACATGCAGTCCTCTTGCCCGTCACTCTACAAAGTTAATAGTAAATTGGAACTAGCTGTATGCCCAACTCTATTTATTCTGATTTGTTAATTCCACGTGGGGGACGGGATAGATAGTCTAGTGGACATAACATTGCGAACAAGTGCTGACACCACTCTCCCGAAGTCCTTCGGATGAGACTTTAAACCGAGGCTCCGTGTGTGAACGCACGCAGAACATCTTGTGCACGCATTAAATTATATCCCGCTTTTCGTAAGAGTAGGCCATTGTGTACCGGTGGGAACAGATGACAAGATTTACAAAACGGCACATACACGAGGACTGGATGTAAAAAGCACACGAGTGCTTATTTTGTTGTCCTCGATATAAAAGAATGAACAAATGAATACATAAATAATTTAAAGATTTTTTCTTGAAACAAATTCTTGAAACCTGAAGTATACAATTTGATCATGAATACAAGTGTTAACATAAAGTTTGAAAAAAAACACCTGCACCACAATATATATATATATATATATATATATATATATATATATATATATATATATATATATATATATATATATATATATATATATATATATATATATATTCTTTTTAAAGTCACACGCAACAGCCACCACGGGAGAGTGGTCAGTGCATGGTGTACTGGTTGGAAAGTCATGGGTTTACATCGCATAAGAGTTTCAAGGTTGTTTTATCTCGTGTTTTCCTTTATTCCAGCCAGCTTCTGCCTTGAGGTGTCTGGGGCAAATGACCTAAATGATGTGTTTTGAAAGCAAAACGACACTTCTGTAACCAATTACGTGTGCGTGTGCACATTGTACTAGCCTGTAGCAATGACACCAACACTATGGAGATCAGACTGCATAGGTCAGATATAAAATGGTTTTCAAATCAATTTGGCAGCTTTGCAGCAACTACCATGCTTCTCATTTGCCAGATGTACTGAGTGTTTTTCCTCCTTTTGCTTTTTTTAATGGGAGGGGGGGGGGGGGGCAGTGGGGGTCAAATCCTCATTTGATCTTTTCTCTTGAAGTATATTAAATTTTGTCCCATTCCATTTAGGCGTAGGCCTATAGTGTAGACTTACTATAACTTTATATTTTAACATAATCATGATATCCAGAGGAATGTACTCATATGTGAAATGAATTAAGGATAATGCTGTAGTTTCTTCTGTTTGTCAAGAATGACAAAAGAAACCTTACATTATGGATAAAATCACTCTTCATATGAGACCATTACCGTGTTTGCTTATGTTTAATGATTTACTTAGTAATAGGTAGCCAGTTGTGTGGTCAGTCAGGGGACAGGCCAGCCTGATTTGTTAAAGAAGCATTGTGCTCACGATCATGATGACCCGAGATCGATCCTAGATTTGAGCTACCAAGTCTTTGGAGTGAAGGGGTGGCGACTCCACTCCCCCAAAAGTCATTCGAATGAGACTAAAAACCAGGGCCTTCTTCTTCTTCTTCTCATTGGTTTAATGTCCGTTCACTACAAGGTGATTTAGACAATGGTACATTCACGTTAAGAATGCACTGAAAAGGGGATGAGGGGAAAAAGTGAAAGGATAAAGAATATAATGGATGATGATAAGTTTATACAATTTCATTTATAGTAACTGACCTACTGGTGACTGGCAAATACTTGCTGCAACTGATATTAGGACATGCGACTCGGAATCATACAGAATACTTGGGAAATTTCCGTATTTTTCCCTTAGATCTATCCCTTTGCTTTTATACGAGGCAATGAGCAAAGGGCAATCAAACAGTATATGGTGGACTGATATAATAGCAGAACAAGTGCAGAAAACATTTTTTGAATATTTAGTTTTCCAAGCATTTAGACGTAATTTATGAATTATAATTTCTATATTTCGTGGGCAACACAAACGATTTAAGTGAAATCTAAGAAACTTTGAATATACAGAGTTTGCAAGAATTGAAATAATTTCAAATGAAGATAAACGTAGACCTATACTATTAATCATTATGTCACTTGTACATTCTGAAGCACCGCGTTTTGCCAGAGAATCTGCCAATTCATTCCAGTAAAGACCGCAATGTGATGGCACCCAGCAAAATGTTATCCCAATACCTTTAGAAACAAGAGAATGCACAAGGAACTTGATTTCAAAAATAACATCATTTCTCAGTTTAGAGTCCCAATGTTTTAAAGCCAGTAAAACTGATTTTGAATCAACACCAAAAAGGACATTGTAAATCGCAAGAGAAATGTTTGAAATATAATTTAGCGCCATAAGAATTGCGAACAATTCAGAAGTGAATATTGTAGAACCTTTTCCAATACAAAAAGGTCTTTTTACTTTTAAGTCGGGTATAACGAATGCAGCCCCGCACATGCCCGATTCTAAGACAGATCCGTCCGTGTATAACTTTCAAGTGGTTTAAATACTGACAATTTATATGATTTTGAACCTCAGATTTGAGTAGGTTTTGATTAGTGTCCTTTTTTGTTTCTGTGTAGTCAATATCAAAATTTGCATATTTATGTTCCCATGGTGGAATCTGGGGAACTACTGGTAAAACTGGTACGTTTGATATATCGATATTATTTTCCTTCAAAAGGTCTTCAGTATAATTTCTTATGGGCTGCAAAAAAGAGATATTCCTAGCTCTTTTTGGATAATCCTTTTGATTAATAAATATTTCATCGCGAACAGAATTTGAAATAGCAAGACTTCGAATGACATATTTAGAGACAGATAACATTCTTTGCTCAGAAAGTGGAAGTAAATGAGCTTCTGTATAAGTTTTTAATGTACTGGCATGAATCGGCACTCCTAGCGCTATTTTGATTGGTTTGCTATCCACACTTTGCAACTTTTTAAAGAGATAATTTGGAGCAGAAAAGTACACTTCTTGACCAGAAATGAGTTTAGATCGAATTAATGAAACAGCAAGATGCATGAGTGTTTTAGTATCCTGACTCCACGGCTGAGCACTCACAATCTTTAAGAAGTTTTTAATCGTTTCCTGGCTTTTAAAATCAAATTTTCAATATGCATTTTCCAGTTTAACTTGCTAGTTAAATGAACTCCCAAGAATCTGGCGTCTTGTTTGTATTGAGGTGTGACCCCATCAAGTGTTAATAACGGTAGTGTTTGGGTTTTTTTTCCCATTGTTAAAAAGAACTAGACAAGTTTTTTTTCTCCAGATAACTCCAATCCATTCTCTTTCATGTAATTACTAAGTTTATTCAGCTCAACCTGATAAATCTTTTGAACACATTTTATCACTATACTTTTCGTATTCTTTTTAAGAGAAGTGTTGATCCACATGGCAATGTCATCTGCATACTGAACAATAGTCGTATTTTTTGACAATGCCTGAGAAAGATCATGAATTAAAATAGAGAATAATAATGGTGCCAAAATTGCTCCCTGTGGTATTCCCGTATCAACAGATTTAAAGTCTGAATATACACCATTCACTTTGGTACAGATTGATCTTTCAGACAGAAAATCCTTTAAGTGTTGAAACCTTATGCCTCTAACGCCGATATTTTTTCAATTTGTAATAATAATCCCGTATGCCAAACCCGTCGTATGCTTTCCTAACATCAAAAAAAGTAGCTAGTGTACTCTTTCGTTTGGAAAACTGCTTTTTAATATCATGGGTTAACTTTACTTGGTGATCAGTTGTACATCTCCCTCTTCGAAAACCAGCCTGGTTTATAGGAATTATATTGGTTTTTTCACAATAATGCCATAGACGTTTTTGAACTATTTTTTCAAGTACTTTTCCAACATGAGAAGTGAGGGCAATTGGTCTGTAGCTGCTTAATGCTGATTGAGTTTGCCGCTTTTAAGAACTGGGACTACAGTCGACTGCTTCCAGACATTAGGAAGAGTGCCATTTATTCAACATTTTTGGGAGAAATGAAAATAGTACTTTTTTCCAACTCTCGGGCAAATTAATTAACATTTGATAAAACAAGCAATCAATACCAACTGCTGACCTGTTACTTCTAAAAGATTCAAGGACTTCAACAAAATCATTGTATTGAATTTCAGAGTTTAGATAATGCAAGTTATCTACTGGAGGTTCTGCCATATTTAATAGTTCAGCTTCTTCTTGTCTTTTATGTCTAACATCAGGAGACAATTCTGAAGTCAAACTACTTTCAGAAAACATTGTATTAAAGGCTTCTGCTTTTTTCTAGTGGTGCTTGGGAAACTATTGTTTTCTAATTTTATTGGATAAGCTGGTAAGTGAAATCCATTTTTTCATTTTATTGATCTTCTTCCAAACCTTTTGCATATCTTTTGATTCTGATACTTCCGTTAGGCAAAAATCTGTCCAATATGTCTTTTTTTGCTTTTGCAATTGTTTTCTTTTGCATAGCTGCTTAGCTCTTTTACTATTGATAAGATTTTCTTCAGTTCTATCTTTAAACCATATTTTGTATTTCTCTCTTTTTTATAATGGACTGCCTCTTCACAATCTTTTGTCCACCATATAATTATTGCCTTTATGCTTCCCACTGCATTGATTTTTACGCTTTGGAATAGAGAGCTCAGCAGCTGACGTAACAGCTTTCATGAAAAGTCTGTAGACAATTTTTAACGTCATCATTTCCACACTTGCCAAATCATATAGGTCAAGGTGTTGTCGGAATGACTCCGAGTTTGCCAAATTAAACAAGTACTTTGGAACTTTATCTTCAAATTTCGGTAAATCTAGAATAATGTTTTTACTAAATGATATAGAAATAGGAAAGTGGTCACTACCAAGACAATCTTCATTAACATCCCATTTGCAATCGAGTGCTAAAGAAGGGGAAATCAATGATAAATCGATGGCCACTAAGGCTTGTGATAGTGAATATCAGGTGTTCTGGTTATCCTGCCATCATTTAAAAGACATTATTTAGAATCGATAATATTTTCCACAATACGATATATTGGTGACAATTGTACATTCTGAATCCCAAAACGGGGCATGCGCATTAAAATCCCCCAATATCACCCATTTTATTCTTTGTAAAATCTACGTTTTTTAAGCCAGTCAGCATTATCAAGTTTTGGACCTTGGGGAAGATATACAGATAAAACATTAAATACTACAGATTTGTTAATCTTGACAGACACACCAGTACAATAAATATCCTTGACATCTGGAAGTATTGGCCACAAAGCTAACTTTTGATAATCTAAAAACCCTGCCTTATATATATGGCTGTTTTTACCTTTTTAGAAACATCATCAATGTTACATAAATGGCGGGTAATAAAAATGCTCTAGTTTGGGCATTTATATTTTTACAAACATTCAAAGACTGCAGGGCTACTATAGAATAAAAGTGACAACTTAAAAAATGTTCAAAACTTAAAATGTTTTGTTGCAATGCTCCTAGCATTCCACTGAAGAATCTTTACTCCTTCAAAATAATTCAGGTTTTTCTTTGTCCGTTTTTCTTCATGATGTGACTGAAATACTAAAATTGAACATTTCTATGATTTTAACTACAATTATTCAATCAAGTTAGAAAGGACTAAAACAGGATGCAGTCCAACGCTGAGCAAAAGAGCTAAGGACCAGGAAGCCATGGCGGAAGTAGAGGACAGAAGCCAGGAGGTGGCAGGAGGTGGTGGGGTCTGGGAGACCAGTGGTAGCCTTGTCTAGCGTTGGAAGCGCCGAACCTTCCCCTCTCTCTGCCTTCGCCGGGGCTGTTCCTAGTAGAGGCGGTGCAGATGTCGCCCCAGGTTCCTGGTCAGCAGACTAGCTCCCTGCTCTGTAGGGTGCAGACCGTCTTGGAGATGTCTAGATGGGAAAATGTTCTCATGGTCTACATAGGATAAGATTTTGAATATTTTGTTCTGTAAGCCTCTGAAAATGTATGGGCATTGTAAACCACGTGTTTTCGACTCCAGATGTTGTTGTTTTACTGGTAGAGCCTTGCTGCACACGATGTGTGATCGAGGAAAGATGCTTTGCACGTGGACAGCATCAGGAGCGTTGCTGAAGAAGCCAGACAACACCTGCACCCTGCTCCTGATTGTGTCGTGCTGCACACGGGGATCAATGATCTCAAGGGGAAAGATGCTAACACTATGTGGCAAGAACAGGCATCTGCTGTGAAAACCAGGGCCTTGTGTGCAAGCACATGCAGAACAGCTTGTGCACACATTATTATATAAACTTTGGAGAGAGTAGGCCCTTGTATGTCCCTAGGAACAGTTGATGGAAACCCAGGAATGAAAAAAGCAATATATATATATATTAAATATATATATAAATATATATATATAATATATATAATATATATATATATATATAAATTATAATGGTGTGTGTGTGTGTGTGTGTGTGTGTGTGTAATATATATATATATATAAATATATATATAATATAAATAAATATATATACTATAAATATATATATAAATAGAATGATAGGGTGTGCTGTCAATCTAGGACTTATTGTGTGATTTTTAAGTAGCATGTAACATTTTTGTCCTCATACAGGAGAAAACAAAATATATAATCCTACTCACCCAGAGCCAATAGCACAAGAGAGAGCAGGCCTGCCGTTAACTTCAACTGACCCATGCTTTTTATGTTCAGAAAGCCGGTAAAAATAGTAACCAGACCTATTGCCACAGACTTGGAGCACACATTCCACAAAATATAACTCAACAGATCAATTTGGCTGCTTAGATTGGAGAAAGGGGGCGGAACGGGGAAATAAATGCAGTAGCCAAGCCTAGGCCTACATGCCACAGGGAAAAAAAAGGAACTGTTTGGGTTGTGTTCATTTTTAGGAGGACGTTATAACACAATTTTAATCTCATTAAAAAAAACAACACTTTAATTCTTTTATTTTGAAAATAATGAACCAGAGTTTATGTGCCATTATAAACTAAGTGTCTGTGGGCATGGATTTATGTAAATATTATCTGTTCCCATTGCACACTATGGCTAACTCTTCCGAAGGGGAAAACCCATGTTTATCATGTGCAGAAGATGTTCTGCATGTGTTCCTATGCAGACGTTGGCTTGTGATACTACCTGAAAGACTGAAATGAAACTGAGTGCAATGCAATTAGTAAGTTATAAAATATTTAACCTAGCAGGTTACCAATCCAAAGAAACAACAACCAAACAGGGATTAAAAGAAACAGACAAGGAACAATGACACAATAGCAAACCAGCACAACTAGTATCATAGCCATTTTTGACAAAAAAAACCAATCACAGCCTCCAAAAATGGGAAGGGGGCAATAACCTAGGGTCAGAGCATTGAGGCCTGCAGCCTGATGGCATAGTATTCCAATCATCAGGGAGATGCCTGTACAGGTTTTTTTTTTTTTTTTTTTTTTTACCCTGGAGTTAACATCAGTACCTACTCCATACCTCTCCCAAAATGGTGAAATAATAACTAGGGTTCTCATGTGTGAAGACATGCAGAACATCTTGTGTACACTTTAAAACCTGTTCTGCCTATCAGAAAAGTAGACCATTGCACTGGCCAACAGCCCCCTAGGGACGCTTCCATATTTTTTTCCAATATCTAAATCTGTTGCCTCGGTGCTTGCATCTTTTGCACATGCCCATGAGTCAGGTCTGCCAGCTATATAAAGGGACAGCTTATATACCATGATAAAAATTATGCCATATATTGAAAGGGCATCACTTGTAGAGCATGCATTTTTTTTTAAATACTCAGTTTTCTGTACTGTTGCCATGGAAACAATCCAATATGGCCACCAAAATTAAAAGTTCAAACTCTTTAACCTTTTTAACTATAACAAGTTGAAGTAACATGTTTCCTACAGACATATTTCACAACCTGAATTCTTTAGATTCACACAGGGGAATCATCATAAATGTATCCAGCAATTTTTTATTCTAAAAAACCCACATGATTTTAGGCACTTATGTACCCACGTTTACCCTTAACCTACTTACTTACTTAGGCCCATCACTCCCCCTGGAGCATAGGCCACTGACAACAGTACGCCAGAGTCCTCTGTCCTGGCTATTCTCTCCAGCTGTCTCCAGGTATATCCCATCTTCTTGGTTTCTGCCTCAAGGTCACGTTGCCAGGTGTTTCTTGGCCTTCCTCTTTTTGTTTTCCCTGGGGGTTCCATGATAGTGCTGTGCTGCCTTGTGATGTTGCTTGGCTGGCTTTCTCAGGTGTGCCTGATCCATCCCCATCTCCTGCGCGGATTTCATTCTCGGCTGGCAGCTGGTTGGTACGTTGTCACAGGTCTGCGTTGCTGATGGTGTCAGGCCAGTGGATCTGAAGAATTCGTCTCAGGCAGCTGTTGATGAAGATCTGCACTTTCTTGATGAAGACTAACTTGACGTTGGAGTTGAACAGCCTGATCTGTGTGCAGGTCGACACCACCTTGGAGCTCCAGATGTTCTCAGCTAGCAAGTACACTGCCCTCGCTTTGGCCAATTCTTGCTCTGATGTCTGCGTCTGTGCCGCCCTGCATGTTAATGATGCTACCCAGGTAGGTGAATGCCTCCAGTTCTTCCAGCTCCTTCCCATTTAGTGTACTGGGTCCTCACTTGCTGTGTTGATCTTGAGAACATAAGTTTTTGCCTTCATGGATCCATCATCAGCCCTTAACCTAGTTGACAAGTTTGTCAGTCATTTATGAGTGTCAATGTTGGTAAACTTTGCAATGCTATGTGGAGATTGCCTTCATCCCTGGCATTCTCTTAGCCTAGCAACTGTACCTTCTTTAAAGAGAAAATTCCTCTGTAGTGTGTCTGCTTTCTTTGGCAAGAATCTTGAAAATGGAGAAATACTCGCGAACTTCTTATCCATAGTGTATTTACCTTTTCAGAGTGAATCTCAGGTTAATTAACTGAGACTGATTGTGTTCCGTTGGTGCCCCCCCCCCCCCCCCCCCCCCCCCCCCCCCCCCC
>CM060335.1:37344204-37346704 GCA_030674155.1 Stramonita haemastoma | reverse complement strand
GGAGGGGGAGGGGGATGTGGCTGGGGAGGGGGGAGTAGGAGGAGGATGGGGAGTGTTGGCAGTTAACAAACATAATGGTGGAGATTGTTGCAGATAACTGCTGTGGTGTAATGCACCGCTGTGACACATCATTATAAGGGGAATGAGGTGAGTGTTAGAGTAACTTCGGTGAGACTATAAACCGAGCGCCCCCCCCCCCCCCCCCTTTTGTGTGAGAGCATGTAGAACATCTTGCGCACACGTTAAATTCTGTTCCGCTTTTCGTAGGAGTAGGCCATTGTGTGTTAGTGGGAACAGGTGACAAGATTTTACCAAAACTGCATACACACGGGGTTTGGATGTGTAAAAAAAAAAAAAAAAAAGCACATGAGTGCTTATTTCTTTATCGTCTATATAAAAAGAATAGATAATTAACTTGACCGTTCAATGTGTAAACATTTTCTTGTGTTACAAACAGAATGAAGTTATTGTAGATAGTTGTGTCAAGAGGTCATGTTCTTGTTTAAGAAAGCAGTTTCTCAAGGAAGAAGGAGAGTATTTTGATTGAAAAGAAATATCAGGCAAATATTGTTGTCTGTCATGATTAATCATGAGCGAAAATACGTTGCGCTTATGTATTATGTAACTATTATTCATTTACTCTGCATATGATTATTTATTTATTTATCTAGTCATCTGTTTATTTGATTATTATTTATTTATTTATTCATTCATTTATTCCTCCTTCCTTCCTTCCTTTCTTCAATTATTCTTTATTGTTTAATACCGGGGATAATGGAGTAAGCACTCATGTACTCTTTGACAATCCAAACCCTGAGTGTATGTAGGTTTGTAAATGTTGTCATCTGTTCCCACCGCTACAAGGGCTTATTTTTTTTCGAAAATGAAAAAGATTTAAATTTGCAAAAAAATTTTCGCGGGTCGCACAGGGGCCCCCTCAGTTAAGTCTTTTCCAGGTTTTTTGGGGGGGAAGGGAATCTCCAGTGTTAACTCCGGAAAAAAACCCTCTAAGGGGGTTAAAAAACCGGGTGTCTTTGTGAGAAAATGTTTAACTACTAAGCTACCCCGCCACGCGCGTGCGCGCTTTATAAAAAAAAATATAATTATATATATATATATAATATAAAAAATTTAATATATTTTTATATATATACCCCATCCACCAAAAAGCCTTTTTAAACCTTTTGGCAGTGGGGCACAACAAAGTTCTCCCCCCCCTGCCGTCTTGGGGCCGTTTCTAAAGGGGTTCCCCCCGGGAGTGTTGGAGGGTCCTTTAACCCCCCCCCGGGAAACATCCCGTCTCAACATTTTTTCCCCCAGCAAGTGGCCTAAATCACCAGAAAAGACAAGGTGATGATGCTAAACGTTCAAACCCCTCCTGTCACAGTGAAGGGGAAAAAAGCCAAACGAAGATTACATCCCTTGGAGTATTGTCGGGATGATGGTGGGAAGCAGTGACATCAAAAACCGCATCAAAAAGCAAGAGCTCCCTACAAAATCAAAATGTGTGGGAAACCCCCAATACAGCACAAAGCCCCAAAATAAGACTTTTTCAGAGCTGGTACTTTCCACCCCCTGTATGGGGCAAATTTGGGGGATGCGAAAAATACATTAACAAACTGTTACATTCCACACAAGAATCTAAGAAAACTGCGCACTTTCCTAGACCATCTCCAACCAAGAACCCCGGGGGCCCTGCGCCAAGAAAAAAAAAAAAAAAAAAAAAAAAAAAAAAAAAAATATATATATTAAATATTAATGTATATATATATAAATATATATATTTATATATATTTTTTTTATTTTCTCTCTCTCTCTCTCTCTCTCTCCTCTCTCCTCCTCTCTCCTCTCTCTCTCTTCTCTCTCTCCTCTTTTCTCCTCTCTCTCTCTCTCTCTCTCCTCTTCTTCCTCTCTCTCTTCTGTGTGTGTGGCGTGTGTGTTTGTACATTTTATTTGAATTATCTTGAATTTTTAACCAAAAATAAAAATTAAATTTTTAAAATACTTGTGTTTCCGGATTATGTTTATTAACGTACTGTCAGTATTGAATTACCCTTCAGAATAAAAACGTTTTTTTTGACTTGACTTGACAACTGAAGCTGACAGCGTAGCCGTGATTGAATGAGTAAGTCAAAAACAATTTAATCATCCCGAAGGGAAGGGGGAAGGGGGGGGGGAGGAGGAGGAGGGGGGAGGGGAGAGGGCTAGGGGAAAAATGAGTGAGAAAAAGACCTTAGGGGGGCATGGGGGAAGGAAAAAAAAGCAGAAGACGACAACAGGGGGCGGGGGGTGGAAAAAGGGGGGAAAGCCCGGGGGAAAAGGGCGTTGAGAAAACGGGCAAAAAGGGGGGAAAAAGGAGAGGAGGAAAAGGGGGAAGGGGAAGAGAGGAGAGAGGAGAAAGGGAGAGGAGAGAGAGGAGGAGAGAGGGAGAGAGAGGAGGAGAAAGGGAGAGAGAGGAGGAAGGAGGGGGAGAGAGAGAGACAGACAGACAGACAGACAG
>CM060335.1:37321704-37329204 GCA_030674155.1 Stramonita haemastoma | reverse complement strand
AAGAAGAAGAAGAAAGAAGAAGAAGAAGAAGAAGAAGAATTGCGAAGAAGAAGAAGAAGAATGAAGAAGAAGAAGAAGAAGAAAAGAAGAAGAAGAAGAAGAAGAAGAAGAAGAAGAAGAGAAGAATTGCGAAGAAGAAGAATGCGAAGAAGAGAAGAAGAAGAAAGAAGAAGAAGAAGAAGAAAGAAGAAGAAGAAGAATGAAGAAGAAGAAGAAGAGAAGAAGAAGAAGAAGAAGAAGAAGAAGAAGAAGAAAAAGAAGCGAAGAATTCGAAGAGGAAGAATTGCGAAGAAGAAGAAGAAAGAAGAAAGAAGAAGAAAAGAAGAAGAAGAAAAAGAAGAAGAGAGAGAAGAAAGAGAAGGAAGAAGAAGAAGAAGAAGAAGAGAAGAAGAAGAAGAAGAAGAAGAAGAAGAAGAAAATCTGTCTCTGTCTCTGTCTCTGTCTCTGTCTCTGTCTCTGTCTCTGTCTCTCTCTCTCTCTCTCTCTCTCTCTCTCTCTCTCTCTCTCTCTCTCTCTCTCTCTCTCTCTCTCTATCTATCTATCTATCTATCTATCTATCTATCTATCTATCTCTATCTCTTCTCTCTCTCTATCTCTACCTGTGCGTACGTGCGTGAGTACGTGCGTGCGTACGTGTGTGCGTCTGTGCGCGCGCGCGTGCGTACGTACATACGTACGTACGTGCGTGCGTGCGTGCGTGCGCGCGCGCGCGCGTGCGTTTGTGTGTGTGTAATTATGTACGCATGTATGGACATGAACACTGCAAGACTTTTCTTTGATTTTAAGGCATGTAGCTCACTATCACTGTACTCTTTGAAGGTTTATCTGAAGCCCTTGATGTTTGACCATTCATTTTGATTTTGCTGATGCTGCTGTTGCTGTTGAGATCGCTGATCTTGTCCTATAATAATGGGTTGGTGGTGGTTTACTCTTAAAAAGCCTGAATTTGGCTGTTTCGATTCAGCACTAGGCCTGCCCCCAAAAACAAACAACAACCCAACAACATTGTTGTCAGTCGGGTGCTTGCTGGCTCGAGTTGTGATATGACAACAGGTCTGTCATCTTCGCCACCACACACCTTCCAACTTATTAGCGCATTGTGTTTTATCAGGGCGCGCGGCATCCTTTCTATGCAGTCTTTGGAAGTCACAATAACTGGCATGGTGCTGTTGTAAACAAGAAAATTCACCGCGGCTTTTGCAAAACGCCCTCCTGCTGCTTCACGCGCGTTCTGTCACGTGACCCTGCGAGAGAGAGAGAGAACACTGAACATTGAACACTGAAATGATTTAATTGCACATCGGCCTTGGGCCACAATACAATATAGAAAAGAAAATAGGAAAAATATCTCACATAATAGCACCTATCTGCATTCTACAATCACTGGACATCTTAAGCTTATGTACATTTCATACCTACTACAGTTCAAGTCTTCAGGACAGTTGTCTAACCACATTTTACATTTCACCTTTACTGTAATGATCAGAATCAGAGACATTAGTAGAAGAGGGGCAGATAAGGAAAAAAGGGAAAAACAATCATGTTGTAGCACACATTCTTGATAATACGCGATATAGATAAAGGTAAACATGTTTAGACAGATGTACATCACAGGATTACCTAATAGAGTACTTTTTCCGCCTATTGATTGCATGAAACACAAATTTAGATAAATTATATCTCTGGTCAGGATCAGAGGCTCTGAGTAACAAGTGCAGAGAGAGTTCTTTTGATTCTTTTAGAAATTTTATCCTTAAATCTTCATACGTGGCACAAATAAACACAAATGGTTTTCATTTTCGATCTGATTCTTACAAAATGGACAGAATTTATCATGAACAGATTCACTATAGCGATGTACATTGTTATTACGTGGGAGTACATTAAACCTTAATTGCGTAATGGCAACATGAAGACAAAACTTTTCAACATCTAGTACATAACTTTCTTTTTCGAAAATAGTCTTAAATGATCTATATGATTGATATCTATCACGATCTCTTATAGTTCCTGACCATTCTTGAATAAATAAATCCACGAGCCTCTGTTTAAATATGCTTAGAAACCTTGTGACATCCCCAAACACCTGTTGTAACAAAACAATGTTAAATCCAGTAAAGCGTAAGATTTCTCTTATTTTCGAAACCCAGCACTGTTTTCCTGAGTTATCTAGATGCAACAGCATTTGATATGCCTTGTGTGGTAACCGTTCGCTATTCATTTTTAATAACTTAAACCAATATGTTATACAGGCAGTGTATGAATTTACATATAGTGGATATCTACACAAATCTCCATATATAATTTTGTTTGGTGTTTTGATTGGTACCCCTACAAATCTTTTGCATGCCATCATGTGAACTTTTTCTATGTGTTCTAACTGGTTTGTTCCCCA
This sequence comes from Stramonita haemastoma, assembly GCA_030674155.1. Classification (NCBI taxonomy): domain Eukaryota; kingdom Metazoa; phylum Mollusca; class Gastropoda; order Neogastropoda; family Muricidae; genus Stramonita; species Stramonita haemastoma. Next base: position 37,326,809 of record CM060335.1, on the reverse strand, counting down.
TACTTCAGCAGCATATAGCAAAATTGGTTGTATTTTTATATAAAAAATTTTGAAAAAAGTATTTGCGGTCATCTCTTTATATTTTCGAAAAACTCTGTTAAGCTGAACTACTGCCTTTTTCCCTTTTGTTACTAGATGCCTTGTACCGTTTTTCGCACTTATCATAGTTGTGAACTTGAATCCTAAATAACAATAACTGTTTACTACCTCTAAGCTCTTCCCATCATAAAACCAATTTTCATGTTCACCCAGAAAACCCCCTTTTCTAAACACCATAACTTTTGTTTTATCTATGTTTACAGTTACTTTCATCTTATTACAACAAGTTTCTAAAACATTTAACTGATTCTGAAGAGCACTTGGTGTTGTTAATATTAATGCTACGTCATCTGCAAATAACAAGATAAATAATTCCATAATATCTGGGAATAATTGCACCCCATGTTTACCCTTTTCTTCGAGTTGATCTGCTAGCTGGTTTATAAAAAGAGAAAACAGTGTAGGACTAAGAACACAGCCTTGTCTTACCCCCTTGGGACAATCAAACATTTCAGTTAGTTCAAAATTTGCTCGGACGCATGATTTTAATGACCTGTACATAGCTTGTAGTGCAGCAAAGAGTTTACCATGTACACCTTGATTTTGAATGCACTGCATGAGTATGTTATGTTGAACAGAATCAAAAGCTTTTCGGAAATCTACAAAAGCAACATAGAGTTTTCTTCCTTTTTTGTTCATGTAGTTCTGGATAACTGCATATAATGTAAATATTTGATCAGTTGTTGAATATTTTCTTCGAAACCCTGCTTGATATTCTGAAATAAAGTTGTTGCTCTCTAACCAAGTGTATAGTCGTGTATTAAGTATTGAAGTATAGCATTTAGATATAATACTTAAAAGAGATATTCCCCTATAGCTATCTACATCATTTATGTTTCCTTTTTTATGCAATGGCATAATTATGGCTTTTGACCATTCCTGTGGGAAAATACCTCTTTCAAAAATAACATTAAATGATTTTGTTAGAAACTCCACAATATGACTGCCACGAGTCTGTAACATTTCAGCTAAAATGTTGTCTATCCCGCTAGCTTTACCCTTTTTAAGTTTACCTATTGCCTGAACAACTTCTAATTCTAATATTTCTTTATTCAGTGTATTATCTATTTGCTCTGGCAGTTCGAGTTTGATACTGTCATCCCTTTCAAGTTCTTTGTCATAACCTTGGAAAACAGTTTTGAAATGGTTATACCACTCATTTGTACTAATACTATTTACTACTTTTTTCTTGTTTGCACAACCCATTTTCCTAAGCTCATTCCAGAAGTGTGACCCATTATTGATTTCCTTTGCTAATGCTTCAGTCTTTTGCTTACTAAATGTGTGCCTTTTGGTTTTCAACAGATGTCTGTATTGTTTTCTTGCTGTAACATATATTTGTCTATCTACTTCTTTTCGACTTGCTCTAAAATGTCTTAATTTTTTTCTACATTCTTTTTTTAGCATCTTTACATTCACTATCAAACCACTCTGATCTTTCAGTTCAATGAATACCACATCTTTTAAGCATGCATTTGCTAGACTCTTTTATACATTCTACAAATATATCTAAAGCTCTGTCTACGTCATCATCTAAGTTATTTATGGCCATTCTCAATCTGTTTTGAACATCCGTGCCCTCCCACAATTTCTTAAATTCATTTTCTTTTGCATCATACCAAATAAATTTCTCAAACACAGCATTGTCATTTACTTTTCTGTTATCAGGACATTCATTGCTGTTTCCAGCTGCCTTTATCTCTAGGACAATAGGTAAATGATCAGACTCTACAAAGTGTTCTACAACTAAGGATAATATTTGAACTGAAGAAAAAAGTTCAACAGATGAAAGAAAATAATCCACAGTGCTTTCCCCTGTGTATCCATCAAACGTACAGCTTTCATCAAAATTTGCTTCACTCAGCCCATTCAATATAAGACAATCATACATGTTACAAAATTCTATCTGTTGTTCACCAAAGTTGTTCACAGTACTATCATGTGATTTCCTTAGGAATTGGTCACTATTGGAAGCAGACATTTCTTCAAAATCAGTGCTGTCCCCATTGAAAAAATAATTCTTTTGTGCTGTTCTGGCATTCAAATATCCATTTAACAAAATATAGAAATCGCTATGTACATCATAAAGATATGCTAAACATTACTCTAATACCTCTAAACCAAAATCATCTTGTTGACCATTCCAAAATGGTGAATCATATGGAGGAATATAGCAGCATATAAACATAATATTTTTATCTGTTGCAAAAAGACCTTTATAAATTCTTAAAACAACAAAGTTTTCTTGTTCAACATGGACACGTTCAATAAACTTAGCAAATGTTTTTCTTACTAAAACAATCACACCACCAGAGTATCTTTCTTGCTGGGATAATTTCTTTGCCTTTGAGGTGAATATTACATAATCGTTAAATAGATCAGATTCAAATTCAAAACCAACAAATGTTTCAGTTAAAATATGAAATCATAAAAAGTAAGAAATTTAATGAAATCAACGTTTTCTAGTTTTGGAAGGAGACCATTTATGTTGTAATTAAGACATTTTACTGAATGATTATTTCCATTTTGCACAAAGATGGTTTCACTTGGACATGAAATGAACAGATCCTCTTTTCTTGAGGACATACTTTCAGATAAAGTGGCCCGGCCGAATCCCTATTTCCCTATATCCCAAATAGAGAGGAGAGAGAGAGAGAGAGAAGAGAGAGAGAGAGAGAGAGAGAGAGAGAGAGAGAGAGAGAGAGAGAGAGAGAGAGAGAGAGAGAGAGAGAGTGGGGGGGGGGGGGTAAATACAAAACAAAACAAAATTGGAAAGGAGAGAAAGAAGAAGAAAAAAAATTGATTCGTCTGTGCAAGTTTCTTTTCGTTTATTTTAAAATGAAAATGCACAATCTTTCTTTCATTAGAGTGATCAGACAACCAGAATTAATTTGAATGAAATTTCAATCCCACGCGAACCCCCCCCCCCCCCCCCCCCCCCCCCCCAAGCATATTTGATGTCTGCATAGTTACAAAAGACTTTGTGTGTGCACACAGGCCTTGAAAATAGGGATTCCTTTAGCGCCCTCAGCTACACGTGAGACTAGAACTGATAAAAAAACAATACTTTAAAATAGAAGGGACAAAAATTAAAATTGTATGGAGAAAAGAAACAAAGTGTCTTGGAAATCAGCCCTCTAAGGAGAGAGATAGTGTTTACAATAACATCTGGGTTTTTTTGCGAAGAAATGGCAACAATCTATACTATTATGTTTTTTTGTTATTTTTAAATGTCGTTATGGGTTGAATATGCAATGCACACACAATTTCTAGGCATCTATATTCAAGCACTATTTATTTACTTTTAGTTCACAATTTTTTTTTTTTTTATTCATCTATTCATTTATTTATTCTTTTATATCGAGGATAGTGGAATAAGCACTCAGGTGCTTTTTTACGTCAAGTTCCCGTGTGTATGCAGGTTTGTAAATCTTGTAATCTGTTCCCACCGGCACACGATGGCCTACTCTTACGAAAAAGCGGAACAGGCTTTGACGTGCGCACAAGATGTTCTGCGTGCGTTCGTATACGGGGCCTCGGTTTATAGTCTCATCCGCAAGACTTTCGCGGAGAGTGGAGTCAGCACTGATGTGAACTCCAGGGGAAAAATCCCCTTGAACAGGAATCGAACTCGGGTCGTCAAATTACCAGCGCAATGTTCTGACCACTAGGCTATCCCGTGCTGATAATAGTAACAACGCTGTCGCAGAGCCAGACTGAGAGAGACGCTCACCCAAGGTGGCAACCACCACAACGTCCCTTCAACGACCCTACCATGTACCCCTCCAACCCCGAAGACTTGGATACAAACTCACCACAGGCACAGAAGGGTTTAAGTAAAAACCGAAACTAAAGGTTACCGTGAGATCAGAGCAACTGGGCCCACCAAATCCGCGACAATTTTCTTTGAATGCATGATCATCAATGACAAAGCGAATGTTGCAATAATTGTTGTGTGAGACAATGTGTTTAGGGCAACGCTCTACACTTCCTATCGTAATATAATTATACCGTGGTGTCAACAGGGTTTTCAAGAGAGACAGACACCTGCAGTGTTGGTCAGGTTATTTGAGCAACACTCTCAAACATGCATCCATAAAAAGGATGAAGCTCACACTGTGTGGTCCCAGTCTTCCAAATGAGCTCATAGCAGACTCACTCTTTGGTAGGAGCAGACCGGCGTCTGACAAAAAAATATCCTTCTGCCTCTGTCTAGAAAAAAAAAAACCCCAGAAGAATAGGCCAAGAAGGCAGACATAGACAAAAAGGAGGTGACAGTAAGGAAGGAGCAAGTTAGAAAAAAAGAAGAGAGGGATAGAAAAGAGGGAATTCTGAGCACATAATTTCTACAAGGTGGGGAAGCTATTTTGATCAACAGCCCCCAGCATCACTGCTGGGTAATCAGTGCAGTGCAACTGTTGTACACAACTGTTCCTGTGTTCCTCTGTGCGTGCGTGCGTGCGTGCGTGCGTGCGTGCGTGCGTGCGCCCGCCCGCCCGCGCGGACGCGTGTGTGTGTGTATTCGAGCGTGCATGTTTTGCATGTATACGTGTGTATGCGAGTGCGTGCATACAATGCGTAAAATAACAGTAGCCATATGTCTTTTCTAGCCAATGCTTTTAATAACATTGTATCGATACATTGGTGTGTGTGTAGATGTGTGTGTGTGTGTGTGTGTGTGTGTGTGTCTGTGTGTGTGTGTGTGTGTGTGTGTGTGTGTGTGTGTGTGTGTGTGTGTGTGTGTGTGTGTGTGTGTGTGTGTGTGTGTGTGTGAGAGTGTGCGTGTATGCATTTGTGTGCATTTGCGTTTGTGCGTACGTGCGCGTGCACGCGCGCGCGTACGAGTGTGAATGTTTGTGACATTTTTGTTTTATTTGAAGCTATCATATAATATTTGAACAAATATGAAATGTAGATATCTTGTATCTTCGATTATAATTCGTATCAGTATGCCTGGCAGATTTGTAATTGCCCTTCAGGGATGACTAAAGTGTCTTTGACTTGAC
>CM060335.1:37314204-37316704 GCA_030674155.1 Stramonita haemastoma | reverse complement strand
TGTGCCCTTCTGAGATGTTTAGCAGAGATGGGAGTTTGCAGATATACCCCCTGTTATTTTTGTGACGCTCCACCACGAAATGAGTCGCTTAGCACATTACCCAATTTTGCGCTAGGAGCTATTAAAGGCAGGTGGGGGTCAAATTGTTAATTTTGAGATTTTGATTGATTATTAAACTATAGAAGTTTATCTCTTTTTTTTTCATGGCTTGGCTTCGCGAACGAAGATTAAGGGCACTGTCCACGTCTGGTGCAGGCTCGCTGGTGGCTGTTCAGTCCAATGCGTGACAAACAAACCCGGCCGCAGCGGCTGCAGGGGAAAGTCGATTCTGGGGTTGATGTAGAGGGGACGCGGTTCTTCCTCCTCATTCGCCTCTCCTCAAGGGCCGCTCTGCGATTGTCCTCAAAGGAGGAGACCGACTGATGCACAGTGTGTCGCCAGGCCTGCCGGTCAGCAGCAAGGACTGACCACTGGTTATGGTCTATGAGGCAGGCTGACAGAGATTTCTTCAGAGAGTCTTTAAATCTCTTCTTTGGTGCGCCTCTGTGGCGGTGTCCGGTGGAAAGTTCACCGTAGAGAACCATCTTCGGTAGGCGATGGTCCTCCATTCTAAAGACATGCCCTGCCCAGCGTAGCTGCGTTTTCAGCAACATGGCCTCAATGCTGGTGATCCCTGCTTGCTCCAGCACCTCAGCATTCGTGGTGAAGTCGCTCCAGTGGATGTCGAGGATGGAGCGGAGACAGCGTTGGTGGAAGCGTTCCAGAATTCGCAGGTGGTGTCTGTATGTGACCCATGACTCAGAGCCATACAGGAGGGTGGTCAGTACCACGGCTCTGTAGACACTGATCTTGGTGTCTTTCTTCAGGTGTTTGTTTTTCCAGACACGGTGGTAGAGTCTGCCAAAAGCACTGTTTGCCTTTGCCAGTCTGTTGTCTACATCTTTATCAATCTTTGCGTCAGAGGAGATTGTGCATCCCAGGTAGGTAAACTGCTGGACTGTCTTCAGTTCTGTCTCACCAATTGTAATGTGAGGTGGGTGGTACGCTACCTGAGGTGCGGGCTGGTAGAGAACCTCTGTCTTCTTCAGGTGGGGTATGGGTATTTGATACTGTACCCCCTGTGGCAGGGTTGAGGTCTGGTGCTACAACGTCCCGCTCTCCCTAAGGAAAGTGAATGCGCAAAACATAGCCTCTCCTTTCCAGGTGTAGTGATCGCCGAGGGGGCCCCTGCCTGGAAACGGGCAGGTGGTCACTTGCAATGGCCTCTCCTACATTACTGTGCCCGTAGCAACACCTTCCCGTGGTGCCCCCTGTTCTCACTGAGCTTGCTATGTCATGGCGCGACCGAGTACCTGGCGGTATAACTGGGTCCGGGAGGAAAGCTGGCCCCCTTACGTGCGGCACGCATGGCCCACCGTCGTGTGGATACGCCCTGGTGCCCACGAACCAGCCTCCCAGCTATGGGCAAATAGCGAAGACTAAAATACCCTGCTGGCAGGCCTAAAGAACTGAGGGCTGGTGTATCCCTAATATATGGCTGGCTGAGCCTTCAACCACCAGTTGTAAATCTGCCTACGACCCGAGGACCTCGCTGTCACCGTCCCAGCTTGCTGGGCCATGGCAGATGAACCGCGAGTTTAAAGGGTGGGAACGGTACTGCGCACACTGTCTCTCACCTTAAAAATCCTATGCGCAGGCCCAAGGACCAGTCCACGTCCCCCCCCTCATCCTCCCTTTTTCCTACTATCCCCAAGCCCTGTAGCGATGGGAAAGGGGCGAATGCGGCAGGTGAAAGATGTCACTGGAAGCCGCAGTTCCAATCCTGCATGCAGGCGATTCAGGAGTATGGGTCGTCTGATTGTTGACCTGAGGATGACAACATCACCCGGCAGCACCCTGAATGACCAAGCAGCCCTCTTTAGGGATAGCACTGCTTGCTCCACACGGAGAGGGGCCTAGAAAAGGTGGCCTAACGAAAGCTCATCCTCATACCACCCAGTTGGCTAGCCGCGGTCAACGGGCATCTTTCCAAGCGGTCGAGCATCAACAAAGTCAAAATCAAGTGGCTCCACACCTGCCTCCAAAGGTGTGACAGGTCTCAAACTGGCGTGCTGGAACATCAGAACCATGCTAGATACAATAGATAACAACCGTCCTGAACGACGCTCTGCTTTAGTTGCACACGAGCTCTCGCGACTAAATATCGACATCGCGGCTCTTAGTGAAGTCCGCTTCCCAGATGAAGGTAGCCTCAAAGAACACGGCGCCGGTTACACCTTATACTGGTCAGGCAAGCCCCAATCCGAACGACGCCTTTCAGGTGTAGGCTTCATGATCAAGAACACCATTGCCTCAAAGCTGGAGAACTTACCAACAGGTCATTCAGACCGTATCATCTCCATGCGTCTGCCACTGGAGAACAAGCAGCACATCACTCTCTTCAGAAGTTTATCTACCTTATTATGAAATATCATGGCATAATTTTTATTCCTTTTGCTTT
>CM060335.1:37296704-37306704 GCA_030674155.1 Stramonita haemastoma | reverse complement strand
TGTGTGTGATGGGGTGGTAAGTAGATTATCTCCCATGTGATCAGGGGCGACAATCAGAGCTTTGTGTTTCTATTTAGAGACACACCTGTGAATTGTCGATGCTCTGTTTTCTTGGGTAGTGGTTGAAAACGTTCCATTGCATGCACTTCGACTTCACGATGGAATGTAGTTTACACAACCTTTGTATTAAAATCACATTCTAAACTGTATAATTGTGCCGTGTTTCTGAGGTGCAAACAGAGATTGGACATCAAATACGTCTTCTCAGATATACATATAAAAAGAAAGATCAGCTCGAGGTCTGTCTGACTGCAAGAGGTCAACAATACAATGTACTGCAGTACAATACAACATAAAGCAAACACTACAGTATGATACAATACAAAAAAAATGGAAATGCATTCAGTGCAACACAATACCATGCGATGCAATGTAATGCATTTCAAACGATCCTGTCCCACATTCCCATGAAGTCCTCTAGATGACACTAGATTAAACCCAGGTCCCTTATGCGAACAAAACACAAATCTCGTACATAGGGGTCACCAAAACCCTATGTATCTCTTTCAGGAGAGAAGAGTAGCTGTGGTTAGTGGCATGGATGACACAAACATACCCAGTATGCGAACTGAACATACCCAGTATGTGAAATGGACAGGAACAGACATCGCTGGGCTCACCTTACGGCTCTCAACCACTGTGCCATGGTGGCTGTTGGGGTGGCGCTGCTCTTGTAGTGACACCACAGCCCCAAAGAGGCAGCCTGGCGAATACAGTATGTCTGAACAAAAGCTGGTACAGTGTATACAACGATACGTAGTTATACATGAAATATTGACTAAATAACACACACACACACGGCAATCACAAATACACGCTAGGGCACCCGCATTCACACCCTCAAAAACAAGCCACATATACATCTAGAGAAGATGTGACAAACGGCTATGTTTCAGTCCCATCATACCCCAACTTTTGCGCAGTAACAGACCCTACAGCACCATGAGAGTGATCTACTGTAGGCACACAGACTTTACTAGCATCTTTGATATGAGCGGCGCTACTTTTGTGGCGATACTACAGCCCCAAAGAGAACTGCCTGGCGAATACAGCATGTCCCTTGGAACAAATGCTGGTCCAGTTTGCGCAACAACACATAGTATAACACATAATATTAATCATAATCTACAATATGATGCATCACAACACAGTGCAGGGCCCTTGCCACACACACAAAAAAGGCTAACACAAATGTGACGCTCCACCACGAAATGAGTCGCTTAGCACATAACCCACTTTTCTGCTATGGGACATTTTAGGCAGGTGGGGGTGAGGTTGTGGATTTTGAGATTTTTATTGATTATAAAACTCTCGCACTTATTTTACATTGAAGTGAAATATCAAGTCATAAATCATAAATCATAATTGTGTCTCCTTTTCTCTTTAAACGCGTTTTGAAAATAGCCAAGTCCTCATTCTGGCCACCTACTAACTTGTCAATTTCTCATTTTGCCATTTCCTGCAGTTGTAATAACTTGATAGAACTGTCCGATTTTCAATTTGTTTTTTGGTATTGTATAGCCATTTTATTAACATGCCAATAACTAAAAAATTAGCTCTGATGCAATGCGACTCCTTATGTGGTGCAGTGTCACAAATACAGGCGTGCCTGCCCATACACACCCTCAAACATAAGGGGCAGATAAATAAGATGTGACAAAAGGCCGGTTGGAGTCCCATCCTACCCCGACTTTTGTGCAGTAACAGAGCCCACGGCACCAAGAGAATTTTCTACTGTAGGCATACACACTTTATTAACATCTTTGATATGGGTGGTGCTGTTCTTGTGGTGATACCACAGCCACAAAGAGAACAGCCTGGCTTGAATCTAGCAAGTCTGTCGGAACGAAAGCTGGTAAAGTGTAGGCAACAATACATAGTATTACACATAATATCAATGAAAATATACAATTGATGCATCCCAGCACACAGCTCAGTGCAGGGCAGTTGTCACATGAACACACAAAAAATAGAATAGCACTGTGGTCCAAAAGTTCAAAGCAACATGATAATGATGAGGATCATTTATGGGCGCACTTTCAGAGGTATGAACAGTAGGCCTGTAGGTATTCTGGGCAATGTGCTCTTAAACATGATACGAGGTGTAGATACAAACGAATGCACTGGGCCTAAGATGCAGTCATTTCTTTAATACACCTAAGATCTGGTTTCTTTGTTTGAGTGGTTTTGTTTTCTAAGAGATCTGCTTCAGCATCATTATTTTTTAAAATTTATTTTTCCTCTTCATCACATAAATTGTCATGTTGTACTGACGCGTACTGTCCTAACAACACATGTACGCACGCACACACATACACACGCGCGCAAACACACGCACGCTCGCACGCCCCCCCCCCCCCCCCCCACTGAATACATGCATAATATGCTCTGATATGTATGAGACCTAGACAGACAGAGAAACAGTCAGCAGGAACATTGCTGAAAGTAGCCTACACATCCACCACCCAAAATAAGCCTTTGTTTAAAGAAAAACCCAAACGGTAAAAAATTTGTGAGTAGCTGAACAATACCTTGAACTGAACATTGTTGTGCATGTGTTGTGTCGTAAAGTGGTCTATATCCTAACATGAATATGCTGAAGAGAGGTAAGAACCCTGGGTTTTGAAACAACCCTGGGTTTTGAAACAGCCTCCCCTTTCCTTTACCAGATGGGCTGTCAATGCACAGACTGCAAATTACAAAACAAACAAATCTAAATATGAAATTCTTCTTGTGAACATGCATATCAATAGAACAACAGATTGTCCTTGGTAAGTCAAGGAGTCTTGTACACGTTTTGAGTTTGCAGTCTCGACATAGCTTTTATCTTATATAAAGTATCTTTTTATGGCCATCATTTTGGGTGGGGTTTTCAAGTGTATTGATAGAAAACGAAGTGCCCGGCAGTTTAGAAATAATTTCCAGTTACATTGTTAAGACCAGGTTTTTGCAATTGAAGGTCTTACTCCAGCTAGGGACAGAAAACACATTTAGCGACACAACACAACACGTGCATATCGTGTCTCTGTTGCTGAGTTCCCGTGAGTTGATTTGCTTTTTTCTTTTCTTTTTTTTCTCTTGCCATTTCAAACGGCCTGACATCTGCATGCAGTGTGGACCACTTGAACAGCTGGGAAAGCAAAATGTGGGATTTTGAACATCATCGTTTTTGCCTTTGTCTTTTTTTATAGAAAGACTATGATGAACAGCAGCACTGGTGAGTAATTTTTATTTAGAAGTAGCTACTTAGTAAGTAGGCCATTAGGTATCGATAGTGGTAAGAAACTCGCCTAGAGCAATGGCAGCAGAGAGTCCTCAGAGGAGAAGACCCATTCAAACAAGTGTTTGGGGCCTTTAATCTTCCTTATTTATTTTAAAACTTAGGGGGAAATCCCTGCTTTGTGAATTTCATGACAACTGCTGCCAAGAAATGTTAATATTGAGTGCAGCGAGTGCTTTGGCGCATTCACAAGGACCAGGGCTGAGAGTCTGATATAGTGTAGTTGTGTCATAAACCAACCAGGCCTATTCTGTGGTTTTGAAAACTGATTGAAACAGCTGTGTCGTGAACCAAAATAGTTTGGTACTGTCACGAATACGCATCCTTCAAACACACACACACACACACACACACACACACACACACACACACACACACACACACACACACACACACACACACACACACACCATCCAGACATTTAAAGCAAGATTGTTTTTGATTAGGACGTTAAAGCAAGGTGTTGAGGGAAGGTTTTTAGTGTGAGCTTAAGATCTAAACCCCTCTCCATCCCCCCTCCCCCCCTAAAAAAGCCTAAACCCTTACTCATAATTGTGACGCTCCACCACATAGGAGCCACATAATAAGTCGGAGTGCACCACAGGTCAATTTTAAGTTTTTGACATGTTATTAATGTACAATTAAGTGACTATCAAATACAAAAAATAGATAGAAAATCGGACAATTCTGTGCAAAGTTATTACAAATTGAAATGATAGACTGCAGGATGTGACAAAATGAGAAACGGGCAAGTTTATTTTCGTAACAGGTTGTCAGAATGAGGGCTTGGGTATTTTCAAAACACATTTAAAAGCAAAAGGAATAAAAATTATGCCCTGATTATTTTATTATAAGGTAGATAAACGGATATTGTATAATAATCAATCAAAATATCAAAATTGACTACTTGACTCCCAACTGCCTGTAATAGCTCCTAGCTCAAAATTGGGTAATGTGCTAAGCGACTCATTTCGTGGTGGAGCGCCACAATTGTTAATGCTTGAAATGGGAAAGATGTTGAGATGCTCCCCTTCTTCCTACAGCTGATTTTTTTTCAATATTGTCAAATAGTGTTGTAGAATTGAGAAATAGACAAAAGATAGATATTTTGGATAACCGATCCTAATATTAAATGGTAGGCAGGTAAGCATCTTTACATCAACCGGTGCAAATGGACATCTTGTGTTTTAAGACATGTTTATGCATATCTTGCTGAAAGATTTAGCAGAGCAGTTTGGATGTGATCACAAGAGACATGACAATAATGTTAAATGGAACGATGTGGTTTTTGCCTGTGGTAATTGTGAATTGTATCATCTTTACAATTTTTTTCGTTCCGAGGTTCACGCTCCGAGGTTGACTGAAGATGAAATTTTGCATATGGGACCATTTTTGCTCACCGCTAAGGTTGTCGCTTTCCGACTTCAAGAATGATGTCTAAACACACCTGTGTGCATGCCGGTTTTTTAATTTTTTTTTTAATATCATCCATTCCTACCGCCACAGAACGGCCTACTCTTCCGGAAGACGAAACAAGTTTTAACGTGTTGTTGTTATTGTAGTTAATTTTTGCACTTGCTGATATTAAACATTTTTGTCAGCGCTGTTAAGTTTGCTTGACTCTACATTTGTGGCGCTCCACCACGAAATGAGTCGCTTAGCACATTACCCAATTCTGTGCTAGGAGCCTTTAAAGGCAGGTGGGGTCAAGTTGTCAATTTTGTGATTTTGATTGATTATTAAACTAGATCTGTTTATTTATCTTATAATGAAATACAAGGTATTATTTTTTTCCTTTTGCTTTAAATGTGTTTTGAAAATACCAAAGCACTCATTCTGACCACCTGTTACTAAAATAAACTTGCCCGTTTCTCATTTTGTCACATCCTGCAGTCTATCATTTCAATTTGTAATAATGTTGCACAGAATTGTCTGATTTTCAATCTGTTTTTTGTGTATCTGATAGCCACTTTAATTGCACATTAATAACATGTCAATAACTAAAAATTGACCTCATGTGCACTCCGTCTCATTATGTGGTGGAGCGTCACATTTATGAGTTGGGTTTGGCTTTATCTTGACAGAAAAATGTGGACAATAAGTAAATTCGTAAATAATTTGATATCTGAATATAAATACGTTGCATGTCATTATTCGTGTGTTAAAGAGACTGGAGGATATGAATCTTTTACTACAGCTCCTATGAATGATGTCATTAATGTTGTCCATTACTGGTAATTGGGAGGATCGATGGTCTAGAGATTGATCCCCGTTTATTGCCCGAAACTTTATCCCGTCCACTAGACTCTGAGTGGTGGCCAGCATACAAGTCTTTCGGAACGGATGGTGAACAAGGTCCTGCATGCAGCACACATTCAGCGCACGTAAAAGAACCCACGACACCAAGAAAGAGATCTCCAGCAAAATTCTGTAGAATAAAGCCCTTCTCATAGGAAAACTAACACACTTTAAAAAGACATTTTTTGGAGTGGTACTGCTCTTGTGGCAACGCACTCACCCCTGAGAGAGAAGCCCAAATTGCCGGCAGATAAGTATGCTGTGGCTGGAAGTGGTATTCAATTCAATTTTCAATTTATTTGAATTCAGTTCAGTTGTGAAGTTATTTTACACTGCTTTAGAATAGAAACGAGTAAAACTGTCATTGTCATAACATGGGTGTACATTTTCATACTTTGAGATTAAAAAAAGATATATCGCTGTATAATTTTTCACTTACCTTATGAACTTACGTGGTTTTTTTTGTTCAGGTAAAACTGGGTGGCCAGGCGACCTGCCATGGCAACCTGTCCTAAACCAACGTTACAAGACAGCTGACATCACAGACACCAGAGGAAGAGTTGGGCTTGCAACAAGAAGGACCAGACAAACCTCAACATCAAGGACCACACAAACCTCAACATAGACCACACAAACTTCAACATCAAGGACCACACAAACCTCAACATAGACCACACAAACCTCAACATAGACCACACAAACCTCAACATCAAGGACCACACAAACCTCAACATAGACCACACAAACCTCAACATCAAGGACCACACAAACCTCAACATCAAGGACCAGACAAACGTCAACACGGAACAGACAAACCTCAACATCAAGGGCCACACAAACCTCAACATCAAGGACCAGACAAACCTCAACATGAAATGCCTGCAGCAGCATCCCCTGAGGGAGGAAGATCAGCACTCTGCAGTCTCCCTTCCCTACCATCATCATGGCCACAGATTCCAGAGAAAAGGTATGTAAAACAACGTGGTGTAGCTTACGGGAAAAAAATGTCTTCCTAATTCTGTAAAAAAAAAAAAAAAAAAAAGGAAAAATATCCACCATATTTTTTCATATGGTTACTTGTAGTTTTATTTCAGTTACTGGATGTGTTTCTGAAACGGCATTTAAAAAGGTACATGTATTTCTTCAGCAGACAGTGCCGAAGAAAATTTACAAAAACTGCATACACACTGCGACTGGATGTAAAAAAGAAACGTACTAGTGCTCATTTCATTATCCTTGACATAAAAGAAAAAATAAGTAAAGAGTAGCTGAGAATTATTTTAAAATGGTAAAGAAACAATTTGGGCAAGTCAAGTCAAGTCAAGTCAAAAACACTTTAATCATCCCTGAAGGGCAATCTCATAAATGTAAACCCATTTTTCATTTTGTTTTGGTGTGATACAGTACTGCATGACCTAACTTTTATATCAGAGGAGTGCTGTTGTTTATTTACTACCACAAGTATAATTATTGGTTAGATTTCCCACAGTTGTAAAGTTGTCTTTGAAAATCGTGTTAAGACACTATGTTCTAACAATGAATGCCTGAAACCAGTACCCTAATTGTTCGTTACAAAAAAAAAATGTCTGAAAGCTAACGTAAGAATCTTTCTGTCGAAAATGAGTACTGGGAAATGTATAGATCAAAAACATTTTTTGAAGAAAAAAAAATTGTTTCAACTGAGGGAGGGATATCTATAATGCATGCTAGTGTATTTTTTAAATTTCATTTATTTTTTATATCAAGGATAATGGATTAAGCACTCGTGTGCTTTTTTTACACCCAGTCCCCGTGTGTATGCAGTTTTGTAAATCTTGTCATCTGTTACCACCGGCACACGATGGCCTAGTCTTGCGAAAAGCGGAACAGGATTTAACGTGTGCGCAAGATATCTGCGTGCGTTTCCACACGGGGCCTCGGTGTATAGTCTCATCGGAAGGACTTTTGGGGAGGATGGAGTCAGCACTGATGTTAACTCCAGGGGAAAAATCCCCTCGACCAGGAATCGAACCCGGGTTGCGAGCGCAATATTTCTCTTCGTAGAAATTAATTTTTAACGCTAAAACCACAATCCTAGATAGAAGGCAATGAGGTGCTCATGGCTGTAGTCTATGATCTGTACCATATTGGTTTTCTATTTAATTTTATTATATTTTCATTTTATTTATCTTACACACACGCCAGAAGACCTTTTCATAGAACATCTTACACATACATCAGATGATAAAAAACTGGATTATCTTAGAACACACATGTCAAAAGACCTTTTGGTAGGACATCTTGCACTCACGTCAGAAGACTTTTTTTTCATATTTCCAAAGGATCTGCCAAAATAGACAATAAAAAGACAAGATCATGGAACTAAGTGTAGATAATAAAAAAACAACAACATAATCATTAAAAAAAATCATTTTAGCGACCTCTCAAAAGTTTTGCCATGGTTATTGTGATATGGATCTGTAGTAGCCAGTTGTTCATGGTTTCTTTCCCCAGGTCATCTCCACTCTCCTGGATCTGTCAGTCCACTGCAGGTTGTGAAGACACCAGCAGCACGATGCTGGAGCACAGGGCCCAGTGGACTTGTCCTCACCCACATGACTTGACTTGACCTATGTAAGACCGATAGGGAGGACGGGTAACAACCGGAGACAAGGAGCAATGCTTGAACACAGCGCTGAAGGGTTGAGCTTCTGAAGGGCAAAGTCTGGAAAAACAGCCCCTAAAGGGCTGCATTGCCGCCGCTGTAGTCTAGTGGTTAGGGAGTTGGACTCGTAATCTAAAGGTTGCAGGTTCGATCCCAGCTTTCGGCTCTGGCATTGTGCCCTTGGAAAAGGCACTTTACGGCTATTTTCTCACCCCACCCAGGTGTAAAAGGGGTACCAACGTTGTGTTGGGGGTTAACCCTGTGATAGACAAGCCCCTGAAGGACAAACTCCCGTATGCAAAACAGGCCCCTGAAGGGCAAAATCCTCCATGCAAAACGGGCCCCTGAAGGGCAAGATCCTGCATGCAAAACAGGCCCCTGAAGGGCAAAATCCTGCATGCAAATCAGACCCCTGAAGGGCAACATGCAAAATAAGCCCCTGAAGGGCAAAATCCTGCATGCAAAACAGTCCCCTAAAGGGCAAAATCCCGAAAGACTTGCCCCTCAAGGGCAAACTCCTAAAGACCAACTCCTGAAGGGCACACTCCTGAAAGACCAGCCCCTGAAGGGCAAACTCCTGAAAGACCAGCCCCTCAAGGGCACACTCCTGAAAGACCAGCCCCTCAAGGGCACACTCCTGAAAGACCAGCCCCTCAAGGGCAAACTCCTGAAAGACCAGCCCCTCAAGGGCAAACTCCTGAAAGACCAGCCCCTCAAGGGCAAACTCCTGAAAGACCAGCCCCTGACGGACGAATCCAGTGCAGGCCTGGCATTGTTGCCCAGGGATCTAGGATCAGATCCCACTAGGCTGAAGAGCAAAGTTGATAGAAGTTTGGGGGCTTTCGCATCATGTCTGCATGACCTCGTATCTCTGAAACAATTCAGGGATCAAATGCGATGAGAGCGATGAGGACTGGGGTCTCTGTGGACATCGGACATTCGACATGCAGCAGCATGTGAAAGGTAAGAATTGCAAAGTCTCCTTCCATGAAAGGGCTACCTTGCATTCTTCACAGGTATCTTTGTACCGAGTATAACCCGTCTATGCCTGCGTGCATCATGTTCACACATGTACCTCAGTATTTCACATTTCCCAAATCAAAATTTGTCCCTGGAGTTTTCGGTAAGGCTCAAAGATCGCGGATTTCAGAACTTCATCAGGAGCCATTGAACCTTACTCTGTGATCACAAAGACTGGCAGACTAGGCGTCGACATTGGGTTTGGTGTCCTAAACTGGCACAACCAGTAAAACCCTTGCACACAGTGCTCAAGGGGAAAGGACACATCCAGCCCCTTACTTTGTTCAAGCATTTACTCGGCCTTGCAGGTCTCTTCCATCTCGCCCTAATTCCTTAAAAGTCTTAGCATAGATGTCAAAAAGTCATGTGGGTCATCTTAGTTCTCTGGCCCTGTCTCTGACGTGATTGTCACACGTATCAAGACCTCACAGAGGTAAGTACACGTGCAATGTTTTCTTCTTTTTTGTGCTTTTGTTTTTCGTGGTACCACTGCGAAGTTTTAAGATTTATGTTGAATATTCCCGTGTGTCCATAACTTACCGAAAGGGACAAAACTTCCAGACCTTTATGGGGCCTTTTTGATATTTCGCATGCCTGTATACACGAATGAAAGTTAAGCACCAGCAAGCATGAATAGAAGTTATGAAAGATGATGACAAAATGTCCCCCTGATGTGTTAAGCGTTGTCAAGATTAAAC
>CM060335.1:37279204-37289204 GCA_030674155.1 Stramonita haemastoma | reverse complement strand
ATAAAGCTTTTATCTAGCTTACATTTGAGTAGTTGGTATCAAAGTATAAACATCTGTCTTTCACATTTATTTTGTATCAAGTTTTCTTTTCATTCAATATTTTTCTACATGTTCAGTTATTTGGTATGGGAATATAAAATTTCTTTCATTTGTATTAAGTTGGCATCAAAGTCCAAAGCCTTTTCTTTTATATTGAGGTAGTTTTAAATTTTGTGTTTTTCATCTTCTTATTCAATTTGTGTAAAGGTATGATAGTCTCCCCTTCATAGTGATTGTTAGCATCAAATCATAAAGTAAGTTTTTTGGAGGAGTTGTTTGGTGTCGAAGCATAAAGTTTCTTTCGTTCGTAATAAGTTAGCTGGTATTAATTTTTAACATTCTTTCTTTTATATTGAATTAGTTCGTGTCAAAATTAGGGAAAAAACCCTTTTGTATTGAGTTATTGCTATCAAAGTATAAAGGTTTTTCTTTACCTTTTTAGTTGGTACCAAAGGTGTCGAAGTATAAAGATCTTCCTCCATGTTGGAATAATTCCTAAGTATTTTCTTTCTTGAATATTTTGCTACTACATGTATTATAATATTTTTCTTTCTATTTAATTTATCGGTTCCAAAGTAAAAGGTCATTTTCTTCATATCCCACATTGTTGTAATATGAGGACATTTTTCTTATACTGAGATAGGGCGTTGATTAGATCCCAAACACAATAGGCACTCACACACACACACACACACACACACACACACACACACACACACACACACACACACACACACACACACACACACACACACACACCCACACACACACACACACACACACACACACACACACACACACACACACACACACACCCACCACAACACACACACACCCACCCACACACACACACACCACACACCACAACACACACACACACACACACACACACCACACACACAGGCGTGAGCTCAATTTTCTATTTTGATTGCTTTTGAAAGAACATTGTAAACCTTTTACTGGCTTACAACATCGTTTTGTTTTGGCGCCAAAAATGCTCAAAATTCTAAATATGATTTCCGATCAGAAGTACTTGTACAAAACAGAGACGAAATGAAAACTCCTGGAAACGTACACTCGGCTTCAGACGTTTGTTGTGATGCAAATTTTTGCCATAGTCATTACTGGTATAGCATCGCCTATTTCACAGAAACAAATCAATTCACCTCGACTTTGCCGGATCAGCTTAAGAGAGAAAACTATGCACAGGCTGAGTGCAGGATGTTTGAAGAAAGAGCAGTACTTTTCCTGATACTCCTTTCCCATGTAGTGCTGTTCCTTGGAGCTGTCAACACTACACTCTAACCCTAGTTCTTGCCCCATGCCGCAAACCCTAACACTTCACCAGTTTGATCCTAACTATTAACGCTTTGACGCGGATTCCTTTACTCTGACTCAGTTCTGTGGTACGGGGAAACAGCTGTATAAGGGAACAGCAGCACAGGGAAAGATGGGTTTGGGCGTACTGATCGCTTGGAAATATTTTATTCCAGAGAATACCGTGATAGAGACATGATTTGGAAAAGAGATGATATGCAGAAAAATAATGATTATAGCATCCTTATGCTTGCATAGCACTGATGCTTCAAGAATTGTTCTAATTTTAGTTTTCTGCAGGACCAAAGTAGCATGGCTTGCGACCACAGTCCATAAATAGGAAATCTTCGCTGGAGCTATATACAACAGAAAAAACCAGTGTTCTGATAATCTTTGAAAATAACGGCAATACTGAAAAAGTGCTTAATGTATGAGAGTTACAGGGTTTTACCTCAATAGCTTGACACGTAGTTTTGACTTCAAATTCTACTGGTTATCAAGTTTAAGGTGGGTGGTTTTTTTTTTTTTTTTTTTTTTTTTTTACATCAAGTCACTTGGTTGGTTAGTGTAGATCTCTTTCCTTCCTCTTGAGTTGTCACTAAGTCTGGGTTTTTTTTTTTCCATTCCATGAAATAAGTTGGTGTCATAGAATAGAATTATCCCCTTGCTATTGAACAAGTTGGATCACAGAATAAAGTTCCAAGCTTGGTATCACGATAGTTATCAAACTGTAAACTTTTTTCTTCCGATTCAGTTATTACAAAAGTATAGGGCTCCCCCTTTCATATTTCTTTGTTTTTTGTATCAGAGTATAAAGTTTTCCCCTCCATATTCATTTAGTGTGGTTTAGCAGGCTCTTCCCTCTATATTGAGTTAGTTCTATCAAAGCAAAAAGTTCTTTCCTTGAGGTTGAGTTCGCTGGTACACGTGTAAAAGATTATTTTCTTAATATGGGTTGGTGTCAAAAAAAGTAAAATTGTTCCTTGGAATGAGTTGGTTGATATCAAAGAAGTGATTTCCTTTATTCTAGTTGTTATTAGGTAGTTGTTATTGAGCCAGGTGTTATTAGGTATAAAACTCTTCCCTTCATATTGAGTTGTTGCCAACCTAGTTACCTTCACATTGATTGCATTGCTTGGAACAACAGTTGCATGATAGAACAACACTAAAGGGAAAGAGGGGTTTGACTCACTGGCTAGCAGAAAATATTTCATTCCTCAGAAAATGGTATAAGCTCTATAAAAATCCCATATATCATCATCATTATTAGTGTTTCTATTAATGCAGACGAATGTTTTTTGTTGTTGTTGTTTTTATTATTATTAATTTTGTTGTTGTTATTTTTTTTTTAGACAACTGTTAGTTTAAAGCTAAAGCTAACTCTGAATGCGTGCAAGCATTCGAGCTCAAAACATCTTGATTTTCTTTTCCTGGAATCGTTCTGTCATCGCCATGCCGAAGTCGGAAGCGCTGGACCTGACTTGTCGGATGCTTAATGGTGATCGCAACGCAAATTTGCTCATGGGACAGACACAGGCTGCTGTCAGAGCGTTCGACGAAGAAGAATCCTTTTGTCATCAAGACTGTTCCCGTCCTAGGTACTTCAATGCCTGAGGATGCGGCACGAGCTAGTGGAAGCACCCAGAAAGGTAATACTAGTATGTGATCTGTTATTGTTGGCCGTTCCTTAGCTTAACCTTCTGAGTTTACTCAAGAGCATGTACTCTGTTTCGCTCATCATACTTAGGAATATCACTGAGATTAGAAAAAAATATAAGAAGTTTGCATATATGGCCAGTTTTTTTTTTCAAGTGCTTTACTGTACAGGCAGCTGTATTCTGTCTTCAGAAGATTTATTTTATCCTTTTATAGAGTGTAAAGCTCATACTAAGATTATGTAATGGAGGAAGACAATATTTACATAGTTTAAAGCATAACATTTTAATATTGGCATTTGAACTTTGTTTACACCAATGATCCACAAAATAACAGTAATAATAATAATAATAATAATAATAATAATAATAATAATAATAATAATAATAATAATAATGATGATGATGATCATGATGACGACGAAAATACTACTAAAGATGATGATGATAATAATCCTAAAAACAGTGATAATATTCTTTGTACAAAATTCGGAGTAAGTGTAATCTATCTGAAATAGCCCGGAGTCAAAGTTTATTTTTTAGGCCCCAAAAATCTCAAGTGTATAAACACTGCACAATATTGTGTCAACAACAGGGTGGTTTTTTTAGGCTAGTGAACTAAAAAATGATCAAGGATGCGCTCTCCAGGGAAAACATCATTTCCGATTTCTGTGGTATTTTATTTCACTGAGACAGGGTCCAGTTCCCAGTGTACTTCTCAAAGTTCTGCATTGTCCACTGTGATCAGCTCTCCAGTGCTGTGGAGGGGACTTCTCTCTTACTCCTCCAGTAGTTCGGTGGGGCACTGGAGTTTGTTTTTCAGACAGTGTTTCCGGGGGATAATGTGTACCTGGCAGAGCCTGTCTGTTTTCCAGGTAGCAGGGTGCAGGCTGGTTAGGTTTGATCGGGTATACTGCTGACCTGGTTGGCTGTAGCAGGCCTGCATTCTAGCACAAAGGGATAGTTGGTAATGTGAGGGCAAGATGTTCACTTTAGCAGGGGAGCCCCACAAAATAATAGACATTTCAGTGGTGCCAAGAGAACGGTTGGAATGTTGTCCACACCATGATGATCTTGTTAAATTAAAATCGTTTTATATGTGTTCTTACACACTGCTCTTCCTTTTCAGGCCTGCTAATCTACATGGAACACTACACCACAGTGAACTACACCATACAACGCTCCACCACGGAACACTTCACCACGGAACACTTCACCGCGGAACACTTCACCGCGGAATACTTCACCACGGAACACTTTACCATGGAACACTTCACCGCGGAACATTTCACCGTGGAACACTGCACTGCCCAGTGACTGGTTGAGGGATTTCTGCCACGTTCTTGCATGTCAGGACTGGAACTACACAACTCCAGTAAGTAGGCCTATTATTTTTCCGTCTTACCGTTGTGGTGTGTCCTGTTGTGCCGTGCCTTGCCGCGCCCTGTCGGGTTGGGTCGCGTCGTGTTGCGTCGCGTCGTGTCGGGTCGGGTTGGTCAGGTCGTTTGCAATGTCTGGTCGCGTCGCGTCGCGTAGCGTCGATCGTGTCGTATCGGGTCGGGTCGAGACAATCCGGGTCGGGTGCATGCGTGCCGTGCCATTCCGCATCGCATCACATCACATGCATAGTGTAGTTTGTTATGGTAAGTTTCTCTGTGCGAAATTCAAGCTGACCTCCAAAGGAGAGCACATCGCCACCAGAGCATTACCTCCCATTACTTAAAAAAAAATACTTTCTGCATGTGCATTTGTTTCCCTATAAAGTGGACTCTCTCTCTCCTCTCTCTCTCTCTCTCTCTCTCTCTCTCTCTCTCTCTCTCTCTCTCTCTCTCTCTCTCTCTCTCTCTCTCTCTCTCTCTCTCTCACCATAAGTCCTTCGATGAGACTTTAAACCGAGGCCCCGTGTGCGAACGCATGCAGAAGATCTTGCACACACATTAAATCCTGTTCCGCTTTTCCTTAGAGTAGGACATTGTGTGCCAGTAGGAACAGATGACAAGATTTACAAAACTGCATACACACGGGGACTGGATGAAAAAAAGCACATGAATGCTTATTCCATTATCCTCGATATATAAAAAATGACTTTAACTTTAACTTCTCTCTCTCTCTCTCTCTCTCTCTCTCTCTCCTCTCTCTCCTCTCTCTCTCTCTCTCTCTCTCTCTCCTCTCTCTCTCTCTCTCTCTCTCTCTCTCTCTCTCTCTCTACTCTGTCTCTGTCTCTCTCTGTCTCTGTCTCTCTCTGTGTTGTCTCTCTCGTCTGTCTGTCTGTCTTGTCTCTCTGTCTGTCTGTCTTCTCTCTCTTTGTCTGTCTGTCTGTCTGTCTGTCTGTCTGTCTGTCTCTGTCTGTCTGTCTCCTGTCTCTCTCTCTCTCTCTCTCTCTCTCTCTCTCTCTCTCTCTCTCTCTCTCTCTCTCTCTCTCTCTCTCTCTCTCTCTCTCTCTCTCTCTCTGTCTAGCTCTCTATCTATATATCTATCTGTCTATGATATATATATATATATATATATATATATATATATATATATATATATATATATATATATATATGTGTGTGTGTGTGTGTGTGTGTGTGTGTGTGTGTGTGTGTGTGTGTGTGTGTGTGTGTGTGTGCAGCATTTAATCTCGAATGTCAGTTTTTTCTGTGCAGAATCCTTCCGTCATCAAGGCTGTTCCCGTCCTAGGTACTTCAACGCCTGAGGACGGGGCACTGGAGGGGGGGGGGGTGTGGAGTTGGCTCTGATGTTAGCTCCAGAGGAAAACATCCCTTTGATCAACATCGGAACCCGGGTCAGAATATCATGAACGCAATGCACAACGCTCTAACCAATCAGGCTGTCCCGTCCCCCTCCCTACCTACACTGAAATGGTTTTGCTTTGTTTTTAAACTGTGAGGAGAAACATAGCCGTCAAATCACTCAGCTCTGTCAGTTTTCTTTTCTACATTTTATCACATGCTAGTTAGTTGCAAGGACAAGTAAAAAAAAAAAATAATTCAAGTTCATGACATTTTAGAAATGTGTTAGTTTGTGAAGCATACTATAAATCAAAATGTATTTCCCTTCCATATCAAAATTCGCCGATATTTTGTAGTCTTTCTGTTTCTGCTGTAATTACTTAATGTCAGACCTCATAGCTGGTGTCCGCATATTAAGATTTTTTTCTTCATATTGAGCTAGTAGTAAACAAAGGATTGAGTCTCGTTCCTTTCCTTCATGTTGGTTCAGTTGGAATCAAAGTATATAGTGTTTTTATGGTATTTAGCTTGCTGGAATCAAGGTAAAAAAAAAAGGTCCCTATTACTGAATCTAGTATCAATGTTATTTCCTTCATACTGAGTTTGTATTAAAACTATACCCTCTCCCCTTTATATTGAACCAAGGGGTATGAAAGTATAGAAACCTTTCCTTCATTTTTGGTTAGATGGCTTCAAGGCATAAAAAAAATATTTCCTTCATATCGAGTGAGTTGGCATCAGTGTAAAGTTTTCTTCCTCCAATCGGGCTAGATTGTATGTATGTATATACTTCTTTCCTATATGGTGAGTGAGTTTTTATTCAAGGAAGAGGCCATTTCTTCAGTTAACTGGTATCAAAATACAATTTTTTGTTTTTCCCTTAATATTAAAGTTAATTTTTTATTAGGTTTGATAGAATTAAAGCAAAAGCTGTTTCTTCCATGTCAAATAAGCATATTACGAAGTATACAGTTATTTCACATTGTTTTATTACTGTCAGAGTGTAGAGTTCCTTACTTCTTGTCTAGTTAGGTGATATCAAGGTGTATAGCTCTTTCCCCAATATCCAGTTAGCTGCTTACCATATGCATGAAGGTCTTTTATTTTTGTTCCATCATTTTTCATAAAGCTTTTATCTAGCTTACATTTGAGTAGTTGGTATCAAAGTATAAACATCTGTCTTTCACATTTATTTTGTATCAAGTTTTCTTTTCATTGAATATTTTTCTACATGTTCAGTTATTTGGTATGGGAATATAAAATTCCTTCATTTGTATTAAGTTTGCATCAAAGTCCAAAGCCTTTTCTTTTATATTGAGGTAGTTTTAAATTTTGTGTTTTTCCCCTTCTCATTCAGTTTGTGTAAAGGTATGATAGTCTCCCGTTCGTAGTGATTGTTAGCATCACATCATAAAGTAAGTTTTTTGGAGGAGTTGTTTGGTGTCGAAGCATAAAGTTTCTTTCGTTCATAATAAGTTAGCTGGTATTAATTTATAACATTCTTTCTTGTATATTGAATTAGTTGGTGTCAAAATTAGGGAAAAAACCCTTTTGTATTGAGTTATTGCTATCACAGTATAAAGTTTTTTCTTTACCTTTTTAGTTGGTACCAAAGGTGTCGAAGTATAAAGATCTTCCTCCATGTTGAAATAGTTCCCAAGTATTTTCTTTCTTGAATATTTTGCTACTACATGTATTATGATATTTTTCTTTCTATTTATCTTTTCGGTTCCAAAGTAAAAGGTAATTTTCTTCATATCCCAGCTTGTGGTAATATGAGGACGTTTTTCTTATACTGAGTTAGGGCGAGGATTAAATCCCAAACACAATAGGCACTCACACACACACACACACACACACACACACACACACACACACACACACCACAACACAACACACACACCACACCACACCACACCACACCACACCACACCACACCACACCACACCACACCACACACACACACACACACACACACACACACAGAGGCGCAGCTCAATTTTCTATTTTGATTGCTTTTGAAAGAACATTGTAAAGCTTTTACTGGCTTACAACGTGGTTTTATTTTGGCGCCAAAAATGCTCAAAATTTTTAATATGATTTCGGATCAGAAGTACTTGTACAAAACAGAGACCAAATGAAAACTCCTGGAAACGTACACTCGGCTTCAGACGTTTGTTGTGATGCAAATTTTTGCCATAGTCATTACTAGTATAGCATCGCCTATTTCACAGAAACAAATCAATTCACCTCGACTTTGCCGGATCTGCTTAAGAGAGAAAACTATGCACAAGCTGAGTGCAGGATGTTTGAAGAAAGAGCAGTACTTTTCCCGATACTCTGTTTTCCCTGTAGTGCTGTTCCCTGGAGCTGTCAACACTCCACTCTAACCCTAGTTCTTGCCCCATGCCGCAAACCCTAACACTTCACCAGTTTGATCCTAACTATTAACTCTTTGACACGGATTCCTTAACTCTGACTCAGTTCTGCGGTATGGGGAAACAGCTGTATAAGGGAACAGCAGCACAGGGAAAGAGGGGTTTGGGGGTACTGACCGCTTGGAAATATTTTATTCCGGAGAATACCGTGATAGAGACATGATTTGAAAAAGAGATGATATGCAGAAAAATAATGATTATAGCATCTTTATGCTTGCATAGTACTGATGCTTCAAGAATTGTTCTAATTTTAGTTTTCTGCAGGATCAAAGTAGGATGGCTTGCCACCACAGTCCATAAATCGGAAATCTTCGCTGGAACTATATAACAACAGAAAAAAACAGTGTTCTGATAACCTTTGAAAATAACGGCAATACTGAAAAAGTGCTTAATGTATGAGAGTTACACGGCTTTACCTCAATAGCTTGACACGTAGTTTTGACTTCAAATTCTACTGGATATCAAGTATAAGGTGGGTGGTGGTTGGTTTTTTTTTTTTTTTTTTTTTTTTTTTTACATCAAGTCACTTGGTTGGTTAGTGTAGATCTCTTTCCTTCCTCTTGAGTTGTCACTAAGTTAGGTTGTTTATTTTTTTTCTTTCCATGAAATAAGTTGGTGTCATAGAATAGAATTATCCCCTTGCTATTGAACAAGTTGGCTCAAAGAATAAAGTTCCAAGCTTGGTATCAAGATAGTTATCAAACTGTAAACTTTTTTCTTCCGATTCAGTTATTACAGATGTATAGGGCTTCCCTTTCATATTTCTTTGTTTTTTGTATCAGAGTATAAAGTTTTCCCCTCCATATTCATTTAGTTGGTATTAGCAGGCTCTTCCCTTTATATTGAGTTAGTTCTATCAAAGCAAAAAGTTCTTTCCTTCAGGTTGAGTTCGCTGGTACACGTGTACCCATCATCATTATTATTAGTGTTTCTATTAATGCAGACGAATGTTTTTTGTTGTTGTTGTTGTTTTTTATTTTTTTATTTTTATTATTTTTTTTTTTAGACAAATGTTAGTTTAAAGCTAAAGCTAACTCTTGACAGTTGTTGTACTAGGGAAAAGGGCCTGCTGTAGTGTATGGAGTCCATGCCCTGTTTCATCTGTGTCACTTTCCACGTGTAGATTTTGATTCAGATTAATCTAGTTTTTTTCAAGGTTTACGTTCTTCCCTGAGTAGTAAGTTGGTGTTGTATGATGCTTTTCCCATCCTATTGAACTAGTTGGTATGAAGTATTAACTTTCATTCCTATTGATTTGGTGTCATGAAATAAGGTTCCTCCCTTTATACTGAAGAGTTGATCACCATGTCATGTTCCAACATTTTCTATTGACTTTGTTTATACATAGGTTTCTTTCAAGTTTTTATTTCTGATAAAGGTGTTGAAAAAAATATTAAAGATACTCTTATAATAATTATTGATATAAACAGATTTCCATTTTCAATTCCAAAAGTTTTCATAATCCTATAAATGATCATTGCTAAAAAAAAAAAAGTTTTCCTTTTTTTCTATTTCATCAATCCGTTGAAAAGTGCTTGGGTGCCCTGATAGTTTTGTTAGGTTTATTAGTTATAAATTACGAGTTTCCTCTCGTTTTATTCTGGTGGTATGATTATAAAGCTGTATATTTTTAAAAAATGCTTAGATGGTTTGATATAAGCTGGGCTAGAGATTATTTGAGGGCTTGTTTCCCCAATTTTCTGATTGGATAATGGCTTTGAAATGATTTTTTTCAGTGTTTGCAAAACTCCAGAGGGTTTTTTTGGCGCTGTTTTTGTGAATTTAAATGAAGTATTTGTCCATATGCATTTAATTC
>CM060335.1:37266704-37271704 GCA_030674155.1 Stramonita haemastoma | reverse complement strand
GCCGATTCTCCAACAAACCCCCTGGCTCCGACTTCTGCAGCAAGGACTTTGACCTGATAGCCTTCTTTCTTCAGGCTGTTGGCCAGATCTGCATATTTTTCAGTCTTGTAGTCGTGAGATGCCTCCATCCTGTTCTCATATGGAACAGTCAGCTCTATCATGATCAGCTGCTTGGTTGAATGGGAGTTGACTACTATGTCAGGTCTCATACCACTCTTGCTGATGATCTCAGGGTGATTGTTCCATTCTGGGAGGTCTGCAGTGCACACCCAGTCGTCTGCTCCATCCAGCAGACTCTGCTTGCAGGTTCTGAATGGCACTGATGTTCGTGGCCATGAGTTTTTTTCCTCCTGCCGTGAAGAAGGTTGCGGGAGCTTTTTGTGTCCTGATGTTGCCAATTGTGGAGCAGGTACTGAACCAGACTGCTTCTACAATCTCTTTTAGCACCTGGTTGTGCCTCCATGTGTACCTCCCTTGGGCTAAGGCTACCTTGCATGAGCTGAGGACATGTTCCACTGTTTGTTTTTCACGGCAGAGGGGGCATGCAGGATCGTCTGCTTTTCCCCACTTCACCAGGTTTGCATTTTATGGTAGCAGGTCATACACGGATCTGAGAATGAAGCTGATCCTGAGAGGGGCCATGTGCCAAATGTCATTCCAGGTGAGACTTTTTTGGAGCGCACTCTCCCATGTTGTCCATTGCCCTTGTTGGCTCTGCTGGACTGCTTTTTGGAGTCTCTTTTGGTCTTCTTCTTTCCTCATCTCTTGAATGACCATGTCCCGTTTGGCTTTTCCTTTTGCTTTTGACCACCATTGTGTTTTTGTTGACCCTAGTCCTTGTCTGTTGGTCTGTGTGTGTCCTGTTATCTCTCTGATCTTGAGACATTCTTTGGCAGAGTTTATCACCTCCTGGACTTTCCATTTTCCGCCGGTCTTCAGCAGGGGCTTGATTTCTTCTACCACCTTGTCATCTGTGTCCTCTAACATGCTTTGAAGTCTGAATTTTCCTGCTTTATATTCTTCTAGGATGGATTTCAGTGGCAGTTTTAATTTTGCTTGCCGACAGTACAGCGCTATATCGGTGAGACAGGGTGGAACTCCAAGCCATTTCCTCGTGAATTTGTTGATTTTGGCTTCCATTGCCTCTACCGTGCTGGTGCAGATCTCATATATCATTAGAGGCCATAGTAGTTTTGGGATCAGCATGAACTGCAGACACCACACCTTGTATTTGCCAGGGAGACCACACTGGTCAATGGTCTCCAAGCCTTCTTCCGCCATCTTTTTTGTTTCTTTGGCTCTTTGTGTGTCCTTCAGGGTGTCATCATACCACCTCCCAAGGCTCTTGACAGGTTCCTCTGTGACTGTTGGAATGGCTTGGTTAGCGACACTGAAGACCACGGATTCAGCTACTTTTCCTTTTCTCAGTGACAGACTCCGTGATTTCTTGGGCTTGAATTTCATCCTTGCTGAGGCGATCGGAATAAACGAAATCAAGGCAATAGAAAAACTGATATAACAGCAAACATATAAGACAGAAAACATGACATCAAACAAAATTATGAACTTACAAATATTTGCATGACAGATTTGATAAACAAACATGAAACTGGGAGAGATTGAGAGAGAGAGAGAGAGAGAGAGAGAGAGAGAGAGAGAGAGAGAGAGAGAGAGAGAGAAGAGAGAGAGAGAGAGAGAGAGAGAGAGAGAGAGAGAGAGAGAGAGAGAGAGTCAACCTTCTTTCTCAGAAAATCGGAAATATAAAGTGATAGACTTATGTATGCGTTTTGGGGTTCATAGATACTGCTTCTTGATCTCCTGTGTTATCTGAGAGCAAATTTTGTTTAATATTTTCTGAAATAGCCGCTTCTCACGGTCCCTAATTTATACTGTCAGTGATGTAAAACGATGGTAAGAAAGATTTAAACCACATTTCATGGTCCCAGAGCTGTCCAGCCCTCCCCACGGTAATTGCCCGACGCCAAGTCGCCGCTTCCGGCGGTACAGCAGCTGGCAGGCTGGAGGCTTGTCAAACACACTTCAAGTAGACGGCCCCTTCAGGCATCCTTAGTTAATTTTACTTTCCCGCCACAGCGCAATGCCTGTTTATTTATTTATTTATTTATTTATTTATTTATTTATTTATTTATTTATTTATTTATTTATTTATTCTTTTATATCGAGGATAACAGAATAAGCAACCATGTTTGTTTTTTTTTTCATCTGGTCCCCGTGTGTATGCAGTATTGTAAATATTGTCATCTGTTCCCACCGGAACACGATGGCCTACTCTTACGAAAAGCGGAACAGGATTTAACGTGTGCGCAAGATGTTCTGCGTGCGTCCGCACACGGCGCCTCGGCAATCAGGGCGGGCTAGTTTCGTTTCACTTATCATCTTTCCAACTTGGCTAGCTCCTACTGTGGTTGAACATGAAGGTGTTATTCAATAAAAACAATACTTGTTGCCATCGAAACTTCAGATATGAAAGGCGAATGTATGTGACAAAATAATTCTCACAGGCTAAAGGATACAGCATAAAAGGCACAAAGCCCACAGCGATGTGAAACTTTCAAACGCCATTTTCTCGGAACTACGTCGAACCGCGATAGCCGCTTCTGGCAGGTAACCCTCGATATGATAGACAAGACACGACAGGACACAACACAACAAGACACGACACAACAAGACATGACACGACACGACATAACATGATAGGACTCGACACGGCACGACACAAGATACGACACGACACAACAAGACGTAACAAGAGTCGACACGAAACAATAGTACACGACACAACACGACATGACATACCAAGTCATGACTAAATAACTTGCCATGATCCCTGATCCAGTCCAATTCGATTCGATACAGAACAAAACACTGTAGCCTGGTTCAGATGATTAAAGAAAAAACAAACAAACAAACAAACAAACAAACAAAAATGTGAAGTACGATCGGTGTAGGAACTAAAACTCGTTTTTATTCACACGTGGCATAGCTACCTACGTGGTACTTTTCGGATAAGACTTTAAACCGAGGCCCCGTGTGCGAACGCACGTAGAACATCTTTCGCACACGTTAAATCCTGTTCTGCTTTACGTAAGAGTAGGGCATTGAGTGCCGGTAGGAACAGATGGCATTTACAAAACTGCATACACACGGGGACTGGAATTTTAAAAATGCATATAATTGCTTATTCCATTCTCTCTCTCTCTCTCTCTCTCTCTCCTCTCTCTCTCTCTCTCTCTCTCTCTCTTCTCTCTCTCTCTCTCTCTCTCTCTCTCTCTCTCTCTCTCCTCTCTCTCTCTCCCCCTCTCTCTCTCTCTCTCTCTCTCTCTCTCTCTCTCTCTCTCCTCTCTCTCTCTCTCTCTCTCTCTCTATCTTCATCTATCTATCATTATCTATCTATCTATCTCATCATCTATCTATCTCTCTTCTCTCTCTCTCTCTCTCTCTCTCTCTCTCTCTCTCTCTCTCTCTCTCTCTCTCTCTCTCTCTCTCTCTCTCTTCTTCTACTTCTATCTATCTATCTATCTATCTATCTACCTTTGACCCCTGCTTATATCCGTTGTCTAAGGCTTTATTATCTTCATTATCATTATCATTATTATTATTATTATTATTATTATTATTATTATTATTATTATTATTATTATTATTATTAATTATTATTATTATTATATTATTATTATTATCATTATCATTATTATCATCATCATATCATCATCATCATCATCATCATCATCATCATCATCATCATCATCATCATATATTATTATTATTATTATTATTATTATTATTATTATTATTATTATTATTATTATTATTATTTATTATTATTATTATTATTATTATTATTATTATTATCCTTCCTCCTCCTTCCTCCTCCTCCTCCTCCTCCTCCTCCTCCTCCTCCTCCTCCTCCTTCTTCTTCTTCTTCTTCTTCTTCTTTCTTCTTCTTTCTTCTTCTTCTTCTTTCTTCTTCTTCTTCTTCTTCTTCTTTGTCCTCTGTTTTATTTGGGATTTTATCCTCTCTTTTAATTAATTCTCTGTTCTCTGATATATTGGATTATTGATTTGGTTTTGTTTGACAGATTTGCTCTCTGTAGTTACTGGATTCTTTGTTTTCTCCTTTATTGAATTTTTTGTTTTCTCCTTTCCTCGATACTTTGTTTTCTTCTTTTAGGGATTTTTTTTGTTTTCTCCTGTACTGGATTCTTTGTTTTCTCCGTTACTGGATTCTTTGTTTTCTCCTTTAAAAGACTGTTTGGTTCCTCCTTTACTTGATTCTTTTTTTTTCTTTTTTTTTTAAACTCTTTTACTGGATTCTTTGTTTTCTCCTGTAAAAGACTGTTTATTTTCTCCTTCTCTGGATTCTTTGTTTTTTCCTTTAGCGGATTCTTTGTTTTCTCCTGTAAATGATTCTTTGTTTTCTCCTTTACTGGATTCTTTGTTTTCTCCTTTACTGGATTCTGTGTTTTCTCCTTTACTGGATTCTGTGTTTTCTCCTTTACTGGATTCTTTGTTTTCTCCTTTACTGGATTCTGTGTTTTCTCCTTTACTGGATTCTGTGTTTTCTCCTTTACTGGATTCTGTGTTTTCTCCTTTACTGGATTCTGTGTTTTCTCCTTTACTGGATTCTTTGTTTTCTCCTTTACTGGATTCTTTGTTTTCTCCTTTACTGGATTCTGTGTTTTCTCCTTTACTGGATTCTTTGTTTTCTCATTTACTGGATTCATTGGTTTCTCCTTTACTGGATTCTTTGGTTTCTCCTTTACTGGATTCTTTGTTGTCTCCTTTACTGGATTCTTTGTTTTCTCCTTTACCGGATTCTTTGTTTTCTCCTTTACTGGATTCTGTGTTTTCTCCTTTACTGGATTCTGTGTTTTCTCCGTTACTGGACCCTTTGTTTTCTCCTGTACTGGATTCTTTGTTTTCTCCTTTGAAGGACTGTTTGTTTTTTTCTTTTACTGGATTCTTTGTTTTCTCCGTTA
>CM060335.1:37231704-37239204 GCA_030674155.1 Stramonita haemastoma | reverse complement strand
TCAACATGCTGGCCCCTAGAGAAGCTGAGGACTCTGACGCCTCGCACCCCTGCGACCACACAGGTTATGGGACACCTTTACCGTTACCTTTATTTATTTTTTTTTTTACAAAGCACAAGCCACTATAGGACAGTGGTTAGCACTTTGGGTTCCGATCCAAAACGTCCCATATTCAAAACCCACAAGAGACAGAACGCTTTGGTTTGACTTTTGCTACGCTCCAACTGCCCTCTACCCACAATGGGTTTGCCATGGAATCACAGGCAAAACTGAGGCTACACCACAGCTGTCAATTTATCTCGCTTTCAGCTCCTCTCAGCGGCTAATAATTTCATCCCACCCAGCCAGATGGAGCCAGCTGGTGCTAATCATAGCAGAAACTGACCACGCATGGTGCAAGGTAAAAGGAAGGGACACACAACTGGACACCAGCCTCAGCCGGGTTCGAAAAATCCATACAACTGCAGTGGTGGTCAAGGGACGAGATAGCCGAGTGGTCATAACATTGCGCTCGCAATTTGACGACCGGGGTTCGATTCCCGTTCGAGGGGATTCGATTTTTTTCCCTGGAGTTAACATCAGTGCTGACTTCACTCTCCCCAAAAGTCCTTCAGATGAGACTATAAACCGAGGCCCCGGGTGCGAGTGCACGCAGAACATCTTGCACACTCGTTAAATCCTCTTCGCTTTTCAGAAGAGTAGGCCATCGTGTGCCGGGGGCAACAGTTGACAAGAATCACAAAACACACAGGGACTGGTTGTAATAAAGCATGAGTGCTTATTCCATTATCCTCGATATGAAAGACTGAATGAATAAATAAATAAATAAATAAATAAATAAATAGATAAATAAATAAATAAATAAATAAATAAAT
Source organism: Stramonita haemastoma (assembly GCA_030674155.1). Classification (NCBI taxonomy): domain Eukaryota; kingdom Metazoa; phylum Mollusca; class Gastropoda; order Neogastropoda; family Muricidae; genus Stramonita; species Stramonita haemastoma. The sequence continues at coordinate 37,238,329 of CM060335.1, read as the reverse complement.
CAATCATCCTCAGTACAGATGAGGTTATGAAAGTATTGTTTATTATTTTATTTATTCATCAATTTATTTATCTATGTATGCATCTATCTTCACGACTTAGCTATGATTGTCGTCAGTGTGGGGATAAGTGGGTGGTGTTCTGCGTAGTTTTAGCTAAAAAAGAAAAGAAAAGATACCACTAAACACCGTAAGCAAGCGACACTGGCAGCAGGCAGGGTCTTTCTGGATAATGGCCCTAAAGTGGCTGGCATCACATCGTGAAGCTCCTGTAGGACTTCAGAGCCAGAGGATATGACATAGCGAGGCTCAGTATGGCTGAGGAGGAGATTATGAACGTCACAAACATAAAAGGTAAAAACGTTAAAGTGTCCCATAACCTGTGTGGTCGTAGGGGAGCGAGGCGTCAGAGACCTCAGCTTCTCTAGGGGCCAGCATGTTGAGGGAGGCGCCCATCTCCTCTCCCTCGCTGCTTTACCTTCCCTGACCCTAAAGAGGGCAGGTACCCATTTACAGCTGGGTGAACTGGGGGAACTGTACGTCACAAACATGATACAGCGAATTCATTTTTAAACAAAAAAGACAGGAAAAGGGTGAGAAAGGAATAAGAAAAAAAAGAACAGACAAAACACATAAAGACAGACAGACAGACATAAAACAAACACATGAACAACAATACAGAGGGATACGATAAAATAAAAGGCAGCCAAAAATGAAAAAAAACCATAGTAGAGTGAACGAAAGACAAACAAGTTCAATAAACAACAGACACATTATCTCTGTTTACAACATCCTGGCTGTTAAAATCTTAGAGCATTAAAATAATTTGATACGTTTTATTTGCCTATCAAAGGCATGGATTGTTATAGCAGGATGACATTTTGAACTTCCTGTTTTTTGAGCGTGCGTGCTTGTTGCCATGGTTTCATGAAGCCCCCCTACTGTTTCAGAGCGCAATATTTATTATATGTTTGCCATTTGTTCAGATAAAGTGCACTTTGACATTTTGGGTATGTCATATTTGGTGTCTTTGTAAACAAACAACAAAACAAAATCGCATCTCTTTCCATGATTTCCAAAATCAGAAAAGTGTTTTTCCTTGTTGCATAACAGTCATTTCAACCTATAGCTGTCATTGATTCACAACTATTCATTTCCTAGTATCTTTTCAAACATTCTGAATGGTTCTGCGTTTTTCGCTACTTCCTTTTTCTTTTCTTTTTTTTCTTCCGGGGGATAGGCCACAGCTTTAAAAATGAAGGAACTTCCACAAGCTAGAATAAAGAAACGACCTGGCCTGCATACCTCATGCTCTGCAGCTTTCCCGGGCTAAAGGGGCCCTCTGCTGTCATAAACAGCCCGGAGTCAGAGCCCAGGCATGCAATAAGATCAGATCTGCTACATGCCGGGAAGAAACATTGAACATTGTTTGCATGCACGTGATGCTTTATCGCCCAGGGTTATAGCGGCAGGCATTGCACTTCATGCAACTCCTCATTCCATGGAAAGCGAAATTGAAAAACAACAACAACAACAACAACAATAACAACAACAACAACAACAACAGCAACAAATAAACAATACCAGTGGCCAACATATCCAATTCGTGGCTAATTCCTGGCTGGATAGTTGTAGGTTTGAATCCTAGGAGATTATTATTAGGTTTGAGGGTTTTGGTTTGTATGCTATTGTTGTTTTTTTGAGGTTATTGGTATTGGGGTTTTCTTGTTTGTTATTGTTGTTTTATAAGATTAGTGGGTTTGGGTTTTTTGTTTGTTTGTTGTTGTTTTATGAGATTGTTGGGTTTGGGTTTTTTTGTTTGTTACTGTCGTTTTTATGAGATTATTGGGTTTGGGGGTTTTGTTTGTTATTATTGTTTTATGAGATTACTGGGTTTGAGTTTTCTGTTTGTTTGTTATTGTTGTTTTATGAGATGATTGTGTTTGTTGTATTGTTTGTTTGTTGTTGTTTTTATGAGATTATTTGGCCAATTGGGTTCGGGTTTTTATTTTGTTATTGTTTTATGAGATTATTGGGTTTGGGTTTTTTGTTTGTGATTGTTGTTATATGAGATTATTGGGTTTGGGTTTTTTTGCCTGTTTGTTACTGTTGTTTTATGTGATTATTGGGTTTGGGCTTTAGTTATTGTTGTTTTATGAGATTGTGTTTTTTTTTTTTTCGTTTGATATTATTGTTTATGAGACGTTTGGGTTTTAGGTTTTTGTTATTGTTGTTTCTTTGTTTGCTTGTTTTACTTTGACATGCGTTTTGCCGAGGGCACATTGGCAAGGCTAAAGCCACACATACAGTCAAATAATTATAATAAACTTCATGGATGCAATTTTGAGCATAGTGCTCAAATTTCTTGACTGACACTGAAGGTGTCTGCATCCCTTGGGCCCAAGTGTAGTATCTCTAGAGTACAGCCCACAGCTGTCAGTTTCCCCCCACTTTCAGCGCTCCTCTCAGCTGCTATCCAATCCATCCCAGCCGGTGCTAATTATAGCAAGAACTGACCACACTTGATTTTAAATAAAAGAAAGGGATGTGCTAATTTTAGCACTGGCCCTGGACGTTTGATTGAGTGATGGACGGGATATAGCCTAGTGGTCAGAACATTGCGCTCGCGATTTGACGACCCGGGTTCGATTCCCGGTCGAGTGGATTTTTCCTCCGAAGTTAACATCAGTGCTGACTCCACCACCCCCCCCCAAAAAAAAAAAAAAAAGTCTGTCGGATGAGACTATAAACCGAGGCCCCGTGTGCGAACGCACGCAGAACATCTTGCGCACACGTTAAATCCTGTTTCGCTTTTCGTAAGAGTAGACCATCTTGTGTTGGTGGGAACAGATGACATTTACAAAACTGTATACACACAGGGACTAATTGTAAAAAAGCATATAATTGTTTATTCCATTATCCTCGATATAAAATAATGAATAAATAAATAAATAAATACATAAATAAATAATAAATAAATAAATAAATAAATACATGCTGGATTTGTGCACTGTGAGCCATGTCAACAAGTCTAAAAAAAATGAGGAACCTCCACATCAGTATAGTTATCATCCTCACCACTCAAGCAATCGTTCACTAGGCCTAGTAGAAAGCATTATCTGATTCCGTGGCCCTGTTGCTTTGGTCTGACAATGGTGACCTCAGTTTTTGGTTTACCCCTCCTCTCGTTTTAGCCGCCGCTGTAGTCTAGTGGTTAGGGCGTTGGATTCGTAATCTAAAGGTTGCGGGGTCGATCCAGCTTTCGGCTATGGCGTTGTGCCCTTGGAAAAGGCACTTTACGGCTATTTTCTCACCCCACCCCCGGTGTAAAAGGGGTACCAACCTTGTGTTGGGGGTTAACCCTGCGATAGACTGGCGTCCTATCCAGGGGGGAGTCTATGACTCTCAGTCGCTTAACGCCACAGAAACCGGGATAAGCACCGGCCTGATGAGCCTTAGGCTCGGGACAGACTTTAACTTTAACTCCTTTCGTTTTGGCCCATGCCACAAAAGAGTTGTTAGCTATTGATGTCAGCATAATGCCAAGGCGTGTGTTACAATATTTTTATCACTTGAAATGTGATGTGGAGAACTGTCTTCATCAATGACAAGTTCCTAGCATAACAACTTAGGCTTATAAAAAAAAAGCTGAAGGTGTCCCATAACCTATGTGGTCGTAAAGGAGCGAGGCATCAGAGACCTCAGCTTCTCTAGAGGCCAGCGTATTGAGGGCGACGCCCATCTCCTCTATCTCTCCCTCGCTGTTTCATCTTCTCTGACCCTAAAGAGAGCAGGTACCCATTTACAGCTGGGTGAACTGAGGGAACTGTACTGAAACCAAGGCCCGCAAACGGTCACCCATCCACTTGGTAGCCACGTTCGACGCTGCTTAACTTTGGCTGGGGGAAAGCGATAAAAATGAAGGCAGAAACAGTGATAGTAAGAGAAAGGGTGGATTAGAGAAGAGACAGTCTATCAAAGAGGCAAATATAGAAACTCTTGACAAAAATAGAAGACAACAACAACAGCAAGAGTCAGATGACACAAAAAAAGCAACAATCCCCCCCCCCCTCCCTCAAACAGAAGAAGGGCGGGTAAGGTTTACCAACACAATGTTTATTTATTTATTTATTTATTTATTTATTTATGTATTTATTTATTTATTTATTGATTTATTGATTTATTTATTTACTTGTTTATATCGAGGACAATGGAATAAGCAGCAATGTGCTTTTTTAACGTTTAGTCCCCGTGTGTATGCAGTTTTTGTAGATCTTGTCATCTGTTCCCACCGGCACACGATGGCCTACTCTAACGAAAAGCGGCACAGGATTTAACGTGTGCGCAGGCAGGAAGTTCTGCCTGCGTTCGTACACGGGGCCTCGGTTTATAGTCTCATCTGAAAGACTTTTGGAGAGAATGGAATCAGCACTGGTGTTAACTCCAGGGGAAAAATCCCTCGAGCGGGAATCGAACCCGGGTCGTCACAGTAGTGTAGGAAGAGGACTTGTCTGTATTAATTGCTGCAGCAAAGAGGTTACAACACCTGAGGGAAGAGTGAGAGCAGGGTCAATGGAATGGAGACGTCCCTTGACGTCTTTCTGAATACGGCTATACCATAGTAGACTAACACTTCCTTATACCGTTCTTCTTTCTTCCGCCTTCTTTTTTGTCGTCCACTCTATCCTGAAAGTGAAAACTAGAACTTTTTTTTTTTTTAAAAGGCAACTGACCATTTGAAGAGATCCTGACTTCAGTGGGAAAAAAAAAGCAAACTAAAGTGTCAAGTCAAGTCAAAGTCAAGTCAAAAACACTGTAATCATCCCTGAGGGGCTATTACAATACTGGTACGGGCACGTCACACGAACATCTGGACTGGTCAAGACTGTCCTACAGGGAACAGTACAAGGAGGAAGAAAAAGAGAAAACGATGGGTAAACAGTATCAGAGAGTGGACTGGCCTTGAGTGGAACGACTTGCTACGAAAAGCAGAAAAAGACCGTAAGGAGTGGAGGAAGTTGGTGGCAAAATCTTCAGTGGTGGCCCCAGGGAACAGGGATAGGTGAAGGTGAAGGTGAAGAATGACACACTTTAAGCTGTATTGATCTCTGACATAGTTTACATCCTACACATTGAGATGAAGATGCTGGGTGAGAAAGAAGAAACTGAAAAGGAACGGAGAAAAGAAGCATCAGAGGAACAAATACTGAAGAGAAGGGAAAATAGAAAAAAAAAAGATGAACCATTCACAAAGGAGGAGACAAAATTAGATGGAAGACGAGTAAAACACAAACACAAAAACAAATAAAAGAGCAGCATTTTTTTAAAAAATGTAAAAGTGGCAAAGAAAGAAAAGAAAATCATGATATATAAAATTGGAGACCCCCCCCCCTCCCCTGCCCCCCCTCCCCCCCCTTCCCTCGCCTCCTCCCAACAGAAAACATAAAACATAAAACATAGGAAAGAAAGCAAAAAAACAAAACAAAAACAATCAGCAAACAAACTAAGCAACCAAAATAATGACAGAAGTAAGAACGAAAAGAAAGGATCCGTGAAATAAAGGAGGACAGAGTGTAAGACAAAAATAGAAGGCAGAAAAAAGAGAATGATAGTATGAAGGATAGAAAAACAAACAGGAATAAAACACAAAAGAAAAAAAACAACTACAAAGAAATAGATAACGTGTTTCTGAGTTTAACCCTTTCACTATTTACATTGAGAACATTCTGAAAATTGTAACGCTCCGCCACGAAATGAGTCGTTTACCACATAATCCACTTTTCCGCAAGGAGCCATTAAAGGCAGGTGGGGTGAGGTTGTTGATTTTGAGATTTTGATTGGTTATAAAACTATAGCACTTATTCTACCTTGTAGTGAAATATGAAGGCATAATTCTGTTCATTTTTGTCTTAAAACGTGCTTTGAAAATAGCGAAGCCCTCATTCTGACCACCTATTAGGATGCTATACTTGTCAATTTCTCATTTTGACATTTCTCATAGTCTGTCATTTAAATTTGTAATAACTTTTGGTAGAATTGTTCGATTTTCAGTGTGTTGCTTGTATTGTGAAGCCATTTCATTACAAATTAATAGCATGTCCATAACTGAAAATTGACCTCTGGTGCAATGCAACTCCTTATGTGGTGGAGTTTGCCTGTTCAGAAAACTAGTCTTTATCAGAGTATGGGATCTTGATTTTCTGGGATTTCGATCTTCTGATACCCCGTGGGAATGCCGGGGACGTTTTGTGTATAAATAGCATCCCCACCTTCTGGAAGCTTCTGTGGTAGAATTTCCCCCTTTCTATCACTCATTTGTTTCTGTTTTTTCTCCTGACCTCTCTATCCTCCCACTCTCATACCTATTTTCTGCCTACCCAGCCCATTTTCCTGTCTTTTTTCATGCAAATATGAAAAGTGTTTCCTATAAAATTTCTAATGAGCTGCACTGGAGTCGGAACATGTTGGCTGAGGCCAGTGGGCAGACCTCCTGCAGAGTGACAAGCACAGAGGAATATCAGACACAAGGCATTCTAATCAATATCGCTATGGCCAGGAAACACAAGAAGAAGAAGAAGAAGAAGAAGAAGAAGAAGAAGAAGAAGAAGAAGAAGAAGAAGAAGAAGAA
>CM060335.1:37224204-37226704 GCA_030674155.1 Stramonita haemastoma | reverse complement strand
ACCATCACCATCAGGCAATCAACTCACCATCACCATCAGGCAATCAACTCACATCACATCAGCAATCAACTCACATCACCATCAGGCAATCAACTCACCATCACCATCATGCAATTACCTCACCATCACCATCAGGCAATCAACTCACCATCACCATCAGGCAATCAACTCACCATCACCATCAGGCAATCAACTCACCATCACCATCATGCAATTACCTCACCATCACCATCAGGCAATTACCTCACCATCACCATCAGGCAATTACTCACCATCACCATCAGGCAATTAACTCACCATCACCATCAGGCAATTAACTCACCATCACCATCAGGCAATTCAACTCACCATCACCATCAGGCAATCAACTCGCCATCACCATCAGGCAATCAACTCACCATCACCATCAGGCAATTACTCACCATCACCATCAGGCAATTACCTCACCATCACCATCAGGCAATTAACTCACCATCAGGCAATCAACTCACCATCACCATCAGGCAATCAACTCACCATCACCATCAGGCAATCAACTCACCATCACCATCAGGCGATTAACTCACCATCAGGCAATCAACTCACCATCACCATCAGGCAGTCAACTCACCATCACCATCAGGCAATCAACTCACATCACCATCAGGCAATCAACTCACTCAGGCAATCGACTCACCATCACCATCAGGCAATTAACTTACCAAAGTAAGGGGAAAGGGAAAAAACAGATGAATGTTTAATACGATGACATTCTTTTGGTTTCAAAATACTCCAGCCCAATATAACTACCCCCCCCCCCCCTATTGATTAAACCATGAGTAGTGGTCTGGGTGCTAGTCTGTCAGATGAGACGATAAACCGACGTCCGTGTATTAGACATCATTATTTAGCACACTTTAAAGTAACCACGGCAACAAGATGATTGTCCCTGGCAAAATTCTATACAAAAAATGATAGGGAAACAAATACAGTTGCGAACATGAATTTTTTTTTTAAAGGGTGGCGCTGCAATTGTGCTCTCCCCGGGGAGAGCAGCCTGAATTTCATGCAACCAAATCTGTTGTGACATAAGGTGGTATAAAAAGAAATGAAATAATATAAATAGCTTATCCCTGTACAATAATGCCCATTGTGTTTACAGAGACTGTCACCTAGATGCTGTTTGTCTCTGTCAATTTCTCATCAAGTATTATTTTCCATTGCTCTGATCGTGTATGGAAAGTAGCACGGCAGGCAAACCCCAGATTCTGGCTTCAAAAGACCTTCCAAAATGATTGCTTATTTGGAGATTTCAAACACGTCACATAAAAGAAGGTGTATCCCCACAAATCATAATAGCAAAAAGGGAAAAATGGGAGGGGGGGAGGGAGGGGGGAGAACCAAGTCAGATGCACACACTGGGGAAAAAAAACACAAAATAGAGAATGAAACAGCAGGAACGGATACGTGACCATGAGAGAGAGAGGGAGAGAGAGAGAGAGAGAGAGAGAGAGAGAGAGAGAGAGAGAGAGGAGAGAGAGAGAGAGAGAGAGAGAGAGAGAGAGAGAGAGAGAGAGGAGAGAGAGAGAGAGAGAAGAGAGACGAGACGAGACAGACAGACAGACAGACAGACAGACAGACAGACAGACAGACAGACAGACAGACAGACAGACAGACAGACAGACAGAGCAGACAGAGACAGAGACAGAGACAGAGAGACAGAGACAGAGACAGAGACAGAGACAGAGAGACAGACAGAGAGACAGAAAGAGAGAGAGACAGAGAGACGGGGGGGGGGGGGGGGGGGGATGGGGAGAGGGGAGAGAGCGTGTCCCCTGCAAGTATTATTCACTAGCACACTCCGATTTCCTCAAGAGAGTTTAAATTCAAATAATAGATGCAGAAAATAATGAAAAAAATCCCTTTAGAGGCGAGAAAGAGAAGGGGAGAGAGAGAGAGAGAGAGAGAGAGAGAGAGAGAGAGAGGAGAGAGAGAGAAGAGGAAGGGAGAGAGAGAGAGAGAGAGAGAGGAGAGAGAGGAGGAAGAAAAGGAGAGAGGAGGAAGGAGGAGAGGGAGAGAAGATGAGGAAGAAGAGAGAAGAGTGGAACGAGATGCAGGGAAATGATGAGAAGAGACAAAAAGGACAGGCAAGCAAGCAAGGCAAGAAAGGCAAAGAACAAGTATTTTATTCGAGGATAATAAATAAGCACTCGTGTGCTTTTTTACATCCAGTCCCCGCCCTTTTCAGGGATACATCAAATTGAGAAGATACTAAACAATAAAACTTTACGCAATACCAAACAACCCCAAGAATAAGGACACTATATATGATAAGGTAATAAAAAATGCACTCGTTCAGAAAACAAAAATCTGAAGTCACAATAAAAGATTTTGATTATGGAAGAGAAGAAAGCGTTAATAGATAAAGAGCAAACAAGAGAGCAAAATGAAATAAACAACACAAAAAACATCAATCCACCACCATCTGTCAAAAATTATACGTGATATAAATCATACATTT
>CM060335.1:37206106-37211106 GCA_030674155.1 Stramonita haemastoma | reverse complement strand
AGTGTGTGTGTGTGTGTGTGTGTGTGTGTGTGTGTGTGTGTGTGTGTGTGTGTGTGTGTGTGTGTTGTGTGTGTGTGTGTGCGTGTGTGTGTATCTGTGTGTGTTTGTGTGTGTGTGTGTGTGTGTGTGTGTGTGTGTGTGTGTGTGTGTGTGTGTGTGTGTGTGTGTGTGTGTATGTGTGTGTGTGTATAATTATATGTGTGTTTGTGTGTGTATGTGTGTGTGTGTGTTTCTGTGTGTGTCTGTGTGTGTTTGTGTCTGTGTGTGTCTGTGTCTGTGTGTGTTCCTGCTAATACTAGGGTTATGGTTTAGCTGATGAATTTCTCATTTTCTAACACTTCTGGACATCAGATTGAGTGTGTCTTTTATTTTGATTGTATGCCGCCGCCCCCCCCCCCCCCCCTTCTCTCTCCCCCCCCCCCCCAAGAAAAAAAGCTTCTTTGATATTTCAAAGACAAATGTTGTATAATATTCCCAATCCTTAGTGGGGTGTAGAAAAAGATGGAGGAGTAAAATGGGAGGGGGTGTGTGTGTGTGTAGGGGAGGGGGGGGGGGGTAGTGGGAAGGAGTACTGCACTCAAATGGCCATTTGAGTGATGAATCAGAACAGCACCCTTCATTCATCATTTTATTTATGTTATTTTTTATTTTATTTTTTTTATTTTTATTCTTTTATATCGAGTATAGTGGTATAAGCACTCATGGGCTTTTTTTTTTACATCCAGTCCCCGTGTGTATGCAGTTTTGTCAATTTTGTCATCTGTTCCCACCGGCGGCACGCGATGGCCTACTTTTACGAAAAGCGGAACAGGATTTAACGTGTGCGCAAGATGTTTTACGTGCGTTCACACGCGGGGTCCTTAATTTATAGTCTCCCCCGGAGGACTTTGGGAGAGAGTGGAGTCAGCACTGATGTTAAACTCCAGGAAAAAAAAATCTCCTCGACGGGGAATCGAACCCCGGGTCGTCAAATTGCGAGTGCAATGTTCTGACCACTTGTCTATCCCGTACCCTGTCATCATCACATCCCGAGTGGGATGCTGTATATGTAGCAGAAAGCTATTCTCCACCACTACCACCACCACCACCACCACCCCCTGCCTGATTCTAAACCAACAACATAGAGAGGAGAGCTCAGTGGTTAGAGTATCATCAACCTTGTGATCTGACAACCCGGGTTTGATCCTCCATCAAAGGAAATAATTGTTTTCCCATGCAAGTAAGATCAGTACTGACCCCACTTCCTTGACCGGCCCTCATCTGTGAGCTCAAGTTCCAATGTATAAACACACTGCTTGGGCATTTTATCCACTGCTAAACTCTGACTACCTTTTGGTAGAGTAGGCCATTTTGTGCTGGTAGAACGGATGAAAAAATATATATAAAAAAAAAAAACAATAGCACACATGCACACTGGTGTCGGGTTTGGGCATCATTCTTTGGTTTTTGGAGAGTGGATGTTTGATTAATGAGCAAGTACGGTCCCAGACATTCTTGAAGCTCAAGTAAAGGAAAAACAAGAAGAGAGAAAATAAACAAAGCAAGAAGAAAGAAAGAAAGAAAGAAAGAAAAAGAAAGAAAGAAAGAAAGAAAGAAAGAAAGAAAGAAAAAAAAAAAAAAAAAAAAAAAGAAAGAAGAAGAAGAAAGAAAGGAAGGAAGGAAGGAAGGAAGGAAGGAAGGAAGGAAGGAAGGAAGGAAGGAAGGAAGGAAGGAAGGAAGGAAGAAGGAAGAAAGAAAAAGGATTTAATGAAGGATAAAGTAAGATCGAAGGAAACAGAAATAAGAATATTCTTTTATTTATGTCTGTTAATCTTTGTAATAGTCAAACATGATAAGCAACATGGCTATCTTACGAAAAGCGGAAACAGGATTTAACGTTGCAAGATGTCTCGTGCGAGGCACACGGGCCTCTTTAAAGTATATCCGAAGGATTTTGGGGAGAAAGAGTCAGCACTGATGTAAACTCGGAGAAAAATCTCCTCGACGGACTCGAAGGGAAATGAGCGCAATGTTCTGACCACTAGACATCGTCCCCACCAGAAAGAAAGAGAGAAAGAGAGAAAAGAAGGAAGGAAGGAAGGAAGAAGGAAAGAAAGAAGAAAGAAAGAAAGAAAGAAAGAAAGAAAGAAAGAAAGAAAGAAAGAAAGAAAGAAAGAAAGAAAGAAAGAAAGAAGAAAACAACAGCAGAGGCAGACAAAAGTCAAGGGAAATACTCAGCTTGACTATTCCTCTCGTAAATCCTGACTACACTAGTTATGCAGTTCGTATCTTGGCAAGAGAGAAATAAGGAAATATTCACTGGGCATTAAAGGAATTAAGAAACATCTACTGGGGATAAAAAAACAAGGAAACATCCGCTGGGCATCAAAGAAAGACGGAAATATTCACTAGGCGATAAAGAAATGAGGAAATACGTCTACTGGGCAATGACAAAATAAGGAAATATCCATTAAGCAATGCAGAAATAAGGAAATATCCACTAGGCAATAAAGACACGAGGAATTTCTTCTAGGCAATAAAGAAAGAAGGAAAAACCCACTGACAGTAAACAAATAAATAAATACCCACTGGGCAAGAAAGACACACAGACATATCTACTAGACAATTAAGAAATAAGAAATTGTCTACTAGGCAATAACAAAATAAGGAAATATCTTTTAGGCTATACAGAAAGAAGGAACTATTCACTAAACAATAAAGCAATAAGAAAATATCCACAAGGCAATAAAGAGAGAGGGAACCTATTCACTAAGCAATAAAGCGATAAAGAAATATCCATTGACAGTAAATATATAAGGTAATAATACCCACTAGGCAATAAACAAATAAGTAAATATCTACTAGGCAATAAAGAAATAGTGAACTATCCACTGACAGTAAAGACGTAAGGAAATATCCACTAGGCAATAAAGAAATAGTGAACTATCCACTGACAGTAAACACGTTAGGAAATATCCACTAGGCAATAAAGAAATAAAGAAATATCCACGAAGCAATAAAGAAATAAGGATATATCCACTAAGCAATAAAGAAATAAGTAAACACCCACTAAGTAATAAAGCAATAGGGGAATATCCACTGACGATAAAGAAATATCCACTAAGCAATAAAGAAATAAGGAAATATCCACTACGCAATAAATAAGGAAACATCCACTAAGTAATAAAGACATAAGGAGATATCCACTATGCAATAAAGACATAAGGAGATATCCACTAAGCAATAAAGAAATAAGTAAATATCCACTGACAGTAAAAACGTAAGGAAATATCCACTAGGCAACAAAGAAATAAGGAAATATCCACTAAGCAATAAACATAAAAAAAATCAGGAAATATCTATAAGGCAATAAAATAACTAAGGAAATATCCACTGGGCAATAAAGAAAGAAGGAAACACCCAGACGATTAGTTATCTCCCCTGCCCACAGCTGACATTCTCACAGTCATAAATCCTGCGGACTGCTGTCAGTTCTGACTGCCTGACCCCCCCCCCCCCCCTGACTGACCCCCCCCCCCCTGACCCCCTCCTTACCCCCCCTCCCCCCACCACACCCAGGTGCTGTCTGGTACCTCACCCCCCACTGCTGATGAGCCAAAGCGGATTGCGACTTTCCTGTGGTGGGGGAGTTGTTTGTTGTAAGATTAGTAAGAACTGATGAGAACAGGTCAAAGAAGCAGCAAATGCACTGAAAGTAGACAAGTCATTATCTATTACATCATGTTAGCCCGAGTCATCCATTAACGAAGCAGCCCAGGAACATTGCCTGTCGTAAAGGATGTCTTCAAAACCTCATCATGGAGTTTACATCTCTCTTCGGTTCTCCATTCCGTCTCTCGTCTGCTGTCTGTCTGACTCGCTGTCTTCTCTCTGTCCTGTCTGCGTCTCTGTCCTGCTCTGTCTTCTCTCTCTGTCTTGTCTCGTGTCTCTCTGTCTCCCTCTCTCTCTTCTCTCTCTCTGTCTCGTCTCTGTTGTCTCTCTCTGTCTCTCTTCTCTCTCTCTGTCTCTCTCGTCTCTGTGTCTCTCTCTTCTCTGTCCTCTCTCTGTCTCTGTCTGTCGTCTCCTGTCTCTGTCTCTGCTCTGTCTTCGTCTCTCTGTCTGTCTCTGTCTGTCTTCCTGTCTGTCTTCTGTCCTGTCTGTCTGTCTCTCTGTCCTGTCTCTTCCTTCTCTCCTCTCTCTCTCTCTCATCTCTCTCTCTCTCTCTCTCTCTCTCTCTCTCTCTCCTCTCTCTCTCTCTCTCTCTCTCTCCTCTCCTCTCTCTCTCCTCCCTCTCTGCGCATGTTTTGTGTGTCTGACTTGGAAACAGCGCATCCATGACAGGCTAAAGTGTTCTGTCTCTAAATCCGGAACACACTGATAGTTTTATCTTCTCTGCATTCTAAACAATTTAAGTAATTATCAACAGCTATTTACAGTCTTTTTTTTTCTATTAATAAGACCAAAATCTAGATTACTTTTCAAGACCATACATTTTTGTAAGCCCCCCCCCCCCCCCCCCTAACTAAACAATTATCAACACCTATTTAAAGTCGTTTTTATTTTCTGTTAATAAGAGCACAATCTAGATTCCATTTGAAGACCATTCGCTTTTGTAAGCCTTTTTGTTTTCGCCTGACTGTTCATTATGGAAAGCCCCTTTGCTTCTACCACCGATCTTGGTAAAGGAGAAAGCTAAAAGTTATATGAACAAACTGACCTGACTGGTGGCAAGACAGGCGTTTTGGCAGGGGAAAAAACCATCTATTTCCATGAAGGTACCATTTTTCAAATGAATACCTCTTCGAGATTTATGTTACAGCACTCAGTCTTGTGATCAATAACAGTGTATGACAGTTCCTAAGTTTGGAAACTTGCTTTCTTAGCCAAGGGAATCGATATACGCGGCGCTGCTCTTTTGACACCATCAGACAGAAAGTTATTGAAACTACCCAGGGCCAAAAGGAAATGATGGCCGTGTTATTTCATTTTCTTTATCTGATTTATCAGTGACTTCTTACTTT
>CM060335.1:37201106-37203606 GCA_030674155.1 Stramonita haemastoma | reverse complement strand
ATGAGACTAGAAACCGAGGTCCCGTGTGCGAACACGCGCAAAATATCTTGCATACAAGTTAAAACCCATTCCGCTTTTCGGAAGAGTAAGCCATCGCGTGACGGTGGGAACGGATGACATATTTTACAAAATTGCATACACACGCTAGACTAAGCATATGTGTATTTATTTTATTCCATATCCTGAAAATGAAGGAATAAAATAAAAATAATAAACACTCCTCTCTCTCTCTCTCCTCTCTCGTCTCCTCTCTCTCTCTCTCTCTCTCTCTCTCCGTCTCTCTCTCCTCTCTTCTCACTCTCATCTCCTCTCTCTCTCTCTCATCTCTCTCTCTCTCTCCTCCTCTCTCTCTCTCTCTCTCTCTCTCCTCTCTCTCTTTCTTACGCTCTCACGTTATCACTCACACACACACACACACACAACACACTCACACACACACACCCATACACCCACACACACACACACCACACACACAACACACACCATCACACAACACACACACACACACACACACACACACACACAACACACACACCACACACACCACACACACACACACACACACACGCACACGCACGCACACACACACACACACACACACACACACACACACACACACACACACACACACACACACACACACACACACACACAGAGTGTAGTATGGCAAAACAAAAACTTCCAGTTATCGGGATGGTGAGGCGGGATATCAGTTTCCAAGCTGCCAATCAGGCTGCATGCAGTAGTACAGTTGCAGGCTGGTGCAAGCTGCAGGTAGACCTGTCAATCAAAGCAACCATTCTGATTTCAATCTGTTGCTGTCAGTCACTTTCACTCAAGGGGTAGGAGGGGGAAGGGAGGGGGAGGAGATGGAGAAGTAGAGGTGGGGGTAGGGTTGAGGGTGTGTTGCTGAGAGGTGGGGGAGGAGGTTTTGAGGGTGGGGGTGGGTTTTTTGTTTGTTTTATGAAGAAACAGGCAAACTCGGGTGTTATCCATTATGTCTTTTTTTTTTTTTTTTGGTCCTCTCTCATTTTTCTATCTGATCAAAATTCGGTTATCTGGATGAAGTTTGTTAGTTAGAAATGTGTGTGTGTGTGTGTGTGTGTGTGTGTGTGTGTGTGTGTGTGGTGTGTGTGTGTTTCGTGCGTGCGTGCGTGCGTGCGTGCGTGCGTGCGTGCGTGC
The DNA here is from genome assembly GCA_030674155.1 of Stramonita haemastoma. Classification (NCBI taxonomy): domain Eukaryota; kingdom Metazoa; phylum Mollusca; class Gastropoda; order Neogastropoda; family Muricidae; genus Stramonita; species Stramonita haemastoma. Next base: position 37,202,424 of record CM060335.1, on the reverse strand, counting down.
GTGCGTGCGTGTGTGTGTGTGTGTGTGTATTTGAGGAGGGGAGATGGGGAGGGAAAGAAGAATGGATGGAGGGAGAACCAAAAGGAGAGAGAGAGAGAGAGAGGAGAGAGAGAGAGAGAGAGAGAGAGAGAGAGAGAGAGAGAGAGAGAGAGAGAGAGAGAGAGAGAGAAGAGAGAAGATTTTAATGTGTTAGGTTTTCAACCCATTCACATGGGACAGATGGGGGAGGGACCGAAAAATCGAAAGTACAAATCAACATCGAACGTTATACAATAGCAAAGAGTCTTCGCGAATGGATTCCAAAACGCGGTACTGTTTATATGCAATGCCACAGTTGTGTGGACGCCAATGGTAGTCACAGAAGGGTCGCCATTCCTGCAGCAAGGAGAGATACACCAGGTGTGGGCACAGGGCGTCACTACCGATGGGGTTGTACTGGTGGCTGGTCTCCGGAGATGGTGTCGGGATGATCTCGTTCCTGGCCTGTTTCTTTCTCGTGTGGCTGGAACTGACTATTGAACTTGTCCATTTTGTTCGTTATTTTCTGCAAAGATTCCATGACTTTCTCATATTCCTCACTTGACCATGTAGCATCACACCATGATGTATTGACAGCAGCTACAATTTTCAACATTATTTTCACTCTGATTATCAGACTGGCTGTCCTCTGTCACATCTTGTGTACAGTGTTGCTCTTTCATGGACACAGACGGTGGTGCTGATGTGTCACGATGCATTGCGAACAAGCCTTCATTCTCAGTGTCATTATCAGAGTAAAATTGGTCACTCTCATCTGGTATCATCATTTCACAAGGGGGCACTGTCACACATGCTGGGTTTACATGGTGCAAACTGGTAGGATCTGTCCTGTCTGCCGTGCTGCACGTGAGTATTGAGCAGCACCACGTGGCGTGTCAGTGGGCCTGTCATCCCTAAATGTGTCGAGGGCAGTGGCATTGGCATTGTTCGTATTATAAAATAAACTGGGAGGTGTGGGCAAAAACAAATCTGAAGGAGATGAAGCTTTTTCTTGTTGTTTGTTAATTAAACTGACCTTGTGTGTCTCTAACCTCCTTCTGTCCCTGGCAATTTGCGTTGCTCCCTTCCTTCGAAAACTGACACTGTCACTGTGGCTTGCACGCAGTAGGAAGTTGGTGGGTTGAAGACAGACGCAGCACGATTACTGTTTGTTTTTTCTCTGCCATCAATTCTGTAGGAACTTAGCTGCATTTCTTGCAGTAATGTGTTCAGGACAGTCTCCAAACAAAGCGGTAGTCCTGTCACTGGCATACCTACAGCCTTTTCAGAAGAAAATCAC
>CM060335.1:37182152-37189652 GCA_030674155.1 Stramonita haemastoma | reverse complement strand
GCGTCAGAGGCCTCAGCTGCTCTAGGGACCAGCATGTTGAGGGGCGCCCTTCCCACCCCGACCCTAAAGAGGGTAGGTAACCATTTACAGCTGGGTGAACTGGGGAATTGTACTGAAGCCAAGGTGTGCAAACGGTCGCCCATCCTATTGCTCCATAGTTGAGCTGGTTAAAAGGTTTTGCTTCTTAAGCAACTTAGACACGTTTGTGTATGTTTTATTTTCTACATTTTTTTTGCATGTTGTTGAGTTGATGATGATGATGATGATGATGATGATGATGATGATGATGATGATGATGATGAGATGATGGTGATAACCAGCAGGAGGAGGAGGACGACGACGATGATGATGACGACGAGGAGGAGGAAGAGGAGGACAAGGAGGATGAGGACAACGACGATTACAATATTGGTGGTGATGACCAATTTTATTGTGTCTAACCATATTCATATTCACTGTTGTTTTGCCTAGTCATTTTTTTTTTTGATGCAGCTGAAAAAAATATCTAGGCAAATAATAACCATGGGGATGAAGGGCCAGCAAACGAAAATAAGAATCAACAGCTTAACTGTTAACTATTAACAATGTTGATATCAGCAACAATCCTGACGATGAGTATTATCGTAATAACATAAGACTATCCTAGACTTATAAGATATGATTATCTTATAACTGGTAAGATAAGATTATCTTAGACTGGTTCTGACAATTTCAGCACTAAAATAGCACCACTAGCAGTAAACACAAGAATGAAAACAATAACAACAAACAACTAACAACAACGACGATGGCAACAACAAAAAATACTCGAAGATGTTTGCTCATATTTTTAACTTCTTCAAACACAACCTTGATCAAGCAGACAGACTCATAAAGACAGATGGACTAAAGCTAAGACAGCCAGACAGATAAATGAAAAGACAGGCAGACAGAAACAAAGACAGTCTGATGGAAACAAAGACAGTCTGATGGAAACAAAGGCAGATAGGAACAAATACAGGTCAATGGAACCAAAACCAGGCGGTAGAAACAAACACACAGACAACACAGACACACAGACACAACAGACACAAAAGACACACACACACACAATAACAAACAAAATAATATATATATATATATATATATATATATATATATATATATATATATATATATATATATATATATGCATAGAGACAGGCAGACAGACACAGACACAAACAGGCAGACAGACACACCGACAGAAAGACACACAGACAGACAGATATATACACACAGACAATTAGAAGAGAGAGAGACAGAGACAGAGACGAAAAGAGAGACAGACAGAGAAGACAGAAAACAGACAGAGCAGACAGACAGACAGACAGACACACACACACACACAACACACACACACACACACACACACACACACACACACACACACACACACACAGGGACAAACATAGAGACATATTCACAGACAGACACACAGACAAACACACACACCACACACACACACACACACACACACACACACCACACACACACACACACACACACATACCCCCCCCCCCCCACACACACACAACCACATACCCACACACACAACACACACACACACACACAAACCACACACACACACATACACCACACCACAACAGACCAAAACACACAGACACAGCAAGCTCAAACCACGACAACAGACCTGTAAATCGTGATGATGGAGAAAGGCATGACGATAAGGGACACCAGGAGATCGGTCACGGCCAGGACAGCAAGAAGTAGTTGGTGACGGTCTGCAGACGCCTCCCAGGGAGATCGCCAGGATCACCAAGAGTTGCCGCCCATGCCGAACACCACCACAGGAGCCAGCAGCAAGATGGCCCAGTGAAGGCCTCCATCTCCTCTCCGCCATTCCCATCCCACTCCTCCTCCGCCCTAGCTTCGTCAGTCCCCCCCAGTCCCGTGAGCCTGACCAGAGCTGGTGGTGTTGTCCCCCCAGTCCCATAGGTCGTACAGGGGAGGAAGGGGGTGGAGGCTGGTGGTGGCGGTGGCGGTGGTGATGGTGGTGGTGGCGGTGGTGGTGAGGTTGTTGCTGTGTTGGAGAAAAAGGCCAACGTCTTCTGTGGCGGAGAGTAAGGTAGTAGGTAGGAGGCTCGTGCCCCCACTTTGTCCCTCCTCCTCCTCCGCTTCTGCTCCTCACCTCCTCCCCTCCGCCTCCTCCTCCTATCCAATCTGCTAAGGTGGAGTTGCCGAGGAGAGAAGGGCGATACTGCTGGAAGGAGGGTCAGGAAGGTGTGTGTAATCCATGGAACTGGTTGTGGTGGTGGTGGCGGTGGTGGTGGGAAGGCTCGGATAAGAGGAAGGCAAGGAGGAAGGTGTTGAAGGTATAGTTCGTTTCCATTTTTTTTTTTAAAAAGGTTGTTCTTTTTCTTTTTTCTTCTTCTTCTTCTTCCACTTTTCTTTTGTAAGGTGTGACTTGGATAAAAAGAACGCTTGTCTTTTTTTTTTATTTACAGGAAGGAAGCGAGTTGACACAATTTGGAAAAAAAAACACCTTTTTTTGGGGGGGTGCGGGTGGGGGGGGAACACTCTTAAGGAAGTGATTAAAGCACTTTGGGGCTAACCTCTGACAGATAAGTCTAGAGAGCAATCTGGTTATTAGCAACACTTCACCAGAGTTGACGAGCAAAACAATTCAGGACACAACAGTGGGTATATGCAAAGCCAGCCTCGGGAAAATTGACAATTAGTACAGCAGAGAGAGAGAAAAAAAAAAAAAGCCAAGACACTATCCCAAGCTGTCGACACTGCATGATCCAGCTTACAACGTTGAACACAAACCCCCCTCACAGTGGACACTGGTTAGTTTTGGGTCACAAACCTACGTAAGACATTCTGAAAAATAGATTGTTTATCTCGTAGTGTCGATCCCCCTGGAAACGAAAAAGCTGGGATGGGTGCTGTGTTTGACGTAGATCACTGACGATCGGGGAAGTGGTGATGTGAAAAGTTGAATGTTGTTTTGATACACGTTTTCCAAAGTCCGTTCTGCGTGAAGACGTTTGACGTGGATGACGCATTGGATCCAAACTGAGTTCTACAGTTTCCTGTCACTGGCATCCTGGAAAAGAAAAACCGCGCACTGACGTCACCTAGGGCACGCACACCGCGGACGGCATCTGCACACGGCTTGGGCTTAATGTCTGTCCTTTGTGATGCAAACCCACACTCTGTGCACGCACATAACGTGAACGGGACACGCCCAACGCACGAAGCACCACTATGGTTGTTGCATCGTGAAGACAAGACGAAGTCCGGTTCCAACATGGTCTGTTGCCTCCTCCACACATGGCAAGGGTACTGGTTGTGTGTATGTGTGTAAGTGTGTGTGTGTGTGGTGTGTGTGTGTGTGGTGTGTGTGTGTGTGTGTGTGTGTGTGTGTGTGTGTGTGTGTGTAGGGGGTGCAACTCCTGATGGCAGGAAGGGGGAAGAATCTCCCTCAGCCAGAAGAGCTGGTCTCAGGCTGCAACAGAGAAATGCCAAACTGTTGGATGTTTGTAATCTCGCATGGAGAGGAATGCTTCAATCAACACACACACACACACACACCACACACACACAACACACACACACACACACACACACACACACACACACACACACTAACACTAACACACACACACACACACACACACACACACACACACACACACACACACACACACACACACACACCACTAACACAAACACACACACACAACACACACACACACTAACACTAACACACACACACACACACACACACACACACACACACACACACACACACACACACACATAATATAGTACCACCTGGAAATAAAATTGTGACTTGACTTCACACACACACATACACACACATACACATACACAACACAACAAACACACACACACACACACACACACACACACACACACACACACACACACACACACACACACACACACACACACACACACACACACACATATACACACACATGCAGGCAAAACTTATGCAACACCTTACTTCGTCGAACGCTCAGACAGCAGCTATTGTTGTCTGTAACAAAAATACGCCACTTTATCTTTCAGCCCCTGGAAAGTCAGACCCAGCGCATCCGGCTTAAGCGTGGGAGAAAATGGTTTGTCTTTTAAGTCTTTCTGGGAGAAAAAAAAAAAAGCAGAAGAATGGACCCTGGAAGCAGAAAATGTACAGTGATGGGGTGACAGGAAGAAAAGAAACAAGACAGAGAAACAAAGAGAGGGAACGAAAAGAGGAAATTTCAGACACAGAATTTCCAGTTTGTGGGGATGCTGTTTATACAGCATGCCAACGGGATGCAACACATACTTTACTATCTCGACATTTGTCGGTCTGAGTTTCTGTCATTGATTTTTACAGTCTCTGTATGTTCGTTTTATGGCGTCATTAACTCTGTCACAAGGTCATCAATTAAACCGTTCCTCCAATCACTTATTTCTAATCTCTCCCATAGCAGAACTGTGCCATTACAGGAATGACTGTTAGCTAACGTACCATCGCTGTGAACTATCGAAATTCTCCCAGCGCATTGTAACTAATTACACCTGACGTCAGTTAAACAGACATCAGCTAACACAACGCCGCTCTTTACAATTGGTTCAGCTTATAATCAGCCTGATTAGAGATGCTCCTATTTCATTGCACACACTAGCTTACTGACTGACTGACTGACTGATTGACTGACTGACTGACTGACTGACTGACTGACTGACTGACTGACTGATTGACTGATTGACTGATTGACTGACTGATGACTGACTGATTGACTGATTGACTGACTGACTGACTGATTGACCCCCTGCCTGCCGACATGATTTTCTCTCTCTGCCAACCTGCAGTGTCTGTCTAAAATCACATTTTAGTGGTAGTCGTTAAAACGAACACACACTGCAATACCCATTGACAGACTTCCTGGTTAACTTATAATTGAAGAAGGCTGCTGATTCTAAAAAAAAAAAATAATCCTACAAAATATTGCAACATATAAATTGTATGATTGATAGAAGAGGGCTGCAGCAGCAGTAGCAGCAACAGTAGCAACAGTAGCAACAACAACCACAACAAGAGCAAGAACAAGAACAACAACCAATTCAGCTCAATAATGAGGACGATAAAACTACTTCAGCCAACAACAACATACACAATTAAATTTAAAGCTCAAAGACTTTAAAGAGGTTAGGGGATTGGATAGCTAGTAATCAGAACATTGCGCTCGCAATTTGACGACCCGGGTTCGATTCCCATTCGAGGGGATTTTTTGCCTGGAGTTAACATCAGTGCTGACTCCACTATCCATAAAAATCCTTGGGGTGAGACTATAAACCTAGGCATCGTGTTCGGACTCTCGCAGAACATCTTGAGAACAACTAAAAATCATGTTCCGCTTTTCGTAAGAGTAGGCCATTGTGTGCCGATGGAAACATATAAGATTTACAAAAACTGCGTACACACGAAGATTGGATTTTAAAAAAGAAACCCACATGAGTCCTTATACCATTATTCTAGATATAAAGAATGAATAAATTAAAAAAAAAAACAACTAGAGTTCGATCAAATTAATACTTCTTAGTTTCCACCACCTTTTAAAGATAACATTTGCTTTTCTTGTTCGATTCTTTATCAGTAATTATTCCCCAGTCTGTTCTTCTGCTTGTTCGATTCTTTATCAGTAATTATTCCCCAGTCTGTTCTGAAGACATGTTCGGAGATCTACCAGAGATGTGGCATTGCTCTCGCTCCAAGAAAAAGGCCTTCCTCTCTTCCCCTTCCTCACTTCAATTCCAGGTTGCTGGGTTGTTCTTTCCGACGCGGAATGTGTGATCACAAAAAGGCAGTTGTCTGCTGCTTCATGCGTCTGGTTTCTAAGTAGATTTCTTGGCATGGGGGGGGGGGGGGGGGGGGGGGGGGGGGGGGGGGGGGTTGTGGGGCAGAAAGGAAGATCCAGTTCGCAAACGGACAGTGTCTGGTCCCTTAGCCTGTGTTTGGATGTGGTTGGTTTTTGTTGTTAGTTAGTTTGTTTGTTTGTTGTGGCAACAAAAACCAGCCACAACAAAAAAAACAACCCTAACAAAACCCAGGCTAAGGGACCAGATACTGTCTGTTTACGAGCGGGATAGGGGGAAGAGACAAAGGCCTTTTTCCTTGTTGTATGTATACCGTATACAACAGGCAGTTTCCTTACCCAAATGATTATTACAGTTTCTATAACGCAAAACTTGTATACATGTTCTGTCTGGCTTTAGCAATATTTACACACCACACAACACACACACACACACACATATATATAATATATATATATATATATATATATATATATATATATATATAGCTCCCCTTTCATTAACACACACACACACACACATATATATTTATATATATATATATATATATATATATATATATATATATTATATATATATATATATATATGTGTGTGTGTGTGTGTGTGTTAATGAAAGGGGGAGCTCCCTTGTGTAAGTGACAGATACATAATCCCCATGGGTAAGTAAAAGCTGCACACGTGGACACGACAGGCGCATTTCCCTAGAGTAAAGGAGCTGCCAAATCTGGTTGAGAGGTCATCGACGATGGCCCTACTGACCACGTGGTCAAGGGACGGTTGAGGTGAGGTGAAATGGCAGACCATACACTATTCCCTCGAGTAAATACCTCCCATGTTTTAATGGAAGATACAGTGTTTGGGACGGGATGGCTCAGTGGTCAGAGCATTTGCTGTCCCCAAGCTAAGGCTTAGCAGCATTGAGCGTGGTTACCAAGCGGATGGGTGACGCGTGTGTGTGCCTTAGCTTCAGTACAGTTCCCCAGTTCACCCAGCTGTAAATGGGTACCTTGGTTTTTGCTTTTGTATGAGTGTCTTGTTGCAGTTTCGATGGAAGTCAATAATTATGTATCGGTAAAATACATCACCAGTGACTAAAACGCATCATTCCTGGCCATTTGCAACAGCGAAGAAAGGCATAACCCCCAATTTTTGTATTTTCATCAAAAGCAGTCCAGTTCTGCATTTTTGCAAAATACTCTCTAAAGGTTTTTGCTGTTGGTAAAACATGAAACGTAACTTGTCCTGCCTGCAGAGGCCACACATTCAACAAGGGAGGGTAGTGACCCTTTGGTTTTGAAATGTAATTGTGTCAGTCATTACAACTTATATTCTTCACATAGATACGGTACGGTAAGGTTTGTTCTACACTATTTTAAAGATACTGTAATAATTCTCTCTTGTTCGAAATAGTTTTCAAGTTGAAGAAACCAACCATGGTTATCATCATTTCCCTACCAGGATCAGATCTGCTACCTTCACAGAAACAAAATTCATGAAATAATGTTGTGATCTAAAACATCATATCAAGTCAAGTCAAGTAAAAATGCTTTACGCATCCCATGAAATACAGACTACACCACTGACGGACAGACACTAAAGAACAGACAAGAGGTCAACCTCC
>CM060335.1:37157152-37174652 GCA_030674155.1 Stramonita haemastoma | reverse complement strand
ATATATATATATATATATATATATATATATATATATATATATATATATATATATATATATATATAATACATATATATATATATATATACATATATATATATATAAAGTACAGGTAAAGTTATCCCATAACCTGTGTGGTCGTAGGGGAGCGAGACATCAGAGACCTCAGCTTCTCTAGAGGCCAGCATGTTGAGGGCAGCGCCTATCTTCTCTCCCTCGCTTCTTTACCTTCCCAGACCCTAAAGAGGGCAGGTACCCATTTACAGCTGGGTGAACTGGGAGGACTGTACTAAAGCCAAAGCGTGCAAAGAGTCACCCATCTAACTGGTAACCACGCTCGACGTTGCTAGACTTGGGGAAAGCGAGCACTCTGACAACCTAGCTATCCATACACACATACTTATCTCACTCACTCACTCACCTCAGTCCCATGTCCCAAAGGACGTAGGGGGGACATGAGAGAAGACGCAACAGAGATCTTTTTCCATGCTTCACGATCCTGTGTGGCTAGTAGGAGGTGTTGCAGGGGTTGGGCGGTCCAGTCTTTGATGTTGTCAACCCATGATTTCTTTTGGCGGCCTCTTCTTCTCTTGCCCTCGACTGTTCCTTGCAGGATGGCTTTTGCTAGGGTGTTGTGTCTTGTGGTGTGATCAAACCACATCAGCTTTCTCCTCTTTATGGTGGAGAGCAAAGGCTATTGGGGGCCCACACGCTTTTTGATTTCTTCTTTCACATAGTTATTGGTCTTGTGTTCTTTGTATGATATTTGTGACGCTCCACCACGAAATGAGTCGCTTAGCACATTACCCAATTTTGCGCTAGGAGCCATTAAAGGCAGGTGGGGGTCAAGTTGTGAATTTTGAAATTTTGATTGATTATTAAACTATATATATTTATCTACCTTATAATGAAATAGCAAGGCATAATTTTTATCGCTTTTGCTTTTAAATGTGTTTTGAAAATACCCAAGCCCTCATAATCACAACCTGTTACGAAAACAAACTTGCCCGTTTCTCATTTTGCCACTTCCTGCAGTCTAACATTTCAACTTGCAATAACTTTGCACAGAATTGTCCGATTTTCAATCTGTTTTTTGTATTTGATAGCCAATTCATTGTACATTAATAACATGTCAATACCTAAAAAATGACCTCTGGTGTACTCCGACTCATTATGTGGTGGAGCGTCACATTTTGAGGAGTCTTCTGTGGTACTTGTTCTCGAATGCTTGGATTCTCCTCTCTAACTCTGCTGTCAGAGTCCATGATTCACAGCCATATAGGAGGACAGATATCACGAGGGATTTGTAAAGGTGGTATTTGGTGCAGAAGCTGATGTTGTTGCTTCTGATGATCCTCTCGAGTCTGACTAGAGCAGATGTTGCTGTTGCAATGCGAGCGTTCACTTCATTGTTTGATGTGCCATCTTTTGTTAGGATGGAGCCTAAGTATTTGAATTGGCTCACCTCTTCTAGTGTTTCTCCATTCATCTTTATTTCCGTGATGTCATTACTCGCGCTGTTGACCATGATCTTTGATTTCTCTGTACTGACCTCCATGCCGTATGCGCTCGCTCGATCTGTTAAATTGTCTGTGAGGAATTGCAGTTCTTGTTTGCTGCTGCCCATGAGGTCAATGTCATCTGCAAATCTGAGGTTGCAAAGGGGTCTTCCACCAATGGAGATGGAAGTGTGGTGGTTTTGCAGTGTCTCTGTCATGATGTTTTCGAGGAAGAGGTTGAAGAGTACAGGTGAGAGAAGGCAGCCCTGGCGAACCCCAACCGTGGTCTTGAAGAACTCGCCCACGTGAGTGTTCATGAAAACTGCACTTTTTGCGTTCTCGTACAGAGCCTTGATGACTTCAATTAGGCAGCTGTCAATGTTGAAGTGCCTGAGTACTTGCCAGAGGCCGTCATGCCATACCCTGTCAAAGGCCTTTTTGAAGTCTATTAAATTGTGGTACAAGTCTTTTTGGTGTTGGAGATGCTTCTCTATCAGAATTCTCAGATTGAAAATTTGTTCCATTGTGCTGCGTTTTGGTCTAAAGCCCGCTTGTTCTTCTGCCAGGAGTTTTTCCGCTTGGTGTTTCAGTCTGTTGAGGACTACCTGCAGCATGATCTTGCTAGGATGACTTATGAGACTGATGGTTCTGTAGTTCTGGCATTGCTTGAGGTTTCCTTTCTTTGGCAGGGGTATTACAAGAGAGTGTGTCCATTCTTTTGGCCATTCTTTGGTGTCGTGGATCTTCTGACAAAGTTCTGTGAATCGCCTTGCTGTTTCATTCCCTCCATTTTTTATGAGTTCAGCTGGGATGTTATCGATTCCAGGCGACTTCCCCTTCTTCAATTGTTTAATAGCTGCATCTACTTCACACCTTAGTATTGGTGGGTCTTTATCTTGGTGTTCAAGGGGTTTGTCAGAAACTATGTTGGTGTCTGGGCGTAGTGGGTAGTTATACAATCCCTCACAGTATTCTGTCCAGCGTTGGAGGATGGCTTGTTTTCCGTTAAAAAATTTTCTTCTTTGTCTTCAATAACAGAGGCTTTAGGCTGTGTGGGTTTTGTTAGTGCTTTCAAAGTGTCGTAAGCTGTTTTGCTGTTTGCCTTGGCCATTCCAGCTTCGATGTTGTTGCATTGTTCTTCTACCACGCTTCTTTGGCTTCTCTCATCTTTTTCCTCACTTCTCTGTGGCTATCTATGTACTTCTTGTAAGCTTCTTGACTTGTGAACTTTTGTTTCTTAAGTTCTCTTCTTTTGTCGCAGAGGTCAAGAACCTCATTTGTCACCCAGGGTTGTTTCTTTGTTCTGCTTCTTCCTAATGTTTCTTCTGCTGCTGACGTTAGCACTTCTTTGATGTTGTTGGCCAGTGTGTCCACATCATGGTCGATGGCTGTGAGTGCGGCAAACTTTCCTCCAATGTTGGCTTGGAAGATCTCAACCACTGTTGGGTCTTTGAGTTTTTCCAGGTCGAATCTTATGCGTGGGCTTTTTGGCTGTTGTTTTGCTTTCAGTTTCAGCCTGATGGTGGTAAGTACAAGGTCGTGGTCACTGCCAATGTCAGCTCCTGGGAATGTTCTTGTGTTTGCCTTGTTTATACTGGATTTGAATCTTTGGGGTGAGAGAATGCAATCAATTTGATTATGAATCAGACCATTTGGTGAGTGCCAGGTTGATGTTCTGGATGGCTTGTGAGGGTGGAGTGTGTTAGCCAAAGTTAGTTTGTGCTTCTTTGCGAATTCCAGCAGCCGCTGTCCTCTGTCATTTGTTTCTCCCAGTCCAAATCGTCCTGTGGTTCCTGCCCAGGTGTCATAGGCATCAGATCCCACCTTAGCATTCCAGTCGCCTTCCACAATAAGGATGTCTTTTTGGGGCGTTTTGGAGATGATGTTTTCAAGTTCTTCATAGAATTCTTCTATCTGGTCATCATCGTAGTCAGATGTTGGAGCATCTTCAATACATTTTATTTTATATATATATATATATATATATATATATATATATATATATATATATATATATATATATATATATATATATATATATATATATATATATATATATATTATATATATATATATATGTTTGTGCGTGTGTGTGGTCTGCGCACTCCAAGATCTGACAAAATTATCTAGAAAAGACTAAAAAAGCAAACAACAAGTTGTGAAGTTTTAGTCTGTGACAATTCAGTCTTATGAATCTTCATCTGACAGGCTTTCTGAAAGACAAACACGAACACAGCCAGATTGTCAACTGCTGGAATGGAAGCTACTAAAGGCATCTAGATAGGCAATAGATATGGAGTGACTATCTATATTGACTATCTCACTGAGAGCAAAAGAGATTATCAATAGAGCTAAAGTATGATCACACCTATTATTTTACGTAAGAAAAGAGAGCAAACAAGAGGTAGGTAGGCATGTATACATTGATGAAGTATAGAAGTGGAAGACTAGGTGCGAGGGAAGAAGTTAGAAAAGAAATACATAGAGGTAAAAGGAAGTGAACATAATAAAACGAGTAAAGATGACACAGGCATTTAAGCGTGCACAATCTTGCGCACGCGCGTCAGCACACACACACACACACACACACACACACACACACACACACACACACACACACACACACACACACACACACACACACGCACACACACACACACACACGCACGCACGCACGCACACATACACACACGCACACGCACACATGCACGCGCGCGCACACACACACACACGAAATTATTATATATATATATATATATATATATATATATATATATATATATGTATATATGTATATATATATAAAGTTTCAGTATCTTCACTTCATTTTACCTCTCTGTATTTCTTTTTTCACTTCTTCCCTCGCACCTAGTCTTCCACTTCTATACTTCATCAAGGTTATATATATATATATATATATATATATATTATATATATATATATATATATATATATATAATATATATATATATATATATATATATATATATGTATGTATATATATATATATATATATATATATATATATATATATATATATATATATATATTATATATATATATATATATATACATACATATATATATGTATGTATGTATGTATCTATCTATCTATCTATCTATCTATCTATCTATCTATCTATCTATCTATCTATCTATCTATCTATCTATCTATCATATCTATCTATCTATCATCTAGGGGAGGACGGATAGCCTAGTGGTCAGAACATTGCGCTCGCAATTTGACGACCCGGGTTCGAGTCCGGTCAAGGAAATTTTTCTCCACTAGTTAACATCAGTGCTGACTCCACTCTCTCCAAAAGTCCTTCGGATGAGACTTTAAACCGAGGCCCCGTGTGCGAACGCACGCAGAACATCTTGCGCACACGTTAAATCCTGTTCCGCTTTTCGTAAGAGTAGGCCATCGTGTGCCGGTGGGAACAGATGACAATATTTACAAAACTGCATACACACGGGCACCGGATGAAAAAAAGCACATGAGTGCTTATTCTACTTTCCTCGATATAAAAGAATAATAATTAAAAAAAAACACAAAAAACCAAAGATTTATATAAAAAAAATAATGTAAAAAAAAAAATATATATATATATCTATATAAGAAAAAGACATCCGTTGGGCTTGGGGTGTGTACCAATGGGTTCTTCTATATCATTTGTAAAGTAAATGCACGAGAGAGAGAGAGAGAGAGAGAGAGAGAGAGAGAGGAGAGAGATGAGAGAGAGAGAGAGAGAGGAGAGAGAGAGAGAGAGAGAGAGGGAGAGGAGAGAGGAGAGAGGAGAGAGGGGGAGAGAGAGAGAGAGAAACTAGCTCAGAGCTCAGAGCTTTGGCCTTGAACCACTAAGGAGAGAGAGAGAGAGAACACTAAACACTGAATAATGATTTAATGTACACTGGCCTTGGACCACAATATATCGGTTTAGCTTGGGGTGTACCATTGGGTTCTTCCACATCATTTGTAAAGCAAATGCGCAAAAAAGAGAGGGGAGATGAGAGAGAGGAGAGATGAGAGAGAGAGAGAGAGAAGAGAGGAGAGAGAGAGAGAGAGAGAGAGAGAGAGAGAGGAGAGAGAGAGAGAGAGAGAGAGAGGAGAGAGAGAGAGAGAGAGAGAGAGAAGAGAGAGAAAGAGAGAAAAGGAAAGAGGACAGGAGAACAGAAGAGAGAGGGAAGGAACAGAGAGACGAGAAGAAGATGGTAACTATTAGAAAGCGGACAGTTTTGTTGTTCAGAAAATAGTTATGTAAAGCGGATCGAGTTATGGGATTATGTGTAAATTCCTAAACCCAAGGAGACAAGACAGGCAGCATTACATAGATTGAATGGAGATGAGATTTTAAGCATGTAGCACAAGGTTGACGAGACGCAAAAAACATATCCTGTTTTTTTTGTTGGTGGATGGATATCTATGTAGTTTGAAGACTATAGATATGGACAAAAAAGAAATCAGGCTGATAAACATGGATGCTTGAACACTTACAGTGGACGAAGAGACATGACAAGGAAAAAAAACCACAATCAATGGCTTGGATTTCTTTATTCTTTATTCTTTTAAATTTCTATATCGAGGATAATAGAATGAACTCATGTGCTATTTTTTCTATATATCTCCGTAGATCTGGTACAGAGAAGCTGTAAAGAAAAACATCGGCAGGAGTGTTATTGACAGGGTACCTAGGTGCTGTGGTTCGGTGCAAAAGGAAAAGAGAAGCAAAAGTTTTGCTAATGTTGTTGCTGTTGTTGTTGTTGTTGTTGCGCGTTCGCCAGCTTAACACTAAATGTATTAAGTCTTTATAAAAAGTACACAACAACACAAGGCAGAAGAACGGACTCAGCTTGTAGAAAATAAAAAAGAAGAAGTTAACAGAACGAATAAAACAGGATAGAAGCAAAAGAAATGAATAGAAAAGAGAAATTCCTAGCACAACATTCTCAGAAGGTGGGGTAGCCATTTATATTGAAAGGTCACTGGCATAGCCATGAATAATAATCCGAATGAGAAATTAGTTACTACCCACAAAATTCACAGGCATTTATTTAGTACATCGAAATAAACATTAGAGAGAGTCTAGCTAATGACATACCTGTATGTATCTCAGTATGGCCTAAAAGGGGAAACACGCAGAATAAATTTGACATAGCTGATTCACATGGCTACCCGGGCTTTTTGCACAGGATTGAGAAAAATAGGAAGGAATAATTGTATAGATGAGAAATCTAAATCTATGCACCCCAGTAAAAACTAACAAACAACCAGAAGAAGGGACGATGATCAGCAGTTCTTGAGCATTTGGTTTAGGGGGTGAACCATTGCTCTTGCTATAATTGCCATGGAGAAAATACCCAAAATTCCCAAAACAATGGACCATCACTATGCAATGTACCATGAGCATGATAGAACCCAAAGAGCATAAGACACTGAATAGATTAAAAAAAAAAACATGTTCAGAGCCACAGGTGTTGGCACACAGTTGACATAAGTGTCACTATTTGGTTAGCAAAAAATAATGCCAAAATATTTCCTTCGAAGATTTTGAAGGAAAAAAATAGGGTGAAGGAAGAATTGCAAATAATTGCAAAGAAAAAGAATTGCAAAGAATTGCAAAAGAAAAAGAAGAAGAAGAAGAAGAAAGAAGAAGAAGAAGAAGAAGAAGAAGAAGAAGAAGAAGAAGAAGAAGAAGAAGAAAGAAAAAAGAATAAGAATAAGAAGAAGAACAAAGAAGAAGAAGAAGAAAAGAAGAAGAAGAAGAAAGAAGAAGAAGAAGAAGAAGAAGAAGAAGAAGAAGGAAGAAGAAACAACAACAACAACAACAACAACAACAAACAACAACAAGAAGAAGAACAAGAAGAAGAACAAGAAGAAGAACAAGAAGAAGAACAAGAAGAACAAGAAGAACAAGAAGAACAAGAAGAACAAGAAGAACAAGAACAAGAACAAGAACAAGAAGTGAAAAGAAAGAAAGGGGAAGATAACGAAAAAAAAGAACGAGGAAAAGGGATATTGAAAAAAAAAAAAACAACAACGAAGAGATTTACAGAAAAAAAAGCAAAAAAAAACTAGAATTAATGTTGACAGTCATGGAATCAAGGCACATTAGCTAGGAATGTGAGGACAGACTGCAGAAGAAAGCAAGGTTAAAGACACAGAATCCTGAACACTTTGCAAAGGCTGAAGAAGGGCAAGCAGAGGATATATCTTATCTATCTATCCATCCATCCATCCATCCATCCATCCATCCACCTCCATCCATCCATCCATCCATCATCCACCCACCCACCCCACCCACACCCACCCACCCACCTATCTATCTATCTATCTATCTATCTATCTATCTATCTATCTATCTATCTATCGATCTATCTATCTATCTATCTACCTACCTACCTACCTACCTACCTACCTACCTACCTACCTACCTACCTACCTACCTACCTACCTACCTACCTACCTACCTACCTACCTACCTACCTACCTACCTACTATCTATCTATCTATCTATCTATCTATCTATCTATCTATCTATCTATCTATCTATCTATCTATCTATCTATCTATCTATCCATCCCTTACTCTGGCGACCATGGGGGCACCCCCCTGAAGACTTGACAACCAGTTCCCTCCATTCCTCTCTATGTTCTGCCTTTCTCAAAAGTTTTGTTGAGTTCTAGGCCTGTCCATTCGTGATGTCGTCTTCCCATCTCTTCTTTGGTCTGCCTCTTTTTCTTCCTCCTTGCACACTGCCTTGCAGTATTGTTGTTGTTTTTTGCCATGAAGCTTATCACATACCAGAAAAGGTCATCTCCGAGGAAACACGCTGCTCAGTCTCTAATTGGCATCTGCATCTGAGATGTTTTGTCCTCTCTTTTTTGTTTCTAAGCAATAAGGTAAAAAGAGGGGGGAAAAAAGGTTAGAATACAAATTATGAAGGTAAGAAAATGCGACTGAAGTAAGTAAAGAGAAAATAGTCGGACATAAGCAGACAGACAGACAGGCAGAGACAGGGAAAAGAAAGAGGGACTGATATAGGAACAAAGAAGAAAGAAAGAAGGAAAGAAAGAAAGAAAGAAAGAAAAAAAAACATACACACAGACAAACACAGAAACATAAAACAAACAAACAAAAGAGATAAATGCACGACAGAAAAAAATGAAAATCAATCAATCAAGTAATCAATCAATCAATCAATCAATCAATCAATCAATCAATCAATCAATCAATCATATCACTCAATCACTCACTCACTCAATCAATCAATCAATTCAATTAAATCAAAGAAATAAATGACAAACAAGAGAAAGACAGGAAGAGATAGGAAAACAGAGTGTTTTTTTTTTTTTTTTAAGTTTAAAACATGGAAGAAATATAAGAACATAAAAAACAAAGCAGACAAAGCAAAGAAACCTAAAACAAAAAGGCACAAAAAGAGATAAGGCAAGGAGCAAAGAGAATACACAAAAACACCCACAAAAAGAAAAGCAAACAGATGAAAAAAAACAGATACAAGAAAAAAAGACAAAAAATCCATAGTAAAAAACAGCACATAATATAAAACACATTAACACTACCAACACCTCTACCACTTAAATTTACGAATTACCACCACCCACAATCACCAACACCACAAACACCAACAACAACATCCAAATAATTAACAGCAACAGTATCACCACCAACAGCTTTGATCGAACAACAACAACAACAACCCAATGCATCAAAGATCAATAACGAACAGAATTGCAGACAGCAGAAAAGCAGAAGGGGAAGGGAAGGAAAGAGCACGGCTGGCTTCGTTATTCTCCGCCTCACTGCAGTGATCGCTTCCATCTCAGCCGCTGCTGCCCCGTGTGCAGTGACAGAAGCGGAACTTTCTCTACTGTCAGAGGTCTGTCTGGCTGCCAAGCCATCGATTTGTCGTCTGCTTTTTCCTCCACCACCAGACACTTCATTTTCTTGCAACTGGACAATCTTTCTTAGTCGTAGATTATATTTTTTGGTTTCAAAATGGTCTCCCAGTAATTTAGGTTTTTGTGTTCTTTTTATGCTTGGGGTTTTTCCCCCTATACTTCCTTCATGTCTGGACTATCTAGATGGGGCTTGTCTTTTGTTTTGGACTTGCGTTTGCACTCTGTACTTTTTTGTTTTATTTTTGTAGTAGTTTATTCTCTGTTGTTTGCATGTCTCTGTTTTTGTGTGTGAGTGTGTGTGTGTGTGTGTGTTGTGTGTGTGTTGTGTGTGTGTGGTGTGTGTGTGTGTGTGTGTGTGTGTTTGTTGTGTTTTTGGGGGTGTTTTGGGGGGTGGTTTTGTTTTGGTGGTGTGTGTTTGTGGTTTTTTTTTTGGTGGGGTGTTGGGGGGGGGGGGTGGGTGTTGGTGTGGTGTGTGTGTGTGTGTGTGGTGGTGTGTGTGGGGGTTGTGGGGTGGTTACCCTCCCCCTGAAAAAAAAACCCTTCCTATTAATACGTCCTCAAAATTTTTACCTTTGGGCCACCCAAGGCGGGGGTTTTTTTCCCCTTTTTGACTTAATTCCCCCCCCCCCTCCCCCCCCCCCTTTTTTCCCCCCCCCCTTTTGGGGGGGCCCCCCCCTTTTTCATTTTCCCAGCACCCCCCAAAACCACCCTTTTTCGGAAGATTTTTCCCCCTTTGGGGGGGGGGGTTTTTTTTCAAAAATTTTCCCTTTTTTTTTTTTTTTGCTTTTTTTTTTTTTCCCCTTTTTTTTTTTTTTTTTTTTTTTTCCCCAAGTTTTTCGGGGAAACCCCCCTTTTTTCCCTTTTTTAAATTTTTTTTTTGGGGGGGGGGGGGGGGGGGACGGGGGTTTTTTTGCGGGGGGGGAAAATTTATTTTTTTTTTCTGGTTGTAGTAAATTTTTTTTTTTTTTTTTTAAAAAAAGGGGGGGGGGGTGGGGGGGGGTTTTGGGGGTGTTGTGGGGGTGGGGGGGGGGGGGGGGGGGGGGGGGGGGGGGTTTTTTTTTTTTTTTTTTTTTTTTTTTTTTTTTTTTTTTTGGGGGGGGGGGGGGGGGGGGGGGGGGGGGGGGGGGGGGGGGGGGGGGGGGGGGGGGGGGGGGGTTTTTTTTTTAAAAAAAAGGGAAAAGGGGGAAAAAAAAAAAAAAAAAAGGGGGGGGGGGGGGGGGGGGGGGGGGGGGGGGGGAAAAAAAAAAAAAAAAAAATTTTTTTTTTTTTCCCCCCCCAAAAAAAAAAAAAAAATTTTTTTTTTTCCCCCGGGCCCCAAAAAAAAAAAACCCCCCCCCCCCCCCCCCCAAAATTCCCCCCCTCCCCCAAAAAAAAAACCCCCCCAAAAAAAACCCCCCCAACCCCCCCCCCCCCCCCTTTTTTAAAACCCCTTCCTCCCTCCCCCCTTTTTCCTCCCCTTTTCCCCCCCCCTTCCCCCTCTCCTTCTTTTTCTCCTCCTCCTTCTTCTTTTCGTTGTATTTTTTTCCCCCTCTTCTTTGTGGCCCGTTTTTTTTTTTCCAGCCTTGCCCTTTAAAACCCCCCCCCCCCCTTTTTCTAATTTTTTCCTTTTTTCCCAAAACCCAAAAACCTTTGGTGATTTCACCCCTTTTCCCCCCCCCCCCCCCCCCCCCTTTTCCGACTAAGACCCCTTTAGTGTTAAAATCAGCGAAGTCAGGAAAAGATTGAAGAACCAAACTGAGGTGGCAGGCCCCCCCCAAAGCTCTCTGTCTTTTCCCTGTCGTCTGTCTGTCTGTCTGGCTGTCTGTTGTCTGTTGTCTGTTTCTGTTGTCTGTCTGTCGTCGGTCCCTTTTTTTGCCCGTCTGTCTGTCTGTCGTCCCTGTTGTCGTCTGTCTGTCTGTCTGTTGTCCCTTCTTCTGCGTCGGGTTTTCTGTCGGTTCTGCCGCCTGTCTGTTGTTGTATGTTGCTACTGTCGGTCTGCCTGTTGTTTCTGTCTGTCTGTCTGTCCACGTTTTTCTTTTATCATCAATGTTTCGACCCCCGCCCCATTTATAGTGTGCCGTATTATGGTATCTTACAGAGCCGAACTCCCTATAGGTCCTGCGTATTGTTGGGTACTCTGAGGTTACTTCAGTGATGCAATTCTCACTGACTAAAT
Organism: Stramonita haemastoma; assembly: GCA_030674155.1. Lineage (NCBI taxonomy): Eukaryota > Metazoa > Mollusca > Gastropoda > Neogastropoda > Muricidae > Stramonita > Stramonita haemastoma. Next base: position 37,163,078 of record CM060335.1, on the reverse strand, counting down.
TGTGAATACCTAAAACCCCACTAAACCCCCTCTGTTAATATCGCGAAGTTTAGGAACCGATTGAATGAGACACCAAAATGGGTGGCAGCTACCACAACTTTCCTCTGTCAGTCTGTCTTTTTTTCTCCCCGTCGTGGTCTGTATGTGTGTCTGTCGTTTGTTGTTTGTCTGTCTGTCTCTGTCGTCTGTCTCTGGCTTTCTGTTTGTGTGTCCGTTTTCTGGCTGTCGTTCTGTCTGTCTGTCTTTTGACTGTCTTTTTCCCTGTCTGTCTGTCTGTCTGTCTGTCTGTTTATCTCTCGTGTTGTCTGTCGTCTGTCTGTCTAAAAACTAAGTTTTTTCAAAAGACGCATCAACAGCAAGTGCTCAATAAGGAAAAAACCTTACTCCCTTTTTCGAGTCCTCCTCTCTAAATAGCCGACACATTATTCTTGTTTTTTGGGGGTTTGGGGCGTGTGGTGTGGGAAAAACAAGAAGTTAGGAATGCTGCAGATCAAAAGGAACAAAATGAAACATTTCTTTCGATCCCCATAAGACCTGGGAGAAGACGGATTAAAATTAGAGATTTTTTGACTAACCCTTAAACACTTTCGAAAAAAATGAATGTAATTCAAAACTAATTCTTTAGACCAGTGAAAGAAGACGTGTATGACGGATTGTTTCTCCTTCTCTCAGAGACATAAAAAATGCAGTCATACCAGACACAGCACAAAACAATCACAGATCATCTTGCAGGCATGTTTTTTTCTATCTATAACAGCAACGAAAACCAAGTGGGTGGCGCTGCCCTTGTGGCGACGCGCTCTCTTCGGGGAGACCAGCCCAAGTTTCAAGCAGAGAAATCTGCTGTGATATAAAGTGGAATAAGATAAACTTTTTAAAAAAGAAACATAATATATAACTGGACACATGTGCCACCTTGATAATGGTTTGGAAAAAAATTTCCGATTTAGACATGTATACAAAAACCGCAATACAGTAAAAAAGAAACAAACGAACAAAAAGCAAAACAAATCAACAGCAAAAACAACAACAATAACAACATAAAACAAGAAAAAAAAACTCATGAGAGCAAGGTGCATGTATCTACAACGAAGATTTGCTCTAACTCGTGGTGCAGTGCAAAATGACGACAGTCAGTGAAAAACATAGCTAGCAACATTATTCACGCAATGTTTCATCATACTGTCCACTAATTTTGCAGTGTGATTATCAGGTAAAGGTGAAGCTTAGCTTTGCTATACTGCTGAAAAAAAAACAAACAAAAACGTGTTCTAGGGCTATCATTCCATAAAAGCTTAGCTGTTGCTACATTTCAATTCTTTCACCACACACACTATAGCTCCAGTGTACACCAAACCAAGGTCACTTTTTTTTGGGTATAGTATGGGGTGACTCTACACACAGAGAAAAGCCCTAGACCATAACTTCATTCTTGCAATATGTATGTATGTATATATTATATATATATATATATATTTAAATATATATATATATATATATATATATATTAAAATATATATATAATTTGTTTCTATCCTTTTTTCTTCTTTCTTTCTCTCTGCCTGTCTGTCTGTCTGTCTGTTGTCTGTCTGTCTGTCTGTCATTCTTTTTTTTTCTTTTTTTCTTTTTTTTCCTTGGTCACCTAATATGAAGAACAATCTCATGCCAAGATTGCGATCTATCTTTAGTTACCTCTTTTTACCCCTCTCCCTGCTTCTGTGTATGCCTTTGTTTTACTTTTGTTTGCTTGTTTTGCTCTTCTCTTTTTTGTGTGTTCTCTCTCTTTTCTCTCTCTCTCTCTCCCCTCTCTCTCTCTCTCTCTCTCTCTCTCTCTCTCTCTCTCTCTCTCTCTCTTTTCTCTCTCTCTCTCTTCTCTTCTCTGTCTTCTTCTCTCTCTGTGTCTCTCTCTGTCTCTCTGTCTCTGTCTCTGTCTCTCTCTCTCTGTGTCTCTCTCTCTGTCTCTCTCTGTCTCTCTCTGTCTCTCTCTGTTCTCTCTGTCTCTGTCTCTGTCCTCTCTCTCTGTCTCTCTCTCTGTGTCTCTCTATGTCTCTCTGTCTCTGTCTCTGTCTCTGTCTCTCTGTCTCTGTCTCTCTCTCTTGTCTCTCTATGTCTCTCTGTCTCTGTCTCTGTCTCTGTCTCTCTGTCTCTGTCTCTGTCTCTCTCTCTCCTCTCTCTCTCTCTCTCTCTCCTCTCTCTCTCTCTCTCTCTCTCTCTCTCTCTGTCTCTCTCTGTGTTTTTTTTTGCCCTGCTTTCTGTCAGTTTGGCTTGAATGCTAGCCTATTATTTTGTTTGTCCTTGTACTGTTCGTGTCTTTGTGTGTGTGTGTGTGTGTGTGTGTGTGAGAGAGAGAGATGAGAGAGAGAGAGGAGAGAGAGAGAGAGTGAGAGAGGAGGAAGATGAGAGAGGGGGGAGAAAGAGAGAGAGAGAGAGAGAGAGAGAGAGGAGAGGGAGAGAGGAGAGGAGGAGAGAGAGAGAGGAGAGAGAGAGAGAGAGAGGAGAGAGAGAGAGAGAAAGAGAGACAGAGACAGAGTCAGAGACAGAGACAGAGACAGAGACAGAGAGACAGAGTCAAAAGACAGAGACAGAGAGCAGAGAGACAGAGAGAGACAGAGAGAGACCAGGAGAGACAGAGAGGGGAGAGAGAGGAGAGGAGAGAGTGAGAGGAGAGAGAGAGAGAGAGAGAGTGGTGTGTGTGTGTGTGTGTGTGTGTGTGTGTGTGTGTGTGTGTGTGTGTGTGTGTGTGGGGTGTGTGTGTGTGTATGTGTGTGTGTGTGTGTGTGTGTGTGTGTGTGTGTGTGTGTGTGTGTGTGTGTGTGTATATGTGTGTAGTGTGTGTGGTGTGTTGTGTGTGTGTGTGTGTGTCTGGTTGTCTGTTTTGTCTGTCTGTCTGTCTGTCTGTCTGTCTGTCTCCTGATCTTTCTTTCTCTGTTCTCTATCTTTCTTTTTATTTCTGCCTTGTTTTCTTCCCAGTCAGTATGTCAGGGGGACTGTTAGTATAAATGGCATCCCCACCTTCTGAAAAAAGTCTGTGTAAGAAGTTCTCTTTTCTCAATCCCTCTCTTTATTTCAGTCTTGTTCACTTTTTGTATAATGTGGGTTACTCTTCACACAGAAAAAAAAGCCCTAGACCATAACTTCATCCTTGCAAGGGGATCACACACATTGAGCAGAGGGTTACGTTACACAGATTTCATCTACATAATAATATATATTTTCTGATCTGAACCTCACAGGGCTATAAAGATGGTTCTTTGCGCCCTCACCACATTGCTGGCAGGCTGAGAATGGCTTTATTCACACTTAGACATATGTGGTCAGTACTGGTAGGTTAGTGCACCTACACGAGAGAGAAAAGTGTTTGTTTACGCGCACCCGCAAATCCGTCTGCTTGTCACCACCTCCTGGTCTAGTTTCTACATTCTTGGTCCATTTTCCTGCCTTTTTTTTTTTACCCGGAATACTTTATCTCCCATTCTGAAGTCAGTTGTGTTGGGCTGGCTTCTCAGGGGCTTAACAGGAGCGCAACGCATTTTCGCTCATATGGTAAGGTAAAGGTAAAGGTGTCCCGTAGCCTGTGTGGTCGTTAGGGGAGCGATGCGTCAGAGACCTCAGCTTCTCTAGGGGAGTCAGCATATTGAGGGCGGCGCCGATCTCCTCTCCTCGCTGTTTTAGCTTCCTTGACCCTAAAGAGGGCAGGTACCCATGTACAGCTGGGTGGACTGGGGGAACTGTACTGTAGCCAAGACGCGCAAACGGTCACCCATCCAGTTGGCAACCACGCTCGATGCTGCTTAACATTGGCTGGGGGGAAAGCGAGCGCTCTAACCACTGAGTTATCCCGTCCCTTCGCTCATATGACCTAGCAATTGTTGTTGTCTGAGCGTTCGAGGAAAAATACATGTTGTTTTCATTTTTATTTACCATGTCTGCCTTCCTTACTGTTGGTGTCTGTGTCTTACCTTCATTTACATTTCTGATTTTGTTGAAAGAAAAAAGAGGCAGGCGAAGGAAGAGATGAGAGGACAACATTAGCGAATGGACAGGCCTACAACTCAACAAAACTTTGAGAAAAGCAAAACAGAGAGAGGAATGGAGAAAACTGGTTGTCAAGTTTTCAGGGGTACCCCTGCGGTAGCCAGACTAAGGGATAGATAGATATATGATAGAATTGTGTGGGTTTAAAAACAACAACTGTTTTTGTCTTGTAACAATGATCTATTTTCCATCCATTACATCTTCTGAGCTATGCTTTTTTCTTGATTTGTTTTCTCAGTTTCTTTCTTGTTGCCACTGTATCAGATCAAACCTCTGACTTATATACGGATGTGTACATTTCAAAACTTCTTTTTTTCTGTTTTTCTTTTTTTGTTTTATCGTGTAGGATCCGATTGATGACATCATTATTATGAGGATGCGTATTTTTTAATGTCGTCTATGTGGTGAAACAAGTACTATTTTAATGTCTAGAAATTAGTTATCTTCTACTTTACATCTTCTCCTTTCCCTACCGTCCTTCTGTGTTATGTCTCTGTTTGTCTGTCTGTCGGTCTATCCGAACTCTGCCTGTCTGTCTGACTGTCCCTCTATCCATCCGTCTCTCCTCTCTTTGTCTGTCTGATTGTCTGCCTGTTTGTCTGTCTGTCTGTCTGTCCATCTGTCGGTCTGTCCGTCCGTCCCTCCCTCTCTTTGTCTGTCTGCCTGTCTGTCTGTCTGTCTGTCTGTCTGTCTGTCCATCTGTCGGTCTGTCCGTCCCTCCCTCCCTCTCTTTGTCTGTATGTATGTCTCAGTCTTTGCCAAAGGTTTAGAAAAAAGAACACAAACAGCAAAAAACAGGATTCCCAACACAGAATCCTAAACACTTTGCAGGGGGCTGAAGCAAGGGTGGCCCCCCAACACAGGGTGAAGCTTCTCTCATATCACAAAAGGTCATCACTCGGAAACATGGCCACTCTCTTCCTAACTTGTTTTGACATCTGACTTCATTTTTTCTCCTCTTTTCTGCTTGTCAAAATAAAAAAAAAACACTAAAGAAAAAATGGGCAAATGGAAAACAAAGTAAGATAGTCTTCTTCCTCTTCCTCTTCTTCTTCTTCTTCTTCTTCTTCTTCTTCTTCTTCTTCTTCTTCTTCTTCTGCTTCTTCTTCTTCTTCGCAATTCTTCTTCTTCGCAAGTCTTCTTCTTCTTCTTCTTCTTCTTCTTTTCTTCTTCTTCTTCTTCTTCTTCTTCTTTTTCTTCTTCGCAATTCTTCTTCTTCTTCTTCTTCTTCGCAATTCTTCTTCTTCTTCTTCTTCTTCTTCTTCTTCTTCTTCTTCTTCTTCTTCGCAATTCTTCGCAATTCATCTTCTTCGCAATTCTTCGCAATTCTTCTTCTTCGCAAGCCTTCTTCGCAAGTCTTCTTCTTCTTCTTCGCAATTTCTACTTCTCAATTCTTCTTTGCGATTCTCCTTCACAATTCATCTTCTCTCGTTCGCTTTAGACTGTCAGATGTGTCTGGGAAAACTAATGGCACGTCCTCTCCAGCTCCTCTCGTTGGCCCTAGAGTTTGGTCTGTAGGGTTATCTCTGTTGGCCACAGTTTCTTCCTCAGATTACTGAATAGCTTACATCTCTGAAGGAGAGAGGGGAGCGTGATAGAGGATAATAAGAAGACAGGAAGAGAGAGAGAGAGAGAGAGAGAGAGGAGAGAGAGAGAGAGAGAGAGAGAGAGGAGAGAGAGAGAGAGAGAGAGAGAGAGAGAGAGAGAGAGAGAGAGAGGAGAGAGAGAGAGAGGAGAGAGAGAGAGAGAGAGAGAGAGGAGAAAGAGAGAGAGAGATGAGAGATGGAGAGAGAGAGAAGAGAGAGAGAGAGAGACACAGAGAGAGACAGAGACAGAGAGAGACAGGCAAAGATAAGAGAAAAAAGAGAGAGAGACAGAGAGAGACAAAGAG
>CM060335.1:37128463-37130963 GCA_030674155.1 Stramonita haemastoma | reverse complement strand
GACCCTCCTTCCAGCAGTTTTCGCCCCTTCTCTCCTCGGCAACTCCACCTTAGCAGACTGGATAGGAGGAGGAGGCGGAGGAGGAGGAGGTGGAGGAGGCGGAGGAAAGGGGAGGAGGAGGAGGAGGAGGACAAAGTGGGGCAACGAGCCTCCTACCTACTACCTTACTCTCCGCCACAGAAGACGTTGGCCTCTTTCTCCAAACACAGCAACAACCTCACCACCACCGCCACCACCACCATCACCACCGCCACCGCCACCAACCACCCTCCACCCCCTTCCTCCCCTGTACGACCTATGGGACTGGGGGGACAACACCACCAGCCTCTGGTCAGGCCTGAACGGGACTGGGGGGGACTGGACGAAGCTAGGGCCGGAGGAGGAGTGGGATGGGAATGGCGGAGAGGAGATGGAGGCCTTCAACTGGGCCATCTTGTTGCTGGCTCCTGTGGTGGTGTTCGGCATGGGCGGCCAACCTCTTGGTGATCCTGGCGATCTCCCTTGGAGAGGCGTCTGCAGAACGTCACCAACTACTTCTTGCTGTCCCTGGCCGTGACCGATCTCCTGGTGTCCCTTATCGTCATGCCTTTCTCCATCATCAACGAGTTTACAGGTCTGTCTGTGGTTTGAGCTATGTGTGTCTGTGTGTTGGTCTTTGTGTGTGTGGGTATGTGTGTCGGTGTGTGTGTGTGTGTGTGGGGGGGGGGGTATGTGTGTGTGTGTGTTTGTGTGCGTACGTGTGTGGTGTTGTGTGTGTGTGTGTGTGGTGTGTGTGTTGTGTGTGCGTGTGTGTTGTGTTTTGTCTGTGTGCTGTCTGTGAATATGTCTCTATGTTTGTCCCTGTGTGTGTGTGTGTGTGTGTGTGTGTGTGTGTGTGTGTGTTGTGTGGTGTGTGTGGTGTGTCTGTCTGTCTGTCTGTCTCCTCTGTCTCTCTGTCTCTCTGTCTGTCTCTCTTCGTCTCTGTCTCTGTCTCTGTCTCTCTCTAATTGTCTGTGTGTTGATATATATCTGTCTGTCTGTGTGTCTTTCTGTCGGTGTGTCTGTTCTGCCTGTTTGTGTTTCTGTGTCTGTCTGCCTGTCTCTAGCATATATATATATATATATATATATATATTATATTATAAAATATATATATATATATATATATAATTATTGTGTGTGTGTGTGTGTGTGTGTGTTGTGTGTGTCTGTCCCTTTTTCTGTCTGTCTGTCCTGTCTGTCTGTCTGTCTGTCTGTCTGTCTGTGTGTTTTTCTACCCGCCTGTTTTTGGTTCCATTGACCTGTATTTGTTCCTATCTGCCTTTGTTTCCATCAGACTGTCTTTGTTTCCATCAGACTGTCTTTGTTTCTGTCTGCCTGTCTTTTCATTTATCTGTCTGGCTGTCTTACTTTTTGTCCATCTGTCTTTATGAGTCTGTCTGCTTATCAAGGGTGTGACTGAAGAAGTTGAAAAATATGTGCAAACATTCTTTGACGTTATTTTTTGTTGTTGCCATCGTCGTTGTTGTTAGTTGTTTGTTGTTATTGTTTTCATTCTTGTGTTTACTGCTAGTGGTGGTATTTTAGTGCTGAAATTGTCAGAACCAGTCTAAGATAATCTTATCTTTACCAGTATAAGATAATCATATCTTAAAAGTCTAGGATAGTCTTATTTATTACGATAATACTCATCGTCAGGATTGTTGCTGATACCCAACACTGTTAATATTAACAGTTAAGCTGTTGATTCTTATTTTTTGTTTGCTGGCCCTTCATTTCCCCATGGGTTATTAATTTGCCTAGATAATTTTTTCAGCTGCATCAAAAAAAAAAAATGACAGGCAAAACAACAGTGAATAAAGAATATGGTTAACACAATAAAATTGGTCATCACCACCATATTGAAAAACGTCGTTGTCCTCCTCCTCCTTGGTCCTCCTTTCCTCCTCCCGTCGTCATCACATCTCGTCGTCCGTCCTCCTCCTCCTGGTTATCACCACATCCATCATCATCATTCACATCATCATACATCATCATCATCATCATCATCATCATCAACTCAACAACATGCCAAAAAAAATGTAGAAAAAAAAACAAACACAAAGTGTCTAAGTTGCTTACAGAAGCAAAACCTTTTAACCAGCTCAACTATGGAGCAAGAAAAGGGTGGGCGACCGTTTTGCCCCACCTTGGCTTCAGTACAGTTCCCCAGTTCACCCACTGTAAATGGTTTCCTCCCTCTTTAGGAGGTTCGGGGAAGGGGGCCCTCAAAATGGGTGGTCCCAAGAAGCCTGAAGGCCTCTGACGCCCTCGCTTCCCCTACAAACCACATAGGTTATAGGACACCTTTACATTTACTTTACCTTAAACCCTTTTTGCGCAACAACAGCAACAAACAACAACAACAACAAAAACAACAGAAAGCCATCAAACCCCCCACAGCATGAAACCCAACTGCTGTTGTACCTGTTCCAAAAAGGTTAAAATCGGACGTTTAATTTGACTAGATAGAGCGTTTTTA
>CM060335.1:37118615-37121115 GCA_030674155.1 Stramonita haemastoma | reverse complement strand
ACACACACACACACACACACAAACAACATATATATATATCTATATATATATATATATATATATATATATATATATATATATATATATATATATATATATATATATACACATATATATATTTATTCAGTTGATTGGAAGCGCTTTCTGAATCAGGTTTATATCAAGCAACACGTACATGTTTTGTTTTGTTTTTGTTTTTGAGGGTGTTTTGTTATAGTAGTAATCGGCAATTGTCTAATACACCAAAAGGAATATAAAAGAAAATAATGAATCACTTCTATTTTTATCCTCGTGATGTTTGTAGTTTTCTTCTAGTCTTTCCAGTTATTCATCCAGATTTTATGATGTGTCATTGTAGTGTCTAGTTCATGGACAATAAATCAGTTCTTTAGTATCATTGATTGATACATTCGTCTGTGTTTTTGTGCTCTCGTTTTGTTGGTCGCGCCTGGGTTTTGTAAGTTCTTGTTAAACATTGAGCTGGGCAACAGCAAAGTGAGAGGCTGTTGATCAGGGCTTATCACAGTTCTTTTTAAACCATGATATGGGGCAACAGCAAAGTGAGAGGCTGTATGATCATGGCTTTATCACAGTTGTTAAACATGATATGGGCAACACAAGTGAGGGTATGACAGTGGCTTTATCCAGTTCTGTTAAACTGATGCGGGGCAACAGCAAGTGATCTTCAGTCTTTCCAGTTATTCATCAATTTTATGATGTGTCATTGTAGTTGTTAGTTCATGGACATAAATCAGTCTTTTAAGTATTCAGTGATTGATACATTGTCTTGTTTTTTGGTGGCTCAAGTGTGGTGTTGTCGGCGCTGGGTTTTGTCACAGTTCTTGTTTAAACCATTGATACTGGGGGCAACAGCAAAGTGAGAGGCTGTATGATCAGTGGCTTTATCACAGTTCTTGTTTAAACCATTGATGCTGGGGGCAATAGCAAAGTGAGAGGCTGTATGATCAGTGGCTTTATCACAGTTCTTGTTTAAACTATTGATGCTGGGGTCAACAGCAAAGTGAGAGGCTGTATGATCAGTGGCTTTATCACAGTTCTTGTTTAAACCATTGATACTGGGGGCAACAGCAAAGTGAGAGGCTGTGTGATCAGGGGCTTTCCTACTCATGGAATTCCACTTTACACCTTAGTCTGTAGTGATCGACTATGACTCTCTAACTAGGAGGCTCAACTTGCACAGTCCTTATGTGCTGCAGCCCTGGGGGCTAGTTAGACTTTGGAGAACTTCTCCAACGCTGACTGTCCATATGCCCTCTTCTCCGAGAGAGTGAGGGTGTACTGTGGGCAAGGCATCTCCTTTATAATCCCATTTCTGCCCAGGCAGAGAGGTAGACAGACAGGTAGGCAGACAGACAGACAGATAGACGCACACACAGACAGACAGACGCACAGACAGACAGACGCACAGACAGACAGACGCACAGACAGACGCACAGACAAACACACACACAAACACACGGGTAGACAAACAGTCACACAGACAAACACACACACAGACAGACACACAGACAGACCACGACAGACACACAGACAGACAGAGTTGTTGCCGACATAAAAGACAACCTGTCTAGAACCGTCTTCCTCTGCTCCTTCTCTCAACCCCCCCCCCCCCCCCCCCCCCCCCCCCCCCCTCCACCCCCCCCTCACACCTCCTCTACTTCATCCTTCCCCTCTTTTGTCCGCGTCCCAGTCCTTTCCTCCTTAGTAGACTGTCTTCTGTCTTTCTGCTCCCTCCCTCCCTCCCTTCCTACCCCCTTCCCCCTATCCCCCTCCACTTACGGGAGTAGATAAGAGGATGAATTGATGAACATCTGACGGAGTGTGTGTGAGTGCGTGCGTGCGTGTGGTGCGTGCGCTGTGTGTGTGTGTGTGTGTGTGTGTGTGTGTGTGTGTGTGTGTGTGTGTGTGTGTGTGTGTGGTGTGTGTGTGTGTGTGTGTGTGTGTGTGTGTGTGTGTGTGTGTGTGTGTGTGGTGTGTGGTGTGTGTGTGTTGTGATGTGTGGGTGATTGTTGGGGTGTGTGTGTGTGTGTGTGTGTGTGTGTGTGTGGTGTGTGTGTGTGTGTGTGTGTGTTGTGTGTGTGTGTGTGGGTGGGTGTGGTGTGTGGTGTGTGTAAGAGGAAAAAATTGATCATCTGACGGAGTGTGTGTGTGTGCGTGGCGTGCGTGGTGTGTGTGTGTGTGTGTGTGTGTGTTGTGTTGTGTGTGTGTGTGTGTGTGTGTGTGTGTGTGTGTGTGTGTGTGTGTGGTGTGTGTGTGTGTGTAGGAGGGGAGGTGGGAGGGATTGACCATTGCTGAGATCAAAGGAGAAGCGTCTGTCTGATGTTGGTGATGCTTCTAAGCACGGAGTCTGATGGCCTTGGTCTATACCGTATAGTGGGATTCTGTCATGTGTTGTGTTTGGCTCTTTAGATGGTTGGTTCCAGCAGTACGTGTGTATATGTGTGTGTGGGGGGGGGGGGGGGGGGAAGGGGGGGTTAAG
>CM060335.1:37111115-37113615 GCA_030674155.1 Stramonita haemastoma | reverse complement strand
GCTTGTCTTCTCCCCCCCCCCCCCCCCCCCCCATGCGAAATCTCAGGGCAGGCTGTGCAAATAAACATTTTGTCCAGTATTAACAGATCATGGGCCCTTTAAACATGCGCTGACAGATGCAAAGTATTAACACTCTGTGGGCAATAACAACCTTCCACACACACACACCCCCTCTCCCACACACCTCACAACACACAACACACACAGACACAGATAGACACAGACACAAACAGACACAGACACAGACACAACACAACACACACACACACACACACACACACACACACGCGCGCAACACACACACACACACACACACACACACACACACACACACACACACACACACACACACACACACACACACACACACACACACACCATACCCCTCTCCCCATTCCTATCACTTCTGGCCAGCACTTAAGCCCATAAAACTTTTCTTTTTTTCTATAATGGACCAAAAATGCAAACCTTTGGCCTCCCATGGACACCCCCCCCCTCTCTTCTACCCCCATCTCCCAATGCTTTTTCAACTTACATTTTTGGTATTAGCATCTGCTCCCCCTATTTAGCAATTTGATTTTTTTTATAATCCAATTCCAAGCTTTATTACCAGATAAAAGTGGCTTTGTTTAAATTCAGCAATGAAAGTAATGCCTTGAATTCAGATGCATGCTGAGGAATATTGTTGCCCCTGAGGTCTCTTACTTGCCACAAACGCAAGATTCACCCAGGATCTGAACTCACCGTCTTATTCAATAGAATAGCAGCTGACCACCTTGCCTAAACCGGGGGACGGGATAGCCTAGTGGTCAGAACATTGCGCTCGCAATTTGACGACCCGGGTTCGATTGCCGGTCGCGGGGACTTTTCCCTCGGAGTTAACATCAGTGCCGATTCCACTCTCACCACAAGTCCTTCGGATGAGACTATAAACCGAGGCCCCGTGTGCGAACGCACGCAGATCATCTTGCGCACACGTTAAATCCTGTTCTGCTTTTCGTAAAAGTAGGCCATCGTGTGCCGGTGGGAACAGATGACAAGATTTTAAAAACTGCATACACACGGGGACTGGATGAAAAAAGCACAAGAGTGCTTATTCCATTATCCTCGTATACAATAAATCAAATCAAATCAAATCAAATCAAATCAAACCACCTCGCCTAATCCATGTATTGGAGAAGGTCGGTGTGTGGGGCTAGAGGCAACCCCCAGACCTATCACTCGATAGACAAGACAATACCCCCAGACTGCCAAGCGCTATTGTCTGTATAGTCCTCTGCTCTATCTTCCTCTGCCTACTTCATCAGTGCCCTCTTTTATCTCTCCCTCCCCCCCCCCACTCCCACCCTCAGTTCTGTCTCCCTTTACGCTATCTTCTGTCTGTCCATTCTTTTCTGTCTCCTTCTGCCACAGTAGGTCAGGGGAAGGATTGATCATCTGATGGAGTGTGGCTATCGAGTGGATCTGAGGATTTCTTAGCGCTTAGCCTAGGTTCCAGAACGTGTTTATCTATTTTTTTTTATCTATTTATTTTATATCGAGGATAATGGAATAAGCACTCATGTGTTGTTGTTTGTTTTTACATCCAGTCCCCATGTGTATGCAGATTTGTAAATGTCATCTGTTCCCACTGGCCACACGATGGCCTACACTTACGAAAAGCGGAACAGGGTTTTTAACGTGTGCGCAAGATGTTCTGCGTGCGTTTCACACACGGGGGCCTCGGTTTATAGTCTCATCCGAAGACTTTGGGGGAGAGTGGAGTCAGCACTGATGTTAACCCCAGGAGAAAAATCTCCTCGAGTTAACATCAGTGCTTGACTCCACACTCCCCCAAAGTGTTGGCTAATGGTGCTGGTAATATCTGTTGGCGTCGATTGCAGTAGGATGGTTGCTATGTGTCACCAAAGAAGGGGCGAGATAGTCTAAGGGTTAATTTTCGAACTCATGATTTGGTTTGAGTTGAAACGTGTTGGCTGATGATGCTGGTGATATCTGTTGGTCTTTGGTTGTTTGTTTCCACTAGTGAAGGGGCGAGATAGTTCAATGGTTACATTTTGGAACTCCTGATTTGGTTTGAGGGAAACGTGTTGGCTTGATGATGCTGGTATATCTGTTGGTCTCGATTACAACAAGATGTTTTGTTTGTGTCCACAGTGAAGGGGCGAGATAGTCTAATGGTTAAAATTTCGAACTCATGATTGGTTTGAGTCACCACCGAGTTTATCTGCAAGATTTTTTTTTTTCTTTAGAGGTAACATCGGGTTTGACTCTATTGCCGTGCAAAACTTTTTGATAAAACTCAGCACCACAATTCTTCCTTTGAGCACACAGATAACATCTTGAGCTTACGTATCTCAACTAACCATGGTTTTCCAGAACAATAGACCAACAATGGCTGGTGGTTTGGCCGCCATGAAGGTAGCTGCATCGACTTCAGAAAAAAACAGATTTGATAGACCCCAGACGTTAAATCCCAACAGATAGATGACGACAAGAA
>CM060335.1:37096841-37099341 GCA_030674155.1 Stramonita haemastoma | reverse complement strand
AGACTTTTAAAATTTGGGAAAAAAGTTTTCGGAATTACATTGATTTTTACGGCGACTTTTTTATTAGCTTACCCCCAAAAATTCTTTGCTTTGTGGGGCCCAATAATTCATAAAACTTTATTTTTGATTGATTGTTTGATTGTTGTTTTATTGTTTTATTGTTCATTCATTTTTTTCATTTTTTCATTTAATTCTTTCACTAATTCATTTCATTCATTCAAAACATTTAATTCTTTAAATTCTTTTATTCATTCTTTCATTCATTTTTTCATTCATTCTTTTCTTTTCCTCCCAAAGGGGCTCCCCTTCGTTTTCCTCAGCATCAAAAAATTTTTAAAAATTTTTTCAAAATGTTTTTCCCAAATCAAAGTGATGTACGGTGACATTTTTATTGGGTTGGCCCAAAAAACTCTTTGCTTTTAGGGCAATTATTGGGGGGAAAGAAAAATTGGGGGAACATCCACCATCATCTGTAACGTCATTTTATTGAGCCCTATTTCCCCTTTTTTTTGGTGCTTTTGGAAAAAAAAACCCTTTTTTTTTAAAATTTTTTCCCTGTTACATTTTTTTAAAAAATCTGTTTTTTTTTTGTGTTTTTCTCTGTAATTTTTTTGATTTTGAAGGAAAAAAAGGGCCTGGTCACCCTTCAAAAAAAAAGCTTTTTTTTCGGTTTTTTTCTTTTTTTTTAAAAAATGTAAAACTTTAAGAAAATTAAAAACAATTTGTGGGGCCCCCGATTTTCTAAAAAACAATGCCTGGGGGGAAAAAAAAACCCTTTTTTTTTAAAAAAATAGCAAAACTAAAAACCCCCCTTTGGGGGGGGGTTTTTTTCCCCCAAAAAGGAAAGGGTTTGCAAATCACAAGAATTTAAACCATTTCCCCTTTTTTTGCACCCCCCCCAAAAGGGCCCCCCAAAAAGCCCCCTAGGGAAATTTTTGGGCCCTTTTTTGCAAAAAATGATAAAAAGTATCTTCTAGTTTTCCCCTTTAAAAACTTTTCCCAAACCCCTTTTTTTTTCATTCCCCTTTTGAAATTTGGGAAAATGGGGGCCCCTTTTTTTCAAAATTAAAACCAAAAAAAAAACCCCGGTTTAAAATAACCCCAAAAAATCCCCCCCCGAATTTCAAAAAAAAAAAAAATTAAAAAAATTGGGGGCAAAACCCTGAATTTTTTAAAAAAGGGTTTCCCAAAGGGGGGGGGGGTTGAACCCCGGGGGGAAAGAGTTTAAAAATAGGGCAGCCCCCTGAAAAAAAAAAATTTTTTTTTTTTTTTTTTTTTGTATTTTAAAACCCCCCTTTTAAAATTAAAAATTTTTTAAAATTTTTTCCCAAATTCCCTTTCCCTTTTTTTTTTTGATTCGTTAAAAAACTTTTTAAAAAAAATTGGTTTTGGTTCCTTTGGGTTTTGGTTTTCCCCCCCAAAATTTTCCTTTTTTAATAAACCCCCCCCCTTCCCTCCTTTTTCCCCCCCCCCTTTTCCCCCCCTCTCTCCCCCTCTCTCCCCTCTTTTTCCCCTTTTCTCTGTTTCCCCCTGGCCCGTCTGTCTCTCTTTTTCCTCGGGTTGGGCCCGCCCCCTCTGTTTTTCCCCTTTTGTCTTCCTTTTCCCTTTTCCTGTCCCGTCCCGTCGGGGCTGTTCCCGCCCTGTCTGTCGGGCTGCCCCGTCCTTTTCCCCTTTTTTCCCCTTCCCCCCCCCCTCCCCTCTCTCTCCTCTCCCCTCCTCTCTCCTTCTCTTTCTCCTCCCCCCTCTTTCCCCCCCCCCCCCTCTCTTTTTCTCTCTCCCCCCTCTCCCCCCGTCCCCTTTTTCTCTCCCCTCTCCCCCCCTTTCCCCCCCTCTTTTTTCCCCCCCCTCTCTCCCCTTTTCCCCCTCCCCCCCTCCCTTTAATTTTTCACTCCTTTTTCTGCCCAAACCCCCGTTTTTTTTTTTCCCCCTTTAAAAATGTGTACTTTTTCCTTTGGTTTTTGGGGGAAAAACCCCCACACAAACCCACCAAAACCCAAAAAACACAAAACCGGGGAAACCCAAAAAACCCCCCCCCCCCCCCCAAAAACATAAAAACCCCCCCCACCCCCCACCCCCCCCCCCCCCCCAAAAACCCCCAAAAACCCCAAAAAACCCCCCCCCCCCAAAAACCCCCCCCCTTCCCCCCCCCCAAAAAAATTCCCCCCCCCCCCCCCCCCCCCCCCCCCCCCCCCCCCCCCCCCCCCCCCCAAAAAAACCCCCCCTCCCCCCCCCCCAACCCCCCCCCCCCTTTTTCCCCCCCCTTTTCCCCCCCCCCCCCTTTTGCCCCCCCAAAAACCCCCCCCCTTCCCCCCCCCCCCCCCCCCCTTTTTTTTCCCCCCCTTTTCCCCCCTTCTCCCCCCCCCCCCCCCCCCCCCCACCCTCTCCCCCCCCCCCAACCCCCCCTTCCCCCCCCCCTCTCTTTTCCCTTCTCCCCCCTCCCCCTTTTTTTTTCCCCCCTTTCCCCCCCCCCAAAAACCCCCCCTTTGGTTTTTTTTTTTTT
>CM060335.1:37056841-37066841 GCA_030674155.1 Stramonita haemastoma | reverse complement strand
GGCAAAGAAATAATTATGCACGATATTGTATTACATCCATGTTGCATTGCCATGTACATAAAATTAAGCCTAGCGTCCTTACATAGTATGTGTACTTACAGTGCAGCATCAGATCTCTGCCTTTTTCTTGTTTGCAGCTTGTCTGCCCAGATTAATGGTCTTTCTGGTGTTTTTAAATGCCACAGACAACTCTGTTGTTGCCATAAGTTCTTTTACGTGCTCTCAAGTAGAACAGGCGGCCTCGGTATTGTAGGTATCTGTCAGTCACGGAAGACTATTGAGTTGCGCTCAAGGTTCTAGAGTGCAAGGCCTGTGTAAGTAAGTATCAGGGGGGGGGGACTGTTACTTATGCAGCAGACATCCTCCCCCCCATCTCCACGTTATGGAATGGTCCATTGAAAAGGCAATCACCGATACGAATGGTTCCAGTGCCGTTGCATGAGCTGCCTAAACGTTGCCATATACAGCCCCGAACCACCCCGGGGATCCTTGGCATTGTATCATCAAAAGATTTTTTACGATGTTACTTCCAGCATTGTACCATCAAAAGATTTTTTACGATGTTACTTTCAGCATTGTATCATCAAAAGACTTTTTTAAAGTATTACTTCCAGGCCCAACGCCCACAACAGGACACAACATTTCAAGAAACCTCACGTACACAGTCTCTACAAAAGATGCATAATGAATGTATAAAACAGTAGAACTTGAAAAGTGATAGAGTATGACAACATAATAATTATACATTAATTTTCATCATAACACTCTCTCTCCCCCGCTCCCCCCCCCCCCCCCCCCCCCCCCCCCCCCCCCCCCCCACCACACACACCACCCCGGCAAACTGTATATAGACAATTACACACCCAGATTTTTCACAACTTTTTTGCTTGATGCTAATCTTCTCTGAAATCTTAATAAGCTGGGCAAACAAGTACACAGTATTTCTCATTTTCAACACCGGATTTACATAGTGCTTATATTCTGTCTAATTCGCTGTCACCTGAGCATCTCTTTTCACGAGCTTGAATAAGAAGATACACCAAATCTAACCTTGGTCAGATCAGAATACGCTTGATATGCGTGTTCATCCGAGAGAGATATGGTTCAAGTTTACAAATGAGCTTAAATGTTATTCATTGACAATGTAAAGTCAAGTCAAGTCAAGTCAAGTCAAGTCAAGTCAACTTATATACACAGAATATCTTTCTTCATTGAAATTAAAGCCATGCCAGTTTTGCATGTTGCAGTCCATTAGCCTTCTTTTTTCATTAAGCTCTTGCAAGAAGATATTTATGTGCTCAACACTTTGTATTAACGATGCATTATATCCTCATGGTGGCAAAAAATTCACCGATAATCGTGGCCCAAATCTAAATGATATAGCATAGGAATGTGCGTGTGTGAATGCGTGTGTGAATGCATGCGTGCGTGCGTGTGTGCGCGCGCGCGCGCGCGTGTGTGTGCATGGTGTGTGTGTGTGTGTGTGTGTGTGTGTGTGTGTGTGTGTGTGTGTGTGTGTGTGTGAATGATGGGAGACAGAGAGCGAGAGAGAAAAGCGACATATGTGGGTGTGTGTGTGTGTGTATGTATGTATGTATGTATGTATGTATGTATGTATGTATGTATGTATGTATGTATGTATGTATGCATGCATGCATGCATGCATGCATGCATGCATGCATGCATGCATGTATGTATGTATGTATGTATGTATGTATGTATGTATGTATGTATGTATGTATGTATGCATGCATGCATATCTCTCTCTCTCTCTCTCTCTCTATCATCAAGTCATCTCATCAATCATCAGTCTCACTTTATCACAATATCTTCTCATTATTAACCATCCATTTTCATGCTTCATCCTTGCCTCTCTCTTTGTTTTTACTTTCATAGTTGCTATTTCTTTGCTCATTTGTATTACGATCATTTATATCCTCATGGTGGCAAAAAATTCACCGATAATCGTGGCCCAAATCTAAATGATATAGCATAGGAATGTGCGTGTGTGAATGCATGCTGGTGTGCGTGCGTGCGTGCGTGCGTGTGTGTGGCGCGCGCGCGCGCGCGTGTGTGCATGTGTGTGTGTGTGTGTGTGTGTGTGTGTGTGTGTGTGTGTGTGTGTGTGTGTGTGTGTGTGTGTGTGTGTGTGTGTGTGTGTGTGTGTGTGTGTGTGTGAATGATGGGAGACAGAGAGCGAGAGAGAAAAGCGACATAGGTGTGTGGTGTGTATGATGTGTTGTGTTGTATGTATGTATGTATGTATGTATGTATGTATGTATGTATGTATGATTATGATATGTATGTTCATGCATGCATGTATGATGATGCATGCTGTGCGCTGCATGCATGCATGCATGCATGTGCAGTGCGCTGCGATGGCGTGCGTCGTGCGTACGTACGTACGTACGTACTACGTCCATCCATCCATCCATCCATCCATCCATCATCTATCTATCTATCTATCTATCTATCTATCTATCTATCTATCTATCTATCTATCTATCTATCTATCTATCTATCTATCTATCTATCTATCTATTAGGTATATACATACATATATATCTATACAATATATATATATATATATTATATATATATATTTTTATATATATATATTATATATGGAGAGACAGAGACAGAGAGACATAGACAGACAGAGACAGACAGAGACAGAAGAGAAGAATAGAGACAAAGACGTGACAAGACAGAAGACAAACAGACAGGGAGGAAGCAGATAAGACATAGCAGATAGAGAAAACAGAAAGACAGACAGACAACGAGAGAGCATCGACTTTCATTAGCTCGAGTACGAAAAAGACTGTACGCAATAAGGTTCCTTTCTCTTTTTCTTTTTCTTTCTTTCTGTCTTTTCTTTCTGTCTTTCGTTCTTCTGTTCTTCTTTCTTTCTTTCTTTTTCTTTCTTTCTTTCTTTCTTTCTTTCTTTCTTTCTTTCTTTCTTTCTTTCTTTTTTCTTTTTCTTTCTTTCTTTCTTTCTTTCTTTCTTTCTTTCTTTCTTTCTTTCTTTTCTTTCTTTCTTTCTTCTTTCTTTCTTTCTTTCTTTCTTTCTTTCTTTCTTTCTTTCTTTCTTTTTTCTTTCTTTCTTTTTTTTTCTTCTTCTTCTTCTTTTTTCTTTCTTCCTTTCTCTCTTTTCTTCTTTTTTTCCTTCTTTCTCTTCTTTATCTTCTCTTTTTTTTCTCTTCTTCTTTCTCTTACTTCTCTTCTTTCTTCTTCCTCTCTTTTTCTCCTTTTCTCTCCTCTCTCTCTTCTCTCTCTTCTCCTCCTCCCTCTCTTCTCTCTGCTCTCTCTCTGTCTCTCCTCCCCCTCTCTCTCTCTCTCTCTCTCTCTCTCTCTCTCTCTCTCTCTCTCTCTCTCTCTCCTCCCTCCCTCTCTCTCTGTTTTTCTTTCTTGCTTGCTTTTCTTTCTTTCTTTCTTCATTCATTCATTCATTCATTCATTCTTCCTTATTCATTCATTCATTCATTATTATTCATTCATTCATTCATTTATTCTTTCTCTCTTGCTTGCTTTCTTTCTTGCTTTCTTTTTCTTTCTTTCTTTCTTTTTTTTTCTTTCCTTTTTCTTCCTTTCTTTTCCTTTCTTTTTCTTTTCTTCTGTTCTCTTTGAAACGTGCACTATTAGCAGATCTAGGTTTCGATGTCTGGAGAGGATTTCACTCAAACCAACAGCCAAGACTGGCAGTAGGCCTACTAAGTTGTATGGAGTAGAAGTGCAGTGTGTGTGTGTGTGAGGGGCAGTTTTTCAAATGAAAGTAGAAAGAAGAGAAGCTGTGTTAGTGTGAAGATGCTGAGGGTAAACTATCTACCTCCCAGACTCTGTGTGTGCCTGCCTGTCTCTCTGAGATAAGCAGTGCCACCACCACACCACCACCACCACCCACCACACCACCACCACCACCACCACCACCACCACCACCCACCACCACCACACCACCACCACCACCCAAACCCCACCACCACCACCACTCACCACCCACCACCACCACCATCACTACCGCCACCTTCATCTCCACTTACCCTCTCCTTTCATCTTCGTTACAGAACCCATGGCATCGACAGAGACAGAGACAGAGAAGAGAAGAGAGAGAGACGAGACGAGAGAGAGAGAGAGGAGAGATGAGAGAGAGAGGAGAGAGAGAGGAAGAGAAGAGAGAGAGAGAGAGAGAGACAGAGAGAGAGACAGAGAGAGAGACAGACAGACAGACAGACAGACAGACAGAGAGAGAGACAGAGAGAAGACAGACAGAGACAGAGAAGAGAACAAGAGACAGAGAGACAGAAGAGAGACAGAGAGACAGAGACAGAGAGAGACAGAGACAGAGAGACAGAGAGGACAGAGAGACAGAGAGAGACAGAGACAGAGACAGAGAGAGACAGAAAGAAGACAGAGACAGACAGAGACAGAGCAGACAGACAGACAGAGAGAGTCACGTTTAGGAAGGTGATAAAGGGTGTGTGGGTGACTGGAGAGCGAGAGGCTAGAATCAGGAGAATACATACTGGATGTGTAGGATTCCTTTCTATTCACAAAGAGGTGTGATGGTGCTTTTTCTTCTGATCTTACCTAGGTGAGGGAAAGGGAACTTTGGAGGGAGGGGGAGGGAGGAGAGAGAGAGAGAGAGAGAGAGAGAGAGAGAGAGAGAGAGAGAGAGAGAGAGAGAGAGAGGAGAGAGAGAGAGAGAGAGAGAGAGAGAGAGAGAAGAGAAGAGAGAGAGAGGAGGAGAGAGAGAGAAGAGAGGACAGAGAAGACAGAAGACAGACAGAAGACAGAGACAGAAGACAGAGACAGAGACAAGACAGAAGACAGACAGACAGACAGACAGACAGACAGAGACAGAGACAGAGACAGAGAGACAGGACATACAGAGAGAGACGAGACAGAGACAGACAGACAGACACGGACAGAAAGACCGACAGACAGGGACAGAGACAGAGATAGAGACAGACACAGACAGGCAGAAAACAGACAGGCAGACAGGCAGAAAAAAACAGAAAACAGACTAGGAGGCAAACAGCCAGAAAGGGTTGATATATCAAGTTATATCAATGCTAATATGATAGTAAACAAGCAACAGAAGATTGAACGATTTCACAGGAAAGAAGGCCTTTAATCAATGTTGCCTCTAGTGTGCATGTCTCCGTCACATTGCAGGTATCTCCTGTTTTCAAGCTTTTTTCTGATGATCAAGTACTCTGTATTCTTTATTCGTTTACTTCGAGGATAATGGAATAACCAATCGTTTGCTTTTTTTACATCTAGTCCCCGTGTGTATGCAGTTTTGTAGATTCTGTCACTCACTCCCATTGGCTCATAATGACCTACTTTGTCTCGAAAAACGGACCCGGTTTTAACCTGTGAGCAAGATGCTCTGCTTGCATTCGCACAAGGGACCTCGGCTTATAGTCTCATTCGAAGAACATTTTGGGGAGAGTGGAGTCGGCACTGATGTTAACTCCAGAAAAAAAAAAATCTTCCTGAATGAGATTCAAACCCGGTCGGGTCAGCAGCGCAGATCACAAGCGCATCACTCTAACCACCAGGCTATCATCCCCCCCCCCTCTCCTCCTGAAGAAAGAAGACGGAGGCCTAAAATGAACCAGCGTGTTATCATCGGTTTGTTATCTCCAGTCTGAGAGAAGAACAATCTCCAGACCTACTTCTTATCTGCTGATAAACCAGCTGGCCTGCACTGGTTCTGTTGCACCTTTTCTCGTTGCATGCTTAATGCTTGTCAGGGGTATATAGCCGGGATAGCTTGGATGGTTAAACATTGCGCATCGTGCCCGGCCCCTAATCTGCTGACCCGGGTTCAAATCCGTTCAAGGGGATATTTTTCCTTTGGATGTTAAGACCAGTGACGACTGCACTCCGCTCAAAAGTTTTTTTTTCGGGTGAGACTAGAAACTGAGGTCTTGTGTGCGAAAAAAAGGAGAACATCTTGCGCCATAGTTAAAAACCGGTTCTGCTTTTTGGGACGAGCTCGCCATTCGGTGCCGGTGGGAACGGATGACAAAATCTGCAAAACTGCATACAGTACAGTGCAGTGCAGTGCAGTGCAGTGACAGTACAGTGCACAGTCGCAGTACAGTACAGTGTACAGTACAGTCAGTACAGTACAGTGCAGTGCAGTGCAGTGCAGTGCAGTACAGTGCAATACAGTATACTACAGTACAGTCAGTCAGTACAGTGCAGTCAGTGCGGGGTACAGTACATAAGTATATAAATACAGTACAGTACAGTAATACGTAAGTATAATTAATAATTTAAATACTATTAAGTAGTATTATTTTAAACATTTATGTACAGCATATTGCTCTGCGTGAAATTTTGGCTGCTCTCTCCGGGTAGAGCGCGTTGCCACAAGTGCACCATATCTTTATTTTTTTTTCTTTTTCCTGTCTGCAACTGTATTTGTTTCCCAATCAGAGTTACTTTTTTAACAGAATTTTGCCAGGGACAACCCTCTTGTTGCCGTGGGTTCTTTTACGTGCGCTAAATAATGATGTGTAACACACGGGACCTCAGTTTATCGTCTAAACCGAAAGACTAGCACCCAGACACCACTCATGGTCTAATGGATGGGGGTAAAATTGTCGGGCCCAAACGGGATTTGAACCACCGCACACTCCGACCCGGACTTTTCGCTTTCTAGGCAAGCGCGTTACCTCTTGACCACCGATCCACCCATTTAGAATAGTGCTTGTTAACATAGATCTACAGCAATTGAGATGTTTTCTTAAGATAATAGAACAAGAAAATATTTTAAAAAACAAAACCAAACAAAAAAAAAGAAAGGAAAAAAGTACATTTATAAAACAAATTAGCTATAAAAAACAGAAAAAAGAAAAGAAGAAAATCCTGGAAAAACAACAGTGACTAAGGATAAACTGGGATGGCAGAAAGACGAAGAAAGCAGACAATCGGTGAAGAGAAATGTGGTTAGGCCCTAGAGGAGAGAGAGAGAAAAGAGAGAGAGAGAGAGAGAGAGAGAGAGGAGAGAGAGAAGAGAGAGAGAGGAGAGAGAGAGAGAGAGAGAGAGGAGGACAGAGAGAAGAAGAAGAGAGGAAGAGAGAAGAAGAAGAGAGAAGAGAGAGAGAGACAGATGAGAGAGAGAGAGAGGAGAGAAGGACAGACAGACGACAGACAGACGACAGACAGACAGACAGACAGACAGAAGACAGCAGACAAACAGATACATGCAGACAGAGACAGAGACAGAAAGACAGAGAGACACAGACACAGACACAGATACACAAGAGAGAGAGAGAGAGAGAGAGAGAGAGAGAGAGAGAGAGAGAGAGAGAGAGAGAGAGAGAGAGAGAGAGAGAGAGAGAGAGAGAGAGAGAGAGAGGAGAGAGAAGAGACAGAGACAGACGACAGACAGACAGACAGACAGACAGACAGACAGACAGACAGACAGACAGAAGACAGACAGAGAAAAACACACGACAGAGATAGAGACAGATACAGAGAGAGACAGACAGAGACAGACAGATACAAAGACAGAGAGACATAGAGATCGAGGGAAGTGGGGTGTCAGGTGGAGAGGAAGAAAGAAAGAGATGAAGGAGGAGGGAGGCAAGGGAGGATGAGGAGGAGAGTAACGATTTAAGGACGCAATGGAAAGCAGTATAGTAGGGTACCGTAGCCAGGGCCCCTGAAGTGTGATGAGAGTGTTTAGGCAGACACCGTGCTGGGTAAGTGGCCTCATTCTTCCCGCTTAGAAAGGAACACCAAACAAACCCCCCCAAAAAACAAAAATCACATAGGCAAGACAGACAGACAGACAGATAGATAGCTAGACAGACAGACAGACAGACAGGCAGGCAGGCAGGCAGGTAGGCAGACAGGCAGGCAGACAGACAGGCAGACAGGCAGGCAGGCAGACAGACAGACAGACAGACAGACTGGCAGACTGGCAGACTGGCAGACTGGCAGACGGCAGGCAGGCAGGCAGGCAGGCAGGCAGACAGACAGACAGACAGACAGGACAGCAGGCAGGCAGGCAGGCAGGCAGGCAGGTAGGCAGGCAGGCAGGCAGGTAGGCAGGCAGGTAGACAGACAGACATACAGCCAGCCAGCGAGACAGACAGCCAGCAAGACAGCCAGCCAGCCAGCCAGCGAGACAGACAGCCAGCAAGACAGCAACCAGCCAGCCAGCGAGACAGACAGACCGCCAGACAGCCAGGCAAACAGACAGACAGACAGACAGCCAGGCAAACAGACAGACAGACAGACAGAGACAGAAACAGAAACAAAACAAGAGATTGCGAAAGACAGAGAGAGGCATCGATAAGAAGACAGAGACATAAACATACAGGGACAGAGATAGAGCGACAACAAGAGAGACAGAGAAGGACGGGGGAGAAAAGCTGGAGAGAAACGTAGATAGGCACAGAGAGAGAGAGAGAGAGAGAGAGGAGAGAGAGAGAGAGAGAGAGAGAGAGAGAGAGAGAGAGAGAGAGAGAGAGAGAGAGAGAGAGAGAGAGAGAGAGAGAGAGAGAGAGAGAGAATGAGAGAGACAGAGACAGAATGAGACAGACAGAGAGAGAATGAGACAGACAGAGAGAGAGAATGAGACAGACAGACAGACAGACAGACAGACAGACAGAGACAGAGAATGAGAGAGACAGACAGACAAAGATAGAGAGAGACAGAGACAGAGACAGAGTCAAGAGAAAAGACTAGTTATTTTCCTTTATGTCGTTTTATTCATCTATATAGAGATAATAGAATAAGCACCCTTGGGCTTTTTTTTTTTAATTTTTTTACATCTAGTCACCTTGAGTATGCAGTTTTATAAATGTTGTTATCCTTTCCCAGAGAGACAGAGAGATGCACATAGATTCCGATTCGGATAGATTATTCATTAGGCCATAGCCCCTCATGAATGGGGTAGTAAACAAAACACACAAATGAAAAATGTGTAAATTAATTATCATATTAACAAAATGATTTGGTCATAATTATTAGATTCGTGACAAGAATCATAACTATGATGTCGCGATTTTAAAGACACATAGAGTGGCAGACAGAGACAGAGACAGACAGACAGACAGACAGACAGACAGAAACAAAGACAGACAGACAGACAAAGACAGACAGGACCAGACAAAGCAGACAGAGACAGAGAGAAGATGCCAAACACGATCTCCATCAGGAAAGTCTACGTAATGGTTTTCTCTGCATGAGAAGCAAGAGAAAAGTGATTGTGACAGACCTGTGTACCACCACACGGCTGAAAGGTACAGTCAGTGAGGCCTGACTGACACTGCTACTGCTGTCTTCTTCTTCTTCTTGTTCTTCTTCTTGTTCTTGTTCTTGTTCTTCTTGTTCTTGTTTTTGTTCTTCTTCTTCTTCTTCTTCTTCTTCTTCTTCTTCTTCTTCTTCTTCTTCTTCGTCTTCTTCTTCTTCTTCTTCTTCTTCTTCTTCTTCTTCTTCTTCTTCTTCTTCTTCTTCTTCTTCTTCTTCTTCTTCTTCTTCTTAGCAAACATATAAGATCGGTGGTCTAGAGGTAACGCGCCTGATTAGAAAGCAAAAAGGCTGGGTGGAGTGTGTGCGGTGGTTCAAATCCCGTTTGGGCCCAAAACTTTTCCCCCATCCATTAGACCGTAAGTGGTGGTCTGGGATCTAGTCTTTCAGATGAGTCGATAAACAGAGGTCCCCTGTGTTACACATCATTATTTAGCGCATGTAAAAGAACCCACGGCAACAAGAGGGTTGTCCCTGGCAAATTTTTGTAGAAAAAACACACACTCTGATAGGGAAAGAAATACAGTTGCAGACAGGAAAAAGAAAAAAAAAAAAGGGTAGGCGCTGCACTTGTGGCGACGAACTCTCCCCGGGGAGAGCAGTCCGAATTTCACGCAGAGAAAATCTGTGACATAAAGTGGTATAAAATAAAATAAAATAATATAAAATACTAGTAAACAGCACAACACAGCTGTGGAGACTTGGGACAATTTGCTTCATCAATCAC
>CM060335.1:37049341-37051841 GCA_030674155.1 Stramonita haemastoma | reverse complement strand
AGAGAGAGAGAGAGAGAGAGAGAGAGAGAGAGAGAGAGAGAGAGAGAGAGAGAGAGAGAGAGAGAGAGACAGACAGACAGACAGACAGACAGACAGACAGACAGACAGACAGACAGACAGACAGACAGACAGAGACAGACAGACAGACAGACAGACAGACAAACAGACAGACAGACACAGACAGACAGACAGAGGCAGAGACAGACAGACAGAGGCAGAGACAGAGACAGAGGGGAGAGAGAGACACACAGACACAGAGACAGAGACAGACAGAAACAGACACAGACACACAGACAAACAGAGACACAGACAGACAGAAACACAGAAACAGAGACACACAGACAGAGAGAAAATCAACCCGAATTTCACGCAGAGATAGATAACTATCTGATATGACTTAAAGTGCTAGACATCCAAATACAGATAACAGCTCTGGGTTAAAACAGTGAAGACAGCTGTAGTGCTGTTGACTCGGACTCTTGTGTCTTTATCTCTCATTTCACCTCCTCCCGTGCACACTACACGTCCGCTGCAGGGGCACTGGGAAATAGCCAAGCACCATGCATCAAGCTCTACGTAGCCCATGATACTAGGCTAATCTCCAGGTCAGAAGGAGAAGGAGGAGGCTGGTTGGCCTGAGATGTCTGAGATAACAGTGGACAGTCAGGTAGCCTACTATAACAGAAATCCAGAGGCAAAAGCCACATCTGATGATGAAGGACCGACAGCTGAGCTTGAACCTCTATGGTCTTCTGGGTGCTTGGAGTGGGGGTGGAGGTGGGGTGAGGGGGTGGGGGGGGGGGGGGGGGGTAGGGGGGATGAGGTGCTGGTGGTGGTGGGGGGAGTAGGGAAGGTTTTGGAGAGGGAGGAGAGGAGAGGTTGGGGAAAGGGGGGGAGAGAGAGGGGGTGATGGTCTCTATGAATGTGTGTGTGAGTATGTATGTATGTATGTATGTATGTATGTATGATGTATGTAGTATGTATGTATGTATGTATGTATGTATGTATGTATGTATGTATGTATATATATATATATATATAATATAATATATATATAATATAATATATAATATATACATATATCCTTCAGAATTTTGGCAGTTGTGAAAGGAGGAAATGTCATCTTATAAGACGTCTGAGTTGATACTGTGTTTGATGTGGTACGTATTCATCCAGTATTGTATGTTACCTATCGTTCAGTTAGATTTACTGGTTTGTTAATCTACCGATATGCATTTAGCATCGACAGACAATCTGTGTTATGTAGTGTTAGTATGTGTGTGTTAGTCTGTGTGCTTGTAGTGTAAACATTTGTGTGTATGTAGAGTGTAGAGATGAGAGAGATGAGAGGATGTATGTAGAGTGAAGAGAGAGAGAGAGAGAGAGAGAGAGAGAGAGAGAGAGAGAGAGAGAGAGAGAGAGACAGAAGACAGACAGACAGACAGACAGACAGACAGACAGAAGAAGACAGACAGAAGACAGACAGACAGACAGACAGACAGAGAAGACAGACAGAGACAGACAGACAGACAGAGACAGAGACAGAGAGACAGACAGACAGACAGACAGACAGACAGACAGACAGACCACGCACACACGCACGCACGCACACACACACACACAACACACAGCACACACACACACAACACACCACACACACAGAGGCAACTGACAAAGTTTGTTTAATTTGAATGGACGAAGACAGAGACAGAGAGACAGAGAGAGAGTGCTGACTGGCACTCTCTGATACGATGCGCGTAGGCTACACAAGTGCGTGGGTTGTGTAACGCTCATCTGTGTCATGTCAAGATCTGGTTTCTGTCAACACATATTCTCAAGGACATATCCCTGTCTGCAGAAAGCCATGCTTGTTGTTTTCATTTTAATTAACATGAAACAACGCACATTCTTCAACTGCAAAAACCACACAAGGCGTACCTTTGAAAGATGCGTAGAAGAGTTTTAATGAAAAAACATCCATTTCAATTATAACGATCACTCATTGTACAAGCTTGTTTACATATGTTATTTGGACACATGCTGAGGTTCATGACTGTGTTTAGGGGGGGGGGGGGGGGTGCGTGGGGGTGTGTGTGTGTGTGTGTGTGTGTGTGTGTGTGTGTAAGTGTGTGGTGTGTGTGTGTGTGTGTGTGTGTGTTGTGTGTGTGTGTGTGTGTGTGTATGTGTGTGTGGTGTGTGTTGTGTGTGTGTGCATGTCTCTGTATGTGTACGTGTGTGCACACACGCACGCATGTATGTGTTGTGTATGTGTAAGGTGTAAGCGCACGCCACAGTTTGTTAGACAGAAACTACGGAGGCGCAAAACCCCATATTATCTGCTGCATACCTGCTGAAAAACTTTTTTTTTGTGGTTTTAACTGCCATGAGAACAGAACAGAACCGAACATATTATCTGGGTTAACTTATAGCAGCTGTTAATGACTCTGACACTGAACCACCGAGCTACAGCCCTCCTCTCTACAGGGGGGGCACAGGGGTA
>CM060335.1:37041841-37044341 GCA_030674155.1 Stramonita haemastoma | reverse complement strand
ATTAGACCCTGAGTGGTGGTATGGGTGCTAGTCATTCAGATGTTATGATAAACCGAGGTCCCGTGTGTTACACATCACTATTTATTGCTCTCAAAGAACCTACGACAACAAGGGGGTTGACCCTGGAAAAATTATGTTAAAAGAAAGCCACTCTGATAGGAACACAAATACAGTTACGTGCAGGAAAAAGAAAAAAAAAATGGGTAGGTGCTGCACTTGTGGCTATGCGCTCTCTCTTTGGGAGAGCAGCCCTAATTTCATGCAGAGAAATCTGCTGTGACACAAAGTGGTACAAAATACAAAATACGCATTAAATTATATCACAGAAAACCACCTGTCCTAGACAAGTACTTACCTATTCACAATGCAGCTTAGTTCTTAAGCCAGGTTCAGTGTAGTGTTTCTGTTCTTTGTCATTGTGATCAACTGCAGCTGTATACTGTATATTCCAACAAATAGCTATGTACATTCCTTTCTCAGTTCTCCGTGAATGGTTCATGTTTTGACCAACAACGCTGGACTCTTAACACAACCCATTCTCTGCATACACACACGCACGCGCGCTTTCACGCACGTACACACACACACACACACACACACACACACACACACACACGCATGCACACATACACACTCAGGCTCGCAGCACGCACACACACACGCACGCACGCACGCACACACAACACACACACACACACACGCTCACACACGCACACACGCTCACACACCCCACACACCACACCGCTCACACACCGCACACACACGCACACACACAACACACACAACCACACACACACACACACACACACACACCACACACCACACACACCACACACACACACACACACACACACAACACACACACACACACACACACACACACACACACACACACACTACACACACACTTTACACACACCCCTATTCACAAATGGGATGATGATTTTTCTTCTCCTTCAAATTACCCTCCGGTTTTCTGTCCCGTTTTGTCTAAATCCACAGAAAAGCACGCACACCAATCCTTTTCTGTTTACTTTGTTGATAACAATCTAATAAATGAAAAATAGGGATTTGTAAAACAGCAACAACAAAAAAAACAACAACAACAAACGAACAAACAAAACAAAACCAATGTCCCTGTCACTCCACACTTAAGACAACTGAATGACATTATTTTAGCGTACTGGTTTTGGCTTTGTCGACTTTGCCAAAAAACATTTCAATGTCATTAATTCCTTCTTGATTCTGTTCCAACTTAGTCTAGTCATACTAACACCAAACATTATTAATCTTGTTGCAAACGAACTGAACGATACAAAAACAGCTACTGTGAACAACCAAACACCAGAGTCAATATCCAGGAGACACGGTGTTCCCCAAGGTTCAGTGTTTTGACCCTACTTACTTTCATTCTTTTTTGTAGATGACTTGTCTGTGCATAACAGAATCCAGCAAAGTATTGGTCCCTACAAAAAAATCTTCTATTAATCGTAAAGAAGCGTAAACTTAAATGGTACGGACATGTCACAAGATCAAAAGGACTAGCAAAAACAATACTGCAAGGCACTGTCCAAGGAGGAAGACTTAGAAGCAGACCAAAGAATAGATGGGAGGACAACATCAGTGAATGGACAGTCCTAGAACTCAACCAAATTTTCAGAAAGGCAGAACGGAGAGAGGAATGGATGGAACTGGTTGTCAAGTCTTCAGGGGTGCCCCCACGGTCGCCAGACTAAGGGGTAGATAGATAGGTAAAAAGAGAGATAGAACTTAGCAATGCCTTCTGAGACTGCATTTGTGATTTTTTCCTCTGACTTGCAACCCTTGCAGGTTCACTCTATGATTAATTTATCTGAATCTTTTAATCATGAGCAGAAAAAAAAAGGTAAGACACGGCTCTTCATGAACATGATTGAACTTGCATACAGTTCTTTATGAACTTGACTGAACTATCACACGGTTCATCATTACCATGACTAAAATTTGAAACAGCTCTTTATGAACAGGATTGGACTCTGACACAGTTCTTTATGATCATGACTGAACTATCACACAGTTCTTCATAACCATGACTGAATTCTGACACAGTTCTGTATGAACATGACTGGACTCTGACACAGTTCTTTACGAACGTCACTTCCACGACTTGATCTAACAGATAAAACTATTTCGGGGGGGGGGGGGGGGGGGGGGGGGGGGGGGGGGGGGGGGGGGGGGGGGGGGGGGGGGCTGCAATTGCTTAATAATTGGCCTGAAGGACATGTAGCCAGGCTTAGAGACAGATACTAAACCAACGGAAAATCAAGGAAGCCATCACTTCTGAAACACCACACAGAGATCCCAGACCTTCACACACAAAGAGAGTGTTTCTCTTCTACACAACACACAAAGATCCCAGACCTTCGCACACAAAGAGAAATTATTCTCTTTTACACACACACACAAAAAATCTCAGACCTTCACACAAAAAGAGAAATTATTGTCTTTTAAACAACACACA
>CM060335.1:37028559-37031059 GCA_030674155.1 Stramonita haemastoma | reverse complement strand
ATTTATGTAAAAACGGGACTGGATTCAAAAAGTTGTTTATAATAACACATTGATTCCTTACAGATTCTGAATTGTGTTTATATTTTAGTTTTCGAAATTGTATTATAGTTTTTTGTTGTTTTTTTTAAATTTGATAATCAAGTCTCCTGACTTGATAGATTTTATACATATACATAAAAAAAGGAAAAAATTTAACATGACTTTAACTTTAGACAAGTGGCCCACAAAGCAAGGCCTCCGTGTAGGCTACCTAAATATCAACAATGCAACAAACAAAAAAGATGATATCTCGACCATACTGCACAATGATGGGAATCAATTTCATTTATTTTGCCTTGCTGAATCACGACTCTCACCACATGTAACTGACACATGCATAAATATTCCAGGTTATCAGATCTTTCGACAGGATCCACACAAGCCCAAGTCCACTGGGTTATTAACATATTTCGCTTCTTCACTGAGTTGTAAAAGACTATACAACTTTGATGTTTATGACATTGAATCGATTTGGGTTGAAATAAAATTAAAACACAATAGTCCAATATTAATAGGATTCATATACAGAAATCCTTCGGAAACCACAGAATGGTTTGAAAAATTCAACTCTCTTATGGATGAAGTGACACTTTTAAACCATGAAACAATTATTCTTGGGGATTTTAACATAGACTTATTAAAACCCAAGCCTAAATGGAGTCACAACATTACTATGCATGGCCTGGAACAACTAATAGACAAACCAACTCGGGTAACAGATAACTCAAGAACTTTGATTGATCATATCTATACTACTACAAAACAAAACATAACAGAAGTATGCGCCCCCTCCTGTGGATGCAGTGATCACAATTCTGTGTGTTTTACTTGGTTTAAACATCGTGTCAAAATTCCCAAAGTAGGACATAAAACCATCTTTTACAGAAAATTTAATAACTTCAATGAACAAGACTTTCTTTCAGACTTGATAAACTCGCCATTCCAAGACATATATCAAATCAGAGACCCCAACGAAGCTGCAGAATTCTGGATTACCACATTTATTTCAGTGTATGATAGGCATGCCCCTTTCATCAAAAAAAGAGTTAAAGAAAAAATTAAACCTCCTTGGATAACAAAAGATATAGAGTCTGAAATGCGCTTAAGAGACTATTTGAAAACCCATGGCACAAAAGAAGAATTTAAAATACAAAGAAACAAAGTAACTTCACTAAAACGCAGATCAAAACGTGATTACTTTCAAAAACTATTAATCACAACTACTGACTCTCGCCAGGTATGGAAAGCCATCAATATTTTATGTAATAGACCTATATCAAAAAGCCAAAAGACAGTTAAAGACATAACAGCTGATGAACTGAACACCCATTTCTCAAACATTGCTACTAAAGTCATATCATGTGATAAGTCAAATGAAAATGATCTCCAATACTTAGAACAATATATTGCATTAAAAGAAATTAAATTCCCGTTTGAATTATTGCCAATGACAATTAAAGATGTGTTGGAAAGTCTATCTCTCCAAAACAATTCCACAACACGTGACCTTGACAATCTGGATGGAAAAATATTGAAACTTTCTGGTCCTATTATAGTTGAAACATTGACATATCTATATAATTTGTGCATAGATAAAAACAACTTTCCTCTGATATTTAAAAGAGCAAAAGTCATACCAGTCCACAAATCTGGAGATACTTCTTGTCCTTCAAATTACAGACCAATTTCAATCCTATCGGTCTTATCTAAACCCATCGAAAAACATATCCAAAAATCTTTATATTCCTACTTTGCTAACAACAATCTAATAAATGAAGATCAGTCAGGCTTTCGTAAAAACTATTCTTGTCATACAGCTCTAACTCAACTTACAGACAGTCTCTTACACAACATAAATAAAAATAACTATACAGGCTTAATTTTGTTGACTTTGAAAAAGCATTTGATGTAATTAATCACTCCTTGCTAGTACGTAAACTTCACCTATATAAACTAACACCTGAAATAATCAATCTTTTAAAGAGTTTTTTGTTAGATAGACAGCAGCTGGTAACTGCAAATAATCAAACATCAGAATTAGTATCTATTAAATATGGAGTACCACAAGGATCAATATTGGGTCCTCTTTTGTTCTCTATATATGTAAATGACTTACCCTTATTTCTAGATTGTAGCTGTGAAATGTTTGCTGATGACACATCTCTCTATTGTAGTGATACCGACCCCCAAAGACTGACACTCAAACTTCAAAACAATATCAACAAATTGATTACTTGGACTCAATTAAACCATATGTCCTTAAATGCACAAAAAACTAAGAGTATGTACGTACTAGCAAGACAAAAGAGGCAAAAAATGAAAAGTAAATTTCAACCTCTGTTGATTGATCAAAAAATTATTGAAGAAGTTGACTCACACAAGATTCTGGGTGTAATTATCGACAAAAATCTTACTTGGACTGACCATGTGATGGCATTAGGAAAACGTCTTACAAACAAGG
>CM060335.1:37016059-37018559 GCA_030674155.1 Stramonita haemastoma | reverse complement strand
GTAAATAATTGATGCTCTTTTTTTTTGACAAAAGTGAAGCGAGAGAGATATACAGCCAAGCAGGCATGCGTCTAAAACACCTTCTCTTTAAAATATACCTAGGTGGATAGGCTACATTAATAAGCTCTGATCATGCTGCAGCGATATCATTCTAGTCTTACTATTGTGCGGAATCTTTTTATGAAAGAAAATTTGATAAAAACCGTGCAAAGACGATTTGTTTATCAACGAGCCGCTTATTTTATTGTCTTTCTTTTTTTACCATTTCTTAAAGGTTTTTATTGGCTTTGGTAATGCAGGAAACACGAGAAAGTAGCTATCCTGCAAAACGATATGAACAGTTTGAACCATTATTCAATAATTCTATATCAGAGAATAAGATTATGGATGGCATCAGACACTTAGAAACAGGAAAAAGTGCTGGTCCTGATTAAACAATTGGAGAAATGCTTAAGCATGCAAACAGGACTGTAATAACTTTTTGTGCGTGTGTGCACGATGTATGTTTACTACATCTTTTTTCTGTGTTCTAAAAAAAAGATTTTTACTTATTTGTTTGCATGACATAGAGCAAAATTACATACATTATAAACAAATACGCGAAACAATTTGCAATATATTCAGAGTATGGATATAACAAGATAAATACAACCAAACAAACAGTCGGGGAAAAAAGAAGAAAACTATGAAAATAAGAGAGAGTACACAGATTACATTCGAGAATGCCCCCAAGATGAATATTCAGTTGTTTTACAAAAGAAGTAATGTAGCCATGCTACGTATTACATAAAAAAAAACCGCCAAAAAGTCAGTTTCTTCTAAAACTATCCACCTATCATCAACTAGTTGTTTGTAAATGTTGCCATTTAGCTGCAAAGACACTATAAGTCATGTTTGTTTTGGAAATATATTCTTTAATTTGATATTGTTTTGTCATATATTTTCTAAAAACCGAAAACTTAGGTGCCACTTTTTGTACTCTACATTGTAAATAACAAATCTTGCAGTGATAGGAGATCAAGGAAACCAACAGAATATAATAATTAATCATCAACTTGTTTCAACTCCTCATAAATCAACAAAAAATAATTAATTAATTGGCATAATCAATCTTTACACTGTACCCCCCACCCCCCCCCCTCCCACCCCGCACACCCCCCACCCCCCATTTGGCAGAAACAGCCACTGACAGCAGGTGAAAAAAACAACAAAAAAAACAAAAAACCCCAACAAACAACAAAACCACTCCTCCAAATCTCCTCATAACACCACCTCTTTTGTTATCAGATCTTTATTTTGTACCACTTTATGTCACAGCAGATTTCTCTGCATGAATGTCGAACTGCCTCTCTCTCACCGGGAAGAGCTCGTCGCCAACAAGTACAGCGCCTACCCATTAAAAAAAAAACTTTTTCCTGCATGCAAACTGTAATAATTGTTTTCCTTATCAGAGTGGCGTTTTTTCTACACAATTTTTGCCAGTGTCAACCCCCTTGTTGCCGTGGGTTCTTTTACGTGCGCTAAGGAGTGATGTGTAACACACGCGACCTCGATTTACCTATCCGAAAGACTGGGACACAAAACATTCCTCCTTCAACATTGCTTATACATCATCAGTATAGTAGATTTCCCCCTCAGTGACGGGGGCTAAAGGGGCTATCAGCTGATTTAGACAATACCTGCTGACCACACATGAGCATCAGCAAGGGACAAGGAACTGGCAGGACATGGGCAAACAGGTCAGTGCCGCCTGCCATGCGGGCGGTAATATATTGTTGTGTGGTGTGTGTGTGTGTGTGTGGGTGTGTTTGTGGTGTTAATTTTTGTGTGGTGTGTGTGTGTTGTGTATTGTGTGTGTTGGGGGTGTGTGGTGTGTGTGTGGTGTGTGTGTTGTTGTGTGTGTGTGTTTTTTGTGGTGTGTGTGTGTGTGTGTGTGGGTGTGTTGTGGGGGTGTGTGTGTTGTGTGGGGTTTTGTGTGTTGTGGGGTTTGTGGTGCGTGTGTGTGTGGTTGTTTTGTGTGTGTGTTGTGTGTGGGGTTTTGTGTATGGTGTTGTTTTTTTTGTTTTTCTTTTTTTTTTTTATATCGAGGATAACAAATAAGCAACAGTTTTTTTTCATCCGGTCCCCCGTGTGTATGCATTTTGTAAATATTGTATTTTGTTCCCCACCGGCACACGAGGCCCCTATCTTACGAAAAGCGGAAACAAAAATTCAACGTGGCGCAAGATGTTCTGCGTGCCTTTCCCCCCACACGGGGGCCCCCGGTTTAAAGTCTTTTCCGAAGGGGCTTTTTTTGGGGAGAGTGGAGTCGCACTGTTGTTAACTTCCAAGGGGAAAAAAAACCTTCGACCCCGGGGGGGACTTTGAACCCCCTGGGGGGTCCCCAAAATTCCCCGCGCAATGTTTCTGACCCCCTAGGCATCCCCCCCCCCTGTGTGTGTGTGTGTGGTGTGTGTGTGTGTGGTGTGTGTGTGTTGTGTGGGGGTGCGCGCCGCCACCG
>CM060335.1:37005945-37008445 GCA_030674155.1 Stramonita haemastoma | reverse complement strand
GTGAGCCCTCATCAGAGGTCCAGACAGTGATTGAAACTCCACCTGCTGTGGTACCTTACAGCAAGACACTTTTCAGAATTTCAAAGTGTCAATTGCATTTAAAGGAATATTTGATATCCCCGTGACCTTTTTAAACTGCCCTTAAAAGACGATGATAAGAAGAAAAAGAAAATATACTTAAGATGTATGTTGAAAAAACTTGAATAGGGGAAAATACGCACCTGGTGAATCTTTGCGCCTTATATTCGGGAAACTTATTTAAAGAATGCAAGGGAGGTCATAAAGCTTGTATCCAGCCAAGTGGTCAGTCTTAGCTGGATAATAACCCAAACATTGATAGCCTCCACTTTAGGTGCACGCATAGGCACGAAAAGTTGGGGGGAAATATAAATGGCCTACACTTAGATCTACCAGAGATGCAGTTCCCCATTTGACCACAAAGTATTAATGAGGAAAAAGTAGTGGAGGAAAACCAAGTGCAGGTATCAACTTCTCCATTATTTGGAATATGACATCAAAGATTCAATAAAACAAAAATAAAATGAAAATAAATT
Source organism: Stramonita haemastoma (assembly GCA_030674155.1). Classification (NCBI taxonomy): domain Eukaryota; kingdom Metazoa; phylum Mollusca; class Gastropoda; order Neogastropoda; family Muricidae; genus Stramonita; species Stramonita haemastoma. Next base: position 37,007,891 of record CM060335.1, on the reverse strand, counting down.
CTAGGTAACAATGTCTTTCAGTGACAGCATTGTAGGCATCTTTGAGTAAGAACCATGCCTTTGGCCTGACCTGACTCGAGTTTCTGTTCCTGGATGAGCCCTCATCAGAGGTCCCAGTGGTGATTGACGCTCCACCTGCTGTGGTACCTTACAGCAAGACCTTTTTCAGAATTTCAAAGTGTCAGTTGCATTTAAAGGAATATTTGTAAATATGTGTATATCTAAATATGTATATTTGTAGGAATAGCTAGTGGTCAGAACATCGCGCTGGCAATTTGACAACCCAAGTGCAGAACATCTTGCGCACACGTTAAATCCTGTTCCGCTTTTTATAAGAGTAGGCCATTGTGTGCCAGTGAGAACAGATGACAATATTTACACAACTGCGTATACACGGGGACTGGATGGAAAAAGCACATGAGTATTTATCCCATTATCCTCGATGTAAAAGAATAGAAGAAAGAAGAAAAACGAAAGAAACAGAAAAAGGTAGGTAGGTAGGTAGGTAGGTATGTCAAGGTTGTGTGTGCATTAGCACGCAGTGCCTGAAGCCACCTAACATCCTGAGGGCTAGCTGTTTCGAACCTGGCCTGAAGGATTGATGCCTTGTACTTCTTCTCAACCGTCACTTGTGCAGGGGTCACTAAAGCACTGCACTCAGTTGGCTTTTCTGGGCCGTACCTCTTGGGTTAATTGAAACTGCCAACTGCCCCATATCTCTCCAGGGTACATGTAGGGTATATCTGGGTAAAGGAAGTGACAGACTAGCTATCCTAGGGTTGGAACAGTCAGGGGGTTAACAGGCCCCAATTTGATCGTATATCACCATAAACGTACAGTACAGTTCAAAATGGTTCAAGCTGCCAGGTTCAACCCAACCGTTCAAAACAGCTCATGTTCTACTTTGAACGGATCGCTGGCATCTTTTAGCCAATCAGCGCATAGCTGCAAGCTTAGGGGGGTGGGTATTGCTGATTTGTTGTTGGTGCTCTGTATATTGTAATGGGTGCGTGCTGGTGTTCCGAATCTGTGTTGTATATATATATATATATATATATATATATATATATATATATATATAATATATATATATATATATATATATATATATATATATATATATATATATATATATATAGATAGATATAGATATAGATATAGATATAGATATATATATAGAGAGATATCTATCTATCTATCTATCTATCTATCTATCTATCTATCTATATACATATATATATATAGATATAGATATAGATATATAGATATATATATAGATAGATAGATAGATAGATAGATAGATAGATAGATAGATAGATAGATAGATAGATAGATAGATATAGAGAGAGAGAGAGAGAGAGAGAGAGAGAGAGAGAGAGAGAGAGAGAGAGAGAGAGAGAGAGAGAGAGAGAGAGAGAGAGGAGAGAGAGAGAGAGAGAGAGAGAGCTATATACCGTAAAATCCCTAGCATAAGCCCACCATCTAGCAAACGCCCCACCCCCCACTTTGGGCCAAAAGTTGTGCACAGGGCAACTACTTAGCGAACGCCCACCCTGCTTTTTCAAAGAGACTATGCTCACTTTCACTAGAATTTGTGCAGACTGTTCTAAAAGTCATCTTTCCCCCTTCTTTTCCTTTTCGTGTTTCTTTCCTTTTTTTCTTATTCTTTGTCCCCTCTCCTCACTCCCACCCATCCTCAACTTAAAATTACGTCATGCTTTTTTCACTTACGTTTGTTGTCTATCAGTGACGTAACGGTACTTTGATGACGCTTCCTGATGGCCGGAAGTTGGTTCTTGAATCTCTCCGTGCCATGTTTGCAAAATGCGGAAGCGACAGTCGCAAATTGTATCTTTCAAATTCGAAGATCTCCAGTATCTGGATAAGGAAGCAGGTGGGAATGTTTCGGAGTGTGCCCGTGAATTTTCTATGGATAGGAAGAGGAT
>CM060335.1:36993445-36998445 GCA_030674155.1 Stramonita haemastoma | reverse complement strand
GTCCTTTCTTTTCACATTGAAGTGAATCACTGGGGCTATGTCCTTTCTTTTGACACTGAAAAGTGGGTCAGTGGGACTATGTCCTTTCTCTTCACACTGAAAAGTAAGTCACTGAGACTATGTCCTTTATCTTCACACTGAAAAGTGAGTCACTGGGACTATGTCCTTTTTCTTCAACACTGAAAAGTGAGTCACTGGGACTATGTCCTTTTTCTTCACACTGAAAAGTAAGTCACTGAGACTATGTCCTTTTTCTTCACACTGAAAAGTGAGTCACTGGGACTATGTCCTTTCTCTTCACACTGAAAAGTGAGTCACTGCGACCATGTCCTTTTTCTTCAACACTGAAAAGTGAGTCACTGAGACTATGTCCTTTATCTTCACACTGAAAAGTGACTCACTGGGACTATGTCCTTTTTCTTCACACTGAAATGTGAGTCACTGGGACAACGTACTGAGCGGCCCATCATCCAAACAATCCCATTTCTGGGGCCGTTTATGCAGGCAATATTATCACTTTGTCTTTTCTTCCTGCCTTTTTCCTGTGTCCCTCACTTGACAGATACCAGGGGATACTGTTTAAGAAAGGACAGTTGATCTTGTTACGTGGCTACACTAACGCAGTTTTAAGAGTTGGTGGTGTTTAGCTAATTTCCCTGGGGGGGCTTTCCTCTGTCTGATGATTTGGCAGGCTTGTTCCGTGGTGATATGCGCAGTAAACGTGATGCTTAGTATCTTGCCATGACACCTCTACTTTTATTGCTTGGGGTTCTCCTTTCAAGATCTGAGGCATGCGTCCAAAAAAAACCCAAACAAACTAGTGAGGTATGGAAAGTTGCAGTGTGAGATAATTATGGAGAGTTGCATAGTGAGATAATCATGGAGAGTTGCATAGTGAGATAATTATGGAGAGTTGCATAGTGAGGTAATTATGGAGAGTTGCATGGTGAGATATGGAGAGTTGCATAGTGAGATAATTATGGAGAGTTGCATGGTGAGATAATTATGGAGAGTTGCATGGTGAGATATGGAGAGTTGCATGGTGAGATAATTATGGAGAGTTGCATGGTGAGATATGGAGAGTTGCAGTGTGAGATATGGAGAGTTGCATAGTGAGATATGGAGAGTTGCATAGTGAGATAAGAGTTCCAGAGTGAGATATGGTGAGTTGCATAATGAGATATGGAGAGTTGCATGGTGAGATATGGAGAGTTGCATAGTGAGATATGGAGAGTTGCATGGTGAGATATAGAGTTGCATGGTGAGATATGGAGAGTTGCATGGTGAGATATAGAGTTGCATGGTGAGATATAGAGTTGCATGGTGAGATATAGAGTTGCATGGTGAGATATGGAGAGTTGCAGAGTGAGATATGGAGTGTTGCATGGTGAGATATGGAGTGTTGCATGGTGAGATATGGAGAGTTGCATGGTGAGATATGGAGAGTTGCATAGTGAGGTATAGATAGCTGCAGAGCTCTCGCTGGGGGGGGGGGGGGTGTATTTATCTGTTTCGGAGAAGGCCAATGTTATCTCTCTTGCAAACAAAAATGCCTGGTGAGTGAACATAATAATGTTTTCTTTCTCTCAATAAAAGACTACAACGGAACAGAAGACGTTCCTAGTCCCTGATCATCCCTGACACAATGGTGATAAACTAATGGCGTTTATTCTTTCTCCCTGTGGTGAGCTGCAGTATCGCATGACTCCCACAGTCGTCACTTAAAGGCCTTTGGTACCTAACGGATGGTTAATGTCTGTGAACAATTCCTCGACGCCTTTAGCATTCTGTTTTTTCTTTCTGACGTGGGGACTTTGTCTAAAAGCAAGCAGCTTACTTGGCATTTTCTAACGTATGGCACACAACAATAATTGCTGTTTGATTGTTCAACGAAAAAAACACCAACCAACCAACCAACCAACCAACCAACCAACCAACCAACCAACCAACCAACCAACCAACCAACTAACCAACCAACCATCCAACCAACCAACCAACCAACCAACTAACCAACTAACCAACTAACTAACCAACTAACCAACTAACCAACTAACCAACTAACCAACTAACCAACCAACTAACCAACTAACCAACTAACTAACTAACTAACTAACTAACTAACTAACTAACTGACTGACTAGTAGGCACCCATCAGTCTCGGAAGACTCTGGAGTTGCGCTCTAGTCTTTAGAGCGCAAAGCCTGGGTAAGTAAGTATGGAGGACAAGCTGTTACCCATGCAGCAGACCACCCCCTCTCCACGCCACTGGAATGGTTCATTGGAAAGGCAATTACCCATACGAATGGTTCCTGTACCGTCGCAGGAGCCACCAAACGTTGCCTATACAGCCCCAATCCGCCCTGGGGACTCCAACTCCCCGATTTTCCTCAGGGAATGATGTCTAAACACGACACCTGTGTGCATGCTGTTTTTTATTATTATTTTTTTAATGCAATTTTGTCATCCACTACTGCCGGCATACAATGGCCTGCTCTTCCAAAAGGTGGAACGAGGTTTTAACGTGTGCGCAAGATGTTCTCCGTGCGTTTACAAACGAGCCTCCGTTTTTTAGTCTCATCCGAATGACTTTGGCATTCATTTCGAATTTTTTCGTCAAATTGGGATGAAAGGACGAGGCTGGAATCGAACCCAGAACCTCACGGTTTACTAATTGGCAGGCAAATGTCTTAACCAAACCTACCACCTTCCTTCTAACTAACTGACTAAGTAAGTAAGTAAGTAAGTAAGTAAGTAAGTAAGTAAGTAAGTAAGTAAGTAAGTAAGTAAGTAAGTAAGTAAGCAAGCAAGCAAGCAAGCAAGCAAGTAAGTAAGTAAGTAACTAACTAACTAACTAACTAACTAACTAACTAACTAACTAACTAACTAACTAACTAACTAACTAACTAACTAACTAACTGACTAACTATATAGATAACCATTTACTAACAACCTATCCATTCTTCAAGCTCTTACATAACGGCAGAGCACAAAAAACCCCACCATAAACCTCTCCGTTATGTGCAGTTACAACCAGTGGCCCAGTTTCAGCTTGGGTACTGCAAAACCAATGTCTCTTAACACCCCCAACACCCACAACCCCCCAACACCTACACCCACCATCCATAATTTCTTTCCACCACCTACTTCTCCTCGCCCTCCCTCCCTCCCTCACCCAAGAAAAAAAAACACCTAAAAAACTCACCTCTAAGAAAAAGCAGGCTAGGCAGGAGTTGTGACTGATTCACAGTGTGAGGTATTAGCAGCAGAGTGCAGAAAAGGAAGACCTACAATCCTGTCTTAGGAAGAGACACTCAAGCGAAAGAGCCGAAAAAAAGGCTGAAGCCAGATTGTGTCTTTGACCACTGAAGCTTACACTAGCTAGTCTGCTCTCTGCCAATGGAGTGTGGGTGGCTGGCTGGGTGGCGGCGGGGTAAGATTAAAATTTTAGTTATGGCTGATGTTTTGGTATAAAGGTGGGGTTTTGTTTTCTAGATAAGTATAGAGTCTTTTTTTTTTACAGTGACTGTTAGCCTTACCCTTGAAACGACATGGGGGAGAGAGAGAGAGAGAGAAGAGAGAGAGAGAGAGAGAGAGAGAGAGAGAGAGAGAGAGAGAGAGAGAGAGAGAGAGAGAGAGAGACAGAGACAGAGACAGAGAGAGAGACAGAGAGAGACAGAGAGAGACAGAGAGAGACAGAGAGAGAGAGAGACAGAGAGAGAGACAGAGAGAGAGACAGACAGAGAGAGAGACAGAGAGAGAGACAGAGAGAGAGACAGAGAGAGAGACAGAGAGAGAGACAGAGAGAGACAGACAGAGACAGACAGAGAGAGACAGAGAGAGAGAGACAGAGAGAGGAGAGAGAGAGAGAGAGAGAGAGAGAGAGAGAGAGAGAGAGAGAGAGAGAGAGAGAGAGAGAGAGAGAGAGAGAGAGAGAAAGAGAGAGAGAGAGAGAGAGAGAGAGAGAGAAGAGAGAGAGAGAGAGAGAGAGAGAGAGAGAAGAGAGAGAGAGAGAGAGAGAGAGAGAGCATTGCAAGCCGACGACATCACCAGCATGAAGAGAGTATCAAACACAATACATGTAGATCCAACAGAAAGAAGAGAGGATCTCAAGCTCAATGCCAGCAAGACAATAGTTACTACATGTTGTCAGAACCAGTTGCCATACAGAGCTTGAAATGTAGATTGACAAAACTCCTTTAGAAAATGTCAAAGACTTTGAATAACTTGGTTCAGTCAAAATGAATGATGGATGATATAACAAGGACAAAAAGAACAAGAGCAGACATGGCTAAAACCATTTAATAATATGATTCAACTAAAGAAGATCTGGAAAGTTTACATTATTCTTTACGACTTGAAAATCAAAACAACAAGAACAGCAATGATGATAACACGTACCGCTATATCATGTAAAGCAAAAATAATGAAATGCTTACTATGACCAAGATACGGACCTCTAGACAACTGTCTTTTAAGGCAAAACTGAGTCACAAAAACATCCCCGAAAAATATCAGATTGCTAGCTTTTCTCATTGGCAACATCAACAAATTCTTTGGCATGAGAGTTTATAAAGTCAGCAGGGACCAGGGAAACTGAGAGATCATGATGGTGTCACTGAGTGCTTCATCTTACTCCGTACCCATTGACGCCAACAGGTGAGCAAGTGAAGAATTTAGCCCATAGCGTTTCTGTTGAGCTCATAATTTCAATTTTGAGACACAAAATCGACACCGTAAAGAATGTTAACAATACTTTGATATGTTTATCGATATTTTATACGTACATTTTTCCTACTATTATTCTAAGTGTTTATGTATGTCCGAAATCTGTACATGAGTAATCCAAGTGATAGCCGTAAAAATACTTTTACTGTGAGAAAAAAACAACAACATAGCCTTTTGTTTTATTGAACTTAGTTTTCTACCAGGAGTTTATAGCTTCCAAATCAGAGCTTAGTATTTTGGCACACAATTATGTTCGAGTATTTGAGTGCTAATAG
>CM060335.1:36965416-36967916 GCA_030674155.1 Stramonita haemastoma | reverse complement strand
ACTTTCGGATGAGACGATAAACCAATGTCCCGTGTGTCACCCAATTTTTTTTAGCGCAAGTAAAAAAAAAACACGGGAACAAGTGAGTCGTTCCTAGCAAAATTATGTGGAGAAAAGCCACAGTGATAGGAAAACAAACACAGTTGTAGACAAGAAGACCAAAAAAAAAGATGGGTGGTGCTGCACTTGTGGCAACACGCTTTTCCCGGAGAGCAGCTCGAGATCCACGCAGAGAAATCTGCAGGGACTTAAAATGGTATACAATGCAATACAATACAATTATTACCCTTTCTGATATTGCAAGGACACGTGGGTAGATGATTTTTAAACCTGCTACAAACGAAAAGCATACAACAAAAATCCTTATCAATAATTATGTAAACAACAACATCAATAACAACAACAATAACAACAATAACAACAGCAACGACAACAACAACCCAGACCACAAACGACGTTAACAAAGATGCTTTCTTTGTAGGAAGATAAAAAACTTGTGTGTGTGTGTGTGTGTGTGTGTGTGTGTGTGTGTGTGTGTGTGTGTGTGTGTGTGTGTGTGTTGTGTGTGTGTGTGTATGTGTGTGTGTATGTGTGTGTGTGTGTGTGTGTGTGTGTGTGTGTGTGTGTGTGTGTGTGTGTGTGTGTGTGTGTGTGTGTGTGTGTGTGTGTTTTCACGCGTGCACACATCTTAATCTTGTCCATAGAATATCTTGCTGTTGATAATGTTCCCTTGCAAGCGCTACCCCCCCCCCTCCCTTCCCTTTCTGCACACTATGTTATTGTGTGTGTGTGTGTGTGTGAGTGTTGTGTGTTGTGGTGTGTTGTGTGTGTTGTCTGTCTGTCTGTCTGTCTGTCTGTCTGTGTCTGTCTGTCTGTCTGTCTGTCTGTCCTGTCGTCTCCTCTCTCTCCTCTCTCTCTCTCTCTCTCTCTCTCTCTCTCTCTCTCTCTCTCTCTCTCTCTCTCTTCTCTCTCCTCTCCTTCTCTCTCTCTCTCTCTCTCTTTCTCTCCTCTCTCTCTCTCTCTCTCTCTCTTCTCCTCTCTCTCTCTCTTCTCTCTCTCTGTGTGTTCTTCCCTCTTTCTCCCTCTGCATAATCTTGTTTGTGGTGTGTAAGTAAGTCTTCCCCACCCATGCCCCTTCAGCAGTGATAAACCCACAGTTGGTTTACAGCAGCAGCAGCAGCGATGCATTAGGGTTCAGCTTCCTTTGGAGCAGTTCTGATATCAAGTCTACAACTCTCTCTCCTCTCTCTCTCCTCCCCCTCCCTCCCCCCCCTCCCCCCCTCTTCCCCCTCACACACTTTTATCTCTTTATCCCTCCTCCTTCCTTCCCTTTATCTCCTCCATTCCTGTTATCTTTACCTCTCCAACTTTAGCCATTCCAGCAGACTAGAGCTGGTTATCTTGTGCAGTTTACAAGCTCTCTCTCCCTTCACTTTCTTTTTCTTTTTTTTTTTTTAATCTGTGTTTTCCATTTTCCTTTTAAAAAAAAATAAGTGACCGCTCCACCACATAAGGAGTCGCAATACACCGGTGGTCAATTTTTAGTTATTGACAAGTTATTAGTCTTCAAGTAAAATGGTTATTCACTACAAAAGACAGATGAAAATCGGACAATTCTGTTCAAAGTTATTGACAAATTGAAACGATAGACTGCTGGATGTGACAAAACGAGAAAGGGCAAGTTTATTCCTTAACAGGTGTCTGAATGAGGGCTTGGGTATTTTCAAAACACATTTAAAAGCAAAAGGAATGAAAATTATGCCTTGATATTTCGTTACAAGGTAGAATAACGGATAAGTTTAATAATCAATCACAACTCAAAATTGACAACTCGACCCCCATCTGCCTTTGATAGCTCCTAGCGCAAAATTGGGTAATGTGCTTAGTGACTCATTTCGTGGTGGAGCGTCACATATATGGATTGGTGGCTAGCGGTAACGCACCTGCCTAGACAACGGAAAGTTCGAATTCGGAGTGTGTGGTGTTTTGATCCTCGTTTGAGCCAGAATTTTCTCTCCAGTTCTCTAGACCGTGAATGGCGGTCTGGGTGCTAGTCTTTTTGGATGAGACGATAAACCGAGGTGATTGCGTGTGTTACACGTAAATATTTAGTTCATGGAAAAGAACCCACGGCAACAAGGGAGTTGTCCCTGGCAAAAATCTGAATAAAAAAGCCACTCTGATAGGGAAAAAAATAAATGCAGAGAGGAAAAAAAATATAATAAAATCTGGCGCTGCTCTTGTGGCGACACGCTCTGCCAGGATTGTATGCAGAAAAATATGCCGTGACTAAAAGTGGTATACAGTACAATATAATATAAAACAATACAGTATAACACGATACATCCGTTACAAAATTCCTATCGTTGTGTGGTGACTGGTGGTAGTGATGATGTTGTTGATGATGATGATGGTGAAGAGGAGAAGGAGGGGGAAAGGAAGATGATCTATAGGAAGATGATCTATAATAACGATGATGCTAATATCATTACACTTTACT
>CM060335.1:36957916-36960416 GCA_030674155.1 Stramonita haemastoma | reverse complement strand
GCTATCCCCATGGATAAGGAAACATCGTATCGTATCGTATCGTATCGTATCGTATCGTATCGTGTCGTGTCGTGTCGTGTCGTGTCGTGTCGTGTCGTGTCGTGTCGTGTCGTGTCGTGTCGTGTCGTGTCGTGTCGTGTCGTGTCGTGTCGTGTCGTGTCGTGTCGTGTCGTGTCGTGTCGTGTCGTGTCGTGTCGTGTCGAGTCGTGCCGTGTCGTGTCGTGTCGTGTCGTGTCGTGTCGTGTCGTGTCGTGTCGTGTCGTATCATGTCGTATCGTATCGTATCGTATCGTGTTTATTATATTGTATTGTATTGCATTGTATTGTATTGTACTGTATCGTATCGTATCGTATCGTATCGTATCGTATCGTATCGTATCGTATCGTATCGTATCGTATCGTATCGTATCGTATCTTATCGTATTGTATCTTATCGTATCGTATCGTATCGTATCGTGTCGTATCGTATCGTATCGTATCGTATCGTATCGTATCGTATTTATTGTATTGTATTGTAGTGCATTGCATTGTATTGTATTGTATTGCATGGTATTGTATCACATGGTATTGTATTGAATTGTACTGTATTGTGTTCTATTGCATTGTATTTTGCTGCATCATATTATATTGCAATGCATTGTATTGCTTTTGCATTGTCGTGTAGTGTAGTGTAGTGTAGTGTAGTGTAGTGTAGTGTAGTGTAGTGTAGTGCATTGCATTGCATTGCATTGTAGTGTATCGTAGTCTATTGTATGTATTGTATTGTATTGTATTGTATTGTATTGTATTGTATTGTATTGTATTGTATTGTATTGTATTGTATTGTATTGTATTGTATTGTATTGTATTGTATTGCGTATTGCGTTGCGTTGCGTTGCGTTGCGTTGCGTTGCGTTGCGTTGCGTTGCGTTTGCGTTGCGTTGCGTTGCATTGTATTGCATTGCATTGCATTGCATTGCATTGTATGGTATTGGACTGTACTGTTTTGCATTAAATTGTATTGCAAAACAATTTAAGTCATGCGTGGTAAAGCAATGAGAACGGGTGACAAACTTAATAAAACTGCATGCACACGGGCACTGGATCTAAAAAAAAACAACGCATGCTTGCTCCTTCATTATTCCCAATATAAAACGAAAATCTTTATGAATAACACATCCCCAACGTCATGATATGGCTACCTTAATGCTGGCTGAAAATGATCGCATACGAAAACGTAAACTCTCACCATTGGTAAACCTTGGATCACTAGCCAAGGAACAGGGGGAAAATATTAATATGATAAAAAAAATTGTTAATAACTTCTCTTTGTAAGGTTTTTCGTTCTTTTCCAAGGAGAATCAATACCGTACTGAATGCCATGGTACCCCCTTGGCTTTGTCAGCCTGTGTACTTATTTTACCGTACATGATTGCTAGTGATTGTCCAGCTTTGCTGACATCTCTCCTGCTACATTGGGCCTTTTTATCTTTTACTTGCACTAGCTTCTTGATGGAACTGGCAGCTCCATTTTGTATCTTAGCCCCCAAAATCTTGCACCACAATCCAGCACTGGCTGTCTAGTCCTAAAGGAGAAAAGATCAAGCTTTTGGTTAATACTTTCCTGTCAAGCTATAGGGTGTTACAGACAGACAGAGCAGCACCGCCAACAGGGCAACACACCAGTGACTGACATTGCTGTCAGGGAGGTGTGGAAACAAGCCCCTGAACACACAGACAGCATGTTACGTTCTGAATGCCCCAGTCAGAGCAGTGCTGCATTATCAGGGGGCCCAGGGTGGACTGGCTTACACCCAGCAGGAGGAACACGAGAACTTTCTCACTGGCTGCCAACACAGAGATTAGCACGTGCTGTCTTGTTTGCAAAGGCAGAGAAGTTAGCGATTGTTGTTTCGCTTTCAAAGGCAAAGAGGTTAGTACGGACTTCTTTGTTTTCAAAGGCAGAGAAATTTAGACACGCTGTGCTGCCTTGTTTGCAAAATCAGAGAGGTTACCACGTGCTTGCTTGCTTTCAAAGGCAGAGAAGTTAGCACGTGCTGCCTTATTTTCTAAGACAGAGAAGTTAGCACGTGCTTGCTTGCTTTCTAAGACAGAGAAGTTAGCACGTGCTGCCTTATTTTCTAAGACAGAGAAGTTAGCACGTGCTGCCTTATTTTCTAAGACAGAGAAGTTAGCACGTGCTGTCTTGCTTTCTAAGACAGAGAAGTTAGCACGTGCTGCCTTGCTTTCAAAGACAGAGAAGTTAGCACGTGCTGCCTTGCTTTCTAAGACAGAGAAGTTAGCACGTGCTGCCTTGCTTTCTAAGACAGAGAAGTTAGCACGTGCTGCCTTGCTTTCAAAGACAGAGAAGTTAGCACGTGCTGCCTTGCTTTCAAAGACAGAGAAATTAAGACACGCTGCGCTGCCTTGTTTGCAAAATCAGAGAGGTTACCACGTGCTTCCTTGCTTGCAAAGGCAGAGAACTTAGCGATTGTTGTTTCGCTTTCAAAGAAAGATAAGT
>CM060335.1:36940416-36942916 GCA_030674155.1 Stramonita haemastoma | reverse complement strand
ACGATGTTTATATCATACGGTGGTTGTTTTGTTTGGTTGTTTTTAGGGTTTTTGTGGATTTTGTTGTTGTTTTGTTTTTGCTTGTTGATTGCTGCGTAAAAGAGCAGAAGGACTTGTCATTATCGTGACAGAGCGGGTATAATTATTATCATTATTACTGTGGGAACATCATTGGCGCCGAATCGTCAGTACCATTGTGATTATTGTTTGTTTTGTGTTTTTTTTATACCATTTTATGTTTACAGCAGATTTCTCTGTGAAATTCGGGCTGCTCTTTTCGGGGAGAACGCATCGCCACAAGTGCAGCGCCTACCCATTCTTTTTTCCCCTCAGGGATGGTGTCTAAACACGACACCTGTGTGCATGCTGATTATATATATATATATATATATATATATATATATATATATATATATATATATATATATATATATATATATATATATATATATATATGATATACATAATTTTGTCATCCGCTCCCACCGGAACACGATGGCCTACTCTTCCGAAAGGCAGAACGGGGTTTTAACGTGTGTGCAAAGATGTTCTGCGTGCGTTCGCACACTGGGCCTCGGTTTGTAGTCTCATCTGAATCCGTTGTCGGTGTTGTCTTGTGGAGAGATCTAAAAATACATGGAAAAGTTTCAAAAGAATACAGTCATCAAAAAGGAAAATACAATAGAAGTCGTGATTTATGATGATGATGATGATGATGATGATGATGATGATGATGATGATGATGATGATGATGATGAGAGATGAGATGACGACGACGACGACGACGACGATGACGACGACGACGACGACGAGACTGACGACGATGATGATGATGAGGAGGAGGAGGAGGAGGAGGAGGAGGAGGAGGAGGAGGAGGAGGAGGAGGAGGAGGAGGAGGAGGAGGAGGAGGAGGTGGTGGTGGTGGTGGTGGTGGTGACGATGACACATAAAAAGTGCCACATGGCAAATACCACTGCAGAATGAACATACTGTGCCCATCCCAGTGTTAAAGTTGAAATGGTTGTGATATTTTTACTTTTTTTTCAAAGCTGGAAATAATAAAATTAATCAAGATAAATGGCTGACACACACAGCTATATCCTGGCTTTAATGGTTTCAAGGAATGAAATGATCAAGGCACTTTGTCATTTAATGTGATTTTTTCAGCATGAAGGGGGTGGGGATTTGAAGGGATCAGAAGCTGTAGATTTTATTCTTTGGGTGAATATTATTGGAGCCATTAAAAAAATGAGGTGACTGCCCTGATATAGTTGTTGTGTCCTGTGGGGCTATAAACAATATTATGAAACACATCAAATAAATGTATCCTGAATCTAAGTGTGTACCATGATTGATTAAATGTTCGTGGCTAAAAGTTAAATTCCATATGTAACTGATCCCTAACTGATGAACGTGCGGTTTTGAGGTACACGTTATTTAATCAAACTGATCATGTTTTTTTTAAAATTTGTTTGGTTTGTATGTTTTATTGTTGTTGTTGGTTGTTGTTTTTTTTGTTGTTTTCTGTTGTTGGGTTCGGTATTTGTTTTTGGAGAAGGGGGAGGGGCGTTGCTTGTTTTGTCTCGCTGTTTTCCCTGTTCCATGGTAAGTGTTTCGAGGTCCACTACTGGTGAGATTTTGTGTGTGCGACCGTTTTGCTTACCCCGAAGGTCTCCCCATGGGGATGCCGGGGGCTCTTTCAGTATAAATACCATCCCCACCTTCTGGAAATTCTGTGCTAGACATTTCCACTTTTCTATCTCCCTCTTTGTTTGTGTCGTTCTCTTTATCTTTCTATAATTTCTTGTGCTTATTTTCTGCCTTCCCAAGTCCACTCTCCTGCCTTTTTTCAAGCAACTCTTTAAACAAGTTTCTGTTTTCATTATATCACACTCTGTCTGTGTTTTTGTTGTGTTCTGGCGAACAGGTAGGTAGATTTAGACTCAAGGATGGGCACAGGATGTCCATTCTGCAGTGAGATTTGCCCATGTGGCACTTTTTATGTATATTTTTGTACTTTAACATAAATTTATAATTTTATTGGCAATATGTCTCCCCCCCCCCCCCCCCCTCCAATAATCGGTGGATCGGTGGTCTAGGTGGTCACGCGCCTTGCCTAGAAAGCAAAAAGTCCGGGTCGGAGTGTGCGGGGTTCGTACCCCGTTTGGACCCACAATTTTTCCCCTTCCATTAGACCATGAGTGGTGGTCTGGGCGCTAGTCTTTCGGATGAGACGATAAACCGAGGTCCCGTGTGTTACACATCACTATTTAGCGCACGTAAAAGAACCCACGGCAACAAGGGGGTTGTCCCTGGCAAAATTCTGTAGAAAAAAGCCACTCTGATAGGGAAACAAATACACTTGCATGCAGGAAAAAGAAAAAAAAATGGGTAGGCGCTGCACATGTGGCGACGCGCTCTCCCCGGGGAGAGCAGCCCGAATTTCACGCAGATAAATCTGCCGTGACATAAAGTGGTACAAAATACAAAATACAAAAAT
>CM060335.1:36920416-36922916 GCA_030674155.1 Stramonita haemastoma | reverse complement strand
ACCATAAGAAATGAAAAGAATAAAACAAAAAGGTAAAAAGAAACAATGGAAAAACGAAATGACTAAAACAAAAAAAAAGAATCGAATGATGAAATAATGGAAAGAAAAGAAAACAGAATAGAATAATGAAATGAAGAAAAAAAAGTAAGGAAGGGAAAAAAAGAAGAAAATATAGAAAGAAAAAGAAGAAAAAAAGAGGGAAAGACAAAAAAGAAAGAAAGAAGAAGAAAGAAAGAGAAAGAAGAAGAAGAAAAAAAGAAAGAAACAGAGAAAGAAAGAAAGAAAGAAAGAAAAGAAAGAGAGAAAGAAAAAAGAAAGAAAGAAGAAAGAAGAAAAAAAAGAAAGAAAGAAAGAAGAAAGAAAGAAAGAAAATGAAAGAAAGAAAGAAGAAAGAAAGAAAGAAAGAAAGAAAGACAGACAGAAGAAAGAAAGAAGAAAGAATGAAAGAAGGGAAAAAAAGAAAAAGAATAAAACAGAGAAGAAAGAAAGAAAGGAAAGAAAAGAAAGAGAGAAGAAGAAAGAAAAAAGAAAAAAGAAAGAAGGAAAAAAAAAAGAAAGAAAGAAAGAAGGAATGACAAAGAAAGAAAGAAGGAAAAAGAAAGAAAGAAGAATGAAAGACAAGAAAGAGAAGAAGAATAAGAAAAAGAAAGAAAGAAAAAAAGAAAGAAAGAAAAAGAAAGAAAAAAGACAGAAGTAAGTAATAAAGTACGTAAGACAGAAAGAAAGAAAGTAAAGAAAAAAAGTGAGAGAGAGATAGAAAGAAAAAAAGGAAAAGAAAAGGAAAGCACCAAGAAAATTAACCACAAACACCAAAAAGAAACTAAGGAAGAAAAACTGAAAAGAAAAAAAGTGAACAAACGCAAAGAAAAAAAAAAGGTTACCCAAAAAACTGGAGGGAAGCAATTAACCAAACAAATAAAAGAAAGAATACAATTTTAAAAAATGGTAACATTGAGTGAAAAACGAAACAAAAAAGATGAAAAATATAGCAGGAAGTAAGAATGAAAGAAGTAAAAACAAAGAATACAGAGAGAAAACTAGATACAAAGAATGAAAAGAATAAAAAATAAAGTAAAAAGAAACCAATGGAAAACGAAATTGACTAAAACAACAAAAAGAATCGAATGATGAAATAATGGAAAGAAAAAGAAAACAGAATAGAATAATGAATGACAGAGAAAAAAAGTAAGGAAGTAAAAAAAGAATCACAATATAGAAAGAAAAAGAAGAAAAAAGATGGAAAAACAGAAAGAAAAAAAGGAAGAAAGAAAGAAAGAAAGAAAGAAAGAAAGAAAGAAAGAAAGAAAGAAAAGAAACAAAGAAAGAAAGGAAGGAAGAGAGAAAGAAAGAAAGAAAGAAAGAAAGAAAGAAAGAAAGAAAGAAAGAAAGAAAGAAAGAAAGAAAGGAAGAAAGAAAGAAAGAAAAAAAGAAAGAATGAAAAAAAGAAAGAAAAAAGTATATATTGACAGACAGTCAGACAGACAGACAGACAGACAGACAGACAGACAGACAGACAGGGACAGGGACAGAAACAAAGAAAGTAAAATATACAGACAAACAGACACAGACAAACAGACACCCAGACAGACAAACAGACAGGCAAACAGACAGACAGAAAAGCAGAAAAAGAGAGAACTGGACAGGGAAATACAGAACAAAACAGGAACATTGATAAACACAAGACATTACAAAAATCAAGCTAACAGAATTAAACGAAAAAAATATGTGATGTATTTTTTGCTAAAATCCTTTACAAGACACATTTTTAATGCTTTTTTATGCTGTGGTGAAAAATCCACATGGCATAAATAATGACTTGATATAAAATTGAATAAAAATATTAACAATCTAAACAAAAATCAAAGTATAATTGAAACACTAAATCATACACAGACAGCCAATTATGGCCACACTTCTCTAAACGGTACTTCCATCACAACAGGCCAGAACACAGCGGGTTTTCTTGTTCTTGTTCTTGTTCTTGTTCATCTTGTTCTTCTTGTTCTTCTTGTTTCTTCTTGTTCTTCTTGTTCTTCTTCTTCTTGTTCTTCTTGTTCTTCTTCTTCGCAATTCTTCTTCTTCGCAATTCTTCTTCTTCGCAATTCTTCTTCTTCGCAATTCTTCTTCTTCGCAATTCTTCTTCTTCTTCTTCTTCTTCTTCTTCTTCTTCTTCTTCTTCTTCTTCTTCTTCTTCTTCTTCTTCTTCTTCTTCTTCTTCTTCGCAATTCTTCTTCTTCGCAATTCTTCTTCTTCGCAATTCTTCTTCTTCGCAATTCTTCTTCGCAATTCTTCTTGTTCTTGTTCTTTTCTTCTTCTTCTTCTTCTTCTTCTTCTTCTTCTCTTCTTCTTCATCTTCTTCTTCTTCATCTTCATCTTCTTCTTCTTCTTCTCCTTCTTCTTCTTCCTGTTGCTGTTATTATCCTTCTTGTTGTTGTCTTGTTATGCTCATCACTAGAGCTTTAAATTTCCTCAACTGTGAGATTTTTACGTATGCGACCGT
>CM060335.1:36910416-36915416 GCA_030674155.1 Stramonita haemastoma | reverse complement strand
AAAGGTGGAGGTTGGTAAAGCTATGAGGAGTGGTGTAACCAATGAGGAGGGGGGTGGGGTGTAGGTGGACAAAGGAGTGATGTGCTCATTGTCGCAAACATCACAGACCTCACAGCAGATGTGGTATTGGCTCCCACAGTCCTCATCCTCCTTTTCATCTATGGTCAGGGCTCCATGGCAAGGCAACAGGGAGACAATGGGGATGAAAAAAGAAGAAGGGGCAAAGGGAGATGATTAGGATACAAAGAGAGGGAACAGTACAGAAAGGGAGTTTATTGTGTGTGGGCTTCTTGTATCTGGGAGGAGATTTGGGAGTGGGTGGATGTTTAGGGGTGGATTTACAGTGTGTGTGTGTGTGTGTGTGTGTGTGTGTGTGTGTGTGTGTGTGTGTGTGTGTGTGTGTGTGTGTTGGTAGTGTGTGTGTGTGTGTGTGTGTGTGTGTGTTTGGTATGTGTGTGTGTGTGTGTGTGTGTGTGTGTGTGTGTGTGTGTCTGTGTGTGTGCTGTGTGTGTGTGTGTGTGTGTGTGTGTGTGTGCGTGTGTGTGTGTGTGTGTGCGTGCGTGCGTGCGTGCGTGCAGGTGTGTGTGTGTGTGTGTGTGTGTGTGGTGTGTGTGGTGTGTGTGTGTGTGTGTGTTCTTATTTCTTAATTCTTTCAAATACCACAATTGTATCTAACTGT
Source organism: Stramonita haemastoma (assembly GCA_030674155.1). Taxonomy (NCBI): domain Eukaryota; kingdom Metazoa; phylum Mollusca; class Gastropoda; order Neogastropoda; family Muricidae; genus Stramonita; species Stramonita haemastoma. Next base: position 36,914,737 of record CM060335.1, on the reverse strand, counting down.
TAATTCACAAAGTGAAGTGGAATGATATTTTCCAAAAAGTGTGTGTGTGCTTATTTTTTAATAATGTGAGCCTCCACCACATAAGGAGTCGCATTGCACCAGAGGTCAGTTTTTAGTTATTGATATTTTATTAATCTGCAATGAAATAGCTATACAGTAGAAAAAGAACACATTAAAAAATCTGACAATTCTATTGAAATTTATTACAAGTTCATATGATAGACTGCAGGAAATGACAAAACGAGAAATGTACACATTTAGCATCATAATAAATGGTCAGAATGAGGGCTTAGGCATTTTTTGAGCTCGTTTAGAAGCAAAAGGATACACAATTATGACTTGATATTTCATTACAAGGTAGAATAAGGGCTTTAGTTTTATAATCAATCAAAGTCTGACAATTCACAACTTGACCCCACCTGCCTTTAATGGCTTCTAGTGGAAAAGTGGGTTATGTGCTAAGCGACTCATTTTGTGGTGGAGCGTCACAATTCTTTCAAATGCTGCAGTTGTATCAAAGTATTACTTCACCAAGTGAAGTGGAACATTATTTTCTAGAAATCGTGCATTCAAGTACTACATCTCAAACCTGTGTAAGTGTTTTCCTTTGTTTCACTTGTATTTGGACAGATAAAATAAATTGTTTTTATATTTTATTTGTTGATAGAACAGTACCAGGCGGGATACATACTTTTCTAAATAGACATACATCTAACTTCTCGATTTTGTTTTTGATGGGACATACAACTGGTAAAAAGAGATATCCTTACAATAAAAATAAAGGCTTGAGGTTTTTTTTTGCTCCTGGGCTAGAGCTACACACACACACACACACACACACACACACACACACACACACACACACACACACAGACACACATCACACACACGCACCACGCACGCACGCACGTACGCGCGCGCACACACACACACACACACACACACACACACATACACACACACACACACACACTCAACACACAAACAAAGAGAGACACAGAGACAATGACAATGACAATGACAATGACAAAGATTTATTGTGTTAGGTTTTTACACCCATTCACAAAAGGGCAGTTGGGGAAAGGGACCGAAATCGAAAAGTACATCACCAAAATTGAACACTGTACAATATCAACGATGCTTCGCGATTGGAAGCCAAAACGCGGAATTGTTTATACATGGTTACACATGTGTGTGAATGTCACTGGTCATAACGGATGTCGAAGGAAGGTCCGAGGAGCTGTCACAGAGCGGCATTAGCGGTGTGGTTCTACTTCTGGCTGGTCACTGGACGTGTCCGGAAGTTTTACGACTTCAGCTGCTTTCAGTATTGACTCCAAGCCCCTGTCCATTGTGTTTTCAAATTTTTGTAAACGTTCCATCAACCTCCTGCAGTCCTCGACGGACACAGTGTCGCTGTTTCGCGTTTGCTCGATCGCATTGGCACTTTCGGTATTGAATGGATTTTTGCTGTTCTCCATCTCATCTTCTGCAAAGTCGTGCCCCGTCAGTGTCATAGGAGACATTGCTGGAGTGTCGCTGCATACTGTCATGACATCTTCACTTTCGTTACCTTTGTAATAGTCAGAATCGTCACTCCAGTCCCTTAGCGCCAAGTCACACGGCTGCACTGTCACTGACACAGGATCAACAACAGGCAAGCTTGACGGAGACGAGCTGGCTGGCCGTGTTGCACGTGGGAATTTGACAGCACAGCCAGGAGTGCCAGTGGGCGTGTCATCTATGGCCGTGTCCACAGCAGTTTCATTCTCGGCATTATAATATAAGCTAGGAGGTGTCGGCAAAAACAGACCTGAAGGGGAGACAGAATGTGCGTGTTGCTTTTTCATTAAACTGGCCTTGTGTGTCTCCACTCTCAATTTGTCCCTGGCAATTTGCGCTGCTCCTTTTTTGCGGTACACGACACTGGAGAGACACAGAGAGAGACACACAGAGAGAGAGAGAGAGAGAGAGAGAGAGAGAGAGAGAGAGAGAGAGAGAGAGAGAGAGAGAGAGAGAGAGAGATCTTATATGCAGTTATGTACATATTTAATCACACATTAAAATAGTTCAGCTACCTTCCAAGTGAGCCGTAAAAATATTAAGTAACAAAAGAAGTAAACCTTACACTGTATAAAATGAAATACCCTCACCCTGTGTACCACCACCTTCAAACTGATTTTGGGTTATAGTGGTGAAAATACCGCCAGATAAAAAAACAACAGAACACCCTTCCCCTGAGAGATCAATGACGTCACAGACTCCCAGTGGACAGCAGTTTCCAAGGATAGCCAGCGGTCAGCTAATGAAGTTTGCTAGAAATGACCGAATGGAAAAGGGGGTGGCCTCCTACCCCCATTTATCATGTGCCCATGATGTTTATATTCTGGGGAAAATCCCTGCCTGAAATTAAGAGTGTAGAGGCTGCACTAGCTGTGTGGTAGAGGAGGAGGAGGAGGAGAAAGAAGAAGATAAGGAGGAGGAGAAGGAGAAAGAGGAGGAGGAGGGGGAAGAGGAATAGGAAGAGGAGGAAAAGGAAGTGGAGGAAATAGATAAGCAAACATAGAAAAAAAAAACATTAACGCAGACGCAGACACAGACACACAGACACACAGACACACAGACACACACTCACACACACACACACACACACACACACACACACACACACACACACACACACACACACACACATACATACACAGACGCACACACAGATAACACACACATACAACCACATAAACACACACACACACAAATAACACATACACACACACGCACGCACACACACACAAACACACCCACACCCACACACACGCACACAACACACACACACATACACACACATACACACACACGCACACACACACATGCACACACACACACACACACACACACACACACACACACACAACACACACACACACACACAAGCAGGCAGGCAGGCAGGCAAGCAGGCAGATGGGATAAGTTAGAACAAAGAAGGACAGAAACACACAAGGAAAGAAACACAGACAGAAAGAAAAAACAATGAAGGCAGAAAAAAAACACAGAAATACGAAAAAAAGTGAAACAAAAAACTAAATATCATTTAGTGACCTTCAACAAATTGTTTTAAGATTGTTGTCCATATAAATGTACCAGTTTTCAAATTGCACTCAAAGGTCTAAATGTCAAAAGTAGCAACTGCATCAATACCCCACAGCTGTCTAATCATACACAGTATGTATTGGCAACATTCCTATCATCGCCACCCCCACTCCCCCTTCACATCTTCTTCCATTTCTCACCAGACAGACAGACAGACAGACAGACAGGACAGATAGATAGATAGATAGATAGATAGATAGATAGATAGAATAGAGATATAGAGACATAGAAGATAGATAGATAGATAGATAGATAGATAGATAGATAGATAGATAAACAAAGAGAATGGCAAACAAACAAACACATAAACAAACAAACAAACAACAAACAGACAATCAGACAACACACACACACACAAACACACACAAGAGACTGGCAAACAAACAACACAAACAAGCAAACAGTCAGACAGACAGACAGACAACACAACAACAGACAGACACCACACACACACACACACACACACACACACACACACACACACAACACACGAAAGTTGATAGCGCAGCCTTGGCAACGACACAGCCTCTACTGCTAACCTCGTGTTACCTACTGTAGGGAACTAGATCAGGAACGACAATCAATGTTCATTTTCAAACATCAATACCCATTGCCTCCCTTTACCCTGGGGTCTTCTCTTCGCCCCCCCCCCCTTCCCCCCCTTTCGCCCATCCTATCAGCAGCTTACACATATCTCGTGTTATATTCTTACCTTGGTATAAAAATTGATTTCCAAAGATAAGTAAAGGTAAAGGTAAAGGTAAAAGGTAAAGATGTCCCATAATCTGTGTGGTCGTAGGAAATCGAGGCGTCAGAAACCTCAGCTTCTCTAGGGCCAGCATGTTGAGGGCGTGCCCATCTCCTCTTCCTCACTGCTTTACCTTCCCTGACCCTAAAGAGGGCAGGTACCCATTTACAGCTGGCTGAACTGGGGGAACTGTACTGAAGCCGAGGCGCGCAAACGGTCACCCATCCAATTGGCAACCACGCTCGATGCTGCTTATCTTGAAAGGGGGAAAACAAGCACTCTGACCACTGAGCAATCCCCCCCCCCCCCCCCCCCCCCCCGAGAAAAACTACCAAAATTTCATTATAATGTATGTTGTAAGGAACAAGATATTGAAATTGAGAGGACAAATTATTGCTGACAATAATTATAATATTAAACAAA
>CM060335.1:36895416-36905416 GCA_030674155.1 Stramonita haemastoma | reverse complement strand
CTTTTCATACTTCAGCATTACAAGTGACAATTGCATCCTTATGTGTAAAATCATTCAGTGAGAAGGAAGGTAGCAAGACGGTCTAGACGCTCACCAAGTAATCCATGAATCTTTGGGTTCGATTCCCAGATTTGTTCTTTTTTCCCAGTTTGACGTGAAAATCGAACGGAATGCTAAGTCTTTTGGAAGAGACGCTAAACCAGTCCTGACCTGTCCTCTGTGCCCATCAAAAGAACCCACGACAGTTGAACATCGAGATGGCCGACTATCCGGGGAAAAAAACTGGTAGGTTCAAGCTCCAAACTATATCTCCGAAGTCGGAATTCGGCTACCTTAATGGTAAGAATAAAAACACCAGTCGCAAAAATCTTATTATTGGTGAACCTCAGAGCTCTAGCCGAGAGAGACGAAAAAAAAAAAAAACATTCAGTTTCTCAGCGTCATCTTTTTCTCCAGTCGGGGGCAAACAGGCAGCCAGCCAACCAACCAGCCAGCCAGCCAGCCAGACAGATATTCAAGTAGACAGACATTTGATAGCACAACGTTTTTTTTTTGCAACTACCCAATCCCTCTCACTGACTGTCTGTAACGTTATTGGAAAGAACTGGCCAATGGGAATCAATGCTCATTTTGAAGGACCATTATCCATCGCCCGCCCCCCCCCCCCCCCCCCCCCCTCTCTCTCTCTCTCTCTCTCTCTCTCTCTCTCTCTCTCTCTCTCTCTCTCTCTCTCTCTCTTCTCACCAGGCCTGCCTCCCCCCTCCGATCCACGCACACCCCCATACAACCCTAATGTCCACCCCTCAACATACAAGTGAGGGCATGGCATTAGAAAATGAGGCGGTGAAGGAACAGGGCACAAAGCTGACTGATGTAGCATACCCCTGGCCTGTACTATCTAGCATTACTGCTAGCCTCTCATGGCCCCATAATCATTACAGAGAGTTCTGTAAGCATTACACACTTTTGCCTTTTTTTCAGGCCCATGCACTTGGGCAAAACGAGGGGAAAAAAGAAAGGAAGGAAAAAAGGAAGGGAGGGAGAAAAGAAGGAAGAAATGAAAGAAGGAAGGAAGGAAGAAAGCAAGGAAGGATGGATGGATGGGTGGATAGATGGATGGATAGAAGAAAGAAAGAAAAAAAGAAAGACAGAGAAAATGAAAGAAAGAAACGAAAGAAAGAAAAAAAAGGAAAAAAAAAAAAGAAAGGAAGGAAGAAAGAAACGAAATAATTTAAGAAAGAAAGAAATGAAAAAAAAAAGAAAAAAAAAACCAGAAAGAGAGAGAGTAAAAATACAGGAAATATCACAGTAACAGCGAGAGAAAGAAAAAAAAAGAAAAAAAATTAATAGTGTAATGAGCAAGAATCAGTACAGAAGAAATCATATTAGAAGGAGACACCATTCATTAACAGTTTGGGACTCTGCCCAATAACAACTTTTCTGTCCCTGGGTTGGCCCCCTTTGACAGGTTGCAGTGGTGGGTGATTTTTCATTTTAAAAAGTTTAAGTAAACAACAACAACAACAAAACCACCCCACCCACACAACTCAAAGCAAAAACAAACAACAAATACTAGACAATATTGTTTTCGTTTGTTTCGGTTTGTTTCGTTTGCGTTTGTTTTCAGGTGTGTTTTTCGTGCACGCATGCACACACACACACACACACACACAACACACACACACACACACACACACACACAATATATATATATATTATATATATATATATATATATATAATATATTTATATATATATATATATATATATATATATTCTCCAGATAACAATGACTATTTATTTCATTTCACTTGTTTCCATGGGAACTGTGTAATATACGCAATGCTCTTATATATATATATATATATATAATATATATATATATATTAAGTTAAAGTCTGTCCGAGCCTAAGGCTCATCAGGCCGGTGCTTATCCCGGTTTCTGTGGCGTTAAGCGACTGAGAGTCATAGACTCCCCCCTGGAGAGGACGCCAGTCTGTCGCAGGGTTAACCCCCAACACAAGGTTGGTACCCCTTTTACACCTGGGTGGGGTGAGAAAATAGCCGTAAAGTGCCTTTTCCAAGGGTACAACGCCATAGCCGAGAGCTGGGATCGAACCCGCAACCTTAGATTACGAGTCCAACGCCCTAACCACTTGACCACAGCAGCGGCATATATATATAATATATATATATTATATATATATATATATAATATATATATATATATATATATATATATATATATATATATATTATAAAGAGCTCTGTTGTTGATTGACCTCAGAAAGATAGCCACAGGTGGAAAAAAAAACTATTTGGTTTAGAAATATTTGTGGAAAATGAAGATACATTGTTTGAAGACGAGGGGATATTGCATAGAAAGGTACAACATACTTGAAAAAAATCTCCTTTCCTATCAAAGATTTCTATCATATGAAGTGGCGAAATCTCTTTAATTTTGGAAAAAAATTGAACGCATTATTCGACGGTGAAAATATCATTTGAGTATGAATAAAACAAAGCACATTACAACCATTAGTCGACCTGAAGAAAGCTAAAAATGGAAGAGCCCCACACAGACTGAAAGTAAGACAACTCTAGTTATGACCAACGGAATCCACCTTTGTCTAAAACCAATACGGTTTTATTAGGAGAAATAAGTGGATGTTGGAACTCAAGAATTGTAAGCACAAGATGGCAAGAGGCATTCAGTAAAACAGCTGGATTAGGATGAGATTGTTCAAATTCAGGATTATGGATGCGATGGGGCGGTAAGTAGATTATCTCTCATGTGATCGGAGTGCGGCAATCAAAGCGTTGTATTTCTATTTTGGGACACACCTGTGAATTGTATGATGCTCTGTTTCCTTAGGTGGTAGTCGAAACCCTCCGTTGCATACACTCCGCCTTCATGGTGAAGTAGAATTTATGCAACATCTTTGTAGAGGTCACATTCTTACTGTCTAGCTGTGCCATGAACCTGGGGTTTGTGCAAAGATTGAGACATGAAACGTGTCCACTTTGTTACATACAGTTACAAACAAATGATAAAGAACTTGGCCTTGGGTTGACAAACCATCAAAGTTGCAGATGTATCTCGTTATTTTAAGTCACTTGAAAAGCCAATCCCCCCCCCCCCCCCAAACTGCAATATCACTATGCCAAGGGGAACTATGAAATTTGGGGGGTGATGGAAATCTCTACTAGGTCCACATATTTATCTTTGAACTCAGAAAACAGAGAAAGCACTTCGGTGTGCCACATAATTATGACCTAGCTCAGGTTTGTGATCAGTGTGTTGGAAGTGACTCCTCTGAGACCCGAAAAGAATAGAGGACTTGACTGACACCACTGGGCTGGATCTCAAAAGGCAAAGAATTATCCATGCCCCTCTCAAGTCAAAGAAAAATGTCGAGTCTAGTCAACTGGAATCTAGTGATGATTTCGGTCAAAGAAAATCTGTGTGTTAATGATGTGAAAGACGCGTCTTGAAATGGACTCCACTACCCAAAAATAAGAACTAGATACACATTAATTTTCAGTTATCTTCTAAGGGAAAAGATCCTTCCAAAAACCAAAACTACCAAGACAAGGCACATGACGCTACGATGACGGCAGGCTCAAAATTGGAAGCTTTTTTTTTCTTTTGTTGAAGTAAAGGAAGTAAGGACAAAAGAAACGGCGAGATAATGAAATAGCCAAGATACCTACGTGACCAGACTTGAGAAGGGACGAGGAGTGATTAAGGTGAGAATGTATTGGGGAAAAAGTGTGGTGGGATAGCAGGAGGGCTGGTAAGGCAGTATAGGGCGGGGAGAGGGAGAGGAGTAGGGGAGGAGGGGGTGTAGGTAGCAGACAAAGGGGGCAGGGGAGGGGGGGGGAGAGGGTGTTTCTGATTGCCGCCCACATCACAGAGCTCACAGCAGACATTGTATTGGCCGCCACTGTCCTCGTCCTTTTCATCTGTGGTCAGACCTCTATGGCTGGGGAAGGGACGAGTGAAATGAAGCTGGGGGTATCATGGGCCTGGGTAATAGACAAAGAGCTAGCTAGCCTAGAGGAAATAGAATTACTTGCCAACACGCTTTTCAGTGTGTGTGTGTGTGTGTGTGTGTGTGTGTGTGTGTGTGTGTGTGTGTGTGTGTGTGAGGAGAGAGAGAGAGAGAGAGAGAGAGAGAGAGAGAGAGAGAGAGAGGAGAGAGAGAGAGAGAACAATGAAGAGAGAGAGGAGTGTGTGTGTATGTATGTGTATGTGTGCCTGCGTGCGTGCGTGCGTGCGTGTGTGTCTGTCTGTCTGTACAAAAAGGAACACGCAAATCTCATAGCACCATAAAGTCAACAGATGAAAATCAATCACGTTTCTTTCTCACCGCCAGAGATGAAATAGTATTGGCAAAACACCTACAACAAACTTTATATATATGGCTGGTAACCAAATAATGCAAAAGCACATACATCCTAAACCTTGTTTTGTACGAGAGAAAGATCGGAGGTATGCTCTTTAAAAAAAAAATCACAGAATAAAAGTTTTTGTTTAAGGCAACAAAAGAATAGCTTACAAATGTAATATCAAAATAGAATCAAAAGTATAATAAGTAAAGTATGTACAAAGGCAATCACTCTACAATTTTTGCACATCTTTAACTAAGACTATAAAGTGCTACAGCCGCGGCTGTAGTCTAGTGGTTAGGGCGTTGGACTCGTAATCTAAAGGTTGCGGGTTCGATCCAGCTTTCGGCTATGGCGTTGTGCCCTTGGAAAAGGCACTTTACGGCTATTTTCTCACCCCACCCAGGTGTAAAAGGGGCACCAACCTTGTGTTGGGGGTTAACCCTGCGATAGACTGGCGTCCTCTCCATGGGGGAGTCTATGACTCTCAGTCGCTTAATCGCCACAGAAACCGGATAAGCACCGGCCTGATGAGCCTTAGACTCGGGACAGACTTTAACTTTAACTATAAAGTGCTATAGAACAATTTGTAATATAATATTTTTTTACGTAGCATAACATTGCATTGACTAAACTTCAATACTATGGTGCATAATACAATAAATGCAATACAATACAACACAAACCAATACAATACGATACGATAAATAGGTATTGCATTCGTGAACAACAAACAAAGTTTTTTAATGGTGCTAACCATTGAAATGCTCATTTGATCCACTAATATGGATTTAACAAAAGTTAAAAGCAAACCTTTTTGGCATGACCTAAACATGGACACACGATATTGAAGACGAGTCCAAGTCTATAACTCTATCTAATAGGCATTCTAATAAAATGTAAAATTGACATGGTGTACCCGTTATTTTCCAGATAAAATCTATACAGTTAAAAAAAATCCAGATAAAATAAGATAAAGATAAGATAAAGGGGGGGGATAGCTCAGTGGTCAGAGCGCTTCGCTTTCCCCAGTCATATATTAAGCAGAGGGGTCAGGGAAGGTAAAGCAGCGAGGAGAGGAAGATGGGCACCGCACCTCAACATGCTGGCCCCTAGAGACGCTGAGGTCTCTGACACCTCGCTCCCCTACGACCGCCTAGGTTACGGGAAACCTTTACCTTTACCTTTTTACCAGATAAAATTAGTCATGAAACGGAAGGGTCCCTACTGATTATCTGTCGTTTCATCTAAGGTATACCTGCATAATTGTGACTGATCATTCTTCCATCCCCGTAAGGTATGGCCTGGGGGGCTTTTCAGTATAATTAATAACATCCTCACCTGGGAAATCTATCATCAGAAATTACTCCTTCCCTATCCCAGTCTTTGTTTCTGCCTTGTTCCTTTTCTTTTCACTGTCATCTCTTTCTAATCTATTTTCTACCTTCTCGGTCCATTCTGATTTGGGTTTTTTTTCAACTAGAAAATATTCGAGGATACTTTCTAATTTCATTCTCCATCATCATCATCATCTTTTCTCATCTTCAAACTCATCCACCCATTTCCTAGCCTTTCCATTGTTCTCTTTCGTCAGCTGGGTCTTTCTTCTTTTATATTAAGTTTCTCATCAAGTCTTTTTTCCCATCCCTGGTATCTCTCCTGCCCAAATGGTTGTTGGTGTGAAGAGACCATGATTCCATACTTGAGCGAGTTGAGCAAGAGATGAATGGCTGTACGGTGGTTGTCAATCATGAAAGTTTCTGTCTGCCTTCATGTTGGAGGATTTTTTTGTGGGCGGAGGGAGTTCATGATTGGTTGGTATCTGTTGGTCTTGGCAGCCATGTCTTTTCTCATAGCTCTAGGGGGCGGGATAGCCAGGGAGAGCATCGCTTTCTGTGTAAAGTTAAGCAGCATGAAAACGAGAATGAGAGAGAGAAAGAAAGAAAGAAGCAAGCAAAGAGAAAACAAAACAAACAAGCAAGGCAGAGACAGACAGGAAGATAATAATAGATGCAAAAGAGAGAGAAAGGAAAAGGGGAAAACAAAGAAAGAATGGTGACAGAGAAGAGAACATAAAATAGCGGGAAAATGATTAAAGGATATAGATGAAGCACTGCAACAACAAAGTACAGAACGCAGATGAACAATAGATCGAAGGAAATGATAGAAAGTCAAACTCAGCAAGTTGTATACTACTTTCAGTCACGCAGCTTTGGTGAAATTCGGGCTGAGAGAGAGAGAGAGGGTGAGAGATATGAGAGAGAGAGAGAGAGAGAGAGAGAGAGAGAGGGAAGAAGGAAGAGAGAGGAGAGGAGAGAGAGAGAGAGAGAGAGAGAGAGAGAGAGAGAGAGAGAGAGAGAGAGAGAGAGGGGGCAAAGCAAGGCAAGGCAGAGAGAGAGAGAGAGAGAGAGAGAGAGAGAGAGAGAGAGAGAGAGAGAGAGAGAGAGAGAGAGAGAGAGGGAAGCAGGAAGGCAGAGAGAGAAGAGAGAGAGAGAGAGAGAGAGAGAGAGAGAGACAGACAGACAGACAGAAGACAGACAGACAGACAGACAGACAGACAGACAGACAGACAGACAGACAGAGACAGACAGAGACAGACAGACAGACAGACAGACAGACAGACAGACAGACAGAGAAAGACACAGAGAGAGATATCGCCGCCACAAGAACAGCTCCATCCCTTTTTTTTCGGTCTCTCTTTATATAAATATTATACATTATAACTCGTACATACTGTAAACACACACCTCTTATGATCTTTCCCCAGAATCTTCCCTCTTTTTCCCCCTCCTATCTTCAGACAGACAAAGATACAGACAAACAGACAGACAGACAATCATACAATCAGACTTACAGACAGACAGACAACACACTAGAAAGCTGCTCGTGCCGCCTTAGGAAGCCAACTTGATCCCTACCCTAGCCCTTATGTCACGCTAAAGGAAAGCGAGGGCGTAGCGGAATCAATGCTTATGTGGGAAGACCAATAGCCCTGCATCCTCTTCTCTTTGGCCTCCTTGCCCCCCATCCCCGACCCCCCCCCCCCCCAGTTCCCCCCGCCCCCCCATCCCCATACCCCCTACCCCCCCCCCCCCCCTCACGTCTCTGTACAATGCTGCTGCATGATGCAGAAGTTGCCCTATACCATTCTCGCTATCTGCACCCGTGCCACATAGCCAGCTCACTTTCTATACAGGTCATTAACTGCAAAGAACATGGCACAAGCCCTACTACTGCACTTGGATGTGAATGATGAAGACATGAGAAAGAACGAAAGAAAGAACGAAAGACAGAAAGACAGACAGACAGACAGACAGACAGACAGACAAGCAGACAGACAGACAGACAGAAGAAAGGAAGAAGGAAGAAAGAGGAAGGAAGGAAGAAGGAAGGAAGGAAGGAAGGAAGAAGGAAGGAAGGAAGGAAGGAAGGAAGAAGGAAGGAAGGAAGGAAGAAGGAAGGAAGGAAGGACGGACAGACGGAGGACAGACAGAACAGAAGACAGACAGACAGAAGACAGACAGAGACAGAAAGACAGAACAGAACAGACAGAAAGAAAGAAAGAAAGAAAGAAAGAAAGAAAGAAAAGAAAGAAAGAAAGAAAGAAAGAAAGAAAGAAAGAAGAAATATGAAATGTCAACGGCAAAACTTTTATTACTAAAATGACTACAAAAATTTTAAAAAGAAAAAAAAAAAAAAAGAAAAGGCGTTGAGACATAAAAAATGTTCCCGTAAAATCATACCAAAGCATCTTTTTTTCAGAAAGCAAAATGTCAAAGGTATATAAAAACAAAAATAACCGTTAAACAAAATAAGTTTCAACCAGCTTTCACAAAGACTACATAGAGTGTACTATACACTGAGTAGGCATCCAGCAGTCTCGGAAGACTATGGACTTGCGCTTTAGGCTCTACAGCTCAAAACCTGGGTAAGTAAGCATGGAGGGCAAACTGTTACTCATGCAGCAGACACCTCCCCCCCCCTCTCTCTCTCTCTCTCTCTCTCTCTCTCTCTCTCTCTCTCTCTCTCTCTCTCTCTCTCTCTCTCTCTCTCTCTCTCTCTCTCTCTCTCTCTCTCTCAACGTCGCTGGAATGGTCCATTGGAAAGGCAACCGCCATACGACTGGTTCTATCTAGTACCGTCGCAGGAGCCACCAGAACGTTACCATAAGCGTACAGCCCCTGGGGACTCCAACTCCTTAATTTTTCCTCAGGGATGGTGTCTAAACACGACACCTGTGTGCATGTTTTGTTTTGTTTTGTTTTGTTTTTTTTGTCATCTGCTCCTGCCAGCAAACGATATATAACGTAAAACATACAACAATAGTTGCTGAACGTCCGTCGAAAAAGATGAAAACAACACGTTCTGTGACTCAAAACATGGGACAATACGAACGAATTTGGTAGTTTTGGACTTTCAAAAATTGTTCAAAGAACACTGTACTTCCTCAGTGTCTCGTCGTTTGCTTAGCTGCCTCACCACAATATGTATGTGCGGGGTCAATACTGCAGCAACACAAAGAATGCTCATTTGAAGAACATTTCCCACTTTTTCATCACTACCGGGTGTTCACCTATGGCCTCAACCCCAAAAACATTCACACGGTGCATTTTTTCAAACTGTAAAAAAAATGTCTGTGAAACCAGCAATCATTTTTTTTTTCTGACCAGCACTCTGTAAAAGATACTACATCACCCTGTGAGCTAACCCCGGAAGTGTAACCTCTGTGACGTGTATATATACGTTCCCAGAGAGGCAGAAGTTGCTAGTGAGGACCTGCGGTCAGCCAATGAGGCCTGCCAGAAAAGGGACTGAGGGGAAGAGGGTAGTCTTCCCCACACCCCCAACCCCCTTTCCCCAACATCTCATGGTAATGGTGTTTCTATTCTCGGGGAAATCACTTGCTGAGCATAAAAGAATGCAGAGACTGGGCGACTATGAGATTAGAGAGAACAAGGAGAAAAGTGTGGGGAATAGAGAAAGAAGAATGCAAAGAAGAAGAAGAATGCAAAGAAGAAGAAGAAGAATGCAAAGAAGAAAAGAATGCAAAGAAGAAGAAGAATGCAAAGAAGAAGAAGAGAAGAAGAAGAAGAAGAAGAAGAAGAAGAAGAAGAAGAAGAAGAAGAAGAATGCAAAGAATTGGAAGAAGAATCGAAGAAGAATGCGAAGAAGAAGAAGAAGAAGAAGAAGAAGAAGAAGAAGAAGAAGAAGAAGAAGAAGAAGAAGAATTGAAAAAGAAGAAGACGAAGAAAAAGGAGGTAGTGGATTCTTGAATGTCTCTGTCTCTGAGATAATAAAGTGGTTAGATTAAATCGAGGAGGTGGAGAAGGATGAGCAGACTAGGAAGAACATAATGACAGAAGCTGACAGAGACAGGACACGGAGACAGTGACAGAGAGACTGATATACAGACGGACAGGCAGATACAGGCTGATGGGAAGGGAGGCAGACAGACGGACAGGCGGACGAATAGACTGATCGAGAAAAGAATATAGTATGCAATGAATCCTAAAAGCGCATCTACAAAGGGACGGCATTTGCTTTTATAGCCGACACCACGTTTTTGAGATAAAAGCAGCAGGTTACTTTGAGATAAAGACACCTTGCA